>OW386555.1:25842706-27042706 GCA_936435175.1 Glyphotaelius pellucidus | reverse complement strand
GTTTCACTGTCGTAATAAAAAATACACAGGGTGTTCATAATTGTACTTTTAAACAATACTAATTCCGAAATATTATGTGAATCGAAAACATTTTTAAATTATTCAAGTACATAAATTTAAAAACAAAATTGTAGTTTTTGGAATAACGTAACACTTCTGAGTATTTTTTATGGAAAACCTTACACTATTAGAAGTATTCCAATGCTTGAAGATAATACACCATTCAAAAATAAAAAGAATAGATACCAATGTTCGTACCGCGTTAAGTTAGCACAACCCTGGCCATCCGTTGGAAGCCACATTCCTTGGTGAATGAATAATTTTAAGTTTATTATTAGTTTTTTTTTAACAAAATTTACTCCACATTTTTTTAAAAAAGAAAAATAATTTCCTTCAGGACCCATGTCATCTTAAGGGATGCTGTGTGGAGGATCTTTCTAAAAAAAGGAAGGAAAAGGGTATGAGGAGTGGGTAGAAATCCGGGGGTCAGTTTGTTCAGGAATAACGGACGTACGAATCCATCCCTCCAACTGCGACGCAAGGTGATGGGTAGAAAAAGTTCGCTCGCTTTTGTCAAAAGACCACCCTCAACAAGTCTCTCTCGATCCGCCCCCCATGTAGGAGGTGAGTAGATGCATCCGCCGCCAGACCTATTCAAATCACGCCTCTTGAACCCGGGCACCTGACGTAGCGAACCATTAGGAGTGACTAATAGAGGTATTGATTATCAAATAAATGGTTCCCAAGGCGGGTCAACACGTACCCGCCTTCCAAAATCGAAAAAAAACTTGAAATAAAATTTATGAATAAATTGAGCACTTTGCAAAAAAATCAAAAACGTGTGGGGTAACTAAGTCACTCCTCGTAGCAACACAACGTTGGTTTAAAATCTTGACATGCTGAAGGTTAGCAGGCGTCTTTTTTAGAAAATTCGTATTCATTTGCAATCATCGATGAGCTTAAATTAAAAAAAAATGTATACATGAAATAGCTGTCCCGGTCATGCGCCGCTGCAACGTGAAATCGAAACACAGTGCCATCTACTTGATGGTTACCCAAACAATATAACAAGGGTTGTGTCGATAAATTCACTCACACCGCCATCTTTTAGAAAGTTACGGATCTTACAAAAAATTACAAAGCATTGTCTTACAACAAACATTTAATTGGCCAAAATAAATATTGAGGTCAAGTCAAGATAAAAACTATCTTTTCTTTTAAGTTGTAGTACAGTAAGCTGAATTTCTATGTTAATCAAATTGGTTCAGTAGTTTCGCAGTTTATCTCGACCAAACATCGTGACGCGAGATTTTTATACTTTTAATGTTTTAAGATAATCACTTTACCCTTTTTATGTCTGTTTTATAATCAGACGCAAAAAGTGAAATTATATTTCTACAAACAAATTTTAATACTTAAAAGCTTATCACAAAATTTCTGGGAGAATTCGCTTCCGAAAGGATTTGTGGTTCATATTTCCTTTTTTCGTTAATTTTATCATAAAATGGAGTTCAATTCAAGCAGATCTACACTTCTAAATATCACAGCATAGTACGAGCTAAACTGATCGCAATATTTGAGTGACTCAGCGATTCAATTGGCCGTACGCAGTTTGCAGGCTTTGCTGCATATGTTGAACGGTCGAACTGGATTACACTAATACACACTATTATTTATGGATGGGGAAGCTGGTGGTGTTCGTCCGTGATTAATGATCGTGTAAAATTAGGCTATTATCATCCGGTATGGGTGATTAGCGCGTTGGAAGCGAAGCGCATTGATAATACAAATTATCGTGTTTGGTGACAAAATTTGAGGAGCCGGGAACTTTCCAATCGTACTCTTCTCCATCATTTTTCAAGTATTCTCAACCTCATTTTCCCAAAAATTCCCAAAACCCACTGACTTAGGGCCTTTGGAACCTACTTAATCTTAAAATTGTATTAAAAAACCTGCAGGTGTAATATGAAATATTTAGTTAACTTGGATTCTGGGAGAAAATAATAATACAATAAAAACACATAAATTTGTTTTAGACCACTTTTATTGTTACAATATTCTCCTGAAGAAGGAAGGGTCTTCCGAAACCGGTAGAGTGTTATAAAATAAAAGTGGTCTAAAACAAATTTATGTGTTTTTATTGTAAATTATGGCGAGCCACAAAGTTAATGCTTTTTACAAATATGTAAAATAATAATAAATAATAAATTAATAATATATATACATATTTTTTTTAATATGAAATACCACACAAGAGTCCCGACTGCTCCCGTCTGGAGCCAGTGAGACTATGGCGTCCCCAATTGGGGTATATTGTGAGACTGAAGGTAGTGAGGAGGGGAAGGAGATAGGGGAGAGGAAGGTGGGGAAGTAGCTGGCTATTCAGATCTGATCATTAAACACGGCTAAAGCCATTTCAAGCAACGTTTCAATTCTGAATGGTGGTCTTACACCAGGGCGATACTGACAGTATCTTACACTTTGGAACGTGCCGCAAATATACTATATAATATTTTAAAATGAATAAATTGTGAAATAACACAAATTAATCAAATAAAATTTATTTGCGCACGCCGGGTTCGAACCCGCAACCTTCGAGTTGTGAGTCGAGAGTCTTGCCTCGGGACCACGGAGGCCGTCATAATATAATAATAATTTTGGGATAAAAGATACTGCAAAGCTTTCAATTAAACGAATTTTAGATTGAATCCGACGTATTTACCTTTCGTACTTTACATATAGTAAATTTACAACAATAGAGGTTTTTTGCAATAGCAATGTTTTCAGATTAGCCAAAATGCCTAAAGATTAGCACGAAAAAGACGGAAAATTTGAACTTGCCATTGGAGGACACAAATGCTGTAACTCCCTCGATGCAACTAAAAAGAGTAATGTTAGCCAACTGTGACTCATTTAATTTTCTAGGCTCAGTCATCCACAAAGACGGAGGATGTGCAGCGGGTGTCGACCATAGAATAGATGTGGGATGGATGAAATTTAGGTCCGTAACAGGAATCTTGGGCGACTCAAAAATGCCTATAAAATTTAAAGGAAAGATTCGCCAGACTATTGTTAGACCCGCGATAATGTAGCTCCGAATGCTGGACTATGTACAACCCCTACTCTAGGCAACTTGAAACAACAGAAATGCGAATGCTTAGATGGTCGGCAGGAGTATCACTAAAAGATAAAATTAAAAGTTTACGCATTCGTGGTAGCCTGGGTGTAACACACAAATAGTAAGCTGGAGGAACGACAGTTGAAATGGTATGGACACATAAGACGGAAAGCACCAGACCACACAGTGAAGCAGGCAATGTCTATGGACCATCATCATTGCAGAGAAACGGCTTGGATGAAAGCGTTATCCATAACCAAAGACAATAAGTCTGAGAACGAGAAAAACTGACCCCAACAGTCTACCTAGACAATGAGTTGGGACAGTGCAAGGAAGAAGAAAATAAAAAGAATGTTTCAGATTGGCCACACCCGGTGCTGGCCAATATGAAAACTACAATCTGAATGGGGGTTCATTACATAGTGTGCGACATGTAGACACCAAAATTCCTTGAATTAAATAAATAAGATTCTTAGGTTTGAGGTACATTTCAAAGATTAATTACGAACTCTACCATCCAAATGTCTGGCAACTAATAATTTAATAAATCAACAACTATCATCGCTACGAAAATAATAATGTCTCTCTTTGAAACAAAAGGTTTTTGGTAAAACAAATAAGTATCACTCGGCGAGGCGTTAAGTAAAAAGTATCCCTAGAGGAGAAAATAAGTAAGAATTACTGCAATGGGTGAAAGTACAAGATGAAATGGACAAAGGGTGGAAAACTAGGCGATTATTGGTAGAAACATGGAACTAAGACCAGAGAAACATTATTTGTACTAAAATAGCATTTTTTCTTCACAAAATCCTATAATAAATAACACCGTTAGATATTTAATTTTAAACGTGACTTTCAATTCGCACTTTTATGAAATTTGTCATTCATTTCTGTATTTAATTTTAAATAGTCTCCATAAAACATCTCTTCACTTATATACTCGTAATATTAAAGGGGTTATAAATTGAGAATAAATAAAGTTAATGAGAAATAGCAAGTAAGTAGAAACAGTAGAAGTAATGACAAATAGTAGGAGTACCTAAATACATATCGTGTGTGTAATGACAATTTCAAGTAATCTTATCAAATAAACATGCACAAGGTATCATTATTTTGTTACATTAAGTTTGTATAATTAGGAAGTGTTGATCGGAAACCGAGTGGTGAACAGTTTTTAGGAGGAAATAGAGCAGGTATCTAAGATATTAAAATCAAGTATTACTGTGAACTAGGATGGATGAAGGCACGTATTGAATAATATTCCCCTATATAAATGTAAAGCATTAACCTCTTTTGCACTCTCAGCATAGTGAACTTGAAGGGGCCCAAAATTGGAACTATACTCCAGAATACTGCGAACAAATGTTTCGTTGGTTCTTCTTATTGATCTTCTTTTAGTAAATCATCCTGCATTACTGAGAACAAATTGAAGCATTTTGATAGCGCAGAAGATAACGTCACACATGATTTGCCTCGAAAATCAAGCCATTATAATCCTCTGATAATGAATTAATTTATTTTTGCGTACGTGGTAGAGAAACAATAATGTGTCTTTGGATTTAATAATTGTAACGGCACAGCATTTATGGTTGCTGAAGTTGTTAATTTCTGACCATTTACAAAGAGAATCAAGATCATGATCCGCATAGCAATGGAATCGGTACGACTTTTGATAACTGAAAAGTTTGATTACGTCACCGAATACGAGATATTTTGACTCTTTATTATTCTTTCCAATGCCGTTAATAAATAAAAGAATAAGAAAGGGTCCTAGGTTCGATCCCTGGGGAATCGCTGAGTTGATTTTTTCTTCGTGAGAAAAATAATGTCCATAGCTGGCAAAATGACGACGATTGCATTAGCCACTAGCTTATAAAGCGAGAAAATTCTGAGAGAAACCGCCATCAGTCAATTAAAAAAAAAAAAAAAAAACAAAAATAATACCACACCAGATTTTGTTGAATTATTCGTCATATTCTGCATAAATCACATCGATTTCATGAGCACGATTGAATAGCATTTTCCATCGTTTATAATCAATAATATATTCAATACCTTTGATAAGCTTTTTTGTTCCTCCACACCCTGTATGTAATTTTATCCATCCCCTCAATATAAGTTAGGCCTTGAACGTTTCACCGAATAAGTCGAATCAGCTGTAGAATTTAACCTCTGAATATTTGTGAGGTAGGGATTGTAATATTACATAGGGCGGTATAACAAGCGCGCTGACTTGCAAAAATTACCACAGACCCGGGAGCATTGTAACCACAACCTATAAATAAACTTCAATTTTATTCGGAATAAGGGAAATTTTTATCTCGAATACGACGGAGATCTTTAAGGCCTTAATCCCCCTTTTGTATATCGCGGCTTATGAGAGTTTATCGCGGGCTTAATTTATATCTCCGGTTATAAATTATTGTGTCTCGTGTGTAAAGTAACAATCCAAAGGGAAGTCAAATTAGTTTCTGAAGGACGAATTGAAAAGCATTTTTTTTTCTGTGAGTTTTATTTGGATAAAAATTTACGGATTATTAAATATTAGAATTTGAGGTTTTACTCATCAAGTTAAAAATAAATACACATAAAATAAATAATAAATCACAATCCTGGAACCTGCCGCAATTGTACTAAGTATTTGTTGCAGCTATGTAAAGTTCATCATTTCTACCCATCACAAAAATTGCTCGGAAAAATGCCAAATATTATACGAGGCTTTGCATTTATGCGGATAAATTAAGAAATGTGTGCTTATAAAATAAATAAATATAAAATATTAGTTTCATGCTTCATTCTGTTTAATTACGTTAAAAAAAAAACAAATTAACTAGTATGCAAAAAATATAATTTTTTATTATTAAATTTCCGAATTATGTCTTTTGTGTGCAAACTGTAATTAAATTTCTTTGAATGAACAATGAGCAGTGCTAATCTCAAGGTACTCTCAAGTATGTTCCTGTTTATTTTCTGTTTGTACAGAGAATAAATAAAACAAAATACTATGTAAATTTCTACGCAGAATCGCGATTGGTCATAAGCATATGGATTGACCGGTTGATTAGTCAGATTTTTTTTTTTTTTTTTTTATAGTTAATACCGCACAAGAGTCCCAACTGCTCCCGTCTGGAGCCAGTGAGACTATGGCATCCCCAATCGGGGTATGTTGTGAGGCTGAAGGTAGTGGGGAGGGGAAGGAGATAGGGAAGAGGAAGGTGGGGAAGTACCTGGCTATTCAGATCTGGTCACTAAACACGGCTAAAGCCATTTTCAAGCAACGTTTCAATTCTGAATGGTGGTCTTACACCAGGGCGATACTGATAGTATCTTCCACTCTGGAACGTGCCGCAAATATACTACATATTATTTTAAATGAATAAATTGTGAAATAACACAAATATCAAATAAAATTTATTTGCGCACGCCGGGTTCGAACCCGCGACCTTCGGATTGTGAGTCCAGAGTCTTACCTCGGGACCACGGAGGTCGTCGATATCTCCGAAAATCGAAATTTAAGTTCAGTAAGCAGTTATTTGTAAAAGTTTATCCTCCATCTGGTATAATACTCAAATACTAGCAGGTTGTAGCGGCTTTCGGTTCAGAGTGTTGGTGACCGTTTTATAAATCTGATAGGAACTGGTTCCAAAATAACCCATTTCCTCGGATCCACTGTGATCCAGTGATAGCTAGTCACCGGGACAAAGTAACTGGGACAGGCAATGACATCATATAAAGGCGCGTGAAAAAACTAAGAATTAGCGTCAATCTTTTCATATCGGAAGAGATAAATAGGTTTAAAGAAGAAACTATGTAATTTTCTTGTCATGTTCAATTATGACTTGTTTCCCTTTCTCTTCTTTTCTTTTTAATTTAGTTGTAATCATCCATATTTGTATAAACTTGTTCCTTTTTTCTTTAATTGTTTTCTATTGTTTGTTTGTTCTACTTAACCTGTCTTTTATTTTTCGTCTACATTGTATATGAAATTTATATTTTTTATATGTAAGCTCCTATGTAAAATTGTTATTTCCTCTCACCTATGAATTGTATGTTCCTCTTGTCCTAAAATGAGTTCTGTCACTCACCGGGATTGCCTTGGCAAGAAATAAAAACAATAAAAAAAAATAAAAAAAAAGATACTCAAATTAATAAAATTGTAGTACTTATACGTAAAGGGGCACGCTCTCATGCGACCTGCTAATGGAAGTTGCACCATCCTTTGAAGAATTCTTGAATTCAAAACCGAATTACAACGATAGCTTTGTATGAAATTTCACGTACACAGATGTTTATATGACGCGGCGCTTACGGTGACATGCATGTGAAGCCGGGTTCTTAAATTTCAACAACGCTGACGCTAACGTATTAATACTATCATATGAGGTGTGTAGAAGCAAATGCAGCAATCTTCACTTTCGTTTTTAAAAAAAAGGCAAAAAAACACATTGATATCTTTGCCTTCGATACATATTTTCAAATTCTGATTTTGAAAATATGTATGAAAAGCAAAGATATCAATGTGTTTTTTGCCTTAAAAAAAACGAAAGTGAAGATTGCTGCCTTTGCTTCTACACACCTCATATGCTTGTAGTAGGATATTTCAAAATGTCATACTAATATATCGGACCGTTATGCCTCCCAATGTTATTTTATTGGATATTTAAAATATGAGCATTTGAATATTACTTTCCTCATTATCTTAAGACGTACCTCTGTCTGGACGATGGATATGGCTTTGTATTTATGATCTACGTACGGATCGTGGTGGTGGTGGATGCAATTTTTAGCCATAAGTTGTTATAATGGTTTGTCTAGTCTGTATTAGAAGTAACATTGTAGAAGTATATTATAAATTTGTGCAACGCTCTTTTTACATAGCGTAGGTAGTTTTTCACAAAAACGGCGCTATTCAAATCATCAAAATATTTTTATTATTATAAGGTTTACTGATGGATATTTAATAATTGATCAATAAACTTCGTAATCCAAATCATTCCCACAAAGCAGATATCACATCCAAAATATGTTACCAATTTAACCCATTTACATATCGTTATCGGTGCAAAGCGATAGATTTACTGATGCCCCAAACTCATAATTTTCGATTTGTTGCGAAAAAGCCGCGCGTTTGCCGAGGTACTGAAACAGAACTATATCGAATTAAAACTAGCCGTTGGAAATAACGCCCAACACTACCAACCCTCTCATACTGAAGGGGGTAGTACAACCCCCCTAAATCAGAGATTCGTGTGACATCTAATTTGGTTTTTACATTACGTATTCCATAACTTAGGTGATCCTAAAAAAATTATTCGGCAATCAATTATATTAAAAAAATGTTGCCATTCCTATTTTTTAAGATAAACAATAATTTTTATCCAATTCCGACAAATTACTCCCCCTCTCTTTTCTTCCGATCGCAATTTAAAAAAAAAAACTTTCTTGTCGCAAACAGGTTGGGCAAATAAAACACTCATTATTTAAAAATAATTTTAGTGTTTAAAATAATTTAGTTTGTCCCTTATTCGGTCCCTAAACCATTCATCTGATTGCAATGAAACTTCGGTGATTTGATGTGCGCACGCCCACAATGGTTTCTATATATAAATAAATTCACGTTTGTTGAAAGAGATTAACTTATATGTCCCCAACGCACGTACTAGTGGGAGATCCCAAGCACTTTTTTATGCTCCGAAAGCGAGAATTTCTGCTTATCGGAATGCGCCATTAAACAAAGCAGCTCAACTGCAAAACGATTCTGCATTGAGCATCAACATCTTCAATGTCACCTGAATAAAGTTCAGTAACTATCTTTTGACATACGTCACAAACTGCCCTCGTAAACACTTATCCATAATATTTTGGTGAATAAATGTTTTATGCAGAACCTGAAAAAAAAAATAATTGTGAACTATGGCGTTATAAAATTATTTCCTATGACCTATAATATTCATTTGATTGCGATGAAAGGTTGGTGAGGTGTTGTGCGTACGCCCGCGAATGTTTTCATATATAAAGTTGACCTCTGGCGTTTTGAAATTTATATTAAAATTTTACAATAGATGGCAAGCGAGTTGTTTAAAAAATGCGTGCGTTTCATGCAGTTTACTGGCAGGGTGGGAAGGAGGGAGGGGGAGATTTATGTTATACGCCTCTACGGGCTCTACAAACAAGTTATATACATAATAATTTGGTTGAACAGTAATCACAAAGTAAAACATGCTAATTTAATTTTGTTGAACTCATGCAGAATATTATAACGCTAACATTGATTATTATTATTGAGGTGTGTTATTATAGGCTTCTTGTAACTAAATTTCGTGCAGCTGAACACATCAACTACTTCCGAGAAAACATTGCCAACTTCATGAAATTTAAGTAAACGGAATTTTTTATCAGTAAGTATCTTTTATTTAGCCATAAAATTTAACATCTTATGGGGGGTATTTCACCATCCTCCTCTTAGCTTATCCACACACATTAAAAAATAAAAAAATAAATACTTGCAACTGATAAAAAATTCAGCTAACTTATCCTACATTTAGACATTATTCATAGGTTCATGTTCCGAATAGTAAACACCGACTTTTTAAATAAATAAATCCTGTATAAATAATCTAAAATGTACGTCATCGTTTGAATAATCTATGAGGAGGTTGGTGAAATACCCCCTATATCTAATATAATCTATTCTCAAACTACAATAATATTATTAACTACCTACTTACTAAAATTTGGACTTCACAACGTTGAGACATAATCCACGAAAAACTGCATTTAAAAAACATTTACAAGGAGTTTATTGAACACTTTAAAACCTTTATAATAAGTATTGTTTTGTGTTCCCGATAAATTGGTTTTAGGGAGCCTAAAATCGTTCCAGTTTCTCGTAGGATAACAATGAACTGTACTTTTAATTCTTACATTATTCAACATACAATTCTGGTCACATTTTATTTTGTAATTTATAAATAAATACAGGGTATTGTAGGCTAATCATTGCCACACACTTAACAGAGAAAGTGGAAGATACTACCAGTATCGCCCTGGTGTAAGACCACCGTTCAGAATTAAAACGTTGCTTTAAATGGCTTTAGCCGTGTTTGGTGACCAGATCTGAATAGCCAGGTACTTCCCACCTTCCTCTTTCCCATCTCCTACCCCTCTCCACTACCTTCAGCCTCACAACATACCCCAATTGGGGATGCCATAGTCTCACTGGCTCCAGACGGGAGCAGTTGTGACTCTTGTGCGGTACTCATATAAAAAAAAAAACATATTGAGTTGGCGTTGCATAGTTTTTATCCCAGTATCTGCTTCGGCATAATCTAGACCCCACGCCTCTGTTCCGAATTCAATTCTTTTAACTTGTATTTTATTGCACAAAAGATTAGATGCTACGGTGGTGTTGTAAACCAATTTCATTTTTTTTAATGTCTAATTTTCCCTGTTCTACTTGAGAAATTAACCTTTTTGCAATTTTTTTAGTTAATATTTCAAAGTTGGTGTAAAGTTTTAACTAATTATCGATTATGATTCCCAAGTATTTTATTTCTTCAATATTTTGATAATCTATAGTAAGGGTAATAAGTTAATTTAGTTTTTTACCTAACACCACGAATTTACTTTTAGTAATATTTAATTTCAGCTTGTTCACGAAGGTCACATTGTATTTTTGACAAAGCGTCTACAGTATATAAAAGTGTGTCATCTGAAAACAGTTTTTTTACAGTATGGCTATTGTTGGTTGTGGGGTACAAATAAAATAATAAATTGTTGCTAACATAGCAGAAACATATACTAAATATGATTTGTGTTTAAGTTTGCCTTAATACCCTTTCTGATTTGAGGTTAAATACTTCGGAATCCTTCTGTTCTATTCCCATACATGTTTTATAAAATCAAATGTACAGAAAAAGATTCATGAGTAAATCGTGAGAAAAATATCACTTTCACAAGGATAGATTATTTATATTTATGAAAACCACGAATACCCGGGAAAAAGTGTGTCGAATTTGTGGTGGGTGTGTGTAAAATCTATTGAGGAATTTAGAAACCTTGGAATTAAATGAGGTAGATTCTAATTTATAATTTAAATACGTTTTCAAGTATCATGCTGATTCTTAAAGCATCTTTTCAGGAAAAAGTAAAAATAGTTCCTTATAATAGAAGTTGGCGAAATAGTTTAGTTTCACGTGAGATGCCACCACGTGATTTTTTAAAATTGTACCACACAGGAGGCTATGAGGGAAATAATTCCCCTTAGGATCTTTATCATCTTTGAGGTTGCTGTCTTTTGTTGAAGGGTCTTTTGATGAAAGGAAGAAGAATAAGTTCTGGGATAGAAAAAGGTGTTAAGGGTAGGAATCTGGGGGTCAGTGGGATGAATGAATCCATTCCTTCAACCGCGGTGCAACGCGATAGTCAGAGAAAATCTCTTTGGACTAGCCAAATAGTCTCCCTCAATCAATCTCTTCCGATCCAGGCTGCCACGCAGAAAGAAGGCAACCGCCGTCAAGACCTTAACAAACCTCACCTCATTTATTTATTTATTTTTTACATTGTTTTAGGAAAGAATGTGTTCTTACTGGGGTACCCCGTTCTAAGGTCACATTTTACATGTTTTGTGTTTGAATTATAAGTTAATACCTATTTTAAAATATTACAAGAGGAAACATAAAACAGAAAATTAAAATGAACCTGGGCAACCCTGCTAGGTCATCAAACTTAGAAAAATACTTGTGCAGACCTTTGGCAGAGGTGTTGGTTATCCAATAAATGTTGATTCCTTGGTGATTAGTACTGAAAATATTGTTTTTGGTTTTTGAATTTATACTTTTATTTTGATATATTTTTCCAATGTGCGTTTGTCAATATTCTTGTATAATATTACGTTCAAGATCCACGTTGTCATCACAATAAATCCTGTCATACAAAATGGCTGCGAACATATTTTTTGCGAGTTAGTAACCGATACATTGCGTCAATTTACCCGTTAGACCGAAAAAGGCTATTCCTGTATTTCGTTCAATAAAAAGCGAAATAGAACACGCACGTGCGCATAACATTGTCTATCTCGGTTAAATTTTTAGAATTTTTTTGTTATGTTTTATTAACTTATATACAGTAATTGTAGGATTATTCGTAACCAGGGAATTTTTGTGTTTCTTTTGTTTTAAAAAAAATTTAAATTTAGGTTATTTTTTTTTTTTTTTTTAATATGAAATACCGCACAAGAGTCCCAACTGCTCCCGTCTGGAGCCAGTGAGACTATGGCATCCCCAATTGGGGTATGTTGTGAGGCTGAAGGTAGTGGGGAGGGGAAGGAGATAGGGAAGAGGAAGGTGGGGAAGTACCTGGCTATTCAGATCTGGTCACTAAACACGGCTAAAGCCATTTCAAGCAACGTTTCAATTCTGAATGGTGGTCTTACACCAGGGCGATACTGATAGTATCTTCCACTCTGGAACGTGCCGCAAATAAACTATATATTATTTTAAATGAATAAATTGTGAAATAACACAAATTAATCAAATAAAATTTATTTGCGCACGCCGGGTTCGAACCCGCGACCTTCGGTTTGTGAGTCGAGAGTCTTGCCTCGGGACCACGGAGGCCGTCATTATGAGTCATAATTAAATTTATAATTTAATATCGTAATGAAACATATCATATTTTAATTTAAAGTGCCTTTCTGGCTCAGCCATGGTATTTTTTCAAGTTATATTTCAGCCTACAACACTATTTTAGCTTCAAATCCCAAATTAGTTTTTTTTTTACTTTAACTCTACGTAGAAGGCTCTGAGGAAAAAAGAATGAGAGGCAAGGAATGGCAAGGAATCTGGGGGTTAGTGTGAATCTATCCCTCCCACTGCAGTGTAAGGCGATGTTTGGTGAGAGTCCTGCTGGAGAGGTCAAATGGTCTCTCTCAACCGGTGTCTTCCGATCTGGTCTGCCTTGCAGTACGTGAACCCGGGCACCCCTGCTGAGTAACCGAACTTAGCGAGTAGCGAACCGAATCGAAATAGTAGCAAACCACTTGTGGCAGCCTATTATATTTATTTATTGTTATGGAACAATTATAGAGAAACGTTATAAGATTATCAATCTAAAGAGCGGTAAATCCACTTAAAAATGTTTACGAATCACAAGGTTAATTTGTTTCTCCATATAGAGATTCAATTCAATTTATTAACTTTAAAAACATAACAAAATTAAAAATTAAAATCGGTTTTAAAACAGAAAAAATATTAAAATGAAAGCGTATTTAAACAATTTAAATAATTTAAACAAGTTAAACATCAATGAACAATTTAAAAATCAATGAAACACAATCAGACAAACAGCAATAAAGATTGCTTTCTAAATTGTGCTTCATTGACATGTTGATATTCAAAGTGATTTTATTTTACAAAAGACTGCTCTCCCGACTGGCATACCCATTGGCAAGTTAGTTCTGCAAGCCGGGAGATAAAACAGTCTAAGCTGTCGGTGACGGAGATAACCATCGGCAACATAGAAACTAATGCTCTCCATAATAGAAGAGTTTTCGAACCGTCCACGAATCAGTCTGAAGAAATGTGTTATAATGAGCAAATCCCCTCTGACCCGTAGACGGTTCATACCGAGCATGCACAAGAGAAAGTCGGTAGGGTAGAGCCACGGATAGTAGCCGTACTCCCTCAGGTAAAGAAATCTCAGACATTTCTTCTAAACCTTCTCCAAAATGAGGAAATACTTCATTTGGTGTGGGCTCCAAACCACCGAACCACTCTCAAACCTACTTCTAACCAAATAATACTGTGAGAACCCGGGTGTCTTCTGAGAGAAGAAAAATTAAAAAAAAAACATAAATTAAAGTACGTAAATTAAAAAAGTAAAAAATTATTTAAAAAAAAGAGTTAATAACCACCATTCATATTCGTAACAAAAAATATAAATCTTCTCCATGACGTATCATTGTAGAAGATTGTTTTGCTTTTGTTTTTTAAACTCAGACACCAACCTAATAACCAAAAAAAAACCGGCTCGGATATTTCTGACAACAGAAATTAATTTAAAACCATTTTTCTTAATCACTAATTATCCAAAGGATCATCTTCAAAAAGAGAGCCGAGTAATGATTATTAATGGGTGTCTATTTCGAAATTCTACCCGCCAAGAATCTACGACAGCAAGCCTAGAACACAAGCCAGACTAAGCCTCGCTATTAAAGACTTCGCAGTTTATCTTCGAAGGTTTACGCGATTTAATGAAAATACTTAAAAATTCATAATTTAAGCTTAGTTCAAAGAAAATACACAATACCTTAGCTTATGAACCTCGTAAGTACTGTGTGGCTGATGAAAGGAAAAAAAAAGGTTTATTTGAAAGAAACTCATTTTTTTATAGTGGAATAGCGTATTGAGTAAAACAAATTGTAATAACGGAAAAAGTAAACATCAATTGCTTTATGCATATTTTTTGGACCTCAGATCAGGGTATTAGGATAATAGGAGCCTTTCTCCAAAAGAAAGTGTTTTGAGTTAAGCATGGTTTCGGTATTGTAACGACTATTATCGTAATTATTTATTAGTAACACGAAGCACTAACTCATGCATACAGCCGTAAGAGATATGGTTGTAAATATCTTCAAATGAAAATATGCAATTACAAGACCCAAAGTTATCCCTGTTATACTTTTATGACATTAATCACCAAACGTAGTGAACCCCAAGTGGTTCGCTACGTTTAGTGATTTAGCAGGGGTGCCCGGGCTTATGGGGGAGGTTTGTCTAGGCGGATGACCAGGGCATAGTGAACCCCAGATTCCTACCCACCCCTTAAACTCTTTTCCTTCCCAGAACTCTCCCTCACCTTCCTTTCCTCAAAAAAACCCTCCACACAGCATCCTCAAAGATGACGTAGGCCCTTAGGGAAATAATTTTTCACAGGGCCTCCTGTGTGGAGCTCATGTAAAAAAAAACCAACAAAATATATGTTTAAATCCACATGGATCTAAAAGCAGTTATGCCTTTGTAATATTAAAAAAAAAATTACAAGGGCCACACTGACCTAATAGCTATTAGGCTTCTGTGTGACAAATTAATATCTACAAGCAATTAAAAACCTGCTCTGCAGGTTTTTATTAATAGGCCCTGCGGGCGGCTTTTGGTTCAGATTCGCCCAGTTAGTATCAGTGACCGTTTTATATATGCGATAGGAACTCGTTCCAAAAATAGCCCGTTTCTCGGATCCACTGTCGTCCAGTGATGGCTAGTCACCGGGACAAAGTAACCAAGACGGGCAATGACGTTATATGTAGTATAAAGTCGCTTGATACTATTTTTCACAACTGAGAATAACCATCAATCTTTCCATATCCGGAGAGATACTACAAATTCACAAATTCGTAGCAGTTGTACCTAGGAAAGGCACGTCCCCATCCCATCTGCTAACCGAAGTGGCGACATCTTTTGACAAAACCGAAATATAACGGTAGCGTTCTTCGAAATTTCACGTACGCAGATGTTTTGGTGGCGTGGCGCTGTGCGTGGCGTCCGACATGCACTCGAAGCCGGGTTATGAAATTCAACCACGCAGACGTTATCCCTTAATAAACTATTCGCTAGTTATTCTACTCTACGTACTTAGGACCACGCAAATTTTGTTGAACAATTGTCACTCTTATTTCATTTAGTCGATGAAATGTTTTCAAGAGATAGAAAACTTGTGGAAACTCTTGAAAAGGAGGTCATAATCAAAGCAGCCAATGAGCGCAGACCAAGGATCTAGCGTCATTTTCTCAACCAATAGGAAGCCTTTAAAGGTGACATCATAATCAAATCGGCCAATGAGCGCAGTGTGATGCTTCGCAGGTCTTAATACATGATTTACGTTTCATCCAAATTCCGAATCCCTACCTCCTCTAAAGAAGTTACGCTTGAAAAATTTGAGAGCAGTTTTCACGCGGTAGAAGCGAAACTTTACCGAAACAATCTCAACCAAGGAGCCTTTAAAAGTGAGGTCATAATCAAAGCAGCCAATGAGCGCAGACCTAGAAAAGAACCAAGAAGTCTTGAAAAGTGAGGTAAGATTCAAAGCAGCCAATGAGTGCCGACCTGGCGCCATTTCCGTTTTATATCTCAACCAACAGGAGCCTTGATAGGAATTTGATGCTTCGCAGGTGCTGTATGTATGTCATCTCCGTTTCATCCGAATTCCTGATCACAACGGGGTACAGAAGTTTCACTTCAAAAACCATCACGTCGTTTCCCCGCAGGGGCATGCAAAGGGATGGACCGCCAAACAACTCGGTTTTGGCACATACTCCTTGCCCCGTTCACATTCACTCGTCGTCTCATACATGCTCATCTATTATCATTACTCTTGACATGACAAATAAAGGAAGTTAAAATTTTAGTTTTTTTATTCGTCGAAAACAGTTCAGTGTATACGTCGTTCAGTGAAAACGCACATATATTTATAACTTTGTTTTCACTGAACCACCCTCAATTTCATCAAATAACACACCGGTACAGAGGTAGGTTGGTTCCGTTAAATCCAAAGCTTGTGGCGGATTTGCTTTGCTGCGAAAGGTAACCACTTCATAATTCTGTTATTTATATTACATGAATATTACATTATTATTTCAAAGAGCTTAACCTCGAGTAACTTAATTCTACTATGTTAATAAGATAGCAAAATGATTATTTTCTGTTGAACACAACAAGCTTTGCTTTAATTTTTCATACGATTAATTAAGATAAAGGGGAACTTTGACAAGTTAATATTGTGAAATAACAATAAAACATGCTGGATTCTTTGAAAAACGATGTGTAAACAATACAGATAAATTCATGGTCTGATTGGTGCTGTATAGGGAAGAGCAAAACCAATATTATAAGGAGTATGAAGTTACGTACGTGTAATTTTAACCACTGATTCCTAACTCTCTTAAGAGTAAAAAATGCTTGTGAAATTTTGGTTTCGACTTAAAACATTAATTGAATCAGTAGGTACTGGACAGTGATGACATGTGGAATAAATTTTTTTTTGGGTTTTGAAGAAAAGATAAATGAAAAAAAAAAAACATCTCAAAAAGTCATCGGCGACCAAAATAGGGTATTCATTTTTTACTCGAATAATGTCAGGAATCACTGGTTAAAGTAAGTCAAGTAAGTCCCCTAATAACCTGTTTATTAGTCCAAATTCTGATCATGTTTTCAACATGGAAGCAATGTAATAACTTTTATTTTTGCATTAGCTCCAATAGGAGGTCCTGAGGAAAATAATTACCTCAAGGCCTATGATGATCATCTTTGGGGATGCTGTGTGTAGGGTATTTAAAGTAAAAGAAGAAAATGTAGTTCTGGGAAAGAAAGGGGTTTTATGGGTGGGTAGAAATTTGGGAGTCAGTGCGTCCAGGAGTGTCGGACGTACGAATCCACCCCTCCTAATGCATGATGATAATATACAATGATGATATTCCGAGAATGTACGGCTTGAGAAGTCTAAGGAACTCCCTCAACCACTCTCTCCTTTTCCGGCCTGCTACGCAGCTGGTGGGCAGGCACAACCGCCGAGACAAATCTAACCCCATGAACCCAGATAAATCTCACCCATGAACCCGGGCACTACTACTTGGGGTGGACCTATCACTTTGTTCGGTGTTGGAAAGTTTAACCAAAATTTAAATATCTAAAATATCCAACAGGCGATTAAAAATGATTTTTTTACGTGAGTACCGCCCAAGTCTCAAATGCTCCCCCAGGAGATGGGAACGAGGAAGGTAGAGAAGAACCAGGCTTTTCAGATTTAGTCACCAAATACGACAAAAGCCATTTTAAGCTACGTTTTAGTATACTGGAAGGTCTACAATTCTGGAAATGGAGTTGTTGGCTATTAAGTTAAATACTTTAATTTGCACTTGGAACGTCTTGTCATGCCTATCAAAAGGGTCATTTTTTTTTTTTTTACATTAACTCCACACAGGAGGCCCTGAGGAAAAAATAATTTCCCTCAGGGCCTATGTCATCTTTGAGGATGCTGTGTGGAGGGTGTTTTTGAGGAGAGGAAGGAGTGAACATGGGTCTTGAAGAGACCCATATTGTAGGAGGGAGGTAACACAGAGGCCGGCAAATCGTTCCACAGCCGAGCTGTTGAACTCAAGAACGAGTCGTTGAAACGACCCGTTCTAATGTGACTAATGTCAACCGTGTACAAATGTTGAGCGCGCGTTTGGCGTGTTTCCCGACTATGCACCGGTGCCGAGGGGATCAATGACGCTAGTTCCTCGGAGCATCTTCCATTGTAATACCGGTAGAACAAGGACAGCATTCCCACCTGGCGCCTGTGCTCTAAAGATTGCAATCCGTTAGTTAAATTAGGAGAATCTATCAAACGGACCGCCCGTTTCTGCACAGAGTCAAGGGTTTTTTTCAGGTATTTTGGGGCTCCAGACCAGAGGTGGCTGCCAAATTCAACCGTGGGGCGCACTTGCAATTTGTACAGGGCTAGCAGTTGTGTACTATTAAAGTATCTGCGTTCCCTGTACAGTATGCCCAGTTTCTGAGAGGCTAACTTAACCTTATTCAGAGTATCCATCGCTTTTGATGGAAGGGTAATTATAATTATTAGAAGCAAGAAAATGTGTGTAAAATTACACAAACAAAAACTCCCTTTTTGGTTCACGGGGTTGAGAACTCACAATTTTTGAATTTTGTACCAATGAATTCATTGTTCTGAGACAAAGGTCTTCGGTATATTTATGTGTGTGACAGTTAAGTAGAAGAAGCAAGCAAAAATACGCGATAATCCAATCTATTCAGACCTAGTCAATACAAATTGCTTCCCAATGAAAATACTAGCATTATTTAGCCCCATTCAGCAATTTGTTCAGTGAAACGAAAAGATAATGACTTCTAGAAACCTAACACCAAACCATTCACTTCTCAACGTTTGGAGAGAATTAAACAAAAAAGGAAGTATATTGGACTACCCATAAATGAATTAAGTAGTCGAAATTTGTTTCGTTTGCGAAGTGCCGATGTTTTGAATGCATTTTTATACGAATTAATATTTGCTGACCATTTGAAGGCATAAAATTAGGATTTAATAATATGACGACGAGGTAAATTGTGTTACAAACTGTGATCGTCCATATCAACGTCTTGAGAATTCATAATGTGAATAACCACAACTTACTGTAATAAAAAACAAAAATATAGGATTTATTGCATATTTTATTTACCCAAAATATGTTCGACGTAAAAATTAGAGCACTTAAAAAAAATTTTTTTTTTTACTTCACAGATAAAACCTCAAACTTAAATATTTAATTAAATGAAGACAATATTAGTGAAACTCAATCGAAAATCTGGAGGCAAAAAAATTAGAAAAAGATAAAAAGATCTTGGACCATATTTACAGTTAATTAATCCAAGTGTTTGTAACAAATTTATGCTTTTATTGTAAATTATGGCGAGCAACAAAGTTAACGCATTTTACAAATATGAAAAACATATTTATTTAATATATATAAGAACAACTCTCTTTTTATAACTTTTTAAGATTATTTCCATCAATGTAATATATGTGATATGAAGGAAATAACACTAATAATCTAAACGAAAATATCTAAGACAACAAGACATAAAAAATAAGAAGAAAACTGTTGCAAGTTGCAACTGGGACACGAACCCAAAACTTCTCATCTTACTGGGACAAATTCCAAACCAATTCGACTTACCTCTTACCTCGAACGTTATTTTTGTCAATCTCATATTTCAAATTTTAGAACATTTTTTTAAAAATGATGTAACTGGAAGAACATTGCGAATCATCAAGTATATACCAGAAATCACCAGAATCTAGCGGAATATTCTAAAACACCAAACCTTGTAAAGATATACGGGATAGAATCATCGAGATGCGTCAATGTTGTTTTGGAAGGTACTGGAAATATTTTTTGACATTTCGATCCACAGACAATTCTTTGGATGATAGAAGGTGGCGACGTTCCAGCGGGGGAGTTGAATTCGACGCGTGTTCAGTTAAAACGCAGCTATCGAATTAACATTGCGGTGCCTACCGAGTGTAGTAAAAAAGTGTTAATATGCATATATATCAGTGTTAATAAATAAAACCTGTACAAATAAATCTGTTTCAATAAATCAATCAGTGATAATTACATAGAGCTGTAATAGTTTTATTCAGTGCAAATAAATTGAGTCGCTGACATTTGTATTGTTTTGATTGTTTGTGAACCCTATACTCGATAAAAAAGACCTTGCAATATTAAATAAGTTTTTTTTATTTTCTTTTTTCTATTGGCAACTACTTTCCCATGTTTTTCATTGGAAACAGGTGTTCCAAGAACACAGTTTGTAACCGTTTCGACGGTCATCTTTTTTTTTCCTATGCCTTGTTCTCTTTCATATTTTCGTTTAGTTTATTAATGTTATCTTCTTCTTCAATGATAAACAAATTTATTTAGTCATTGAAGATAGGACCTCAGCCTTGCCGAAGCTTTACTCTTTTCCTAGGTTCAATTCCTAGATGCGAACGAATCTTTTACTGAGTTTTTTGCATCAAATTTTCGTTTGAGAGTCGCTTATATTATTTCAGTTTTTTCTCATTAAGTTATTCCAAAAATATAACAAAATATATTTGCCCACTTGCCCGGTTTAGACATTAAATCCCTGGGTTGAGAGCAAAGGCTCATTCCATGCTTCAATAAATTCAACATAATATATTTTGATGACCACTAATTTCGCTAAAATTTTTGTTGAAAATTTAAATTCAAACAATACATTTTCATACTAAAACTGTTATGCCTGTTTCCATAAAAAATATTTAACCGTTATCTCGAACCATTGAATTTAAAAAAAAAATCCCTCGGTTTATTTAGATATTTTACCATAAATCCACATCAAATTTTGCATCAGTTAAGTTGCCCACTTTGGTTCCTTTTACTAAATTTAATCATTTTCTCCTTTCTTTTATCGTTTTCTCCTTTTTATTTCTTTCTTAATTTATTTCTTCTTCCCATTTTCTTTAAGATATTTTAATTAGATTAAGTTTCAGCTACCCCAGAACATGCTCAACGTAGTGAGATGGTGTATACAAACAATATTGTATTATCTACATTATTTGATTAAGTATAATAAAAATAAAAGTTAACAAGACATGATGAAAACTCACGAGCGCTTGTTCTGTTAATCACTTGTCAGTGTACATTTCAGAAAAACAAAAAATAATTTGCATAAAAGAAGTAAATATTAATATCTGGTTATTTTCTTGGTAGAAAAGGAGCAACGTGATATTAAGGAAAACGAAAATTACATAGATTTTATTTTTTATTATTTCCTTTGATTATTGAGCGTATTAATATCGTATTACTTAACCAATTTCCTTAGATAATTATAATAAACTAGCGGCGTGCATTGTAATGCAAACAAAAACGTTTGTTTTGAATGCTGGGTATTAAAGTGCCTTCGGATACCCAAAATATTTAAATATTTTTTAGTTTTCCATCTGGAAAGAATTAAAAAAGGTTTTCCGACATACGAGCAGGCCACATACAGCAGTCCGTGTGAGATGAAAATGTCTGTGTGAGACGAAGCATAGATTTTCCAAATTTAACCCCTGCTATCCCCTACCGATACACTGTCTCCTTTGTAATCCCTCTCTTTGTCGCTCTGTCGTCCTTCACCCCTCCGTCATCCCTCCCCCTGTGTGTCCTTTCCCATGCGTCCCCATTCCTGCCACCGCGAAAGATGCAGGATGCAGGAGGATGCAGTGTGCACCGTTCCCCTCATGCATCCCCTTTCCTTCCCTCGTTCCACTTCCTCCTTCACGCTTTTTCTCACTCGCATCATTTTCAATTTCATAAGGCCAGAACTCACAATTATACACAGAAACCTTTGTGGAAGTGCGTCCGACAAATCATTAAAGTTTCATCGCAATCGAATGAATGATATAGGAACGCAAACGGGGCAAACAAATAAAAACTCTTTTTTTAATATTTAAGAATATTATAGTTTTCGTGCATTTTATTGCGTGCTTGTTGATTAAGTAAGAGCCTGTATAATGTTTTGGGTTTTAAAAGGTGCGCGGAATGATGAATGGAATTGGAATGAAAGATGTAAGAAACACGCAAGCTGTTTTGTTGCAGATGTGTGCAGTTTTAATACGACCCGTTCTCATGTTGCCGATATCAACTTTACTGTGAATGATTGTTTCGGTTTTATCCTTTAACTTTAAAACGTAAAAAGCAAATGCTGCTAGAAACTCCAAATGAACTCCGTGAAATGGTTGTAAAACAGATTCAGCAAACTTAACTTGCGACTGTATATTGTTAACTTGTCTAACCTAATGCATAGATAACAGACGTTCTTCTCACCCCTCCCGTGTTTCCCTCTTTTTGACCCCCCGCTCCCGTCCCTGTCACACATCGTTACATTTTTGAGACCCCCTCCCCCATATGACGTCACTTATTTTGCAATCTTACACCAAATTTTTTTTTGCGTTTTAATAATTTTGATTTTTACATGTGATGTCACAGAACTTATGCCCCCCCCATTCCCCTTGTCACATAGTGTCACACTTCTCTACTCCCCCCCCCCTTCCTCCTAATGTGTGACGTAACTTATGGATGGTCCCTTATTATAAATAATTAAGACAAACAATAATTGTCAAATTAATAAAACGCGTCAAACTGTACCGGGAGGAAAAAAAACGCATATTGCTACTAGACAAATCTACGCAACAAGCGTTATTTGGGCTTGGCCTTTATTTTGATATCAATCGCCATATAATCCCTTACAGACATGTCATACTTGACAGATAATATTATGGGCGTGGCCTAGATATTAGACCGTGCATATACCGTGATCTGCTAGCCGGGCGATATTTGAGAAAAATTCCTCCTGCCGTAGGCGTAGGCAGGAAAGGCGTTCAGGTGTCAAGTGACAGAGTTCGTAAAAATACATTAGATTCCGTGCTCTCCCAATCCTTCTTTAGCACATGGTAAGGGGGGGAGGGAATTATATCTGCGTGAGAAACTACAACATTATATAATCAGCTACTAAAATTGTGGCTGTATTTAACCTAAGCATTTATGTAAGCAATGTTGAGCATCCGATAAAATAAAGCCATAGGCCATCTATTCATCCTCCTATTACAGGACTATAAAAGTCTACTATAAAAGACTACTATAAAAGCTTCTTCTATGTCGCTCTGCACATCATCTTTACTCTCTTGGTCTTCAACCTTACTATCATTATCCTACCAGTAAGCTCGTCATCTCACTAAAAGACCGGCCGAGATGCGGTCTTCTACCAAATTTTGACTCCCAATTATAAAGTTTGAGACAGGATATCTCTAAAAAATATAAAAAAACCATATTAAAGAAGATTATAAGTAATATCAAATTAAAAACAAAAAAAAATATTCATTCAGGTCAAAATCTTAAGACTTTAAAAGATAATCAAAGTAATTTTCATTATTTGTTTTTTGGGGTGTTATGCCGTATTACGCTACCTCCTTCTTTAGCCAACGTTTTGGACAGCGTTAAAGTGTCCATCATCAGGGCTGATGTGTAATTTTTAGTGGTGAAATGTGTGCTTATGTACTTGGAAGCAAAACCGTGTTGCAAGCTCCACTCCACTACGAGCTGGTATTACAGTATTCTTCAGAATGTTGTAGATTTCAATTGCCTCCGTAATCAGGCGTGCTCCAATAGGAACTGGTTCAAAAAACTCTATTCCTCGAATTCACTGCCATCTAGTGCTCCCTAGTCACCGGTACAAAGTAGCCGATACAGGCAATTGCGTTGAAACTGTACTTCCAAAGTAGCTTGTTCATCGCTAGTCACCGGTGCAAAGTAACTGCAAGTTCAATAAATTGTAACGCTGTCCGAAACGTTTGCTAAAAAAGGAGGTAGCGTAACACGGCTTAACCGCAAAAAAATATCGAAAATTCTTTTTGGCCGTGAAAATCTAAAAACGTATCAATCATACATAATTTTAGGATTCGCACTAATTAGAACGAGAGAGCAATATTTCTAACACGCTCGCATAAACTTTAGGTAGACTTTAGAGATCTTTCCAGGGTTAATGATTATTCCTATCGAAATCATTTTAATGACTAGTGTTTTCCAGGAAGACTGCTTATTAAATTTACATGCTGAATCACTAGTTTCTAGAAATTTGGATACAGGATAGCCAGAAAAAAAATAAGTACGTGTAAAATAATATCATCATCTGTTTTAAAAAGAAATCTGCTTTTTTGAACACCAAAAGTAATATATTTTAAAAAATTGTTAGCTTAAGTTGAGCAAGTATAGATTAGCAGATCGAATAATTTTGAAATATTTAGCAATATTGTTTGTGCTTTGTCTATTTCCTTTAGAAAAACAAGTGCTCTAGCGCAATTTCGCCTAAAACTGTTTTCAGAATTTGCAACAAAATATTTTTATGCACTGAAGACAAGAGCTTATTGTCGTTAGTGTGCTGAGCGTAACCGTTTGGCCGAAATACATTGTCGTAAAATTTCTGATAAACTAAAAATTTCTGATAAACTAAAAATATATTTCTTTTTCGAATTCAAAATTAATTTCATTGGCCTGTCTGCTTTTTAGAAGTTGCAATGTCTCAATGATGAAAAACATTTTCTCTCAAATCTTTATGTATAGATCAAACTTCTTGAGATAATCTGTTCAGCGAATTAAATTATACTTTTAAGCCGATCGAACTTAAAATCAGAACAGAATAAAACAAATATCGTTATATATTTTTGGGTTATTATACTGCGTTGCACTATCTCCTTCTTAAACCAACGTTTCTGACAGCGTTACAGTGTCCATCATCAGGCAGACATGTAATGTGTAAAATAAAGATTATTAACACGACCTAATACCCCAAATTTCATCACGATAACACTTCAAAATCTCAAATCACATCAACATAAATAAAGTTCTGATGTTAAGGTACGTTCTTGACTTATTATAACCGATTCCTGGCATTATTTGGAGTAAAACACGTAAACGAATTTTAGTCGCCGCGGCGCGCCGGTGAAATTTTTGGTGTTCTTTTTTTTCAACTAGAAACATAAAAAGAAGGTGTTTATTTATTTATTTATTTAAGGAACATTAACAGTCTTAATAATAGAATAAACATAAGAGGATGATAAAAAAAGCAGACCAATTATTAATGTTCACAGATAGGTATTTAGAAACAAGACTAACTGAATATAAACTAGAATATTTAAAAAATAATAAGAGTACAAATGTGAATTCAACAAATGGTAAACTAATACACAACATTAAAATAAGTGTGATTATAACTGAAATAGACTGCAAAATAGGGATTTGGGTTGGGAAGGGTAAGGGGAGGAGAGGGATAAAGGAAAGTTGCCAAGTAATATAAAAATATTAGATACAATTAATTCATGTGTTATTCGCACCTAAAATGTTATACAGTGAAGTTCTGTAGCGACAGTAACTAGCAGTAAATACGTCAGCACGCGTGTCTATATTTGCAAATTCGTTGTTATGGTAGTTACATGCGTTGGACAGTTAAGGGTGGTGTGAGGGATTGGTTGGTTCTTCGGCTGAGTGACCAGTTGCGATAGGTGGAACAAATATTTTTTGTTTGATTTTAAAGAAAAAAAAAAATTAGAACATCACCGGAAACCAAGTCAAGAATGTCCCTTAACACACTGTACAAGGATATTCATAAAAGCTTTTAAAATGCTATAAAGGACGATCAAAGATTTAAGGATAGCAAAGCATCGTAATTGTTTGAAGGATAAAGTTAAACATGGAACGATTCAGTCATTTTATTAAATGTCTACGAGTGTACGTCATTATATTTATATTATTTCCAACATGTGCGTTTTGCATGAATAAATGTTGCTCTAAAAATCAATATTTATCAAATAAACTAAAGTGCGTCGAATTTGATTTAGTAAATTTAACAGAAGTTCGAAAATTAACTATTGAAGAATCAACCAACAGCTTTCAAAATTACACACTTTGCACAAAAGACTGCGTTTTCCCTTGTCCCAATTTCGGGCCAGTTCTAAAACGTTTCAGTGATTATCAAATACTTGAAAATGACACTATAATTTATGGAAACAAATCTGCATTGATACAAGAACACGAATATTGTGTTGATTTGTACGAGGTACGAGATGGTTCAAGATTTGTAAAAGTTGTGTACTCTTGCTCGTGTGTAAGAGAAATATGTATTTTCAAATGTTGTTTACCAGAACATGAAATGACTATCTTGAAAGAAAATAGCACCAATGTTGAAACTGCACAGTGTGTTGAAAAGATCGATAAGACCAATAAAGAATGGGATGAAACAAAATTGAACAAAACCGACACATTGGTTTCAACTGACTTAAAATACAAGTTTCAAACATGCGACGGTAGAGAAAATTCTTTTTTGCTAAAACTAGTTGGAAATCACAAGTACAGTCTTCAAAACAATGGTTCAATTGTGAGTTATGACTTTGGAGTCCTAATTGGTAAAAATGATTATTGTGGAGATATGCACACGACTACAGAAGGAAAACATGAACCAATTTTGATTGCGTGTGTGTCTTTACCAGAACCAAAGAAAATAGTGTTAATTTATGGGATTCTCAATAATATTGGCTCAGTGTTCTTACTGGTTACAATTGTCCTTCATATTTGGCTTCCAGAGCTGGCTGGATTATCAAGAATGTGTTTGACGAATCACGCATCGTGTCTGATGGTTGCTCTCACCTGCAATACGATCAACCAGTTCGCTATTACTTCGCCAACTCCGGATTTGGGATGCTGCTTTCTGGGTGATTACTTTTTTAACATAATTAAATGGCATTCTTTAATATTTTTGGGTAGTTTATAAAACCTCAAAGCCTCTCAAATCTAAATGATGCTGCGAACTCATCATAAATGTACTATTATTGATCTAATCTGTCACAGATCTAATTGGCAAACAGGTTTTGACCAGTCAGTGGTTGAGTGGGCATCGCGTTTGGGTCCCACCCGGGCGTCCCGTGTTCGATTCCTCGGCTGGCTAAGTCCTCCATCACAACACAAGCAACATTTTCGGATTTCTGTGGTGGTAGTGGGAGATTTTCAAACATTGTTGGGTTATTCGTAACCCGGGAATGTTTGTCTTTCTTTTAAAAAATAAAAAAAGGTTTTTTTGTGACATATGAAAAGATTTTCTGCGGTAGTGTGAACTAGCTTTATTCCTCATATTATTCCTCAGAGTATTTT
This sequence comes from Glyphotaelius pellucidus, assembly GCA_936435175.1. Taxonomy (NCBI): domain Eukaryota; kingdom Metazoa; phylum Arthropoda; class Insecta; order Trichoptera; family Limnephilidae; genus Glyphotaelius; species Glyphotaelius pellucidus. The sequence goes on along the minus strand of OW386555.1, from coordinate 27,015,332 downwards.
GGACTCATGTACAAGAATTTTTAATTTTTTTCTTGATTCGTAGTTGTGTCTATGCCAACAGTCCAATTCAATAATTTCATTAAATATACCGAAGAGTACACATTATACGTTGCAATGCCTCTCAAAGAAAAAAAAAGTATTTTGTGTTTATCTGTTTACTGAAGGGCTTTTGGATCAGAATATTTTTTGTTTTCTGTCTGGTGCGTCAGTTTTTTTTCATGCGTGAGCACTGAGCAGAACATACAACTGTCCGTGAGAAAATCATAAATTTTTCAAATTTATCACCCGCTATCCACTACCGCTACTATATCTATTTTGCAATCCCTCCCTCTCCACAAAACTTCCTGTGTGTCCTTTCCCATGCGTCCCGTTCCCGCCCCCGTTCCCCTCCCGTGTCCTCTTACTTTCACGTGTTCCCCTTTCACCTTCCCCGCCTCCCTCCCGCGAACTTTCCAATTCCTCCTTCGTTCCACTCCCCCTCCCTCCTTCGCTTGCTACCACTAAACTATATGAGATACATCCATGTTTCAAACAACTTGCTCGCCACTTATTTTGAATATTTTTACAAAAATCATAACGCCAGAGCTCACCATTATAAACAAAACAAACAAAGAAACGTTCATTTTTATATACCCGCATAAAAAAGGTTGTTGAATTCTTGCAAGTGTGAAAATTTTGCTATCTACTATATACAAAAAAAAATGGAAACTCCTCGCAATGCTTTGAATTTGTTAAAGAGTAAAAATATGCGACTATCAATGGTAGAACGACTACCAATGGTATCAGAACGGCTATTTAAAAAAGGGATATGTTTTAGTAGTAAATAGCTACAAACATTTCACAGAAATGAAGAGCTGCAAATATTTGGCCAAGTTTCACTATTTTCTGTTAGGTATTTTCACACCTGTCGAAAGTACCTATTACGTTGTTCACAATATCCATTCATACAAAATGTTCGGCTACGCCAGACTAGCTTCATACCATGTCAATCCGTCGATGTATGGCTGAGTGCCGAATTCGCCCGATACATTTAGTCCTTCGATATTTAGATTGCTTCACACGCTTTTCAAATAGAATGTGCTACAATAGGCTGTTCCTCACACAGGTGTATTTCGGTACGAGCGGTGTGTTATTTCCACAAATAAATTCAAAAAATTTTTCTCAAAAGCTAAGGTACATTATAATTTTTGGTTTAAACTGACTTTTGTTTTCCTATTTCGAACATAAAATGTTTTGTTATTTCATTTTCTAAATATTCGAATATTTTTTTTAAATGTCTGTTGACATTTTCCCTTTTCGAGTCCACACTGTGGAACCTTCACAACCTTAATTAAATTAATAAAAATACTATGAGCGAAACTCAATCGAAAATCTGGAAAAAGATAAATCAGAAAAAGATATTTGCACCTCTGGGACTCGAACTCAGGACTTATTTCTTTCCGGGCGAGTGCTCTTGACCACTGAGCTAAGGTGTCGATATCCAATTTGGTCACTTTTAACTGTACTTCGACTAAGAATCACCCATATAATCTTCATTTTCTTAACGCATATTTTTATTGGCTGCCATCTTTATGTATGATTGCAAGATTCAAACCCGGACTAAACGCAATCTAGATGGTGTCTGGATAAATTATTACCATTTTATTTAATGTGCGACATCTATTGACTTTTCTGCAAGTCTAGGATGAATATTTAGATATATGGGTGGTTCTTAATCGAAGTATGGTAAAGTTAAAAGTGACCGAATTGGATGTCGACACCTTAGCTCAGTAGTCAAGAACACTCGCCCGGAAAGAGAGAGGTCCTGGGTTTGAATCCCAGAGGTACAAATATCTTTTTATGATTTTTTTTTCCAGATTTTCGATTGAGTTTCGCTCATAGTGTCTTTATTTAATTAAATATTACAATTTGAGGTTTCACTCATAAAAGTTATATAAAAAATAATAAAATTAATAGTGTTAGTCGTTAAGACTGCTCGTATTCAAACTCTTCTGAGGTCCTGCGTTCGAGTTTCGGTCGCAAGATAATCTTTTATTTAATCTGTGACTTAGTCCCTTTTCTTGTTCTTGGAATACATTATTATTAATATTGATTTTTAAAAACAATTAAAAAAAATATTTGTTGTCTGTAAAGTCGGTTTACGGACGATAATTTTACGTGATAACGTCGTAAGAAAACATTGATGAAAAATTGCAGTGATGTGTCGTAAGTCGAACGCTTAGGCCGATCGTGCCTTTCTATCGCTAGTTTTGCCCTCTCGCTTGCACGCTAGGCTCAGGCAGAACGTGACAATGAGTCATGCTTTTTCGTGCATGCAGCCGGTGTTCATCGATTTATAAGACGTTACCACGTCAAAAAGGAGTTTTTTCTCAACTCTGAGAGTCCTACGACTTTCCCTAGCCATTTACAGAACCTGAGTTTATATTTCTTTCTCTGTCTTTCAGCTTACCTCATGCAGTTCTCTTACCTTACGTCCTTTTTCTGGCTCAACGTCATGTGCTTCGACATGACTGTGGCTTTTTGCACCTCATGGCAGATCTGCTCTGGAAACCGTCACCAAGTCAAGAAGAAACGTTTTGCCATATATTCCTTGTATTCTTGGGGAGGAGGGTGTTTGATAACACTGCTTACACTAATCGCGGAATACGGAGCTGTCTTACCAATTCATTCAGAATATAAACCAGATATTGGACTAACAAGGTGCTGGTTTCAAAGTGAGTATTTAAAAGACAAGTATATTTATGATGCAAATTGGACTTACTTGTTACTTTTTGTTACTTAATTGTTACTTTTCCCCTCAAAACTTATTTTCTACATTGCAAGGTCTTAGTGGATCGTTTCTATTTATTTCAGTTATTTTAATGTATGAATGAATATTAGAAACTTTAGAGGTTTTTTTCGTATTTTTAGGTGATGAAGCATTAGGAATTTACTTCTACGGCCCCATGGCAGTTCTTCTACTGGTCAACTTTTTCCTGTTCAACTTTACCATCTGCAAAATTTGGTCAATAAGCCGAGGAACCAAAATTCTCAGTCGTTCAGAGAGTGGTCGGAATGACCGCCAATCTAAACCAAGAGCAGACTTCGAAAGGTATTTTTTTTACATTAATTCTACACGAGAAACCAGAGGAAAATAATTTTTAATATTCAAAAATTGTGCTATCCAAATTTTAAATAATTAATAAATTTATTTTCTAATTGGCTCTTGTTCAGTTCTCCTTCAAAACTCTCACCTGAAATTAATCAACTTTTTCATTTTTCTATAGTAATAGTTTTCTTGCTTCAAATTTTCATTACATTTTCCTTAATATGTATGCTATATGCTTGTACTTTCATCTACATATATATGGATGATTATTAATATTATATACTTAATATCTTATGCATCTTGACTACCATAATACGGGCATTTGCCTAGCTTGGTAGTCGAAATACCATATAAAACAATCCTGTAATAAACAAAATGAATAAAGAAATTAAAAAAAAAAAAAAAAATAAGTGAGAGTGGTAGTGTATTTATACGATTTGTGTATAAATGTGGCCGTTTGACCTAAAGCGTCAGGTTCTATCTTCTGCAAGCTTAGTCATTAGTTACATCAACTCAAAACCAACAATTTCTTCTTTTAATTTTGGGTGAAGAAGTAGTTATATACAAACTGTGCATAATTCTGTACAACGTATGTATGGTAATATAATATTGCCAGGCTATTTGTAACATACAATAATTACCTCTATTTATTTTTTTTTTAATATTTACTTATTTGTACCGCTTATTTTTCGAAAACTTGTTGTAATCAGCTGAAACAAGGTATTAAAAATTTTCGTTATTTGTTTTTGGGGTGTTATGCCGTGTTGCGCTACCTCCTTCTTTAGCCAACGTTTCGGACAGCGTTACAGTGTCCATCATCAGGGCAGATGTGTAATTGTGTAACACGGCATAGCACCCCAAAAACAAACAACGAAAATACTTTTGGCCGTGAAAATTTAAAAACTTTTCTGAGGTATTGAAATGTTTGAGAACCTTGATATTTTTAAGAAAATTCTTTGTGCCAAAAAGATTTGTAATTCGGCCTCATTGTTTTGTTTTTACTATAAAAAGTGTTTTTTCTTCTTTGCTGATAAAATATATCTATGATTTTATTTATTTCTAGATTCTTAATTTACATCAAGATCTTCGCTCTGATGGGTATATGTTGGATTATGGAGATCGTATCTTGGCTCGCAGCGGGAGCTGAAGAAATATGGTACTTTACTGACTCCATCAACAGCCTCAGAGGTTTCTTCATCTTCTTAATCTTTTGCTGGAAGCCCAAGGTCTGGCAAGGAATCGTAAAGAAATTTCCTTCACTCAAGACAAAGACGGAAAAACTAAAACAGACTAAAAAATTCGAAGAAACTGTTGAAAAGGAATCAGAACAGTAAAAAAGGACACAATTAATTATTGTCCTAAAGAATAAAGCCTTAAAAGTTTAAAAAAGGTTTATTATTGTATTATTTGAACACGAGTGATTACCAAACTCATATTATACTCATATTGTACTAGATTCATGCCCGTATCATTGTAAGGACATGACGAAGAATAGAAATAATTGTATTTTCATTACGTTTCTTTAAAAATATTATATTTTTTATTTAATTAAGACAAAATAAATACTTTTGTATCTACCCCACACAGTAAATAAAAAAATTATCAACATGTTTCGAAACAAATGGTTTCTCCGTCATGATAAAATGAAAATAATTTTCATTCAGTGATTTGTTTACAATTAATTAAAATGATGCCATAAAGTTAGTTTTCGATTATTCAAAAATATAATATATTTTGTTTGAAACGGCTTTGATTTAACTTTCTTTCACACCAGCCACCACTTTAATGAAATTAAAGGCAGTGTTCTAGTCTAGAAAATCAACACAATTTTTTTTTCTTCGTGTTTAAATATTCCAAAATATCTCATTGAAAAGAATGTTCGGTATTCGCGTTATTTTAAAAGTTATAACCATTTCAATGTTGCGGTTTAGACGGAATCTAACCAGAATCTGAATAGAACAAAACTTCAAATGCATTTTTCTCAAAATCTCTTTTTTCGAGACGGTTGACACGATATCTCAAGTTATACGAAACCAATATGTTTGAAATTTGGTGTGAGTCTTTTCTATACTTTACTCTATGGCGGGAACTAAAACTATAAAAAAATTTCAATTTTTAAAATTTAAAAATAATTTGGAAAGTCAGAAAAACTGATAAAAAATGTGTTTTTTTATTTCAGACGCCATTTTGCGAAAAATAATTTTGTTAACCTTTTCTTAGTTCGGGCCATAGCCGCATTTGTTTGGACGAAGAATAATTTTTGTTTTTTTAGATTACTAGGAGGGTTGCAATCGTGTCATCCAGGGCGCGCCATTTTTTTAGACCCACCACTTCAACACCCTGTAATTTTTTGAAGTTTGAATTTTTTCGTTTGATTTCTTTTTTATGTATTCTTTAATGTTTAATCAATATTTGGTAAAATAATGGCTTCCAAAATTTTTTTTTTATTGCCCACCCCCCCCTAGAATACCCCCTTACTATAATCATATATAACAGCTACTATAAATTGCTAAAAATACTTATTTTCCACTAATCCTCTGTAACATACACAATAATTCTGTCGGCTTTTGATATATTATTGTGTTATTCAGGTTTTTTGATGTATTAGAAATATATTATTCGGTGACCGGACAACTCAGAATGAAACCAACTCAGAACCATCTCAGAGAAGTCATTTAGAGTGATAAAAAAATAAACATAACAAATTGTTTAAATAGGTAACGTTAGGTTAGGGTTACCGGCTAACTTAAAATGATTTTTTTCATCGCTTATGATGACTTTTCAAGCTGGTGTTGAGTTGACTTTATTCTTAGTTTGCATGAAACCATATTATTCAGGGTAAAATATTACTGAAGTCTCCGGCGTTGCCCGTGTTTTACCTATATTTTTTTCAAAATCAGCTTGAGAGTGACCTTTCTCTTGTTTTAAAGGTCACTTGTGCAAAATGCCCTACAGTTTTACTCTGAGATTTATGAATTATTTGTTTGTCCATCGAAGCCATCCCGACAGAAACAGATCGCATACTCTTCTTAAAGTAAATAGATAGATTTATTAAAGATAGAGAATATTTTAGGTATTTAAGTTTTTAGTATTAACAATAATTTAGAAGTAAAATCCTTATATCTGGAATGTTTAAAAGCACGATTGTTATTCAAATCTTATCATAGTTGTCGTAAAAAAATGATAATTGTTTATTAATATCACAATAAAAATGTAATGTAAGAATTAAATGGTAGGTTTTCAAAATGTGTTTTTCTATTACTATAAAATATTTTTTATTATAATAACAAACATACAAATGTTATTTATACATATGATACAAACACGAAAGATTTGTAACTATCTAAAAAGAATAGACATATCTTTTCAACGACATTATGTATACCAATCTTCGACCAAGGGTATACTAGGTCAATGATACTAATATTATAAATGCGAAACTGCGTGTGTTTGTTTGTTAAGCTCTCACGCATAAAACAATAAAAACTATTTTAAAAATTCTTTCACCAATAAAAAGCTAAATTATATGCGAGTACTCTAAGTTGTATATAATGGTAAGCTCTGGCGTTATGAAATTAAAGATATTAATATATTATATTTATCATACATTTTCTGTCCCTAAGAAAAGCGAGTTATTGGTAAGCAAAACAAATCGGTGCCGTGGAAAACAAATCGTTGCCACGGAAACGATGTTGATATATTTGTGGGAAATTTAATAGGAAAAAACAATTTATTTATTAAATGGCATAGCAAAGCATGCCGGGTACCAGCTAGTATTGTATAAATGCATTATATCTACTAACTCGGGTTTTCAAAATTTTGGTCTGTGTCCTTTACAAAAAAATGAAGTGAGTTAAGAGAGGCTACCAAAAATCGACAACTCTCAATATATAGTAATAAAAGCTAATAATAAGCGTTGAAACAGCTAATAATTTGTAAAAATATTTTTTTGTGTCTTCGCTTGGATTTTAACCGCGACCTCTGGGTCCAGACTTAATGATCATATCTTTGTCTAAATATTGCTCCCAAGGAAGCAATATCTACCCATTAACACTACGAAATAGTAATTTTGTGAAAATGACCTCTCGTACGGTATCGCCAAATACACAAAACCAAAAATACGGTGAATAAACCAATATATTAATTTCATAACGATCATCATTTGCTTTTTAATCCCCCAAGAGAAATTAATAAAAAAATAAAACAACATGCGCTGATCCACGGCTCAAACAACATACAAAAGCAAATAGTTTTTCAGAAGCAAGCAAGAAGAAATCGCGAATAAATATCAGCAACTACGGAGAATGCTCATAGATAGGAATTTTTGAAAGCTTCTTTACGTTGTTGGTTTTTTAGAGAAGTCAAGTTCATTGTGTTCTTCTAAAGGTGTTTCCACAGCTTCATTTGAACCAATTTTGTCAACTTTTACTCCAACAATTTCCATTTTTGACTTCTTCTTGAAAATTATGAAAAATTGCTGAAGACTGTGAATTTTTCGTTGAATACCTTTCCAGACTTTCGGTTTGCAGCAGAAAATCACGAAGATCAGCAAACCACGGAGCGAGTTGATGGCGTCTGAGATGTACCAAATTGCTTCTGGACCACCTACTAGCCAGGAAACCACCTCCATGATGTAAAGTAGTCCAACTTGACAGAAAATCTTCAGGTAAACGATGAACCTGTACATAGATGTAAGTCGTGAAGTAAAAAAACATTACATCAATTTTCTATCTCTCGAAAACAATTCAATCAATTAGTTACAGTCATCAACCGTTCAGTTAAAATTCAAGGAAACTTTGTAAAATGTTAAATAAAATGTTTATCAATTTATGTACTCGTCAGATTTTATCCTTTCAAATTCTGTGTTTTTATTCTTCTCTAATCAAATATTCGAAAGAGGAAGTAATTTATTTCTTTCAACAAAAAACTATTTTTGCATACTTCCCAATAATGTTATCTACACGTTTTTAAAAACAACTATGCAATATCGCCAACATACTAAATCTTCCAATTCTATTAATGGTAAAACCAACTGGTGGTAGATTAACTTACATATTCGTGGTTTAAGTTTTTGCGTCGTAAAAATAACTAACTACATTCGTTACAAGGAAAATATATTTTTTTGCTATCATGGCCATAATACAAAGTCCACAATCACAACTCTGTGACTAAAAAAAGTCAATATTATTTATTTGATTGGTAAGTACCTTTTTCTTTGCGAACTTGTCATCGAATCACTTTTGCAACTGTTTGCCTGCTTCAAAACACCTGAATCCTTGCTCCAAGATATTATGTTGGACACAGTGTGAATATACGTCAAAACATTTATGGTTAAAAGTATTGACCATGGCAAATAGAAGTAGAGCGCCAAAGCAGAGTCATCTAAAAATAATAATTAAAATTTTAGTTTGTGTCAACTATGAGGCGAGGAGTGCTTTTTATCTCATTAAGCTACAAAATACCAACATAATGTTTTATTTTTATTTATTTATTTATTATAAATACAAAGTAATACAATATTAAAACAAGAAATAAAAATATACAGAAAAAAGAAAAGTCCCAATAAACTACTTTTAAGCAGTTTGTCGATGGGTACTTTTACTTTGAAGATATAAACTTATTTTACTTTGTTATGCAGTTACAATTTTTGTGTCAGTCTAATACAAATTATTTCTTTCGGCGAGCCAATTCTTCAACATAATATTTAATTTACCATTTGTACATTTTTTAATTTCGGCAGGTAACATATTTAAGCAATTAGGTATCATGTAGTCCAGCGTTCTTTGTCCGTATTTGTTTAAATGCTTAGGTACAATTAGTGCTTCATTTAACATAAAACGAGTATTGTAAGTGTGGTCCAGTTTATTTATGTATAAAGGGCTATTCATATGCTGAAATGTAATTTTATACCACAAAATTGCTTTTACTGGGAGAATTTTGAGATTTTGATAAAAGTACGGAACATTATGCCTTTGTTCATATAAACTTTTATGAGCTAATAATTTAAATAATGAATTTTGAACTGATTGAACACGATTTACATTTGTTTTGCAAGAAAGTCCCCAAGCTGTAATTCCATACCTGATAATTGATTCAGCTAATGATAAATATATTATTCGATGAATAATATGAAAAATGATGATGTCATCAACCTACGCGAGGGCAAAAGTAGTTAAAATATATCGCCATCCGGAAAAAGAACTTGGAATTCACAGAAGTGTTTAACTAATTAAATATACTAAAATATGCTTCCGGCTTCTGATGCACTCATCTCATCTGAGGTTGATTCTCTAAGAAGATTTGTCGCTTTATGTATGACTGTTCAAAAAAATTCAGTGGAACTTCATTTAATACAATCACGTTATTGTTTAAGCCATTAGTTGCGAAACAAAAGAACATTGATTCGCTTTTTCAAAACCACGTAAAAAAGTTATGCGGTGATTAATGGAGTTCCACAAGTTTGAGTTCACGTTTATTTAAAAAAATAAAGATTCATAATAATATATGGTGTGACTTTCGAGTATACGACTTTACGAGTAGCCTGTTAATTGAATAAATCACATCAAGGATTGCAGGAGGTAAATTATAAAGGTATTTGACATTATATTATAGGTATAGAAATTGAAACGCACCATTTAACCAACATCTTGTCCTTCCAATATTTGGTTTAAAATGAGAATCATCGGATAAGAAAAAGCCATATTCCATCAGCAACGTTATACTTGTTACTACCGTTGCTCCGCCCCAAGAAAATATGCAATTCCAAACAAATTGTTTCTTTTCTGATCTATGTTGGTTCTGTAGCCCTGACTTCATACTAGCGAGTTTCATTGAAAGACGAACACATATGACCGTCAGCCAAAAAAATGATGATTGGAATGAAAACAGCATTAAAAAACCTAGAAAAAAGATTATCTGATTAATAATGTAATAATTGACAGAACGCCTTACAAAATTTAAAATAGTGTTTTGGGAAATCGAGACATTTTAAAATGAAACGTCGTTACTATGTTCATATTTTTTAAAGTAAAGTTGGTATAAAAACACCAAACAGTTCCGGACAATCGAGTTTTCGTTAGGGATAAAAATACTATTTAGAAATAATAAGGGGAACAGAGTTGTGTTTTATAGAGAAGGCAAAAAAAAGTAAGAAATTTTTATTGCAATAAAAACAACTGATAGTTCCCGGTAAAACAGTACTGCTGCGCATTTATACAGTTTCTCCATCCTTTTTTTTACGTTAACTCAACACAGGAGGCCCTGAGGAAAATAATTTCCCTCAAGGCCTATGTCATCTGGGATGCTGTGTGGAGGGTCTTTTTGAGGAGAGGAAGGAATGAACATTGGTCTTGAAGAGACCCATGTTGTAGGAGGGAGGAAACACAGATGCCGGCAAATTGTTCCATAGCCGAGCTGTTGAACACAAGAACGAGTCGAAAAAATGACCCGTTCTCATGTGACAAATGTCAACCGTGTACATATGTTGGGCGCGCGTTTGGCGTGTCTCCCGACTATGCACCGGTGCCGAAGGGATCAATGACGCTAGTTCCTCAGAGCATCTTCCATTGAAATACCGGTAGAACATGGATAGCATTCCCACCCGACGCCTGTGCTCTAAAGATTGCAATCCGTTCGTTCAGATGGGAGAATCTATCAAACGGACCGCCCGTTTCTGCACAGAGTCGAGGGTATTTTTCAAGTATTTTGGAGCTCCAGACCAGAGGTGCCTGCCAAATTCAACCGTGGGGCGCACTTGCGATTTGTACAGGGTAAGCAGTTGTGTACTATTAAAGTAAAGTATCTGCGGGCCCTGTTGTGCACTATTAAAGTATCCTTACCACCTTGTAAGTCGTTGCTTCTCGCTTGCACTTCGGTACCCTAACGATCTTTAATTTGTTTCTTTTCATTACAATAAAATTTTTAATAGATTTACTTTTTATCTGCCCTGCAAAAGGCACGATTTTACCAAAGCTGGTTGAAATGTCAAAAAAATACGACATTTACACAATTTAAGATAATGCATGAAAAAAAATGTTTATAAATATCAATTCATTATTTGGCAAACTTACCTAAAACGCAGCATTCAATATCAGTCTGAGACGATGAAGTAATAAACAATTGGTTAAAAGAAACACAAATAAGAGCCATAAGAAGGCAGGAGGCATGGCAGGTTAGACACTTTCCAGGAAGACTGTGAAGTTCGGGTAACCAAATATGGAGTACTATAGTCAGAAACAAGAAGAATGATCCAATGATATTAAGGATGCCATCTATCAGAGTCTTCTTCTTACCGGGAAATGGTTGCACACAGGCCATCACGACCGGCTCATAAGTTCTATTATCAATCATCTCCATATCTACACAATAATCAAATTTTCTAATTTCTACTTCATAGTCGTAACTTATAATCGATCCGTTTTTTTCAAGACTGTATTTATGTTTTTCTCCTAACTTAAGGCTGTAAGATGTCGGATGTTCACATTTTATTAAGTTGTATTTTGTTAAGTGATACTCTGGAACTTTAGAAATGTTCATTTTGCTGATATTCCATTCATAGTTTTTTGAATCTTCAATGCATTCGACTTCTGACGGCTTATCAGTTAAACGCAGTTTACTTTCTGGGACGCAACATTTCCAAATGCACAAAAGGTCAACGCAAGGACAAAAATAAACAACTTTTATCAATTTTGAATTGGAGTTTAGATCTGAGTAAAATTCAATGCAGTAATCTAATTCCGAGAGAACTGATTCCTTTTTCAGCAATAATTTTCCGTTTCCTAATAATTTGGTTTGATTGAAAAACGTAACGTCCGAAACATTCGGATAACATGGTACAAATGTAGAAGTTACTTGAAAACTTTGTTGCGTTGTCCAATCTCGCCATTCTTTGACCAACGTTGATACATTTTTTTGCACATCGACACAAGTAAATTTTTCATTAAAAATTTGATTTTCAGGGCAACACTTGTTAATAGCGTCAACAGTCGAAGTAAATAAATAAAGAGTGATATAAACGACTTTTAAAATATTACAATAAAATGATGTGACTTTGGCAATATACATGTTTAAGCGACGACCTACGTGCTTATTGAATGGAGCGATTGAAGTAATTTCTTTTATAGACTTATTCGTGCATAACGGACGTTTATTTCACTATAAAGGGTGATTCACAAACTCTTAAAAATAGACTTTTTGGAAATAGAGGTGATAATTTTTTGTCAATACAACTGAAGAAAAAAATGTTTTCCGAACTATTTATTTCATTTTATGTACCTACTTATTAAGATGTCGTGCCTTTACTGTATTAAGACCGTTAAATAAAATGATATAACTTGTATAATAATAGACCATTATATGTCATAATATGTAACAGTTAATCGCGTGATGGTCAACGGAGGAAGAGGACTTTCATACAAGACATTTCCCTTTTATTCATGTCCAATCAAAGAAACCCAAACATTATTATTTTGTTCCTATTTAATCATGGATCTACATTGATTACACTTACTTTGAGCTCTTACTTGCAAAATAAATTATTAAAAAAAATGTATATTTTATTTTAGAATCCTAGACCTACATTTTTATATTTTAAATTATTTATTTGTTTATAAATTCTTTTATTTACTTTAAACCAAATTTAATAATGTTGTTAGGTTCTGCAAGCATTTTAACTGTAACAGCTGTTTCGGCATACAAGGCTATTTCGGCATAATTTTCAAACAGAACAGTTTGAAAAAGGCCTCGTTAGCCGAAACAGCATTCAACAATAAAGAAAAACTAAAATATCTACCAATGACATTATAAAATTTAGACGTTATAAAGGCCTTCACTCACAGAGAAACTGAAATAAAACCAGTTGTCAACGCACCAGTACAGTTGCTTTTCAATTGCCTTGTTAACAGGTTGCCTTGGTAGCGCTCACGAATTTTGAATTGCGTTGACAACTGGTTTCATTTCAGTTTGTCCGTGAGCAAAGGTCGCTACAGGTATCGGTACCAATGATATGTCTCTACGATACATCTGGTGAGTGATAAAGGAACGATTTGAGTTAGAGATATAGATAAACGATGTAATATAGAAAAAATGTTTAAGGTGCATAAATGTACATGTACATGTGTATATATGTGCACGTGTGTATATCTATGTATCTAAATTAGGTTTTGTAGGAGGGAAATTGTGATTTCGCATTGATTAAGTTAAAAATAATGTTTTTATTAAACGACTAGCGATTTCCCGGCGTGCTTTGCTGTGCCACTTAATAAATAAATTGTTTCTCTCTGCGTGTCCTTTTCCATTAGATCCGTTACAGTTTCCCGTTCCCCTTCCTTTCTTCTCAAGCGTCCCTTTTCCTTCTCGCGTTCTCACTTTCCGCCTTCTCCTCCTTTCCTCTCCTCACTCCCCTCGTCCTCTTTCCCCGTCCCGCGAACCACCCTCCCAAGTTCCCCTCCCCCTTTTAAGTTCCCCTCCCCCCACCCCTGAAACCCCCTCCCGAGTTCCCCTCCCCCCTACCGAGTTTCCTTCCCCCCTTCCGGGTTCCCCTCTCCCCTCCCGCATTCCATGCATTCATTCCCGGTACATTAAGTTTTGAAACAGCTCGCGCGCCACCTATTGCAATTTTTAATACAAATTTCATAATGCCAGAGCTCACCAGTATATATTTAGAAACTATCGCTGGCAGGCACACATCTAAACCCCAAAGTTTCATCGCAATCGGTTGAACTGATAGCAACACATAATTTCATGATGCCAAAACTCACTATTGTAAATATTAATAATTGCGGGCATGCGCACATCAAATCCCCAAAGTTTCATTGCAATCGGATGAATGGTTTAGCAACGCATACCATACACACATGCACAGATAGAAGCAAACATATTTTCATTTTTATGTACAAATTATCAAAAAAATAACACAATCACATAGTAAAAATAGGATCTGAAAGCTTTTTACTCATTGCAAATTTATTCGTGAGTTTATTCATCACCATCTACGTCCTAATTATCATAATATTATTAACATTTAATGAAAAAAATGTTATTAATACTTTTCGGTTTAAAATGACGCACGTTAGAAGATATTTGATTTCACAATAACACTTCTTATCAATTTTAAGGAAAAAGCGGACGTTAATATTTTAACCAAAATTTGGTATTCCAAGATTGTCTTAAAAATAAACATTTTGACAATGTTTAAAATAGAATTATTTTCATTAGCTTGCAGTTAACAATTTTTTAACCATCATGTGACTAGAAATAAATAAAACCTTCACGTGACTGAAGAGTTACCCGGGTACCAGGTGCGAGTTTTTTTTAAGATTTTTAACCCACGCAGCACCCTCCACTTATCCAAAGGTCATGTTAAATTGTTCGTTTCCACCATTGTGGATATGTCACGAAGTTTCATCCGATAAGACTTACTGGTACCCGTTACCTTTTCAATAATACTATAAAGAAATTGGTGCCACCTGATTTTTTAATATACAAAGACAATATTGCCGGATCACATTGAGGCTGTTCGTGTGGCTTTATCTATTGCCACCAGTGTCTTTAACTATCAACACCTTTGCGCAGTGGTCAGCGCATTTGCCCAGAAAGCGAAAGGTCCTGGGTTCGAGTCCCAGAGGTGCAAATATCTTTTTCTGATTTTTCTGTTTCCAGATTGTCGATTGAGTTTCGCTAATATTGTCTTCATTTAATTAAATATTACAATTTGACGGTTTACTCATAAAGTAAAAAAAAAAAATTAAAGCTAAAATATTGTCACAAATAAAATGAACGTTTCTTTATCCTTTATGCGTTCCTATACCATTCATCTGATTGCGATGAAACTTTGATAATTTGTTCGGCATATGTCCGCAAAGGTTTCTATTTATAATGGTGAGCCTTGGCGTTACGAAATTTGTATAATAAATACAAAACGTGGCACGAGAGTTGTTTTAGAATTGTGTGTATCGTATAAAGTTCAGCGGCAGGGGGGGAAGGAGGGAGGGCGAAGGGAATCCGGAAGTGGAGAAGAAAATGAAGGAAGGAGGGTTTGCGAGAGGGGGACAAGGGAGGGGGGAAGGGAAAGCGGGAAGGGAGAAGTCGAGGAAGGTGGAAAAAGGATGAGAGGCGGGTATGGGTACCGCCACCCCGGGAACCATTTATTGGATAACCAACAACTGCCATAGGTCACCCCGAGTTGTTCGCTCCATTTGGTGACTTAACAGGGGTGCCTGGATTCATGGGGTGACGTTTGTTTGGGTCTTGGCGGCGGATGCGTCTGCGTGGTGGGTCGGATAAAAAGAGACTGGTTGAGCAAGGCTGTTTGACCTTTCCAGCTGGACTCTCTCGACCCAATCGCCTTGCATCTCAGTTGGAGGGATGGATTCATACGTCCATCACTTCTACACACTGTACGTCCGTCATTTCTACACACCTCATTCCTACTAACCCCTCCTACCTTTTTCCTTCCCAGAAATTCATATTCTACCCTTCCTTAAAAAGGGAGTGTGGAGCAAATATAAAAAAAAAATGATCGCGAGAAGAACGGCGGATCCAAAAGTACTAAAAAAATCCATGCAATAATCATAATTAAAACACTTTCTTTCTTCGAGTTGCATTGCAACTCATCAAACTTTTCCTGTAAATGCTCCAGGAGTGCTAACGATTTGAATCCTTGAAAACCGTAGAATCCGCGTAAATGTATAAATACAATAACATTTTTTTTGCTTTCACAAAGAATCTCCAGCCGAAGTTAATGCACTTTACCCCTAGACATCTTGTAAAATTATTGACAGATATTGATTATTATATTCGGCGAATAAATAATTAAATCCTTTATCCTTTTTGTCAGTTTTATTTCAGGCTATGGCAAACAGCCTTACAATTAATAAAAACAAATTTTACTGACTGGTATTCCGCGAGTCACCGACAGGCTGAGTGGACAAAATTGCAAATTCATTCTATTGCTTAAGTCCTAAGGCTTCGGCCGTTATAAATTTCCTCCATTGTGCTATAACCGCGACAAACCTTAATTTTGTACGAAGTTTATTGTAAATAAATGTGACTGAATAAATCCGAATTGTTATTAACAAATATCTCCTTAAAAACGATTGCGGCAAGCAAGGTTTATATAAAATTCACCAATACAACCACTTTTCCTAAAAGGCAATTAATCCGAAAGACGTCACGCGTTTGTGTTGTAACGATAAAAATATAAATAAGAATCTTGTAAAAGCCACGTAATAAAATGACGACTTCCATTTTGTCGCTTTATTAAAATGATTTAGCTCTGGGTATCAGAGCTAGACCATTTTTCCTTTTCCCTATTGTTGCTCTTAGTGAAATTAAACTTCTCAGAGTCTTTTATAATACCAACATGTTTTTATAAAGTAACGACTACCACCAGCTGGGATGCTTACAATTTTGTATTCTGTGCACTTTATTAGTACAGTACTGTACGGCTGTATTTTAAATAGACAATTACATATTTTAAATGGTAGCTAAATGTTAAATGTCAAGCTTGATATGACCACTCTCATTTTGCTAAATCAAGCTTTATTATAATACTAGCTGGTACCCGGCATGCGTTGCTATGCCATTTAATAAAGAAATTATTTCTTCCTGCGTGTCTTTTCCCATTCGTCCCGTTCCTTTTCAAACTCCCCTTCCTCTCCCGCTTCCCCTCCCCATCACGCGTTCCTACACCGCTTTCTCCACCTTCCCTCTCCCATTTCCCGCCACTCCCTCTCCCGCGATACCCTCCCTTCTCCCGCTTTCAATATATTCAGTCCCGGTACATTTAGATTTTCAAACAGCTCACGAGCCACTTATTGTATTTTTTTTACAAATGTTCTATTAAATATAGCACCTAACATAGGTACCTATTTAAAATAAATATAACTTTTCAGATATATTGTCGTGGTACAAAATACCCCAATTGGGGATGCGATAGTCTCACTGGCTGCAGACGGGAGCAGGTGCGGTATTCGTTATTTATTTATTTTTGTCACTCATCTGCCCTTCTGATGGACACTGTAACGATGTTCGAAACGTTGGCTAAAGAAGAAGGTAGCGCAATACGGCACAACACCCCAAAAATAAATAACGAAAATATGCAGTCGCTTTAAGGATAATACGTCATACCTAAAAACACAAATAATTAAGTGACCCTAAAGAAAATAAATATAACTAAGTGACCCTGTAGGGATGTGCAGAGAGGATTTACCGCCGAATAACAACGCAATAAAACATATTTTCATTCAAATGCACCAAGGAAAAATCTGCTTCTCTATTTACTGTATGTACCAGCGCGTAAGTACAAAAAAATCGACACTGTATACATTATTCTGTTATACATACCAACTTATTATTAATGGTATTTTTGAAGTCGAACTGAATATTTTTTACGTAAATTGGTAAATAATGCTCAAAAAAATTATAATTTTATAGTTAATATCATTTTGGGGGATCAATTTTCGGGTCACCCATACCTACATAATGCATCACACCTATATAAAGTTGAATCTTTTTCTTTTATCCTGTGATCAGTCACTGTTTCATATAGTCTAGGAGACAAGCGAGGTAAACCCTACGTCATCGAGTACACGGATGAAACTACTTTGTAGTGATAATGGACATTTAGAAAGCCTTAAAAAAGCTGGTCTGCCGGTGCGCCTCTTGGCAGGAGCCGCGCAGTCATGGAAATAGTGAAAAATTACGTCATCGAGTACACGAACGGGAATGATTGCATATGATAAAGGTCGATTAGTAAATGAAAAAAAATCAGGTCTGCCAACCGGCAGCCTGGCACGTTCGCAGGCAGCCGGCGTCAAAGTGGGATAAAAAATAGTAAATTTTACGTCATCGAGTACACGAATGAAACCAACGAATAACTGTAGTCTAGATCATCCCATTGAAAAATTTCTTGGTCTGCCGACCAGCAGCCTGGCAGGTTTTTGTGTACGATTTTTTTAAGTATTTTTACCATTTTAAAATTATTTACAATATCTTCATTATTATTTTTATTTCATTATGGTTTTAAAAACTAACAATGACATATTTTTAAAAAATAAGTGAGAATGATAAAAAAAAATAATTTGAGGATACCGAGTGTACCCATCGGTCTGGCGAGCCTTTCGACGCCAAACAACTCACAAAACCTGCCGCGGTGCCCCTCACCGCTGTCGCGTGCCCATTTTATTGTACAAATTTAAAATAATAATAGTCCTCTTAAAATTGCCTAATAGTTTATAGTGGTTGGAAGTTCGAAAAACCACCGCACCGTCGTCGTAAGAGCTGCGTTTGTCCGGAAAACGACGGAAATTTCTAATAACGCTGATGGGTTTCATTTGTGTTTTTGTCCCGGTCGGCACGTAGGATCGGCGGGAATTCTTATTGTTAAATTTTGCACATTTCACGTGTAAAAGATTGCATGCAAGGCCAGTCTGTCAACAATCATTGTAACGTGACATTTCGCACTACCTTGAATTGTTATTTATCAATCGTTAGTAAGAAGCAATCGTCGTTCATCATATGCTTTGTGTGAATTTCTTTTCGTCTCTTACTCAAACTTTATCGTTGTTGCTAAAATGACCGACCAGAACAAACTGTATTGCGCACTTATCGATATATCTGTGATTGTTCAAAGTGTCTACGTCATCGAATGATACCAAGCCAGGAGACACAATATTGAAGTGATTAGATACTGAATTGGGTATACCGTATCTTGTTTGCTGGTCGGACCTTACTCCTATCGAAACCCATAGATATTTTAATAGCTTAGAGTGGCCAAGTGTAATTTTATCCCGTGCGTCGTCACGAAACATTGTTTAATATTGTTTAATATCATTGTTTATAATCATCATCAAATAGTATTAAAAACCCTTGCATCTGCTTGGTTGAATTTCAGAACCCGACTTCGATTGCACGTCCGACGCCACGCCTTATGCGTCGCGCCACAAATAACATCTGTGCTCGTGAAATTCCAAGCAAAGCCACCGTTGTAATTCGGTTTTTAATTAAAAAATCTGTCAAAAAAGGTCGCTACTTTCGTCAGCAGCTCGCATGTGGACGTTTCTCACTAGATATACGTCCTGATTTTTTAAATTAAAGTATCTTTCCGGATATGGAAAGATTGATGCAGTTATTATATATTACCACGCAGCTATATGCTATATATTACATATGATGTCATTGCGTGTCTCGATTACTTTGTCACGGTTACTTTGTCTCTGTGACTAGCTGTCACTGGATCACAGTGGATCCGAGGAACTACCAACTGGCTGTTTTTGGAACCAGTTCCTATTGGACTTATAAAATGGTCACCAACACTCAAAATTGGCGAAACTAAACTAAAAACTGCCCGCAGGGCCAAGCAGCAAAAACCTGCGGAGCGTGTTTTTAACTGCTAGTATGAATTATCTGCTGTTCCGCCGTCTTCAAATGAAGTAAAACCATTCTAATCCCTGATCCCTGTAACCAGATCATTAAAGATAGAAAAATTATTAGGAAACCAAAAACTGAAGTTAATATATTATACGTTTTGATGTGGTTTTTGCTTGTTTTGTAAAAATTGTATAAAATTAAATGAATTACCGTCAATGCGTCAAATCAACTCATTGAATCGAATCATACAATTCCTCAAAACATAAGTACTATTTTAACACAATCATTTTTCACGATTCTGTTCTTGCCTGTACTAATGTACGGTCGATGGGTTTTTTTTTATATTAACTCCACACAGGAGGCCCTGAGTGAAATAATTTCCCTCAGGGCCTATGTCATCTTTGAAGATGCTGTGTGGAGGGTGCTGTTGAGGAGAGGAAGGAGTGAACATGGGTCTTGAAGAGACCCATGTTGTAGGAGGGAGGAAACAAAGAAACCGGCAAATCGTTCCACAGCCGGGCTGTTGAACTCAAGAACGAGTCGCAGAAACGACCCGTTCTCATGTGACTAATGTCAACCGTGTACAAATGTTGAGCGCGTGTTTGGCGTGTTTCACGACTATGCACCGGTGCCGAGGGGATCAGTGACGCTAGTTCCAGAGCATCTTCCATCGTAATACCGGTAGAACAAGGACAGCATTCCCACCTTGTGCTTAAGTATCACGCAGAATTCGGACAAATGTGCGAATGAGGGAATGGTCGTTGAACGTTTTTTTAAAACTCACAAAAACAGTTATGATTCTAATAAAAACAGCTATCATTTGACAGAATGACAAGTTCCCCGACTTCCAGAGTAATGACTTTTGTACTTAGGGAACGATCTAATATGATCTAAAATATATTGTTTCATCAAGATAAAATTTTTTGGAGTATGCCTTCCACACATGACTGGTGTAGTAGGGTCTGTAATAATCATCAAAACTAGTATATCATTATCAGTATATTAATACGTGAAGCAAAAACTTTGTACCCCTTTTTATCAAAATTTCGAGGACCCAAACAACAGTTTTGAGTTTTAAAATAATTTAATACGTAAAAGTTCTTTACTAAAACCAAACGCACCTTAATTGATTTCACAAATCATTTCAACTGACAAGCCCCGACAGATATTGGAAATCAGAGCAACCCTGGATAATTAGAATGGTGAGAATAAGAAATGGTTAGAAATCCGAAGTATCCGACAAAGTATTCCATTGTAAGCACCCCCCAGACCCCTAAGCTTGTTTCCACGACACTAGAAGTGAAATTACACAAAACTGCGCTTTACAAATATAAAGTTATTTTAACTGCCATTGAACACATCAATAGCAGTGAAGTCCAATAAGTTTGTTTTCACGCGTGTGTTCCACAGAAATGGTAATTACTCCTTTTTCGTTCTGGTGACATCCTTAAAACAAAAAGAGAATATTTGAAATACACTACGCTTTTCATCTCTATTCAAAACTATCCTTAGAAATAGATAAGAAATACTTATTTTGTAGAAACATTTTTCACCCGCTAAAACGCATTTTTACGCGCGTTAGACTTACTTAATTTTTAATTAAATATTTTTGTAAGAAATTGTAATGAAAAGGTTATTAAATTGTTAATTAAACATTAGTGTGATAAAATAAGTGTAATTTTTACATTTTTTATGATTCTAGTACCGTTTATACACAAAACATCAAATGAGTCATTTTTACAATTTTTTATGTTTGTATGATAAATTAAAATATATATTTTTTAATAATACAGTTTTTAAACGTATATTTTCAAAAACAGTTTTAAATATTTATCTACGTTTAGAAATATTTCATTTATGGAGTTTTAATAATTACAAAACGGAAAAAACTCAAATTTTTTATCAAATTGCCAGTTCGTTAGGACCAAAAACATACACAAAGGCGATAGACTCGAGTGGCTAATTGATTTATTAGGTACTTAAAAATAGAATGCAGAGCTTGAACACTCCTTAAAAAACTAGTATTATTTTCTACAGCAAAAATCACAAGTCAACTTTTAGAAAAAAAAATTATAATATATGTCAACTTTCAGAAGAAAAAATAAGAACCCATTCGATGGCAGAAGTTATTATAATTTTTTTTTTTTATGCCACATTTATAATTATAGCTCTTTAGAAATTTTATTGTAGGCTTCTTCTAGACCTATCCTTTTGCTACAGTCGAGATACGTGCATTTTCAAATTTTTATAGAAGAAAGCTAGAGAACTGAAAAAATTGAAGATGGACTGCCATGTGACTACAGAAATAATATCTAGTTTGGTTTAAATTCATAATACACGACAAATCTTAAAACCACCACAATATATTTCATAATTATTATTAGAACATCAGCATAAAACAAGTTAATTCTGGCATTATTAATAGGTTTGTTTACTTTTATCCAAGTGTAGGTGGCATTAACCAAAATTTAAATGAAATCTGCATGTAATAATAATTTATAACATAATAATGTGGTACGTAATTAGTTGGTAATAACTAAAATTAGTATTAATATTATAATTAATACGTAATAGCAAACAAATATTGCTTGTTGATTCTCGCCATTGAGTAAATCATTATCAGTAATTTATATCCAGATTTAAGAAAATTCAGGTTCAGGTATGGAGCATGACGGAGTTTGAAGCTCACATCAGATAACCGATGTATTATTTCAGAAAAATTAGGCTCAGTTAAAGGTTTAAGCATCGGAAGGTTGTATTTTAAATACGGTTTTTTTTATTTAAAGCTCTTTACAGCAATTTGATGAATTTGATGTATTTGGTACAATTTTTCTAAGCTGAGCAAAAACTAATCATTAAAATAATATTAAAGAAATCATTTTGTTTTACTTCCGAAGTTATATTTAAATAATTCAAAGACAGTATTGCCCAACTTTACAATTATATAATGAATATATTTTATACAAAGCCATACCATTCAGAAACACATCGTGTTAGCATAAAAACACATCAAATCTCAGTCAAAAATGAGATATATAAAAAAAATGGGTCAACCGAACTATAAACGCCTAAGAATTAATTTCTTTAATAAATTGTCAAAAAATTAGAGATCCTTTAACAACACCTTTAAAAAATGAAAAACACAATTACTAAATATACTGAACTTTAACAAAAACTAATAATGAAAAAAAAAACAAACAAAATAAATAAAAAATTACTAAAAAAACTACATAATAAATAAATAAAAACACAAAAGTAATTAATTTATTTAAACACCCCAAGGGCTTTTAAAAGTAGTGCAATACATGTTTTTGACAAAATACAGGAAATAACATAAAATATTAGAAATAAAATATAGGTAACATAAATTATAAGAGTTGACACAAGGTTGGTAACATGGGATGTAACGTAAGTAAAAATAGAGATAAAGATAGTTTATGAAGTAGGAAGGAATAATTGGCACATACGTCCTTTGAAGTTTGACAAATTCAATTTATTATTAAATACATCCATATTGTTTAAATATTTGTTACCAAGACTGTGTAAACGCTTTATTGAAAAATGCAAACTATAGTTAATAAACAAATATTCTTTACAACTTAATAAAATATATCCTCCTTCCATACACGCAAGCAAGGTTTTTATGGTTGTACATCTTAAATGAAACAATGTATTTGTTGAAGAAGAAGATAACACTTATAATCTAAATGAAAATATGAAAGAAAACAAGACACAGAAAAACAGAAAAAAAACAATGGTCGCAACTGGGACTCGAACCCAGACCTCTCGTCTAACCGGGACGGCGCGTTTTCCAATTTCGCTATTGCCACCTTCTGTCAAATCTCATATTTTTGAGTCCCAGTTGCGACCATTGTTTTTTTTCTGTTTTTCTGTGTCTTGTTTTCTTTCATATTTTCATTTAGATTATAAGTGTTATCTTCTTCTTCAATGATATATTACGATGATGGGAATAACCTTCAAAAGTTATAAAAAGAGAGTTTTTCTCATAAAAAAATTCAATGTATTTGTATTCACAATATCATGAAAATGAAACGTTTTATTTATTACCCACGTAATTATTAAGCTGAAATATAATTTAATGTTCATATTTTGTACAAATTAATTTCCAATAAAAAAAAGTACCATTTTCCCAGAGGTTGTGGTACCTACATCTTAAATAAAACAATGTATTTGTGTACACAATATCATGAAAATGAAACGAATTATTTAATACACACGTAATTATAAGGCTGAAATATAAAATAATGTTCATATTTTGTACAAATAAATTTACAATAAAAAAATACGTGTCGTTGCTAGAGGTCGTCATGACACTTTTTCTCTCCATCCAACTGTCCACTGCCGAATGTTTTCATCCCCAAAAACACCTACGCCTTTCTAAACTTTTCACTTAGTGGCCAAATTTGTTACAAAGCACGTATTATTAAAAATAGAAAAAAACTGATTTGTGATTTTTCTTCTTCTTCGTATGGTCGGGGATTGTTGGTGGAGGTAAATGAAGGATGTTGAGATTATTTAGCAAGTCTTCAACGGCACCGGGAGTCGCTTGAACATTACATATGTGCATTTGGGAAACCGATAAAGGACACATTCTTTTACGATGTGTTCTATATTGTAACAATCCCTTTGATAACGTTCATTATACTGTGTCGGTACAAGAGTTTATTGATAACGTCAAGGAATATTTCACAAATTAGAGTGCTTTCAACAACGTTGAATTATTCAGCTAACTTAACTCAATGAGGTTTATTTCTTTTTACTTTTCCAGTTCTCTTTATCGCGGTAATCTCTCGTTTGTAACAGTTTTACAGGCTGCGTATAATCGGATATGTATAATCGGATGAGCTGTTAGACTTTTCATCTTATACATATCAGGAAATTCAGGGTTTTAGTGGGTGACGAAAAATCTATGGAAAGCCGAAGACTTTGTCTTTTCAACATTATGTATTATATAAAAACAACTTTTTCAATTTTCAATTCATTGATTTTATGCATTTAGTATGGTGAGATTAACTGCATTGACTCAATCCTTTACTTTCTGCTTATTTTGTATGATGAAGCAATGTAATGAATTCAAATATCAACTAACCTAAAGCATTACGTGATATGCACTCCGTCAATTGCAATCGATTGTAAAAATACTTTTGCCCAATGACAACTTTGTTTGTTTGCTAAGTTCGACGAACGTTCAAATTGTTATCTCAAGTGACAGATCAATTTTAGGCAGTGTCCGTGATCTCTTACTAACAGTTTTTATTATCCACTGGAGCGATCGCGCGATAAAACATTTTTCCCTCCGATTGCTCGCTGTTTTTTTGTGACGATTTTGAAAATTTTCCGCCCACATTAAAAAAATCATACCTCCGAATTTTAATATGGAGACATAAAAACTGATTACAGTTCTACATAGCCAATGAATTTACCTATATTTTACTAATTTTCTTATATTTTTAGAATTGACAGATAAATAATTAAAAAAATCTTTAACTTTATAAATGCGCAAAATTTGTGTTGTAGTGATTTGAAATCGCCGCCAGTGGCAGTTTTAAATATCTATTTTGAATATTTTCTACGTTTCTATGTTCTCTGTGGCCTGTTCGATAACCACAGATGCAAAAATAAACTCAGAAAACGATTTTTTTACATGCTAATGTCTGATTAAAAGTTTACTTCGAAAATTATTTTAGAATTTTAGTGCGTGACGATGTCTAAATTGAATTCACTAAATTATACTATTTAATAAATTTAACACAAAAAACTGGCATTACATTAGGAAGATACATCAATTGCCTACAATTAACGATGAGAATAATTGGTGTGTTCGGTTTATTTGAATCATTTGATGAATTATACAGATTACCTTTTTCACAATATTAAAATCATGGTGCTTCTTTTTGAACGATTGTGATTTAGAACTAGAAATTTTTATCCTTGTTTTTATATTACGTGATAAAACAAGAAACAAGGTTTAAAATAAAACATATATCATAGATATACACATTGCCAATATTTCAGCGTGATAGTTTGAAAGTTGATGAAATCGTGTCGCCATTTGTCAATTTTCGACAAAAATGTCATTGACAAGCGACATAATGGTCAATGCACACAGGGTCTCTCATGACCACGTAAAATGATGATGATGATAAAACCGTATATATCAAACCTTTTGTAGGAGTGTCTTTTGGCAAAATAAAACCATAATTATTATTTTATTTCTAAAAGCTGGATATCGAAAAAAATGGGGAGGAAAATAATTGATGTAACAAATTAATGATTTATTTATTTATTTAAGCCCTAATAGGCTTTTACAAATTAAATTAATATTAGAGTTGCATAGTTACATTGGAAAAACAGTATATTGATTGAAACATTGTTTACACCCTTCGTCATAATAAAAATGTATTCAATTTATATTGGTTTTTCTCATAATTAAAGGAAATCAATACATAATATCATTGTGCCTCGCTCTAGAGTGATACTCTCAGTATCGCCCTGGTGAGACCACCATTCAGAATTGAACATTGCTTGAAATGACTCAGTTATATTTAGTGACTAGATCTGAAAAAGCCTCTTTACAGAATAATTGACAAAATATAATTAACTAACTAACCATCACGCCGTTTCCCCGCAGGGGTAGGCAGAGAGGACAGACCGCCAAACAACTCGATCTTGGCACACACTCGTACTTTAGCTGCACGCTAAAACGATCTTCTGCGGTAAGTCCCCTTCGACATATAATACTCGCTTTGGTGTATGGCATTCAAATTTGCATCGGGTTTACAGGAGTAAAAGGCAGAGATAAGAAAAAGTCATTTTCTATACCTCATTAGGTGATGCAGAGCAACAAAATCATGAAACTTGTAAAAATTGATGACTTTTCAAATATGTCTCGTACGAATTGTGAGACATCCCATTCCCAATTTTTTAAAATTATTTTTCAGAGAAATAAAATGAACGAATGAAATGAGAAATAAAATAAAATCAAAACACGGAAAAAACAAGAGAAAAGACTGATTATGAAAAGAAATTATGCAAATATTCGTTTACGGAGTTTATTAGACGGCCGGCTTAGTCCAGCGGTAAGGCTCATGACTCGCATTCCAAAGGTCACGGGATCAAATCCCGGCGTGGCAAATAAATTGTATCTGATCAATTTGTGTTATTTCACAAGTTATTCATAGAGTACATTTGCGGCACGTTCCGGAGTTGAAGATACTCTCAGTATCGCTGGTGTAAGACCACCATTCAGATTTGAAACGTTGCTTGAAATGGCTTTAGCAATGTTTGGTGACCATATCTGAACAGCCAGGCACTTCCCCACTTTCCTCTTCCCCATCTCCATCCCCTCCCCACTACCTTCGGCCTCACAACATACCAACATTGGGAATGCCATAGTCTCACTGGCTTCAGATGGGAGCAGTTGGGACTCTTGTGCGATATTCATGTAAAAAAAGAAGAAAAAAAATACCATCTTCGTCTCCAGTGAGTAATCAGGAAGAACTCAGTTCAGGCAGCCATGGGAGTGATGATGGGAGTGATGATGGTATTTTTGAATTAGCCTGGTCTGCGCAACAAGCTTCCCATGCGGTGGCAAAGATGAGTACACTCGTCCCTCCAACATTTCCGTGACGCCAATGTATCTCGGTAGGCAGTTGGAATAGATCGTCGACCCAGTTCTTATTTGTCCAACAGACCGTTTTAGTTTTTGTTCAATCTCCACTTTAAAATTAAAAATAAAATATTGATAATGATACGCAATCACTTAAATAAGAATTATTTAAACTACTGAGACCTTTACGAAAAAAGCTTTATCTTAAACACCTATCATAATGTTTTATTGATATAATGAAAGAACACCTTCTCCTCCTGTAAAGTTTTCTGATGGTCTGTTGGACAAAAACGAACTAAGGCAACGAGTTGTCGATATGTTTATTGAAGGTGATTTTTAGTATATGCCATTGGAGTACAGCAATCCACTCAAGTTCTAACATTTTCGTTCTGACGTATGCGTTTTAATGTTTGTGCTGCAGACGTGAAAACGCCTCGAAAGCATTCCTGCTCTTAGGACAGACATCAGTCTTCTTTATCTCATATCCTCAGCTTCTTCAGGTAGTATGTATTCGACCAACACCTATTGTGTTTCACTTAAGAGTTGCAATAATAATTTATACAATATAATAATATTTGTCCATGATTAAACTGCATCCCACAGTTTTTTCGGCCAAAGTTTTCAGCACATCGTGTTGTGCAGCCGGGAGCTGGATGCGCTCGGTATAATTTGGGAATAAATATTCCCTATCGAGGGAGAAGTGATCCAGATAAATAGTGATGCTGTAAGGAGAGAAGGAAGAGAAATTGCACTGGGGTTTCCTTATGAATCGCTAGTCGTAGGGGAGAACGAAGCTCAAGTTAAGTAGTATACCCCGACTTAATAAAACGTTTTTTACGCTAAGGGATGAATGATATTTTTGGGGTTTTTTAGCAAATGGAAAATAAAGCCTGTTTGTTCCGCGGTTTTGAAAGGAAAAAAATCAGAGGCGCAATATACTCATAGAAAAGTAAAAGAAAAGGGGACTGTACTATTGGCAAGAAAAGCTTGAAAATATTTCGATGGTCCCGAAGAACAACGTCGGATCTGCTTAAAATGGAAAATCGTTTTGTTGGCTTTTTTTGTTGATTTTAAATTTTATTGTTCTCAAAACCAGTAGAAATGCAGAAAAGAAAATTAAAACGGCTCCACTGCAAAACTGCAAAATCGCACATCCGACATTAAAATGCGCGTTCCAAAGTGCATGCGCTGTAGTGTGCCAATTTAATAAAAATTCCTACAAAATAGTTCCTACAAAACTTGATGAATCGTTTCTCTGTATTTTGTCGATGAAGGAACATTATTTTCTACATTAATTTCATTGCTCAGAATTAACATACCATGGCATTCCAAATAAGAAATTGTCAGTATCCCAGATCGAGAATTGTCAGTGAAATAAAAATGTAATTATTTCGTAATATATTTTTACACCATACTTGGATTAGTAATGTGGCCAAAAAAGTCACTGTTGAGCTGTTCATTCCGGACCCGGAAAACGCTGATTTTGGAAAGTGCCTCTCTAAATCTGATGAAGAAGAAGAAATAATAAATGGTTGAAATTACTTCTACCCATTTCTTTGTTTGAAATTTATTTGAAACATTTTTTGTGAGAATAATGATAATTCGCTTGCAAAACGGTGCTTATAAATTTATAAATCTTTATGCCAGTATTATTTGTATCCGTACAGAGTGGTAAGGGGCTTACTTGACATACTTTAACTAGTGATTTCTGACATTTGGAATAAAAAAATTGAAACTATATTTTTATCCCCAATGGCTGAAAATAGTTTGAATATTTGTAGTTATCGTAATAATATCATGAAGTAATATACTGACGCTTACTCTCGTCAACCTTTGGTAGTTGTGGTGTGTGCATGTGACGTCTCGCGTCAACTTTTGGTAGTTCAGGTAAGTGCACATGACGTCTCGCATCAGCTTTGGTAGTTCAGGTACGTGCACCTGACGTCTCGCATCAGCTTTGGTAGTTCAGGTACGTGCACCTGACGTCTCGCATCAGCTTTGGTAGTTCAGGTACGTGCACCTGACGTCTCGCATCAGCTTTGGTAGTTCAGGTACGTGCACCTGACGTCTCGCGTCAACTTTTAGTAGTTCAGGTATGATGTACACATGATGTCTCACGTCAACTTTTAGTAGTTCAGGCATGATGTACACGTGACGTCTCGCGTCAACTTTTAGTAGTTCAGGTATGATGTACACATGATGTCTCGCGTCAACTTTAAGTAGTTCAGGTATGATGTACACATGATGTCTCGCGTCAACTTTAAGTAGTTCAGGTATGATGTACACATGACGTCTCGGGTCAACTTTTAGTAGTTCAGGTATGATGTACACATGACGTCTCGGGTCAACTTTTAGTAGTTCAGGTATGATGTACACATGATGTTTCACGTCAACTTTTAGTAGTTCAGGCATGATGTACACGTGACGTCTCGCGTCAACTTTTAGTAGTTCAGGTATGATGTACACATGATGTCTCGCGTCAACTTTAAGTAGTTCAGGTATGATGTACACATGACGTCTCGGGTCAACTTTTAGTAGTTCAGGTATGATGTACATATGACGTCTCGCGTCAACTTTTGGTAGTTCATTTATGTCATTTTACTAATGAAAAGGTACACGTTAAAAAGATTAGTTTCAACCAAATAAGTCTCATATGGATTTTAATAAAAGTGCATTGTCTCCACACAAGAGGCCTGGAGGAAAATATTTAGTAGTGTTTGTTGGGATGCTGTACGGAGGATCTATTAAAGGGAAGGAAGGAAGTTCTGTGAAAGAAAAGGTTAAGATTTTGGGGGTCAGTTTGTCCAGGAGTGACTACAAGTATGAATCCAGTTCCTCCACTGCAACGCAACGCGTTGGAATCGAGTGAGTGTGACTGTAGAAGTCAAAGGGTCTCCGTCATCCGGCCTCTCCCAATTCCGATCCCGCAGCCGGTGGGCAGTAGCATCCGCCACCAAGTATCAGTAGCTCCTGCTAAGTCAAAACATGACGTGACCTATGGATATTTTTATATTTGTTTTTAATCGTTTTTGCAGCAAACAATATCATACGTCAGCAGGGCTATACTGAATAATTAACATAACAAAATCAAGAATAACAAAACTTAGTTTCGTATTTTGTGTATATTTTTAAAGTTTTATGGAAATCAGTAGGTACATTTCATGCATTTTTATTTGCATTATCCGGTTTGGAAACCGACAAATCTGGTTAAGAGCATATTTATTGCATGACGGGAAAAACCGATGACGTATTAAGGTTGCTTTTTGCATATAATTGGTATTGAATTACTTCAAAACACTATTGCCTTATTATTTATGACTAGTATTCTTTGTACAAAATAAATATATCCAATTTTGTTACAGTGTGAGCTGTCTATTGACTTATTTTAATCAAGTTTAGGATAAATACATCCAATTTTATTGGGTTCGATTTCTAGATGCAACCGATTTTTTTTCAGATTTTTCTGTTTCAACTTTTCGTTTGAGAGTCGTTAATATTGTCTTCAATGATCAAATATTACAATTTGAAGCTTAACTCATTAAGTTATTATAAAAATAATAAAACATATATCATTATTTGTTTTCGGACCAAACTATACATATTAATAACGTAACTGTCTACCGTACAATTTGGGAGGCGGGTATGGGTACCGACGCCCCGGGAACCATTTATTGGATAATCAATATCCCTGTCGTGGGTTAACTCAAGTGATTTGCGTTTGGTGATTTAGCAGGGGTGCCCGGGTTGTGGGGGTGAGGTATGTGGAGGTCTTGGTGGCGAATTCGTTTGCTCACCTTCTGAGTGGCAAGCCGGATCGGGAGAGACTGCTCGAGGAAGAAAAAATCTAGACCTTTTTAGTCAGCCACACCTTGCACCGCAGTGGGAGGGATGGATTCATACGTCTCTCACTCCTCTACACATTGAACCCAGATTACTACTCACCCCTATTACATTTTTCTTTCCAAGAACTTCCCCCTCTTCGTCTCTCTTAAATAGACTCTCTATACATCTTCCACAAATATGACATAGGCCCCGAGGGATTTTTTTTCCTCCAATATGTGGAGCTATTGTAAAAAAAATATCTAGTCATACACCTTGAATTATTAATACAGCTTTTTAGTGCGTTATGAATTGTGTTTAAGTGTGAAATTCAGACGTTCTGACGACATCAGATGGTCATCATAGATAACAGAAGTGGAAAACGGTTTCTAAAACTACTGGTCGTCTCGCTCGAGATTTTATCGTTATGGGATAATACTCGTCGAATTTAATGTGTCAAAGACCCGATCATATCAGATTACGTCTAAAAGGAATTGAAATGACAATCTAGTCTCCTTCGATGAAAGCAATCTTCCTAACATGCCTTATTTGCTTTTTGTAATTCTTAAAGACGGATCTCCATCGATGCATTACCACAAACGTTTTACCAATGTTTGTGCAAATGTGAAACATTTGGCAAGACCATGATGTTTTTTTTTTTTTTTTTTTTTTTTTTTTTTTTTTTTTTTTTTTTTTTTTTTTTTTTTTTTTTTTTTTTTTTTTTTTTTTTTTTTTTTTTTTTTATTGTTTTTGGGGTGTTATGCCGTGTTTCGCTACCTCCTTCTTTAGCCAACGTTTCGGACAGCGTTACAGTGTCCATCATCAGGGCAGATGACCCTTATGATGGACACTGTAACGCTGTCCGAAACGTTGGCTAAAGAAGGAGGTAGCGAAACACGGCATAACACCCCAAAAACAATAACAAAAATAATTTTTGGCCGTGAAAACCTAAAAACATACCCATGATGTTTTTGTTTTCCATCTTCCACGTTGGGGCTCCGATCCAATGTCGGCGCAGGAATGAATGGCGCGGATTTCAAAACATTTGGTCGCTGGACGCTTGAAGTGTCCTATCTCAGGTAAGAAGAGTTCATCAAAGCCATTTTGCGGCCACCTCCGGTCCGGAACCCCAAAATACATTTAAATTATCTCGAGGAGTAAATACGCATGTTCTTAACGAATCCATAAAGAATTAATTTGTTTTTTCAAACAAAGATATTATTTTATTTCATTAACAAATCAGACAAATTTTTGGGTTTTTGTGCCAGACGAAGAAGAAAATTGGAGATAAAGGATTGAAGAGAAATCTTTCCAGCCGCGGAAAAGAGGCTTCTTTTTGTGAGCTTTGGTGCCGAGAAATTGCATTTTTTTAATATAAACTAAAAAAATAATCTTAAAAAAGGCTTATAAAAAGATTTTTTTTTCACTCTTTTACCCTTAAAAATGTTTAAATGAGGGTAATTTTAGGGCGGTAGAGTGGCATTACCTACCTTTTATTCGTTCATTATTTTTTTGACATTTAGTCGTTCACTTCAATCCGGTACAACTTGTTGTATAAGTTGTTTTTTTTTATACATTAACTCCACACAGAAGGCCTGAGGAAAATAATTTCCCTCAGGGCCTATGTCATCTTTGAAGATGCTGTGTGGAGGGTGTTTTTGAAGAGAGGAAGGAGTGAACATGGGTCTTGAAGAGACCCATGTTGTAGGAGAGAGGAAAAACAGAGGCCGGCAAATCGTTCCACAGCCGAGCTGTTGAACTCAAAAACGAGTCGTAGAAACGACCCGTTCTCATGTCTAATGTCAACCGTGTACAAATGTAGGGCGCGTGTTTGGCGTGTTTCCCGACTATGCACCGGTGCCGAAGGGATCAATGACGCTAGTTCCTCGGAGCATCTTCCATTGTAATACCGGTAGAACAAGGACAGCATTCTCACCTGACGCCTACGCTCTAAAAATTGCAATCCGTTTGTTAGGTTAGGAGAGTCTATCAATCGGACCGCCCGTTTCTGCACAGAGTCGAGGGTTTTTTTAAAGTATTTTGGGGCTCCAGACCAGAAGTGGCTGCCAAATTCAACCGTGGGGCGCACTTGCGATTTGAACATGGTTAGCAGTTGTGTACTATTAAAGTATCTGCGGGTCCTGTACAGTACGCCCAGTTTCTGAGAGGCTAACTTTACTCTGGCTTCGATGGAGCCCCCATACCTGAGCTGGTCACTTAGAGTTACACCAATGTTGAGTATCAAAGTAGCAAACTTTATAATATGGTGCAACGCGCAGAGAAAAAAAATTCCTACGGAGGTAGCCATCAGATATGTTACGCTAGCGTTAATAGCTCTTGGGTATGGAAAACGAGTTTCCCCGTCTTAAGAGATTGTAGGTAAATATTTGTCGTTGCCGCGACGGATGTAGGTACACTTCAAATCAGAGTTTAGTTAAACTACACAGATGTAGGTCAAATTAACATAAAATTTGTTTGCGCCCTTAGTGTGCCTACGGTATGTGTACTAATATTATAAATGCGAAATTGCGTATGTTTGTTTGTTACGCTTTCATGCTTAAAACAATTAACCGATTTTAAAAATTCTTTCACCAATAGAAAGGTACATTGTATGCAAGTAATAAAAGATATATATAATATTTAGCTCTGGCGTTATGAAATTATAAATATTAATATATTATCTTTATTATACGTTTTCTGTCGCTAACAAAAGCAAGTTATTGCTAGCGTCATAAAACAAATCATTGCAGTGGGAACGGTGTTGATATGTTTGCAGGAAATTTTATTTCAGGCGTCGTAGTTAATATTACGTATCTATATAAATAAAAATGAATCTCCGAAATGTTTGTACGCGCATAACTTCCGAATGACTGCACCATATTGGATTCTGTTTTGACTACTGGTTAGCTCTGGCATTATGAAATTTAGGTGTCACGCGATCTGTTTGGCAACTGAATGTACCGGGAATGAATGTGTGGAATGCGGAAGGGGGGAGGGAAGATAATTGATAAGTGCAAGCGCTGCAGTAATTTCCCCCTAATGCCAAGCTAGCGAAGCCGCGGGAAAAAGCTAGTGTAGATATAAAATTTTATTTATATCTTTATTTAAAAAAGGTAATGATGGAATTTTCATCCACACCGGGTTAAAATTGATAGAATCTGAAAAAATTTTCAATAATAATTTAATTTTTTTTTTTTATTTGATCAAAAGTACGAAAAAATTGAGTAATTTACGCGCTTACAACGCAATTATAAAGTGAAAAATTTATATCAATGTTTAGTTATATACATTACCAGACGTTAACCGTTTGATATAGCTAAGGTTCACACAAACATAAAAATAAATTTACACAAAAATATTATCAGTTCTTATAAAACGTGAATGGCTGTCTTTTAGGAATAAATGTTTTCTTTTTTACATTTGCCATTCTTTCGAAAGAAAGACAAAATGAGTACAGCAAAAATTATGTCTGTTGGTATATCACAGTTTATTTTTTAATGCAAGAATGAATCAGGAATGCAAGGCTAAAAACAAAGCATATTTTTGTACCACAAATTTTATCCAGAAAAAGAGCTACGAATATTATCAACGGTAGTTGTGAACGTTGTTACGTTACAAGAATAAGGAATCGAGTCTTAAGTACCGTCATGTTTCGACAGTCAGCGAATCGAGCCCTAAAATACTGTTGCACCGCGGGACGGTAATGCGCAGGCGCATCACCCCTCCCGCGACCCACGGATCAGGAGACGCGCCGCACACCGCCATTCAAATCAGTCTTCAGCAAGCGAGATTCCCGGGCCCACGTCCCGCGCGAACATGTGCGACACAAGTTCAGTTTCGCCGGTTGTGCACTTCCGGTGTCCACGCATGGACGCTGCTGAGACCGGGAGAACAAGCGCGTAAAGCCGCTGTTGGCCCATAAACCAAACGTGAGTCAATTACCATGTTACCCTTTGTGTGCAATTAAATGTTTTGAAGCCCTAACCACGCGTGTAGAGAGCAGAGACTGACGTTCAAACTAACTTTCAGCTAGGATCGTTCCTCTTATGTATTATTGTGTCTCCTAGAATTGAATAAACTATTTATGTGATAACCTACCGTGTTTTGCTTGTCGAGAGAGGCCCTGGGGGGATGGAGAAGCGTGAAGTTCCGAACCACAAGCACTAGCCTTGAGGTTAAAAGAAACCCTGCTTGCACCGAACCTGAGCTAGTTTTTATTTGGGGCAGATACAGCAACTAATTTGTATTAAATATGTGGGAGCTTTCTCCAACCCTGCCGATAGCATCAGCACGCACGCTGACGCTAACACTGGCGCTAAACGTGGGGCCATTTAAATTTTTTTTCTGTTCCACCACGGCCTCGTTCCCAAGCAACAATTGTAAACTCTGAAATGTTATTATGATGTATTGTTTATTCCCAATTGTCTAGCACTTCCAACAGGAATCTCGGCGCGAACGTAATTTCGAATCACAATTTAAATTATTACGGGCGCGATTTTATCATTTGTGAGTCGTCACTCGACAAAATATTACCGGTATTCCAACGCAAGGTGCCCAACCTAGGAAGTTGTCGCTGCGAATAATACAGTGATTACAAAGTGTCGGCCGATTAAAATTGCTATTTTCAATACAAGTGAATAGTGGAAATAAACACAAATTAAAGAAGAATTTATTCAACAATTAAAATCATGTACATGATAAACAAATCATCCGCTTGGTCTCGAAAGTGCTAAATATTTTTAATAATATACTATATTGCAGCACGCTGGTACGTCTCTTAAACGGACACTTGCTGACACCTAGGGAACAAGTGGATTTAAATTCTTTCTGTCATTTGACAATTAAGTATTTTTGACTCTGTCGTCTGCTGAAACCGGGTCATGCCGAATCACATTCGAATAATGCAAAAAATACTAAATTCGCGTTGACGTGGATTCCTTGACATCTGACACTATAATACCTTGTCAATTGACAAAGAAGGTAATATCTTGTCGAAAAGACGAAGGGAATTCGCGTGTAAATACCAAAAATTGGTGCTGTATAAAATCAGGCTATAGGAAGCCGCGTAATGAAACCATGCCCCCAAGATATTGTTGAATTCTCAAACAAATTACTTCCACGAAAACTTGTGAAAATTTTTTCGATTTTTCCTTTTTTCGATTTTTTTTAATTTTCGAAATTTTTTTTTTTTTTTTTCCAAAACGCTTGGATTTTTTCTTAAAAACGCATGGCCAGAGGAAAATCGCTGCCCAAATTTTCTCCAGTTTCGGACTGAAAATTTTTTCGATTTTTTCCTTTTTCCGATTTTTTTAATTTTCGAAATTTTTTTTTTCCAAAACGCTTGGATTTTTTCTTAAAAACGCATGGCCAGAGGAAAATCGCTGCCCAAATTTTCTCCAGTTTCGGACTGAAAATTTTTTCGATTTTTTCCTTTTTTCGATTTTTTAATTTT
Organism: Glyphotaelius pellucidus; assembly: GCA_936435175.1. Lineage (NCBI taxonomy): Eukaryota > Metazoa > Arthropoda > Insecta > Trichoptera > Limnephilidae > Glyphotaelius > Glyphotaelius pellucidus. The sequence continues at coordinate 26,978,975 of OW386555.1, read as the reverse complement.
CGAAATTTTTTTTTTTTTTTTTTCCAAAACGCTTGGATTTTTTCTTAAAAACGCATGGCCAGAGGAAAATCGCTGCTCAAATTTTCTCCAGTTTCGGACTCTGAAAATTTTTCCGATTTTTTCCTTTTTTCGATTTTTTAATTTTCGAAATTTTTTTTCCAAAACGCTTGGATTTTTCCTAAAAAGCACGTGGCCAGAGGCAAACCTCTGCCCAAATTTTCAAATAACCCAAACACTTACAAATACGCGTTTTTTCGCAGAAGCATTTTGTAAAAAAAAAAAAAAAATATATATACGTCCCCAGTGGTCAATCCCTGGCAAAAATTTCTTTCCAATTACGGATAAAGAGTCGAGTTCTCGTTTTTCTCCCAACGTAAGGTCACCCTGACACGACCCTATACACTATGGAAGTCCCTCAAGTCACGCTGGGTATAATCCCCCACATTTCTACGTCAAAAAAGTAAGAACTACTACAGGCCCTGAGAAGTAGAAAGATTTCTCCCAGGAATAAATCCAAAAAATGCCTTATTCAATATACTTCTTTCTACAACAAAAAGTACATCAGGAAGCACGTCACGTTCAAGGAAGAACGTCTGGAGAAAAAACAACACTCTGTCGCAAGGTGCGCTGTACTTCTCTGCCAAATTGGCACCCCGTTTTGTAAAAAAAACGAAAGATTCCCCAAAGAAAACTTTCGCCCAAGCATTTCGTCCGGCATAAAACCGGAGCACAACGAAAGGAAATGTTTTTAGAAACCTTTCTAGCTCTGGCACAGTGGTGTCAACTGTAGCCAAAGTCATGGAAGAAATTATAATTCTCCCTTGTGGTTTCGTTTCATTTTTATTTTATTTTTGTTTGTATAAATATCTCGTCATCATCAGTCATTCGCCTCTAATTGCTGCCCCAGGTGTCAAACCTTGGAAACATCGTTTTTTCTAAGCATGCACACCTCTACCTGAAAGTGATCACTTCGGAGAAAGGAATTCCCCGTGGCTTACTGCAAGTAGTCAGAGACTACGTGCCCAAGGTTTTGTGCATCGTCACAACTCGCAGCATCATATTTTCACATCATCATGTCATATGTAGTTAAATTAGGTAAGCAAACCTGTGTAAACCCACGGCGGTATCAGATGTTTGCTACCCGTTCTAAGTTTTTTTTCTGTTTTTTAAGAAAATAGAATGGCGCTCAATAAATAACCCAAATTGCTCTAGCTCTCCCCAGAACTGGATGTGGAGTCTGGAAAGTATCGTTATAAAAGGGACAACTTTCAACGTGCCTCTTCATTAACGATAAATTTTTTTACAACATTTCAGCAACATTGAGTCACCCTGGGTCTCAACTGCTCAAACTGAAATTTTGGGGTTGCCTTGTTGTGACTTATCACGTGCAAAGTACGAGGTCACAACAAGAAGCCAGGTCTCCAAGTGAACCACCCTGTGAACAACCCATCCCATTATTATAATTTTCATAACACCAAGGTGTGTCCATCGCAGTCTGTTTAAGTAAGTAAAACCTAGAAGGTCTTAAACACTCAAATCGGACCAATGTAAATAATTTTCCTTGTCAAACAACGATAAACGCATGTCTTGTATTGTTGCTACCATCGTACGTGTAAGTACAACAAAAGTTGTACCATCACGATACGATACTCTGTGCGTAACCAAAAGGGTTGTACCACAAAGGATCTCTTTTGCGGTAAGCTTAGATGAAATTCACATTCCATCAGCACGCCAAAATTTTTTGTCCCTTAATTGTTGAAGTATAAAATCTTGGCCAGATCTTCAAATATGTTTTTGCCTTTGTGCAAGTCTTTAACGTACGCTAATATGGATTTATTATGCTACGGTATTGTTGTACTAAGTACATCAGTATGTCTCGCCGTCTGTATTGAATAGGTACCTTTATATGAACGTTAACCTTTGTTGCCATCATAGGTGGGAACCTTATAAAATCTGCCGTCATAGATGGGAATCTCAGAATATCTACTAAATGCGATACGGGGAGCCCGTTATAATTACTCTGTGGGTTTTTGTCAGAAATGTCATAAATACCTAGTCTTTTGCACCTCCCTTCAATACTGGGCAACCCAGTTGTAATTCGTTCATTGTTATCCGTGAAGACGTTATAAAACTTACTTGCAAATCTTTTGATTTTGCAATCTTGTACGCTATACGTGAAGACGTTATAATACTCACCATGAATCGTGCGAACGAAATAATATCAAACCTTTATGTGTGAACTACTCAATGTAGTCCACACCCCTTTTTTGTAATCATTAATATGCCCGTGGACTTCCTGTCACAAGAACCCAGGAACTATCTACTATCTCAAAAGGACTAATCATACGCTTCACTCATGATTATGGGGCATCGTGTCGTGGGAGTTAAGTTGATGGACACAAAAATACCTAACTCGTTGTCTGGGAGACGAACAAAGAAAATCCCCAGGTTTGTGAGATTTGAGCAAGGGTCTGTCATTTCTCGCAAACAAGTAGGAGAATAAAACGACCCCTAATCTTCTGCCCAATACACGTAGAGGATTAGACTTTTATGTCAGTGTATTCTTTTGTCCAACACTACCAAATATTATTGTAATGTGCCAGGATGACTGCTGTAGACCTTGTTTCACCTCCACCCAGAGGTCGAATTTCGGAAATAGCCGAGTCCCCAGCAGTTTTCTTCGTTCAAATGTTCCCAACTATCACCCCTCCCCTTCCTCGAAATTATCCGTGAATGGGGATATATGCGTTACGCACTTGGCGTTTCGTTTGTCAAATGGGACAATCTTCATACGCGGATCCTTTCAACTTCCTACTCCTTTCCCAGTTGTCATTATTGTAATGTGCCAGGATGACTGCTGTAGACCTTGTTTCACCTCCACCCAGAGGTCGAATTTCGGAAATAGCCGAGTCCCCAGCAGTTTTCTTCGTTCAAATGTTCCCAATTATCACCCTCCCCCTTCCTCGAAATTATCCGTGAATGGGGATATATGCGTTACGCACTTGGCGTTTCGTTTGTCAAATGGGACAATCTTCATACGCGGATCCTTTCAACTTCCTACTCCTTTCCCACTTTGTTATAACTAATCTTGTACGCAATGTTTTGTTTTTCGAAAGTAGAAAAAATGCTACCGTATAGACGTGAGCATAGGTCATGGAAGACCAACTTCTTTCGAATGGGGAATTTTGTTATACGTACAATCCCTCAACCACGTATTCTTGGAAATGTATTTGGTAAAGAAAAAAAACCAAAAGGGGTTACACAGAACCTGTCCTTGAATACGTACCTTTGTAACATGTATTAGGAATTAGCCACATTTAGTTAGCTCTCTCTCCGTCTCTCTCTCTACACGCCAAACAAATCCAACTTTTTCTCAACATGCACACTTGTTTCTCTCCAAACTTTTTTCATCATTGGTCTACTAGGCAGGTAAACTTCAAGAATTTTGTTCTAATAATAATTTTTGCCGGATTTTAAAAAAAAAAAAACCAGCAGCTCTGCACCCTATCTACATCTGCGCCTCTTCATGCTGCCCTCGCTACCGTCACGGAGGTCCCTTGCCTTCAATCCCTGCGTACCAAAAGCACCCGACCGCATCTAACATAACCTAGTGTGAGTCGTGCGTGTAGTTGCGAATTGTATCACCACAAAGAACCGACACTCAAAACAAACCCGAGCACGCCAGCTCTAGGTTGGTTCATGTTCCTGTTGCCCTTGTGCAAATGTTCCTGCTGCCATTATGCAAATGTTCCTGCTGCATAATGCAAATGCTCTGCTGCCATTATGCAAATATTCCTGCTGCATAATACAAATGTTCCTGCTGCATAATGCAAATGCTCTGCTGCCATTATGCAAATATTCCTGCTGCATAATACAAATGTTCCTGTTGCCCTTGTGCAAATGTTCCTGCTGCCATTATGCAAATGTTCCTGCTGCATAATGCAAATGCTCTGCTGCCATTATGCAAATATTCCTGCTGCATAATACAAATGTTCCTGTTGCCCTTGTGCAAATGTTTCTGCTGCCATTATGCAAATGTTCCTGCTGCATAATGCAAATGCCCTACTGCCATTGTGCTGATGCTCCTGTGCCCTTGCGCAAATAACAATACCAACGATTGTTCACAAAACAATCCCACTACATACAAAAACCAGTGTACCAACCACCAATTACGATTCCACTCTCCAATACTTCAATGGTTTCGTACTGGCTCACCCACAGGATCCGGAAGCAGTTACCCTTTCGACCTCTGTGACAGGTAGAACTCTCCACACCACCTAGAAGCCTCATCATGTGTTCTCTTCCTCGTATTTTCTTAAAGGCCCTAGTGTCCCTTGAGTGTAATCTCAAATGGGCCAGGTTACTGTGACAAAGTAACCTTGTAACTTCAGTGAAACGTTCAACCACCCCAGACATCCTACGCAAACCACGTTCGCAAACATTAGCTCACAGACCAATGATACAATTTTAGAGTTTTTTTTTTCTATCACTGCATAACCCTTGTACCTTTCTTCAACAGATCCTTGTTCTTTGCAACTGTATTTATGTATGCCACTGCCTTTATATACATTTATTGACAATTCCTTGTTACACCATGTATCATCTCTTTTGTGTTCTGTTCATAACTATTCTCCAGCTAGGAATTTCTCTCTCTCTCTCTCCTCGTTTCTCTTAAATGTTTTTGGCACAAGTGCTGAAAGGGTAAGAGGATTTATTAGCCCTACAGCTCCATTGCCACGTCGCTTTTATTGCGGCGAGGGGGGAAGTGTTACGTTACAAGAATAAGGAATCGAGTCTTAAGTACCGTCATGTTTCGACAGTCAGCGAATCGAGCCCTAAAATACTGTTGCACCGCGGGACGGTAATGCGCAGGCGCATCACCCCTCCCGCGACCCACGGATCAGGAGACGCGCCGCACACCGCCATTCAAATCAGTCTTCAGCAAGCGAGCTTCCCGGGCCCACGTCCCGCGCGAACATGTGCGACACAAGTTCAGTTTCGCCGGTTGTGCACTTCCGGTGTCCACGCATGGACGCTGCTGAGACCGGGAGAACAAGCGCGTAAAGCCGCTGTTGGCCCATAAACCAAACGTGAGTCAATTACCATGTTACCCTTTGTGTGCAATTAAATGTTTTGAAGCCCTAACCACGCGTGTAGAGAGCAGAGACTGACGTTCAAACTAACTTTCAGCTAGGATCGTTCCTCTTATGTATTATTGTGTCTCCTAGAATTGAATAAACTATTTATGTGATAACCTACCGTGTTTTGCTTGTCGAGAGAGGCCCTGGGGGGATGGAGAAGCGTGAAGTTCCGAACCACAAGCACTAGCCTTGAGGTTAAAAGAAACCCTGCTTGCACCGAACCTGAGCTAGTTTTTATTTGGGGCAGATACAGCAACTAATTTGTATTAAATATGTGGGAGCTTTCTCCAACCCTGCCGATAGCATCAGCACGCACGCTGACGCTAACAACGTAAATAAATTGATTTGATGATAGAAGCGTCGACAAACGACTTCTATCATAGCGAAGAAAATAAAATTTTCCTGAAAAGAATCTGAAGCTGAAAGTTGAGGGTGCAAATTGGCGCGAAAGGAGAATTAATAAAAGCTTCCGGCTGCATACCGGAAGTGGAAGACGGAGACCGGAAACAGCGAGGAACGGAAGTTTAATAGATCCGGAGGCTTATTCAATAATTGAGGTCCTAATAGACCTGACATAGCTTTTGAAAACTGCTTTATATCGTCCTATGCAAATCTTAAGGGTTCATATTTATTAACCTAAGCAAATTTATGTAAATTTCTACAATTTTCCATTTTATACTAGATTTAGGCAGCAACAAACAAATTCGCCTTTCGGAGCTCTTGCAAGTGTTTTTTATCGGTAAAAAAAAAAATTAAACCTTCTTTTGAATCATGTTGATTATATATTAACTTCTCGTCGCCTTAGCTCTTAATTGTTCAAACGGCCATTAAAAAAATTACAGGAGGAGAAGGTTTTCTTTAATTATTTTAATAAAACATTTTTTTTTTACATTAACTCCACACAGGAGGCCCTGAGGAAAATAATTTCCCTCAGGGCCTATGTCATCTGGGATGCTGTGTGGAGGGTCATTTGAGGAGAGGAAGGAATGAACATTGATCTTGAAGAGACCCATGTTGTAGGAGGGAGGAAAAACAGAGGCTGGCAAATCGTTCCATAGCCGAGCTGTTTAACTCAAGAACGAGTCGAAAAAACGACCCGTTCTCATGTGACAAATGTCAACCGTGTACATATGTTGGGCGCGCGTTTGGCGTGTCTCCCGACTATGCACCGGTGCCGAAGGGATCAATGACGCTAGTTTCTCAGAGCATCTTCCATTGAAATACCGGTAAAACATGGACAGCATTCCCACCCGACGCCTGTGCTCTAAAGATTGCAATCCGTTCGTTAAGATTATGATAGGTGTTTAAGATGAAGCTGTTTCTGTAAAGGAAAAGGTTATAATTGAGATTAAAACACTTTTGCACTTTTTTTTTTTTTCTTTCCACTAATTTATTTACACCAGGACCGGTTTCATCCTACTACGGACATTTTCAGACTGGTTCACCACGAATTAACAGTGCAAAAACAAGACTCATTAAAAGGAAAAGGTCTCACTAGTTTAAATAATGCTTTGTTAAGCGATTATCTATCATTTTTCATATTTTGTTTTTAATTTTAAAGTAGATTAAATAAAAAGTAAGATGGTCTTTGGAGAATTAAGAACTAAGGCGACGTTCTGTCCATGTTTTTTTCCAGCTAACTGTTGATATTGGCATAACAGAGACTTTTTTAAACGCCATTTATTTTGCAACGTACTACGCAAATTTTTGAAGACGTATAAATTAATATAAAAAACGGAGCACCTTTCATAGATATACTAGTCGAACAAATAAAGCATCTTAAACACATGTTTCGATGGATCCGTGACGGTCCCCCTGATCGAGGAGCAAGGCTATGGACTAGCAATCCAGAAGACGCGGTTTGAAATTTGTTTTTTTTTTAATTAATTAAAAATAATATGTTGCGTATTTGTGGCACATTCCAGAGTGGAAGATACTCTGAGTATCGCGCTGATGTAATACCACCATTCAGAATTGAAACGTTGCTTGAAATGGCTTTAGCCATGTTTGGTGATAATATCTGAAAAGCCAGGTACTTCTCCACCTTCCTCCTCCTCATCTCTTCCCCTCTCTGTTACCTTCAGTTTCACAACATACGTCAATTGTGGATTCCATATTGTAACTGGCTCCAGACGGAAGCAGTTGGGACTATTGCGCTGTAATAATTTTTTTTTTAACAATAATTTTTTTTTTATTTAGTAAAATATTTACACATTTATGTACATTATTTGTGAAATGTTTTGACTGTCCAAATAGGATGATTCCCGTTTTAGGACAGTCAAATAAGGATAAGTGTGATTGAAACATGATGTATAAAGGGAACTGGTGTTTGCATTTCATAAAAAAATTACTACTAATGAGAACTATAAAGGGAACAGAAACAATAAATAAAATAAACAATTAATGTATGATTATTACTGTTGTTTTCTTGCATAGTTATCAAAATAATAATAAAATAAGTTAACTTATAAATGACGTTTGCATTACAAAATAATAAGCTATATATATTTATATATTGTATAAATATGAAATAAAAAAGAGAAGTGATAGAATAAAATAAAATATCCAATTAAAACATAAGATCATATGCTGCCTGGTAGAATTCTAATTTAAAAGTAAAAGATAAGTACATACATACACATAATATTAACGATTAGAGCATAAAGGTATCTTTTACACAGTTTATTTTTGTTGGAATTTTTGTTATTGTTTTTGGTTTGTGTTTGATTTCATTTTTTTATGTAGTAAAAGTTCACACTCCTTTCTCCCTAATTGATGAAGCCAAGTAGTGATCAATCTGAGAGAACACCTGTGCTTATGCATTTTGTTCACGTGTATTTCTGAAATAACTGACAATTTGCTTTAAGGGTATGAATTCATGACCTCTAGATCCTAGGTTTCTAGGCTCTTTTTCGGAGATTGCCGGAGTTACGTATTAACATACGTAAAGTTTTGAGTAAGTATTTTCTACAAAAGATTTCACAAATTTTTAAATCATAACCTTACCAAATCAATTTTACATTCTTCGTTCCGTTTCGGGAACCATATATCCACCCGATTTTAATTTTACAGTACATCTTGTTAAAAAATGTTAGATTTAATTAAGTAGTTGTTGTGGCGAAGATTCGAGTTATTGGAGCGAGCTGAAGTTGCCTCAACCAAGGTTTACTTAGGTGAAACGGCTAAGTTTGTTTCGTGAAGAACCATGGACGTTATATATGTCGTAATATTACGGTGATAGTATGGACATATAACATTACGGACGGTATTCATTTAATTAAGTAGGTGGATATACGGATAACTATGATCTCGCTCACTTATTTGAGGGAGTGGGTACTAAGATACTAATCAATGATATTATTTTAAGGTTACGACGCAATGTTAAGGTTATGACGCTATGTTGTTAAAGTATGTAAGATAGGTAGAATTTGAAGATATAATTTGAATGTTAACTTTGAAGGTTAATGTATCTGCTGCGTTCCGTCGTTATTTGAGAGCACGGGTTAATGGGGAGAGGTTTCTATAGGTCTTGGCAGCGGTTGCGTTTGCCCACCTACAGCGTGGTGGAATGGTTCAGGGGAGACTGGTTGAAGGAGACCTAACCTAGGGACTCTCGACTCATCGCCTTGCACGACAATAGGAAGGGTGTCACAGTCCGTCATTCCTGGATACACTGACCTTCAGATTGCTTCCCACCCTCACTCGTTCTTTTCCTTAAAAAGCACACTACACAGCAACCCCAAAAATGACAAAGGTCCTTAGGTAAATATTTTTCCTCAGTGCCTCCTGCGTAGAGCTTTTTTGAAAAATGGAACCTTGGTGAATAACTAATGTATGATGGTTAAGATAGACGGATACAAAGCTAAGGGACTTGGTTTTGAATCCTGGAGGGCGTATTTTTATTTAACCATTGGGGTCCAGACAGTATGCTGTCTTTCAGATGAAGGATTTCCAATTTAGAAATATTCCCGCTTAACATTCAATTTCAAATAGATCCGCTGTTTGAGAAAGATTTCCCAAAATAAATTACTGTTTTTAAAAGCAAATGAAATATTTTTTGTAAAAGATTTTAACGAAAACAAATACAAAAAAAATTTAAATCTATTTTTGATGGCTTTTTTTTATTAAACTTTATTTACCCGTTTTACGAAACTATAAATAAATTAAATTAGACAGACATATCATGAATCTTCACTTCACTGTTTTAGTTTTGGAGTACTTTAAATGTTCGTATTCGTTACAGAGCTCATTAAGTTCGCCGAGTTGGTAAAAGTTAAGGTTTTGTTTTTTTTTTATTATTTTTTATATGGGTCGGGTTAAAAATAAGAGAGAATTCTCAGTCCATTTTAACCTTTATAACTTTTACCACTCTGTCACATTACCACCACTCTGTAAAAAAAAAATTTTGACGTGATAACGTCTTATAAATTGATGAACGCCGGCTGCACTCTCGAAAAAGCATGACTTATTGTCACGTTCCGCCTGAGCCGAGCGTTCAAGCGAGAGCACGGAACAAGCGTTTGGCTTGTGACGCATCTATCCACTCCATCGTTATCATATGATGTTATCATGTAAAATTATTGTCCGTAAACCGACTTTACAGACAACCAATTTTTACTATAAATGAATTCTCTCTGGATCTCAGAGGGGAAATTGTAGCAAGGGAGAAAGGAGACCTAAAATGCCTATTGGGGGTGGCAAATACGAGCTGCGTGTATACCTATTTCGAATGACAACCCACGTGACAGAATTAACGTACGACGTAAAAGTTGTAGGAGACAAGTTTTTGAGATTTTTAAAAATATTTTATTAAACATGATTAAAAATAATAATCGCTGTTACTTGATAGGTTAAACTTTTGGGATTTTAAAAATAGTTATTTACTATATGTCGTCATATAATTTTTTTGTTACATTACAGAATAAACGCTAGTTGACAGAAGACAACTGTGATTTGTATGAAACACACATCTATCACGAGGAGTTACAACTCTGTAACGTAATTTTTACTACAAAAATATAAACACACATTTTTTTTAAAACGCACACAGTCGTTACGTTTTTAGTACAGTAGATTTTAAAGTTATTTTAAAATGATAATATTGGTAGTTCTGTTGAATTTTTCTCCACTAACTGGTGGAGACAACTTTATGTAAGTTAAAAAAAAGAACGACCCAAGACTTTTTGGTTTTCAAAAAATTGTTCGTCCCTTCACGGGTTCCTATACACCGAACATTTTTACCGCGGATGTCCTTTTCTTAATAACTTCGATTAACAGGTGTGTTTTTTATAATGCCAATATATTTCTCCCTTTCTGCAGAGAAAGCGTGCGATTTATTTCCGAGTGTAAAGATAAAAGAAAGCAACCTAGCGTTTTCCTGAAACACAATTATTTCACTTAGGTCCTGCATATAAGATCCTCTAATAAATATGTCTCCTTCCAGATAAGATTTAATCACAGTCCGCCACCGCCCCCTTTGCTTTGATCTCGTTCGTTTTCTTTCTCTTAAGAAATTTAACGCCTCGCTGCACCGTGCTGCCATCTAACAGATGGGGTGCGAACTAATAAATTAACTCCCTAACTTCCGCTCCCTTTCTTCTTTATTCTATATATTATTTCTTGCTGCTTCTTACCCGGGGTTGGCAGGGAATATTCAGAAAGTACCTGGAATTTTATTATAAAAACAAACGAAATATAAGCTCCTGAAATGGATGTACACGAGCATACCCTTGAGATACGATCGGATAACTAATAATAATAATAATATTTGGCTTATTTATAAAGCGCAATTTTCATGAAAAATCATCTCAAGGGCGCTGTACATATTATAAACATATAATAAAATAAAATAAATACGATGGACTTACAACTAACATTTAAAATTATAACTAGTGACTTAAATCTAAGACTTATATAACTTGTGACTTACGACTAAGACTTATTACTACAGACTTAAAACTATGACCTACATATATATTTGCAACCGTGATATAAAATTAGAGATTTACAACTTATTAGGTATTTACATATAAAAATAAACATTTTCGGTTTTTCCAGATAACATTAAAACATTAAAAATAAAGTATTAAACTAACTATAGGTGTAGGTACAAACAGCTAACATAGAAATAAGTTATTGCTGCGAGTCAATTTGAGGATTTTAAATACCTTCATATTACATTCTTTACATTTTACTAATTAATATAAATATTGTATTCTATACATTTTTCAAATTAATGTGGCGGTTCTTCAATAAACGTTCGGGAGTATGCATTAAATTGTCAGTATATTAATACGTGAAGCAAAAAATTTGTACACCTTTTTACGAAAATTGGGCGAACGGAGGAGTATGAAATTTCGCACACTTATGGTTTATTTAGAGAAGGAGTACAGAATGCTGATATATATTTTTTAAATTATGCATAAAAAATACATAAGTTCAATAAAAATAACATAACAACTATGGTCGAATTTCGAACATCGGGCGATCACTAGTAGGAAAAAATCTCTAATATCTTAGTGATATAATGGTTATACAAATGGAGACAAGGGAAATGCGTCGGTAACAATTATTTGTATAAAAAACAAGCCTACCTCAAATGTCACCAAAATGATTCAGCTTCTCTATTGCGAAACGTATCTCGCCATTATTTCTACCTACACGCCAAACTTGAGAGGTAAGGCTTTTGAGTGGTAATAACACCTTTTTAAATATTTTTAAACGTGAATACCTTATAAGAGTCCCAACTGCTTCCAACCTTCTGGAGCCGGTGATACTGGCATCCCCTATTGTGAAGCTGAAGTTAGGGAGGAGGGAAAGGAGATTGAAAGGAGAAAGATTGGAACGTACCTGGCTGCTTCTCCCGTCTGGAGCCAGTGAGACTATAACATCCCCAATTGGGGATAAAAGTTGTGATGAGGGGAAAGAAATGGGAAAGAGGAAGGTGGGAAAGTACCTGGCTATTCAGATCTGGTTACCAAACACGGCTAAAGCCCGTTCAAGCAACATTTTAGTTCTGAATGGTGGACTTACACCAGAGCGATACTGAAAGTATCTTCTATTCTGGAATGTTCCTATATATAATTTTTTAATTTACTTAATTGCGAAATAACACAAATTATTCAAATAAAATTTACTTTAGCACGCCGAAATTTGAAATTTAAATTTTTTACAGAACATTTCATTTTACAAGAAAATTTCTTCTATCTATGATTTTTATGAAATTTAAATAAAAAAAAATACTACACATGGAGCGCGAGTGATTTGAAAATGTTTGTATTTCATATATTTTAGTGGCAGGGAGGGAAGGCAGGAGGGGGAGGGTAACGAAAGAGGTGGGGTTCGCGGGAAAGGTGACGGGGACGCATGGGAATGGACGTACAGGGAGAAATAATTTATTTCTTTGAATGGCTTTGCAACGCACGCCGGGTACCAGTTAGTTAAATACAAGTGCTTTAAATTATTCATCTTTCCAATGGTGCGACCGAATTTTTTCTCTTTGTCATGTTTTGCGAATGCCGCACAAGAGTCCCAATTGCACCGTAACGTAAAACACATTTTTTAAATAAACATGAAATATTTAAAGAGAAAATAACAATTGTTTCAAGTAATTACACGATTGTGCTAGCATATAATACTCAATACTCAACAGGAGGCTTGTCGCTGATCAGATGCTCCTGTACAAAATTATTAACTCAAAAGTTGACTGCCCGGATTTGCTAAACAAAATAAACTTCCACACGTCCATTCGATATAGTAGACAAAGTACCCTTTTCTATATTGATAGATGCAACACCAATTCCAATCAAAATGAATTTATACAAAGGACATTTAACTACTATAACAACAAATTTGCAAATATAGACACACGTGCTGACGTATTTACTGCTAGTTACTGTCGCTACAGAACTTCACTGTATAACATTCTAGGTGCGAATAACACATGAATTAATTGTATCTAATATTTTTATATTACTTGCGTGGCAACTTTCCCTTATCCCCCTCCTCCCCTTACCCTTCCCAACCCAAATCCCTATTTTGCAGTCTATTTCAGTTATAATCACACTTATTTTAATGTTGTGTATTAGTTTACCATTTGTTGAATTCACATTTGTACTCTTATTATTTTTTTAAATATTCTAGTTTATATTCAGTTAGTCTTGTTTCTAAATACCTATCTGTGAACATTAATAATTGGTCTGTATTTTATCATCCTCTTATGTTTATTGTATTACTAAGACTGTTAATGTTCCTTAAATAAATAAATAAATAAATAAGTAAAATGACCGGAATCACGAAAACTCTTCATCGTTCACGTTTTTCTTGATTTAAAAAAAAAGAAGATCATTAGGGAGCCTATTGGAACTCGACGATTTACTTTACAAACATAGAATAAGTCATTATTAATTATGTTAATTTACAAATTTTACCTACCTGTATATTTTATACTTCAAAATTTCACAGACAATTTTAAAGTTTGTGATGGTCCCACCCCGCTGCAAGGTTTTTTCACCCCCCCTCCCTTTTCTCTCTTCGTCGTTGAGATCTCCGATCGGAAGGTTCAGCTACGCTGTTTTCCTGGTCTCATTTTTCCCAACCCCTGTGATGCGAAACACAGTAAAACAAGGTTGTTCTGGGAAATCTTACAATAAACCCTTTACTCCACGTTGTGTTATTTGTCATTTCGGAGCCCCCAGATTATCTGGAGTAGGCATTTAATGTATCTACTCTTTTTCGTGGTAACTTTCGACTCTTTAAAAGGCGTGGAAGAATTTTTTCTGTTGTTTTCTCAAACGCATGAAGGATACGCCCTGTCTAACTGCCCTACACTACCGATGCCTATGGCCCTAACTGTATACTACCTGTAGAGTCCCCGTTCCCCGCTATAGTGATCCCTTTTGCACCTAGATCAATTAAATGGCAATATAAGTTCATTATTTACTTTAATTTAAATGTACGTACCTAGAGGTGCCTCTCTATGGCCGAGTAGGCTGCTCCCGCGACTCCCAATCTGGAATACCTATCCTATGCATAACCGTTAGAAATATTGTTATTGTTAGTAGCACCAATTTACGGCAGAACTAAGGGATTTTAAGGAAGTGATAAAAGGAAAGGAAGGAGAATTTCTTTGCAAACTAGTATTGGCTCCTCCGCTAACCAAGTTGACCGAGTGGGCAGTTCTCCGGACACAACTATCCCGCCAATGCATGTCTGAGCTATACCCCGGTATCTGGCGGATCTCTTGGACGATCACCCTGACATACCCGGACTCACTCATGCCAGAGGAAGAACAGCAGGCTTTCAAACCTTTCCCAGTCAACTCTAATACTCGCAACACCTCCAGAGACTACGTTACTGGCTCTAAAAGGGGTATTTCCATTTCGTCCCTTGTCATGACTCTATCCGCGGGCAAGTGGCGCGAAGCTGTGTGGCAGACCGTTAAAGCCGACCGTCTTCGTCTTTCCACCTCCAATAGTTGACATAAGGCACACTTTGTGGGCATTACGTTTACTTTTGGGTTGACACAGATGAGAGAATGCAACAACGTTACAGAATTTTCCCGCAAGATGCCTTGTTAACGGTCTCCTCCACTCAACCTTGCAGGCTTCCCGTGATGTCTAAGGTCAGACGCCTCCGTCAGCGAATCGTGCCCATGACATACCATTCGGCATCCCTGGTACATAACCTTTCGCGCCCGTTCGCTCGACACGATCCCGCGAAAGGGAATGACCTCCGACATAGCGCGTGACCCGCCCAGTCTGTGGCTGGTACCTCTCCCTCTTCGTAACATGGTAAGGTGGGGGAAATTCTTACCATTCGACATACGTATCTCACTTATGTATAGTCTCGGTACCATCGTACACATTCCACAAACGTGAAAATTTAATTCACGCAATACAACAGGTAGAAATTTCGCAGGTAAACAGGTTGATATAATGTTTTACATGCATAGAATCGTGAATCTGGTTCCCACGCCCTCCTCCTGTCGAAGTCTGCGCCAAACTGTCAGCCAACAACTGCAATTGGGTAATAATAATAATTGGACAATTTGTAGAGCTCGTAGCCTTATCGCCTCTGCATTCGTATGTACCTATAAGAACCATTTTTTCTGCTCCGCTCCTAGCATCCAGCTGTTAAGCGACGGTTCGGGGTCGAGCCCGGGTGATAACGGCGAAGAGAAAAAAAACCCTGACCGACACGCACACTTATAGTAAACAATAGTTCAATAGGCTGCTTCATTCTTGCGGTCAGCATGTCCTGTAATTTAAATTATGGAGTTGTAATTCGACTTACCGAGAGTGATTGATAACTGTACCCTTTATCCTAGCGGGAATACACGCTCAATGTGATTTTTTTGAATCTGCACCTGTTATAACCTGTGGGAAAACAAAGAAAACCCTCTCCCCCCTCCCTACGCCCATTCTTCACCGTCTGTTATGATATGTCCGGAAATCTATACTCTGTCATCTGTAGTTATCATTTTTAGTTATAGCTTCCGTCAAGCGGTATATTTATTATTAAAGCCCAAGTTAATCTACGTAAAGTTTATACGATTTTTCTAAGCGATTATAACACTGAATTTAATCCGATAAACTAACTTTATTTTTAATTACGGTAACTTCAACTATGTGCTTTTTCTTATTACGTAGCGTTGCAATAATTCACGAATTTGTATTATTTCTATAATTTACGAATTTTGAACTCAACGGGTCGCACCGATCTTCGAACTTCGGACTCCCTTTTAATAAAATTACCACTATCTGTTTTCACTGAGGTTAATTAACCGTTGCTACGAGCTGGTTAGAACCAAAACTTCCAGACTTAACCGTATTCTTCCGCCGAATTCCACTCACTCACTGTCTTTCACTGACTGACCCGTTATCAAAAAAAAACTGCCTATTTAAAACGAAAATCTCCCATCAATCAAAATAAGTTCATGCAATTTTGAGTCGTATTTACTAGCTTGCCACCCACCACTCTCGCTTCCCGTCCGTTCCTCTCTTATGCGTTTGTCACCGTCACAATCCTTGAAAACGGGTCCTAACCTATCTCGGTCTAACAAAATAAACCAGGGGTGGACCACGCGCTCGATTTAATCTCTCACAGGGCATTTTCTCCCACTCAAAATAAATGTATTACATCGCACTACCTCTGCATACATTTTGGAATAATCTATTATTATTATCATTATTTTATAACCTAACGCGAAGGAATTTTACTCTACGCATTATTCTACGAACAATATGTATTCTCCCTTGTGTTTTCCGTATTTGTGAGTGTGTGGGCATTATATACTGACAAACTCTCTCTTTAGACAAATAACAACGCCCGTAAGGCTTTCCCCAGTATTAAATTCACATTTTTATTGATTTCGAATTTTCATTTATGGCCATTTATCCCCACCATGGCCTAATCTGTCCCTGTTCTTTGCATCTCTACTAAGTAACCTCCCACATTTCATCGTCCCGTTCTCTCGAAAAAGGTGATAACTGTCAAAATGATTTGTTGATCTCTCCAAAAATCACACTCGAATTTGTAAATAAATTTAGAATTAGACAGGCCGTTAAATTTTATGCATTTGGCTAATTACTTTTTCCACTATTTTGTACGTAACCTAGAGTGGTGATTCCAGCTTAATGACCTCTTCAAAGAGCCAAAATCATGTTACCTGTCAATCTCTTAGAACGTCACTTAGACATTCCACATGTCGCTCCTAATAACTGAAACGCAAAGGTTCATAATTAACCCAAAATCTACTTCCTGAACGATCCTTTTCAAAATCTCAATTGAGTCTCGGTCCCGAATTTCAACAGTTATCAATTTCTTATTTTTGGTCATCATGAAGTGAGTTATGATCAAATTCATAAGGGTCCGCATTCCATACCATGGATTTCGTGAGAACTCTCTCCGCTCCTTGAACCAGATAAACGTTACCCCCGCCTCTCTCTCGCTATTCGTTGTGTTCAAAATAATTGTTGATTTATCATTTCCAATTTGTCCAACGTTTTACATCTCCGATAGTCTAGCACCTCCCACGCGATAATTAACCCGTATTTTATTACAGACTCCTTCAATTTCGTTTTCAAACACACCCAACAGAGGTCAGTAATATGATCGAATTTAAATATTTTAAAAAAAATTTCCTCGTCTAATTGTTCAAACAACACTGAACCATTACAAGTTACTTACGATTTACCTTATTTATAAGCAGCCAGAATTGTTATGTTCTACCAAGAATATATTCATCTCTCCCTTCTATTTATCTTAATCTAACGCATCGTTGCCAACGGACTCACAAAGGGCAATTTATCAATTTGCAAGAGTGTTCGCCGTTTGTTTCATCCTGTGTTTCGCGAAGATATTTTATACATATTTTAACAATGTTAATACGATGAAACATATTCGAGAAAAAGTCTTTTTACAAAATATTGCTTGAGTAAAAGCTAAGGCGATAAAATCATGCCAATCTCCTCAATTTTCTAATAGTAATGAATTTTTATGCAGACTTTTGGGTAGTAACCGGGAAATCCAGTCATTTTCCTAAATATATTATACGGCGTAGTCTAGCTGTAAGGCTCTTGACTAGCATTCCAAAGGTCGCGGGATCGAATCCTGGCGTGGCAAATAAATTTTATTTGATTAATTTGTGTTTTTTTCACAATTTATTCATTTAAAATAATATGTAGTATATTTGCGGCACGTTCCAGATTGGAAGTTAACGCTCAGTATCGTTCTGGTGTAAGACCACCATTAAGAATTAAAAAGTTGCTTGAAATGGCTTTGGCCGTGTTTGGTGACCAGATCTGAGTAGCCAGCTACTTCCTACCTTCCTTTTTCCCCATCTCCTTCCCCTCCCCACTACCTTCAGCCTCACAACATACCCCAATTGGGGATGCCATAGTCTCACTGGCTCCAGAGGGAAGCAGTTGGGACTCTTGTGCGGTATTCATATAAAAAAAATCATTGTTCCTAAGTACTGTAACTAAGATTCAAGCATTTGATTATTTTTATTAAAACAAATTTTCACAGAAAAATAAATGCAATGTTTGAAAAATAAAATCCCAATTGTAATGTTTTTAGCAGATTTTTAAACAGGGTCAGGATCATAAAGTTATTTATTGGCTTTCTGTGATTGTAACTCTAGCTGTGAACTAAGATTTTTTCAAAAATATTGCAACTATTTCACGAGTACACATTTCTTTTATATTTTCTTCTCAATTCTATCAATTGTTAAAAAACAACTGTTAAAAAAAAACAAACATATCTTTTATATATTATTTTTGTCCCATTCATTCTTATTTTGTTCTTGGTACAACTGATACCCTCCTGTGTACCACTTTAACTTATAATCTTATCATTTTAATGTAAAAGCAATTTTATGGCGAATAAATAAATTCAATTTTAAAATCGCTGCTAGTGTGACAAGAATTCAGAAAAGCGATAAAGTACCTGTGTACCCACACTAAAATTTATTAACAGAAAATTATTTTCATTGTCTGACGTGTCAAATGATGTGATAAAAATTTAGGATTTTTTAATGGTTAATCTTAAGGCGGCGCTTCTCGGCTGAAAAAGAAGAAGATGGTGAGATATGTAATTATGAATACTGGACAGAATGCGCTAATATTTTAAGTGATAAAATTGCTGCGGCAATTGCGAAAAGGCTTAATAAAACATGACTCGTTTAAAATAGAATAAAAATCTCGAAGAAGGTATCTTAAGTATCATTTTAAGAAACATTGTGAATTTTTTCACAAATATAACTTTCACAATTATATTATGACTGGTCGGTGGTTGAGTGGGCATCGCGTTTGGGTCCCACCCGGGCGTCCCGTGTTCGATTCCTCGGCCGGCCAAGTCCTCCATCACAACACAAGCAACATTTTCGGCTTTCTGTGGTGGTAGTAGGAGATTTTCAAACATTGTTGGGTTATTCGTAACCCGGGAATGTTTGTCTTTCTTTTTAAAAAAAAAAAAATAACTTGTAAAATAATAGAAATAGACTTGTTTTAAATAATTTTCGGAGCAAACTTTGCGATTTTTTCCCACCTAGGATATTTCATATAATTTGCGTTTCAGCGTAAAACTTATCTAGATATTATCTTCAAAAATAACATATATTTTTTTTAAGAGCTTAAAAATTTCAAATGTTTAAGGGAGATACTTAAGAAATCGGTCGAATTCGGACAGCGGCAGCTTAATAATAAAGTCAGATTTCGTAATTTTTCTGAGATCTACGCTTTTTAGCAAATAATATCAATCAATTACAATCACAAAGTACACGGTCACGGGACGTGAAATGCAAAGCAAATTAGATTGCCAACAAAAAAAGAAGAAAGATAAAAAAAAAAGAAATAAAGCACTCAAAAATTTCTTTTGTACCAGGCCGTCCAACTTTACAACAAAATCCCGAAAGAAACTGTAACTAATTTTAAAAAATCTTATTTGCTGCGCCTTGCATTCTTTCAGGATTTCCATTATTAACGTAATAAATTAACAATGAGATACTTAGTTTTACTGAACGTACTACTCAGAGATTTTATTTCAGGAGCTTTCAGTGTTCTTAGAACTTCTGCAGTCCAAATATAAAAATAATTCTATCCAACAAATTCTGCACATCCCTGTACATGTCAGAGCTGTGAGCATATTATACAGTATCCCAATAGCATAGGCTAATAGTCGCTTACAATAATGCTTATTGCCAACTGTTCCGCCTACCAAGACATTGCAGCGCTACGGAAATAAATATTCGTTCCTGGAGGGACGAGTGCCTACTTTTAGAGCACTTCTTCGCCACCGCGTGGAAAGCTTACGGCGCAGACTACGCCAATTGCAGAATACAATCATCATTGCCATGACTGCCTCGATAGATTCTTCCCTGGTGACCCTCTGGAGACGTGAAACGGTCAAACATCTTCCGTGAACGGCTGCTTGCATTAATTTTTATATTTAATTTTTTTCGGTATCTTTTTTCGTTTGTACTATTATTTACTTATTGCCTTTATTTATTATTTATCTTTTTCATTTGTTGTTTTGAAATCGGAATTATTGCATTGCACTACCCCTGCATACATTTTGGAATAAACTGTACGATTATTAAAAATAACTACGTTGACTATGTATCAATGTGGACGTAAATGCTATAATATAAGCATTATGTAAAACATGCTACGAGTATTGGGAAGAAATACAAAAAATATTAAACCCAAATAAATAGTTCAATATTTTTTTTTGCTGATATCAAAGGGAAAAGCTATGTTATTGCTTCCATTTTACATGAATTTAAATTCGGGGTTAATAAAACCCAAACTTTAAATTGCCCAGAAATAAATCCCATCCGGAAAAGGCTTCTTGTCAGGCACTTCTTTTATAGACTACGTTAAGCCCCGATTGACAAAGAGACAAAAAAATTCCACAAAAAGGCAGCCGGGTAATTTAAAAATCCATAATTAAAGTTTATTCAACATTAGGACGAAAGCCAAACAGAGTCCTTAAAAGGTTTTTAATTATTTTAAGGGACTATCCTATTAGTTTGGCGAATTAATCATGATTAATGCCTTTTCTTTGGATTTGGGTGCGAATAATGTTAAGGTATTATAATTTGGAGTTCTGAGCAAAGTTTTATTTGAGAAATGATGGATTATGTTACGTTGTTTTAACAACAAACTCAGTAAATTATCATTAGAATTATTACATTCTAATTTATGTTTCAGCATAAAATGTTTATAAATCACGCTTTCTAAGTTCCGTAGAAATTTTATTTATTTATTCAATTTATTTTAGTAATTTGTACATTAAAGCTTACAAATTGCTAAATAATTGTAACATTACATATTGCGTACTATAATTTTTCCAGTTTGATGTAGCTCCTACTCTCTCTTGAAGTTTCCAAATTGATGCTGACTTTAATGTTATAAAACTTTATTCCTTTGTACAGTTAACTTTTCTGCATATTCGCTTTGTAATTTTTTTGTAGCCTGATTTCCTTGCACCTCCTTGTTTTGTGTGTGTTATGTTTATCCTTGTTATGTATAAATTTATTTGATAAGTATTTTGGTAACAGGTTGTTTACTATTTTATGGATAAATATCTTCGTTTTCAAGATCCGCATCTGTTTCACGGTGAGCCAATTTAGTTCCTTTAACATTTTATTTACTTTTGAAAATCTATTGGAGGTCGTTAAAGAGGAGATACTTAAACAGTTATCTTCTTCTTATTGTAGGTTAAGTTTATAAAACTTCATTAATATCGGAAAAATCTTGGTTTGAGTAAAAAAAGAAATCCCGGCATTGCACGACGTTTACTTATTGAAGTGAAAACTTCTTTAGCACCGTTGTGATTGACAAACGAAAAATAGCGACATTAAAAAAAAACAAACACAAACATCCACAGGATTAAGCCTGCGAGAGAATGAGATAATGTAATCGGTCTCCCTCTCACCACTCTTTTCTACTTTGGTTTTCTGAAGATTTCACTTCTGCATTGAGTGAATTGCACACCCTTATTTTTTTAAGTGAATACTTATTTTCGCCATTGTTTTTTGAAACTCGATGAAACGTAAGTGAGCGACATTAAAAATAAACAAACACCTACATCTGTAGGATTTAGTATAAAAGAGAATGAGATGGACTAATCGGTGTACTCTTTATGTGGTGCTTCGTGGAATAAAATTTTAAATATTTTTTTAACTTGATAATAATGTCATAATAAATAAATCGTACAATTATCCTATTCCTGATACTCTGCCTTCATGTCATTCTCTCGAAATTTAATTTTTTGAAGGTTTCACTTCTACCGCGTGTGAACCGCTAACACCAATTAAAAAAAAAATTGGATACAAACAGACGGGGTGGTTTTTGGTAATTTCTAATAAATACTTTCCTTCCTCTTCTTTTGAGGGTCAAATATGCAAAATTTCATCAATCTCGAAAATAAAACTGATGATTTGTACAAAACATTGCATATTTACTCATCTTTTCGAAATCTGATGTAGACAAGGAGTAGACGGTAGTTATTTTACTCTTATTTTGAATTTGAAGTGTTTCAAATTTCATGACGAAGTATCAAAATACTGGTTGGGGTTATCATGCCCTGTTACACTTATTTTTCTTTAGCCAACGTTTAGGACAGCGTTACAGCTTCCCTCACCAGGGTACCTAGCATAGTCGATCGATATAACCCTACATCAATACGATATTGACCAAATCCGTCATCTATGATCAGTTATCAATATTTGCGATCACGGTCAACAATTGGTTAGAGAAATTCCGACGAAATAACGACTGATAAATTTTAGCCTGTATTCTATAGTATCAGATAAGTTTAGGTTAGCTGTCAATATATGCATTTATTTGAATTATGTCGTTCATTACGCCAAATTACTAGTTTAATTATTTAAGGTATTGAACTAACAAAGCTTTTACAATTGAACGAAATCGTAGATATACGCAATCCAAAGAGATTAAAAATGCATCTAAGACGCAATCGATTTATTCTGTTCGATCATTGAGAGATGAAAGCGGTTGAAATTTGAATAAAGACTTCGCGAACTAATTAACTCCCGCTTATTGTCAAAAAATAAATACAGACTGCCGATGCATATTAAGGTAAGTATTTCAATTTAAAATTGTCAAATAATTAAAAATTTTACATAATTGATTGACGTTTGACGTTTTGGATTGTGAATTCGCGGACAGATCCGCTAGTGTTGCCAGCGTATATCGAGTTGTTATTTATTCCCTGCCAATATCGGTTCAGCTATCAACAGGTAAACTGTGGTAGCGATATCGATATAAAATCTACGCCTATCGATCTGATATTGTCAAGATATCGATTTCACCAGCTGGAGCCTCTGCGCAGAAGTGTAGATTGTGAGGACGTGTGCATTTAAATACGTAGAAGTGATACCGTATTGTCCTTTTCCATAATCATCCATTTTGACAAAAAAAAAATCCTGATGACATTTTTGTTTATTTGGGCAAGGTTTTTATCCAATCGGAAAATGTTTTGTCAATTTAAACACTGTTTCCCCGCCTCTGCTAAAGCCTGTTAGCAGATTCCGATATGCCGCGTATGCTTGCTTCATTTAATAAACCTTGCATAAAGAGAGATAAGTATGTTAGAAGTATTCTCAAGATGATAGTTTTTTTTTTGAAAAACAACAAAAATGCAACAGAGAATTAATTTTAAAAGCTTTGCGTCTGAACCACATCCTCGGTAATTAGTAATTGTGCTTTATTTTTAAACTAGAATAAAAAGAAGAAAAAAATCACCTACGTTTTTAACACACAATCAAGAAAAACCGCGAGAGATAGCTCGAGGGGCACAAATAAGTAAATTCATTTATCTCTTGTCTAACCTTCAATAATGTAGTGGCGTTATGGGGGTGAGAAACGAAGGGGGAGGGGGATTGGCAGCCTCTCATTGGTCGTAATTAATGTGACGTCAGTTCCAGGCTCTCTCTAGAAACCACCTACTCCTTATTTCTCCCATTTCCCTGGAAGAAAGAGGAAACTGCAAGACGTAGAAAAAAATATTGAGGCTTATTTACGATGGCTGTGATCTTTCCCACGCGATAACTGGTCTTATATATCAGAAGGTAATTACTTTCGCAAATTGTTTCGGTGATTTTCAGCATCCGAATAGATTGCTTAAGAGGGTGAAAGATGAATGTATTGAAGGATGTTGATTG
Source organism: Glyphotaelius pellucidus (assembly GCA_936435175.1). Classification (NCBI taxonomy): domain Eukaryota; kingdom Metazoa; phylum Arthropoda; class Insecta; order Trichoptera; family Limnephilidae; genus Glyphotaelius; species Glyphotaelius pellucidus. The sequence goes on along the minus strand of OW386555.1, from coordinate 26,955,143 downwards.
ATTTCTCAGGGATGTCTTGTGTCTTGATTGACTAATTAGTTGATTTGTAGTTAATTTGTGCCTGAATTGTAGAAAGTTTCCACCCAGGCGAAGCGGATTTTGTCATTTTCTAGCTTAGTACTCCATTAAAGCATACAAAACATTTTTGGTTTACAAATAATGATAGTGGGTGTTAGTCGATTATTTTTATTTTATATTTTTCATTCGCGGGCCAGACGTCATAAGTATGCTATCTGAAGCACGCAGCATTGCCCGGGCTTTATTCTGCCAAGTATTTCGAAACCTCATGTAAAGAGTAACCCTCTTGTTGTTTTAGAAGTTAAGTTTCCCAAACTTCATCAATCTCAGAAAAAAAATGTGGGTTTGTATAAAAAATGAACCCCAGTCGATCCGTCTATGACAACCTCCGTGGTCGAGAAATTAGGTTTTCAAATAGCAACTCGAAGAACGCGGGTTCGAATCAAGGCGTGCGCATGCAAATTTAATTGATTGATTTATGTTACTTCACACTTTATTAATTTAAAAAAATATATATTATATTTGCGACGTTTGTTCCAGAGTGGAAGATAATCTCAGTGTCGCCCTGATGTAAGACCACCATTCAGAATTAGAATGTTGCTGGAAATGGCTTTTACCGTATTTCGTGACCTGTTTTGATTGGCCAGATACTTCCTCATCTCCCTCTTCCCCATCTCCTTCCCCTCCCCACTAACATCAGCCTCACAACATTCTCCAATTGGGGATGACACAGCCTCACTGGCTCCAGACGGGAACAGTTGAGACTTTTGAGTGGTAATCACAAAAATTAAAATGACCCCGCGCTGCCCGGGATGTACCTACAATTTTTTTAAAAATCAGATATGGACAGCGTATGACCATTTTTTAATTTTATTTTTTATTTTGTAACTATACATGTATATATATTTTTTTATCATTTTTATAAGAAAAAAGTTAGGTGTACATATATACATAATAGAAATTATATTCGTAGTCCTCCTCACTAGGAAATCCTGTACCGGGGGGACTATATTTTGGATATTTTTTCAGATACTTCTATGGTTTAACTTCATGGTTTTCGTTAAGTTTTCCGTAAACATCTACGACGATGTTTTAAGTATATTAGTAAGTTCATTTCATTTTGTGCTTTAAAATTGTTGACACTAAGTGAGAGTTTGTTACATAAAACTAAAAATTCAAAGCTTCTTTTTCCAAACGTAGAGTTGCACTTTTGTATGTATAGTATGTCTGTTTTTTGGCTTTGGTTTTATGAGTACGTGAGTTGTCTGCCTCTGAATCAATATTGAGATGATTTACCAGAATGTTTTTGGCATAAATTTTCTGTATGCTTGGAACATCAAACTGTTTAAGAACTTCTGTTGTTGACGTCCTCATGGGGACCTTTAATATGGTCTTTACGATGCAATTCTGAGTTACCTTCAGTTGTTTTACGTGTTTTGAAGCTGCTGCGCCCTATTCTATTACTCCATTTATAATGTATTTGTAACTCAGAGATTCCTATTTATGGACGGATGCCCAATTTTCTCTCAGCTTGTACAAAGAAAATACATCCTTTGCAGTCTTCGAATGATTTATTTGTAAGTTATATTGGTTTGATTCTAAAAATGTTTAAAGTTTCCACTGAAAATAGTTCTTGAACTGAAAGCCTTTAAGTTATTTATGAAATATGTACTGGAGTTCAAGGTAAAACTTTCGAAATTGTCTTCACTGGATATTTTTTTCGTAGAATTAAAAGATTACAGTATGAGAGTTATGACACTGGAGAAATAAGATATATTCCTAACTATCTAAGTAGAAATTTCATAAAAATAACGTGCATTATTAATTGAGTTAACAGAATACAAAGTGATGTGTTAGGCCCAACAACTATATCCAACAACTATACATACACTTACAATTTGTATATGTGTGTACATGGATGTATGTGTATGTGAATGTGTATGCGTATGTATACATATGTATATATATATATATGTATGCATATGTGCTGTACATGTATTTATATGGATGTGTAGGTATGTATGTTTATATATATATTTTTTTTTATACTCCTCTAATATATATAAATACTTTTTTTTCTGTTCTAAATAACCAATGTACAATAACTTTTAAAATTAAAAAAAAAAAAATACATATAAAACTTTCTATTACAACACATAAATACTTGTCACACATAAACATAAATAAACATGTAAACACCTCAGCACAGGTTCTCCTAGTGAGGTGTTCACGAAACATACAACAATACCTATCCACAGTTTCACCTTCACAAACCTACCTTACACCCAACATAATAAAATTGCAAAATATATTATGTAAAAATGTTAATTAATAGGTCAATACTGTAATACATAGAAATAAATAAATAAGGCCATTTTTTGTACAGAAACGTAATAATAATAATTTATCTTCATGTGATTTTATTCCAAGGTTAAATTAAGACGACAGACTATAAGTCCTAAGGTTTCTTTAAATTTAAGCTGCAATTATAGTATTACAATTTGGGATGCAGGTAGGCCCCCGGACCATTTATTTGATGACCAACACCTCTGGCATGAGGGGTTCGCTATGTTTAGTGACTTAACAAAGGTGCTTGGGTTCATGGGGTGAGGTTTGTCTAGGTCTTGGAGGCAGATGACTAGGACACACTGAACCCCAGATTGCTTGCTTCCTCTCCTGAAAAACCCTCAACACAGCGTACCCAAAAATGCTCTCATGTAAAAAAAAAGAGAAAACATCACGCTTTGACTAAAATCTAAAAGCTAATCGCAAAAAAGTTAATACGTATATGCGAAACCAAAGTTTTCAAATGCAATTTAAGAAAAAATATGATATTTAATGAATTATTTGTTAATTATTTTTGTATCAAATAGCAAAAAAGTAAGTCGACGGTAACAACGAGAATATATTCGTTCAATTAAATAGGTGAATGTTTTTTCTTTAGTTATCAACAATTTTAGTTAGAAAAAACGTAATGTGATGCAATTTTAATATTTTTTAAGGTTTGCAATCAAAAATGTAATAATTTTTGATCATGTCGATAAAATTTAAAAACTTATTTCATCCCCGTTCTAAAACACTTTTTTGTTTTCTGATCTGTTCAGAAAGATTCCATTTTTTTAAATTTTATTTGCAAGGTAAAAATACTGTGACCTTCTGAGAAAATATGCTCGAGGCCTGAGGAGATAACAATGTCATAAGCATTCAAGCTGTTCGCACTGGTAGTTAGTTTATGTTGCAACTGCCATGCTAGGAAAACAATCTTCTCGTCAAAATCACGTGAACTCGCCTCTGAAATAATTACGTAACCCTTAGGTTGTTATCACAATTGACGACACGGGTTAGATTGAAATCACACAGAACAATAAACAAACTAGATAGCAGTATTCCCGGACAGGAATGCAAATCTAATCACAATATAGAACCAATATCAGTGGTCTTAGCACTCTGTGTGCATTTCTCTCAGGACCAATTCACTTGCACTTTACACGACCCTTCAGCAAACGTATAGCCCCTAGCAAAACGATGTAACTCTTTGTTAAGCTTATTCAATTGCGATATTACAGAGCATTTTAAAACCCGCGAGATAACGGCAGTATAAGTATGTGTAGGTAACGGAAGACAAACAGAGATACAGTTTTTATTAAAATCAATTACCAGTCAATATTCTGAATCTTGACAACGGGCAACGTAAGTAAATAAGCCGTGTATACAAATTGCGACTCGGGACCCGTGTAATGGACGGACCTACTGTCGAATTTGCCCTATCAAAGAAATGAAGGAGAAGACAAATAATGTGGGAATCTTAACGACGTAAGTGAAGAAATCGTGTAAACAAATATACGCCTGCGGCATGGCGCATTAGACGAACGTACGGTCGAATTCGCCCTAGCGGGCCTGGAGATTCGACCTTTCCACCGAGTTAGTTTTAATTCATTTTGAAGATCGTGTTACAAATATTTAAGATGTTTCTAAATGAATACTTCCCGAAGTTATTAATTCATCGTCTAGAAAAATAAAATCTGGTGCTTACCGTTTAACTTTGTAGTTGAAAAACTGGTTAGGAAGTTTTAAAATAGATGTACGTAAAATATATTAATAGTAAGGTATTGTTTTTATTAACTTTAAATATAAAAAAAAAACTTTCATCCCCAGGTATCGGTTGGAAAAAAAAAGTTGTTTTGGTTACGAATTCCCCGAAAATGATTAAAGTATGAGTTATGAGTAAACAAAAATTATTAGGTTGTTTACCACCTTAACCCCCTCATGTTTTTGTTATTGTTTTGATTGCGTTGGTTCCTTTTTGTAAGCATATTTATAAATACGTTGTGCTTCCCTATTTTTAACCGAAGCAACCAACAAACAAGGAGTGTATTAGATCCTAGGGTCCGAACCGTTCTGGATCGTATTCCGTGTAGAGTCATGTCTAAAGTAAAACTGTAAATACATTGTCGAATACTTATTTAGAAACAAAGTGCCTTTCATTGAAATGAGGCCTTAAAATTATACACTTCTCTTTGTAAAATAATTTTCTTTCGCATTTCGACACCAATGTAATAATGTAAAGAATAGTAAAATTTTATTTGTACAGTGCAGTTTTGTAACCTTTATTTATTTTTATGCTGGTTCAGTACGAGCCAAACTTAAATGCCGATCTGAACTTGGTAGATTAATACACCCGCAGATGCAGTCACTTTACTGATTTTGCAATGACCGTAAGCGAAAGAAAAAAAAACGTACGAACATTAGAGAATGGCGTTGGCGGAGAGGCATGCCACTTTTCGAACCTTAAACTCTCTTATTGCGACAATTTTTGTGTTAAATTCTGGTTGGTATTAAAGTTTGGCATCTACTGTATATGCATTTTACAGGCGAATTAAAGGTAAGTGCAAGTAATAAAAAAATATTAATAATACAAGAAATGGAGTGCAAATAAGCAGTTACTGTCTACGCTTACATTTCAATATCTTTGGTCTACGCCAATGGTTATGAAGTAATTTTTTTGAAAAATCTCACAAGGAATACTGAAGTGTTCGCATGCTTTAAATAATAGTTCGATATATTCGGTGTATTAGGTTAGAAGCAGTTCAAGAACAGAATAAATGTTTATTAAAAAAATAGTTTATTGGACTCCAAAAAAACCGTTTATTAATAACTCGAGCGTTAGGCCTTTAATTAATCCGTTAATTAATTTTTACGATGCGTTTACGGTTTCGAAAATCTGATGTACTCACCTTATTATTCAAGCAAGCCTTACTTTGACTAGATTACTAATTTTGAGAAATTTGCTAGACTGACTTAAAACTTGACTGAGCTTTTCAATAAAATGATACCTACCTGCCAGAATAAATTTGAAAAAATAATTGTCATTGAGATACTGAAAATTGAATTTGCATTCTTAGAAAATTACAATCAGTTATTCTGAAAAGAGAAGCTCTTAGACGATTTTATTTCAAGTAATCTTTTTGTTAGTGAAACAAAATAATAAAAACCTACCTGTTATTCGATAAACATACTGAAAAAAGGAAAATCTGTCCTAAATAGTTACAAAACTAATTTTATGACATGAATACTATTTAGTATCGCCGACCCGGGAACCAACTGAACAACAATCATCTCTGCCATAGGTCACCCCAAGTGGCTCTCCACGTTTGACTAGGAAGGCTTTTGACCTCTCCAGCCGGACTCTCTCGACCCACCGCTTTGCATCGTAGTTGGAGGGATGGATTCATAGTCTGTCACTCTTCAACACACTGACCCTTAGATTCCTACCCACCCCTCATAACCTTTTCCTTCCAAGAAATTTCTCTCCTTCCCTTCTTTAAAAAAACCCTCCACGCAGCATCCCCTAAGATGACTTAACCCCTGATTGAAGTTATTTATCTGAAAGCCTCCTGCGTGGAGCTGGTGTAAAAAAAAAATGCCTGTTTACGCAAAATGTATTGGATTGGTTGGATATGCATTCACCAAAATTTGGTGGAATGAATCAAAAGTGTCAAAAATCCTGCAATTATTCTTCCTACCTAATCTTCTCATCTTTAAATGTCACCAAGAACAATGCAATTGTTGCAAGTAAAGTACTTTACTTTGAAAGGTGACAGTGTACTCGTTGGAATCCTCAGCAACTATTTATTTATTTGTTTTGAAATTCACGCCCGGCTGGGCTTTTACATGTTTTTTTGACGTAATAACGTCTTATAAATCGATGAACCCCGGCTACATGCACGAAAAAGCATGACTCATTGTCACGTTCCGCCTGAGCCGAGCGTGCAAGCGATAGAGAGGCACGATCGGCCTAAGCGTTCGGCTTGTGACGCATCTATCTCTCTTCCACTCCATCATTATATTACGTTATCACGTAAAATTATCGTCCGTAAACCGAAGTCTTTACAGAGAACCATTTTTTTTTTTACGAAGAACATCTAAATGTACATAACAAAATCAAAAAACAAAAAACAATCAGTGTAAAATAATACTGCAGACAGGGCGATATAACATGACATCTGTAACATAATTATCGGAAGAAATATTACGATTTCATATTTAAATTAAGATATCGTTAAGTGCGCGTCGGCGCGGCGCACAGAATCTTTATTACCCGCAATTTTTTAAATCGTATTTTTATAAACACAATTGATAAACGAAAAATAATAAAACGGCGAGGCACTTAAGTGATCATGGCTAACTCATGTGCGTGTGGCTTTGTCATAAACGAAGCCCTGGCTTTCATACAACAAAAAGTTGAAGTAATGGATGACATTAGCTTGACACAAGTTTGTGATATGTTCACTGAACAAGATATCGACAATGCGAGAAATCTACTCACGAGTATCCTGGGCCAACCTTCAGGCCCCTCGACGAGGAGAATTGGCGAAGGTAAAAAGAAAAGATCCATCACTGATTTAATTAAATATATGCGAGAAACCGACCCCAAACTCCTACCTAAATTTGTTGTGCTTGACATCAATAAACTTCCGCCAGTTACATTCGATCACGTAGATGTAACCACTCTTTTAAAAGAAATAACACTATTAAAAAACGACATGCGTAATTTAAAATTAAACGCACTTAACGATAACTTCGCAAAATGTGAAGATGTTACAAAAATTAGAAATGAACTTCAAGAATTTAAAACAATGTATTCATTGAATATAAATTGTAATAATTTTATGTCCGATGTAAACAAAGGAGATTCAATGACATCTATTAACGAAAACCCAAAGCTTACAGCCGCCTGCAGTAAATTAAATCAGCAGATGATCAACAAGCAAACGACGACATCTACCGATAACGCCGCAAATAATTTTAATTCATCCGAGTCCACCGATAATAACAATGTGTGGTTTAAATCCCACAGAGGTGCAAATAGACCGGATAAAACTGATCCGACGACAACTAAGGCGTTCTCAACAGAAAAAAATAATTATCTGAAGACAAACACTATTAATGAAACAAAAGTTACGAGTGATTGGAAAGAAATTACATATAAAAAAAGAAAAAACTCGCGTATTTTGATAAAAGGCAAGAACGAGAAATCCGGTTTAAAAGTTCTTCCAAAACAGAGGTACATAATTGCATCACGATTCGATCCAGAAACAACTCCTGATGATATAAATGGATTACTGATCTCCCACAATTTACACTGTAAAATAGATAAATTTATGGCAAAATCTGGCGAGTTTTCCACTTTCAAAATTGGATTAAATAGCGAAAAATTTTCAGAAATAATTAAAGAGGAAATATGGCCTCCAGGCATCATCGTCAGAAATTTCATTTTTAAAAAACCGATCTCCATGCTGAATAGAGAAGATAAGGCCTCTAATAATGGATCCACATAAAAATAAAAATTATCTACGGATTTTATCTCAGAACTGTAGATCGATTCGACGAACTAAGCATTTTATAAAAGATTTATGCGAAACTAACGACATTATCCTGCTCCAGGAAACATGGGTCCTGCCAACAGAAACAAATGTATTTTCGAAAATTCACCCCCAATTTTCAGGATATGGAACCTCAGCGGTCAATCTAACTGATGGTCCTCTAATTGGACGACCTTATGGTGGAGTTGCTATCCTATGGCGGGATTCACTTTCTGTCGACATAGTAGAATGCTCTGAACCCAGACTTGCGGCAATACAATTGACTGTCAACAGTGGCAAAATATTAATTTTCTCACTTTATATGCCAACAAATAAACCGGAAAATCTTGAGGAATTCACAAACTGCATGAGTAAGGTAAACGCAATAATCAGTGAAAGGAATTCGTCGAGTGCGATTATTCTAGGTGATTTCAATGCAGATCCCAAAAGTCTTTTCGGCCGAGAACTAGAAAAATTTTGCAAAGAGTTTAGCTATGTTTGTGCCGATACTAAGTTAATGAATTGCGATACATTTACATATGTAAGTGATGCCCATAGCACCACAAGTTGGTTAGATCACTGTATCGTCACCAAAGCACTGGAAAATGCTGTTACCAGCGTAGATGTTCAATATGATGCAGTATGGTCTGATCACTTGCCAATGATTGTAAATCTCAACCTCCAATGTTTGCCAGCCTTAGTGGAATCGTGTAATGATAACATATTTGATTCCTCTAGGTGGAATCCGAAATCTAATGTTGAAATATTGAAATATGCTGATATTATCAACAACAAACTTCTAAAGATAATTCAAGATTTCTCCCAATTAGAACCTGACAAAAAATCTGCAAATTCAAACGAAAGTCAAATAAATTCCCTGTATAAAAATGTTGTAGATGCACTGCGAAGTGCTGCCTCCACCACATTTAATAACACGAATCGAAAAAATAGAAATATTCCGGGATGGAATCATATGGTTGCAGCCAAATACGCAGAATCAAGAAGCGCCTTTCTCTCATGGCTCGAGGCCGGAAAACCACTCTCAGGGCCGGTTGCCGAGGACAGAAAGAAATATCGAAAGATTTTCAAAGTAGCTCTGAAAAAATGTCAACAGACAGAAATTCAACAACGAATGGATGGTATTGCCACCTCACTAATAAATAAAGATTTCCATAAATTTTGGCAAAAAACCTCTTCAGAATTGAAAACTAATATGAAAACTCCTCTCTGTGTCAATGGAGTAAGAGGAAAGGAAAATATCGCCAATGAGTTTCGTAACTTCCTTTCTATGGCGGGTGAAGAAGCAGCAGAAAATTCTCTGAATTTAAATTTTAGTTTGAAAACCGAAAATAATACTACCGCTCTCAGCATTACTCCGCAAATGGTAGAAAGAGCTGTTAGAGAAATGGCAACAGGAAAAGCCACAGGACATGACTCAATAGCTCTTGAACACATTAAGTATGCTGGACCAGCGATTCATATTATCCTAGGAGAACTATTTTCAAATATTATACGTCACAGGTACATCCCGAATGAAATGACGAAAACGGTGATTATTCCCATAATCAAATCAACAAATCTTGATCCATCCGTGATTAATAACTACCGACCAATTTCACTCTCAACCACAGTGGCAAGATTATTTGAAAAAATTTTATCTACTGTCGTTACAGATCAGCTAAAAACAGCGGATAATCAGTTTGGATTCAAATCTGCACTATCAACATCTATGGCAATATATTCCCTAAAAGAAACTATCAGTTATTATAAACTAAGGGAAACGCCAATCTATACCTGCTTTCTAGATCTAAGCAAAGCATTTGACCGTGTATGTCATAATAAACTGTGGGAAAAACTAAGGAAAAGAGCAGTTTCGGAAGATGTTATAGCGATTCTTTCAATTTGGCACACGCAACAAGAAAATATTGTGAAATGGTCTGGGGAGTTTTCTAACCCATTCCATTTGAAAAGTGGCGTAAGGCAAGGAGGAAGTATGTATCCGGTTCTGTTCAATATATACACCGATGAGCTTATTCAAAAACTTAACGCCACGAAAATAGGCTGCCATGTACACGGAGTGTGTGTAAATAACATTAACTACGCAGATGATATGGTTCTTCTTGCACCGTCACTAAGCGCTTTAAAGAAACTACTCAAAATTGGTGAAGACTTTGCAAAAAGCCATAACCTTTTATATAACACCACAAAGTCAGTAGTTATGGTTTTTAAATCTAAAAATGAAATATTCCAAACACCCTCAGTACTGCTAGATGAAAGAAATATTAATGTTAATCACAGCGTTAAATACCTGGGACACATCATCACAGACGACCTCAAAGATATCGAGGATATGGAAAGGCAGAGAAGAGCCATATCAGTTAGAGCGAGTATGCTATCAAGACGTTTTTACTTTTGCAGTCCAAAAGTAAAAAGAATACTTTTCAACGCTTTCTGTACCTCTCTGTACACATCAGAACTATGGGTCAACTACACTACATCCCAATGGCATAAGTTAAAGGTTGCTTATAACAACGCTTATCGCCAACTTTTCCGCCTACCAAGATACTGCAGTGCTACGGAAATGTTCCTAGAGGGACGAGTACACACCTTCCGAGCACTTCTCCGCCACCGTATGGGAAGCTTATGGCGTAGACTGGACCAATCGAAGAATGCGATCATCACCGCCATGACTGCCTGGATGGAGTCCCCCCTGATGGCCCTCTGGAGGCGGGAGACGATGAAATATCCTCCGTAAACAGATGCATGAATTCATCTTAGTGTTTACTATTTTTTTCAATTTCATTTCTCATGTTTTTCATGCTTATTCGTTTTTTTATATTTATTTTATCTATGTGCCTTAACCTATTATTTGTCTAAATTGCTTCTGTTATTTCAAAATATGGAATGTATTGCATTGCACTACCCCTGCATACATTCTGGAATAAACTATTATTATTATTATTATTATTAATAAAGTGAAGTGGAACATCAGAATTTGGAGACGTTTCGCCTAACTGCGACCGGTGAGTCCTTTTTCCCATTCTCGTATCTGGGGTTATCTTTGTTCCAGAAGCCTAGATTTAAACCATATCGACTGACACTGTCCATCAGGTTTTGCGAGTGCATGCATGTTTAATCGTCCCCTATAACTTAGCGATTAACGTAGTTTCGGGACTGGTCTTCGGGTGTGTTGCACAGGGCTTGCAGCAATAAACAATACAGTGAAGCCACGGATTCGCGACACCAATGCCCATTATCCATCTATTGAACAAATTTAACGAAAAGCATCGTACAATAATATAATTTTATATATATAATTTTATATAATAATAACATAATTTTATTTCAATGAAAAATAAAAAACAAGCAAATACGACTAAAAATAAATGACAGAAAGTTAAATGCGCAGTAAAACAGCGCGCTGCCGAAATTTTGCGGTGGTCCGAGTGAAAGCAAGAACGGCGTACGATGCTAGACAGATTGAAATGAGTAAAGTCAAGTGGTAAAACAGGGAACAGTTAAACAGTTAACTGAATAAACGACGTTAGGCCAAAAAACCCACCTTTCCACCCAATGCTTAAATTATATCATGTTGTTAAGCTGAATAAAGCGGTGCTCGGGAAGTTTTAGAAGTACCTGGCTCTTCTGGCCTGGTCAATTAATACGTGTAAAGCCATTTCGAGTGACGATACTCTCAAAGCATCTTACCAAACACTCTGTGTAAAGTAGGTTAGTAATTATATCAAATTATAAAATATCACAGTCTAATGCAGTTGCCGGGTTTTGCCCTAACAATGCACCGAATTCTCTTTCATCTAAAATCCTCCGCGGATATTTCCCATCACGTAGCGGCGGTCTGGCGGATATGTCGCGACTAATGGGTTCAACAGAGTTATTCCGCCGTGCCAGTAATAGAAGTGCTTGTTTCATAATGTGCCAGTATCAAATGTGGAGAATCGCATGTGTGCCAGTACCGAATGTGGCAAATCCCGTATATACAATATATGTGTGCCAATGCAGAATGTACGTATTCTAAATGAGGCTATTGGAATACGTGATACGGGCGCCGCGGCGTTGCGAGCAAGGCTATTCATTCATTTTTGGATAGATTTTGATTAGAGTGAAAACTAGTTTCAAAATTGAAGAACAAAATTAACAAGGAAAATGTTTCAAAGGTATTACAAGGATTTTGTTTACGCGGAAGCAAGTGTAATTACTATATTATATTAATCTTTACTGCTAACCGGTTTATATTCTAAATACCAAAAATTATAATTTAAACAGATTGAAACTTTTTCTATTGTTTCGCTTGAACAGAATTTTAAAACAATTTTTTATTCCTTTAAAAAAAATATGAGCCCAAACATCAAAAAAAATTTAAATCAATAAATAATTTTTTTTCAATACAAATGTCTCAACGCATAAAAGAAACAACTTTAAGAATATACAATATTATGGCTTCGATTATCTATTTTGTGACAGTTTCACAATTTTCTTTTTCTTATAAAGTGTTAAATCCTAAATTGATTGTACAGTTAGTGACATCTATTGTCTTTTTATCCAACTTAATTAGTCTAATCATGTGTCGATAATTCCGATTCACTACAACGCCGTCAGAGGCCGCAAGTAATAATGTTTACTCTATGATAGACAGATGGTTAGTAACAAGAGTGGGGACCGTATTCCTACTAATAAAGGGGCTGTTTTTTGTATAATCGCCCACTTTTTATCGTAAGGATCTTGCAAAATAACACTGGGGCTTTTCTAATAATTTTAACTCAGAGTAGGGAGCCGGGCCGGGATTATATCAAATATGAGTTCAAGCGTTGTTTGATCATGGTTGTCAATCCTCTCGAAATCTTGTAAATAAATGACTTGACAGAACAAATCAGAATGTGTTTTTTAATCTAAAAAAGATTCAGCGTAAAAACCCGAATATAAAGTTATTCATAAAATAAATAAAAACCAATTTTGCGCTTGAAATAGAGCGTTTTTTCATTTGCCCAGCGATTTTTATTGCCTTTTACATATTTTTGTGGTGATGTAAGGAACCCTAAGAATATACACATTTTTGGCTTGTACAAAAAGTCTAAAAAGTTAAATTAATATTAATTTTTGCGTTTACTTCCTTTTTTAGATCCGGTTAGATTGGGTTTGGTAAATTCGTTATTTAACCGGTCAAATTTGTTATACCAGAAAAAATTTGGCATGGCCTATTTCAGCATATTGCTCGCCATACATTACCAATGGTTTTACCACCGCCAGCCGGATTCTTATAATTACTCTTTTTTTACAATCCAAGATGGTTTGGTTTGTAATTAATTATTTAAACACATTTCGTAATTCGCTCTTTTCTCACAAAATAAGAGATATCTCACGAGATAAGCCTTTTAAAAAGGTTTTGTGGATTATTTATCTCAAAAGATTTTCTCGCTTTTCTCGCAATTCGAAATGATAAGTAAATATTACAAAGCTAATTCTTTACAATGCGGGATGACTTTGGTTTTAGACGTTTTTCCGAAGACAGTACTGACTCTTTCTTTCCTCAGTAACCCGACAATTATTTCACTGATATTGTGAACGATGAGTAAGAATATAAACATTTCAATTTGGGAGGCGAGTATGGGTACCGCCGCCCGGGAAATCACTTGTTTGATAACCAACACCACTACCAAAAGTCACCCCAAGTGGTTCACTAAGTTTGGTGACCTAGCAGGGGTGCCCGGATTCACGGAATGAGATACAGCGCGTGTTGTTGTACCGGTTATGCAAGAGATCTTAAAACGCCCATCTAGGCAAGGGGGGGAGGGGGGGCGTTATGGGATATGCGTGTACTGTAATAGGATGGGAAAATACCCGTATCGCATTACGCCCCCTCCGTCATGGCAAATATATATGTGGTCCATCTTGCCACCGTTTGAAAAAGTCGTAGATCCGGTACTGCTCTGTTGTGACAGACCACACCTCGCCATTCAATATTCAGTACTACGCGTGTCGAGTTTTGGGAATATGGTAGAAATGTACCAGCAGGGATCACCGTGGCCAGTAAAATTTTGAAAGTGGTCTACGAGTAAAAAAAATGGGGACCTCTGGACTAGACTGCTAAGTACCCTATTAAGACATCTTTTTTTAAAGTAACCTTCTTAAGAAATATTCACTATTTCTTTACAAAGCGAGATGGCTTAGTAAGTGGGTACGAGTGGTATCTTCAGAGGTCCTAGTTGACATGTTTCACCTTGCGGCGTCTTCCGACTTTCCCACGATGTAATTTCCAAGTCGTGGTAATGAATTAAGTTTGTGCTAGTCTTGGCTCTGCATGTGTGGTTTTAATGTACAGATGTTCTCAGAAGTGTTTTACAAGCCAAATGGAGGTACCCACCCACGTAATCTGTAGTCTTACAGGTGCAAGCAATTCCAGTACCGCTGGGAGTTATATCCGGATGATTTAATTATCACAAGTAAACGTTTACGCTGGGTTAAAAAAATATGGGTGCTTATTGAATCTAATAACGTATTATTGTATGAAAATGAATTTTGGCCTATCTGATATGAGGCAATTTGTATAATTGTTTTTTTTTTTAATTTCAAAGATAGTTTTTGTATTTAATTAAATGAAAACGAATCGCTTTATAAAACTAACTTGCTTAAACAAAATTATCTACACGTTTCAAAACCAAAGATTTCTTCGTCAAGATAAGATTTATATGAACACCGCAAAAGAGTCCCAACTGCTCCCGTCTGGAGCCAGTGAGACTATGGCATCCCCAATTGGGGTATGTTGTGAGGCTGAAAGTAGTTGGGATGGGAAGGAGATGAAGAAGATGAAGGTGGGAAGTACCTGGCTATTCAGATCTGGTCACCAAACACGGTTAAAGCCATTTCAAGCAACGTTTCAATTCTGAATGGTGGTCTTACACCATGGCGATACTGAGAGTATCTTCCACTCTGGTACGTGCCGCAAATATACTTTATATTATTTAAATGAATAGATTGTGAAATAACACAAATTAATCAAATAATTTTTTTTGCCACGCCGGGATTTGATCTCGCGACCCTCGGAATTCTAGTCAAGAGCCTTACCGCTGGACTACGCCGGCCGTCATAAGATGAACATCAGTAATCATAATTTACAAAATTAATTATTTTATTTTAATATTGTTAATTTTATCCCGACGAAGAAACCTTTCGTTTTAAGATATGTGGATAATTTTGATTAAATACGTGGTTTTTACAAGGTGATTTGTTTCCATTTATTTAAAAATGACGCCACAAAAAAAATTTGCAAGGTTTGAAGAAATAATGATTTTAAAATAAGGGTACAAGTAGGAAACTACATGAAGGACTAAACGCAGTTGGCGTTTAAAAAAAATGTTAGAAGGAACGAAGCTAGCAGTCCACAATGGGGTGCCATTACCTACCCTGATATCAGTGAAGCATGGAACTTGCGAAGGAGGGACACAGGTAGACCGAATACTGCAGAAATGAGACCCCCGGGGCGTTTATGCGGTAAAACCATTAATGACAGCAATAAACATGTAGAGTTCTGGAAAAACTGCAAGACTCGTACAAGCGAATTGGATACGTTTAAGAAAGGGAAACTTGGCAAATGTGGTTTTGGCGTATTGAACGGAAAGAAAATAGTGAAAGGACAATACATTACGTGAAAGTGAATATTGGGAGAAGTTGAGGACGTCCGAAGAAGCCAAATTGCGATATGCAAGGCGGGTCATGTCAAGAGTTCGAACAACATGAGATAATGTATGTAGGTGATATTTAGCAAAGAGTGGGTGCCGAAATTGACTTAAACAGCGATTCACCCGTCTGCTTATTGAGTGATGGTTTTTTTATATGAAAAACAATATGAGTACTACCCTTAAAGAGTCCCAACCCTCGACTCAGTGCAGAAACGGGCGGTCCGTTTGATAGCTTCTCCTAACTTAACAAAAAGATTGCAATCTTTAGAGCATAGGCGTCAGGTGGGAATGCTGTCCTTGTTCTACCGGTATTATAATGGAATATGCTCCTTGGAACCAGCGTCATTGATCCCCTCGGGACCGGTGCGCAGTCGGAAAACACGCCAAACACGCGCCCAACATTTGTACAAGGTTGACATTAGTCACAAGAGAACGGGTCGTTTCTACGACTCGTTATTGAGTTCAACAGCTCGGCTGTGGAACGATTTGCCGGTCTCTTCAAGACCCATGTTCACTCCTTCCTCTCCTCAAAAACACCCTCCACACAGCATTTTCAAAGATAACACAGGCCTTGAGGGAAATTATTTTTCTCAGGGCCTCCTGGGTGGAGTTAATGTAAAAATAAAACTGCTCCAAACCGTCTGGAGCCAGTGAGACTATGAGACAACTGCCGGATTTGATACACAAGTCTTCTGCAATAAACAAGGTTCCTATAAAAGTTATTTAATTTCTTTTGCTCTATTGATTTTTTAAATTATTACTATTCTGTCATAAAACCAAAATTGTTAAATTAATTCAATATTATTAATTATATTGCCAAAATCCATTTGTCATTCAAGCCTTTGTAAAAAGCGAAGAAAGCAATTACAAGAAAGTTAATTGCGGCTAATTCACGAAATATTTCGCCTTAAATTAGTTTCCAAATTAATTCCTCCCAAAGCACTTCAAAAATGTAAACTCTGCTAAATTTTCTAAAGGTACCCATCTAATCATATAAAACACGGGTCCAAGTTTTATTAGAACCGTTTCGGTATTTATTTAGCCAAGTCTTGAAGTTTCAGCTGTCGACAACCTGTCCATTGCATTTGCATCGAATTTATTTCGAAACTTTGAACAAATGAAATAAAAATATTCCAGTCGGCAGAACTTTACATTGTATTTAAAATAAACTAAAGGCTAAAAATGTTTCGGGATGGTGTGTTTATAAAATAAGAGCCCAATTTCAAAGGCAAGCAGGATAAGGTACCTCAAAGTTATTCACAATTCCGTGAAATCGGTATTTAAACGGCGCGCGTGTTACAATTTCAACAACATTATTCATTGTTATTTGGGAAACGTTTATCTTTGTATGGAAATATTAGATACTGATTGCAAACAATTAAGAAATTCTCCTGTCTTTTTCTGAAATATATCGTTTAAAGATTCGTTAACGTTGAATCATTTTGAATATCGTTAGATATTTTTATATGGCCATAATGTTAACCTTTCTTGGTTGAAATTGAAATTCAAGTGATCATAAAAGTCGCAATAATTAATTTAATTTATAACGACTTTATAACAATTATAATTTATCCATTAACTTATCATCAGTATTGCAAAATTATGGATAAGTCTCTTATGTTAAGAAAATTTAGTTTTTTCTATCTTAAGTTCCTCGGGTCATTATGATCCAAAAGTGAAATTCTACTGATCATAAAAGTCGTTTTATAATGTTTTCATAACAATTATTAATTATACATTCAATTATACAGTATAGTAAAATTATGGATAACTCTTTTATGTTACTAAAATTAAGTTTTTTTTCTTTTTAGTTCCTCGGGTCAGTAATACCCTAGTTGGAAAAAGATCTGCGGGTCAGAAATTCCCGTGTCTTATAAATAAAAATGCTTTGTTACGACTTTGTAATGCTTTGTTAAGGTTTCTAAGAATATGTTAACACACTTTAACTTGTGCCCTTATTTTATTTAAAAATTATGTACTAGAAAAAATTTGATATAAAATCATTACTTAATTTTTTGAAATCGGGTCAACATGACTGAATGGTAAGTTCTGGCGTTATGAAATTTGTATACATCGATCTGTATATCAAAAATTGCCTTGGTGCTGAAAAAATTAAAAGTGGTTAAAGTTATCTCCGAATACATTACAAAACTAAAGTTAATTTGACACATTAATATCCATTAAATACAAAAAACGAAAAATTTTGCTGGATTCACAAGGATACATTTTTAAAGTTTCGAAATTTTAAACTTAAAGAAAAAATACGTTTTGAAAATTGTTTCTTCAATATTCCTCATCACACTTTTTAAACACAAGTAAAAAAGTTAAAATAATCACCTGATTTCCTAGATTCCATCGTAAAGATTCAGAAAAACACTAATTATAGTTGAATTATCACGATTACGTGCACGTCGACCCGCGGAGAGATCCAAACTCAACAGACATAAAATTACTCGTTCGCGTTTCGAGGGAGTGAGTATTTGTGATGGTGCCATACGTCGCAAGCAGCTAAAATATTAATTTATATATTTTTTTTAATTCTAAAAAGAGTAGAAGTTTATGTACCCAATCAAAATGAAATTCAGAAAGAAACCTAGGATTTTTAAAAAAAGTTACGCTAGATACCTCAAATTATTAACTGTGCGACGTACCGACGAGTCGGTAGGAGTATCTATTAACAATCGTTTACCGTGCTCGTAAATAGTGATAACTGACGATAAATAACTGATTTGGTCAAAATCGTATTGGTGTAGGGTTTCATCGATCTTCCTGGTCCAATTCAAATCCGGATGGTGGCCTTCCAACAGGAAGATATTGGGAGAATCTTCTACTAGGTCTCTTCGAGGGGTGAAATTTTGATGTAAATGATATTATTATACGGTTTATAAATAAAATTTAACAAAAACATTAATTAAATTCTGACAGATAAACACCGATCCGTTTTCAATTGATGTAGTTTTTACGATTTCCATCGGCTTTTCTCTCAAAAAGGAATTAACAGGCTTACGAACAAACTGGGAGATTAGGCCCTGAAACGTAGTAATTTTATGTGGACATTTAAAGAGGACCGCTTAATGGCCTCATTAGGGAGGTACTTAAACTCTTCTAGGTCAACTGAAATTAAAAGCCTTAGGCTAGAAATAATTAACGGTTATTTCTTTGTCTTAAGCGGGGGTTAGTAGGGGCTTACTGGAAGTGCCTACTTATACAATAAAAAAATACCGAACCAGTAAACCTTATTTATCTTTATTATTGAAGACGTAGAAGGGAAGACGAAATACTTCAAATGTTTATTTAACAGGTACAAGAATCTTAACGCTTTGAATAATGGCGACGCTTTTTATCAAACGAAATTAAAATGTATTTATGTATCAGTCTACTTAAAAGAGGCTTTGAGTCAGTCAAAAAAAAGTTGCAGACAGTCGGAGAATTTGTTGATGTTAAAGCAAATAAGTGAATACTTAGATCTCTGTGGGTTGTCGGTGGTTTGAGATAACATTTCGTTTGTCTTTTATATAAGACTTGCGATTTTCCGGCAGGCGTTAAATGCAACTAAATAAAGAAATAGTTTCTTCCTGCGTGTCCTTTCCGGTTTTTCTTCCTTCCGCCGCCCCTTCCCTTCTGGCCCCTTCCCCTTCCGTGACCCCTTCAACCTTCCCCACCTTTACTATCCCCTCTCCCGCTCCCCCGCCCGCCAACCTCCCTCCCACGTTTTATATATTCAGTTCCAGTAAATTCAGTTTTCAAACAACTCGCGTGCCACCTATTACAATTTTTTATTAAATTTTCGTTTACATATATTACAAATATTCATTTTTGTATATTGTAAGAACAGTCAATCAAATTTGGTACCCAACACAGTTACCAAATATTTAAAATACCTATAATTTTTACTTGCTTAGTACTCCAAGTAAATTTATTAATTTATTTAAAGAGTTTGTTCGAAAATTGATTTTGGATTGAACAATCGATGATTTGCAAATTGTCATTCTCAAATCGTGACAATTTCGATAGTTTCGTAGGAGTTTTGTTAATGATTCAAAAAACTTTTCAGACGTATTATCATGTGGTTGCAAGAATCCAAAAACGTTTGCGAGAGTAGAAAGTGGATATTTTGAAAGTATCAAAGATTACCTATGATTAATATAGCAATACATAAACAACTTACATACCTACATATATAAGCAAATATTTTTTGTTTCTTCAAAATTCGCAAATAATAAATCATTTTATTTAGACTTCCTGTTTTGTTTTAAAAGATTTTTATTATGTGTATGTAATTTTTTACCCATCCTAAAATAATTTTTATATTTTATTTTATATAATTATTTTTTTATGATATTTTAAGTAATCAATCACCTCTCCTTTCTAATATTTTGTCTATGTTCTAATTAGTCTATACTTGTTTGTATTTTGTTATTTTTTATTAACTTATTATCCTGACAAAGAAAACATAGTTTTCGAAACATGTTGATATTGTTAATTAAATAGTGGTTTACACAAAGTTTTTCAGTTTCATTAAATTAAAAATTTTTTGATTTTTGAATATAAAGTTAATGAATACATATTGCACAACATTGCCAAGGTGAAATAGATTAGTTTATTCCAGCTGTTAAAATACATATAAAGAGGTTTGATCTGTCTTTTCAGATGATCCAAGACTTTGAGTCTGATTTATTTTGAAAATAATTTGTGTCCTGTATAATAGCTTTTTTACGTTAACTTCAAACAGGTGACCATGGGGACAATAATTATCCTCAAAGCCCATATCATCTTTGAAGAAGCTGTGTGAAGGGTTTTTTTGAGGAAAGGAACGAGTGGACATGGGTTTTGAAGACACCTATGTTTTAGGAGAGGAAACAAGAACGAGTCATAGAAGTGACTTGTACTCATATGTCAAATATCAATGCTTGGCGTGTTTTCTGACTATGCACTGGTGTCGAAGAGATCAATAGCGTTAGTTTCTCAGAACATCTTCCACTGTTATACACAGGTAGACCGAAAGACAGCTTACCTAACTGAAGCCTGTGCTGTTGTAGTGGAAGTACAAATAAGTTGAAATTTATAATAAACATGGCGTGTTCGCAATGTTTTCATTAAATACGCATGTTTCATTGAAACAACTACTCATTATATAATTAAATGACCAGACCAGCATGTGTTGATATAATTCTGGTAATTATTGAACTGCATTAATATTATTAACGATTAAACACATTTCAAAATGTGAACTCGACAAAATACGTTCCCATTATTATTTAATCAAAAACATTTTAATGTTGAATATTAACAGGTAAATTAATGACTGCACAATTTGGAAATGGAAATATTATTGCTTACTAATCAAATTATTATTAATGCAATAATGTGCTGTATTGTAGATATTTTATAATTTTTATTTTTGTAAAGCAATATAACCGATCAACCTCTAACAAAATTAATAACCATTCCACAAAATTATCACAACTCTTATTGCAGCCATATTTTTCACGAAAGCATTAATAATTACCTTTTCACCGCATTTTTGAAGTGAAACTTCTTTAGCGCCGTTAGTGACTTGAAATTCAGGTGAAACGGAAATGCGCCACAACTCAGTTCTACACAAATACTAGGTTCTAATATAATGCGGTAAATTTGCATCTCGGCACGAGCCTTCCGTGGCGTAGGAGCAAGGTGCCTGACAAGTCTCAGCGGCCAGAGAGACAGAGGGCTCGAATTCTGCGAAATAAAAAAAACATCAATGCAAACCGAATAAATCATTGAATTTTAATATATAATTTTTTAAATTGAGATATTTAAAATACCTTTTTTAATGGATGATATTTTTATTTTTATAATTAACTTGTTTTGTGGTACACTAAAACAATTTAAAAGTTGACTGATTTAAGCAGTTTTTTTTTTAATAATATCACATCGTAATTTAGCTGAAAAAGCTCTTTAAATTAAAAAAAAATGCTCAAATGAGTTGGCTGTTTGAGATGTTTTCTATTTAAAAATATATTTTTTTGAATTTAAATTCCTTCTTGTATATGACCATATAAGAGAAATATTGGCAGGTCGATTGAGATTTGTTGAAAACAGCTATTTTTCAAACAGTTATAAAGTTAAAAAAATATATTTAATTAGATAGAACGTGAATGACTCTATAATTTAAAAAAAAAATTAATAAGAACAAATAACTTCGTGTACACCTCTATTTAATCAACAATATCGACATGTTTCAAAACTATGTTTTCTTCGTCAGGATAATAAGTTAATAAAAAATAACAAAAGACAAATAAGAACATAGACAAAATTTTAGAAAGGAGAACAAAACAATTATAAAAAATTAAACATAAAAATTATTTTAGGATGGGTAAAAAAATTACATTCACATAATAAAGAATCTTTCAAAACAAAACGGGAAGTCTAAATAACAAAATAAATTATTATAAATATAAGTATTAATACGAAAATAAATTTAAAAAATGAAAAATAAAATTTAAACATTTCGTAATTGTTAATTAAATAGTGGTGTACACAAAGTTATTTGTTCTCATTAAATTAATAATGACGCCACAAAGTGAATTTGCGAAGTTTGAAGAAATAATTTTTTTAGTTTAATTTTTATTTGTTGGTACAGTTATTGACGTAGGCGACGTCGCAAACGCACAAAAACCATTAAATATTGAAAAATCCCTCTTACACTCTTACGATTTTAACTTTTCTATATCATAAGATGGCATTTTTTGTATAAGTGTATGAACAGTTTTAATAAAACTTTCTTAAACTTTGCATGTGACTTGATTATTTTTTTATATTGATAAAAGAAAAGGTAGCTCTAGATATCTTTAGCGCCCGCCCCCTTGAGTTTTTTCTGTATCCGCCACTGGCTACAAGACCGACACGAATGATCTTTAACGTATATTAACTGTTGCATGAAAATCTTTATAAACGGATATATGATTAAAAATATTTTTTTGATAGATGGTTTCCACTTGGGATTTATTTTATTGTAAGTGATTTTCTGCTCTCATTAATTGATGATCTTATCTACAGATAAGACCTTAATTTGGAATTTTAATATTGACACACTTATATTTTTGTAATGGTATATTTATACTGATAACTTGATGCAACACCGCCACAACCACACGAGCCCATCAGCTCATAAACAGTTTAAAACAGACATGCAGTTGCTTCACGCTCGTTTTCACAAATATACAGGGTGACTCATTATTCCCAATGCATATATATATTTTTTTTTATATTAACTCCACATAGGAGCCCCTGAGGGAAATAATTTCCCTCAGTCATCATCTGTCATCTTTGAAGATGCTGTGTGGAGGGTGCTGTTGAGGAG
The DNA here is from genome assembly GCA_936435175.1 of Glyphotaelius pellucidus. NCBI lineage: Eukaryota > Metazoa > Arthropoda > Insecta > Trichoptera > Limnephilidae > Glyphotaelius > Glyphotaelius pellucidus. Next base: position 26,932,227 of record OW386555.1, on the reverse strand, counting down.
AGGAAGGAGTGAACATGGGTCTTGAAGAGACCCATGTTGTAGGAGGGAGGAAACACAAAAGCCGGCAAATCGTTCCACAGCCGGGCTGTTGAACTCAAGAACGAGTCGTAGAAACGACCCGTTCTCATGTGACTAATTTCAACCGTGTACAAATGTTGAGCGCGTGTTTGGCGTGTTTCTCGACTATGCACCGGTGCCGAGGGGATCAGCGACGCTAGTTCCTCGGAGCATCTTCCATTGTAATACCGGTAGAACAAGGACAGCATTCCCACCTGACGCTTGTGCTCTAAAGATTGCAGTCCGTTTGTTAAGTTAGGAGAATCTGTCAAACGGACCGCCCGTTTCTGCACAGAGTCGAGGGTTTTTTTCAGGTATTTTGGGGCTCCAGACCAGAGTTGGCTGCCAAATTCAACCGTGGGGCGCACTTGCGATTTGTACAGGGTTAGCAGTTGTGTACTATTAAAGTATCTGCGGGCCCTGTACAGTACGCCCAGTTTCTGAGAGGCTTAACTCTGGCCTCGATGGAGCCCCCGTACCTGAGCTGGTCACTTAGAGTTACACCAAGCATATCAATGGAAGGCCTGTTCGGGAGATCGCTTGATTGAATTTAACCTTAAATTGAACCTTGTTTTTGAACATAAACAAGGTTCCCACTCTATATGCCGAAAACCCTGACAAAATTCTTAATCACGTTAATCATTTTTTTACAAACATTGGATCAAATTTAGCAAAACAAATTACAAAATGTGTTCATGATGCAAACGAACCAAATGAAGGTTGTAATGTGGAAAGGGAACTTAATTTCAAACAAATAACCGTTGACGAAATCAAAAACATAATTACTTCCTTAAAACCAAATGTATCATCAGGGGATGAAGTAATCTCAACCAATGCAATAAAATATCTTAGTGAAGAAATTACCTTCCCACTGACCCACCTTATCAATCTGTCTATAACTAAAAGCATATTTCCTACGTCTCTTAAAGAAGCTATTGTCATACCCATACATAAACAAGGGTGTAAAAATAATATCAATAACTATCGACCGATAAGCCTTCTAAGTACCCTGTCTAAAATATTGGAAAAAGTACTAAAAAAACAACTTATGATGTACCTAGAAGATAATAAACTATTCTCAAAATACCAGTATGGTTTTAGACAAAACTTGAGTACTGCCGATGCCATAGACGATATCATTAATACGATCACGAAAAGCTTAGATGGGGGAAATAAAACCTTGGCAATCTTTATAGACCTGCAAAAGGCCTTTGATACGATAGACCATAAAATCCTTTTCAAGAAACTTAAAACAATTGGGATGTCAAACACAACTTTAAATCTGATAATAAGTTACATGTCAGAACGTTCACAGTGTGTTAAAATTGAAAAGCGTAAAAGTAAGCCTCTCCCAATCAAATATGGTGTGCCGCAAGGAAGTGTCTTAGGACCTTTTTTTTTGATATATATAAATGATATATGCAACATAAACACCAAAGGAAAAATTATTAGTTTTGCCGACGACACTGTAATTTTATTTATTTATTTTATTTATTCATACACGCCTTGAAGGCTTTTACAGAATCACATTATTCAAGTTACACATGTTATTCAGGAGTATAATTGTAAGCATGAAGTATATAACATTATAAACTGTACTTTAAGGATACAAACAAGTTTAATATGTACATAGGTATGTAGTTTCGTTATCATTAAAATTGTACAAAGGAGTTAAAAAGTTTACATAGTGTAATAATGGTAAAACAGAAGAGTGCTTAAGATACTTAAAAGTAGTTACTGAGGAACGTGTAGGTATGATGTATTAATGGAAGTGATTGGATAACCACTTACAAAGAAGCTGAACACGGGCTTGTACTACTGCAAAAATGGCTGAAGCAAAACTCACTTACACTCAATGTTAACAAAACTAAATATTTAACGTTTTCTATAACGGCCAGAGGTCAACCAGCTGAGGATTATTCTCTCAAATTACACGATTGTCAAGGAAGAAACCTAACGCAATCATGTCACTGCCCCACCATAACACACTCTAGAAATATAAAATATCTCGGCATTGAAATCGATGAAAATCTTCGATGGGACTCTCACATAAATAGCATTACAAAGAAATTAACAAAGCTCATGTACTACTTTAGAAACATACGCAATATACTAAATAAAAATGATCTATATAAAGTCTACTACGCTCTTTGCCAATCACGCTTAGAATATGGGATTATTGGATGGGGATCTGCCTCCAACATTCACATGAAGCAGCTCGTCAAAACGCAAAAAGCAATAATAAAAATAATCCTGAAGGTACCTTTTTTAACTCCATCAAAAGAAATTTTTAAAAATTTCAATGTGTTCAGCATTATAAAACTGTACGCAAAAAATGCACTACTTAAATTTAAAGAAAAAAAAGAGTACCTTGATGACCAACACAGCTATACTACAAGGACAAAATCATCAAATCTACCAAACATTCCTAAATTAAATACAACTTTTGGTCAGAAAAATCATCATTTCCATGCTACAAAATTATATAATGCCCTTCCAATCGAAATAAAAAACACCATGGAGATACTAAAGTTCAAAAAAGATATCAAATTATGGCTAACTAAACACGAAGATGAGGAAATCATAAAAATTATAAAATAACACCAACGCAACTTACAGATAAAAAACATAAACACTTTTTAGCTTGTATATTTCTATTTTGTGGAAACGAACAAATTAGATGAGGAGGAATTTATGACCAACACCCATACAAACAACCTTCAGTCCGCCTCGGAACAGGAAAACCTAGTGAGGAGGACTGAGAACAAAATACTTCACTCTATATGTTTTTAATTTACCTCATATTGTATTCTTTACCTTACTTGATATAGTCGTTAAATAAAAAAAAAAATAAAAAAAATGATAATAAGACATTTAAGAAAATTTTGAGGCTAAAGAGAGATAAATTTAATTTAAAATTATTCGTAAAGTAGCTGGTTCCCGGCATGCGTTGCAATGCCATGTTCAAAGAAATAAATTGTTTCTCCCTGCATATCCTTTCCCGTGCGTCCCCGTTCCCTCCCTCGGCTCCTTCCCCTCCCGCGTTCCCCTTCACCTTCCCTACCTTCCGTCACCCCTCTCCCGCTCCCGCGTTCCATATATTCAGACTCAATTTTTCCAGTTTTAAAATAACTCGTGAGCCACCTATAACAATTTTTTTATTCAAATTTTCATTTGCATATAATTAAAAAAAACAATCAAATTTGGTCCCTATCATAGGTACCTATTAAATTATTTATAATTCTTGATTTGATTGAAAGTAATTCAATTAATAATAAAAATAATGGTCTCTATTCCAGGATGCGGGGAGGGGAGTGCAATCCCACACATCCCATATAGAGTATAATTACATATGTCATTGTGAATAAATAAAAAATAAAAAATTAATAAGATAAAAAAAGGTAAGCATCATTAGATACTAGGTATTCATTTAAAATATAGTAAAGTCTTTAATCAGGTTCTTGTTGTTCAATTAAATGCGTTCATTTAAAGAGTTTCGAAAATTAAATTTTGATTTAACAATCACTGTTTTGCAAAATGTCATTCTCAAATTTTGCAATTTTTGACAGTTTTGCAATAGTTTTAGTAACGATTACAAAACTTTTCAGATGTATTGTCGTGTGATTGTAATAATCCAGTTACCTTCGCGGGGATTCAAAGAAGGTATTTGGAAAGTTTCAAATATTGCCTGTGCAATGTATCATGCAATATATAGATTTCTCATACATACATCCCAAAGCAAAAATATTTTGATTTATATATTATATAGATAACTTTGATAGGAACAACATTCAAATGATATAAGTTATTATAAAACGGAATTTTTCCTATAAAAATTGTATTAAGACTTTTTTTTACTTTACTCTTATAATTGTTATGCTAAGAAGGTGTTTTTTAATATGTCCCATATGTGTTCTCGATGTTCCCAACATTACGTTCCCAATTATGTCCTAAGCGTGAAACTGCATTTATATTTCAGAAATAAACAATAAACAGTGTTAATCTCAAGTGACCTCCCAGGTAAGCATGGAGCTGTATTGCGTTCTGTTTTTACACAGTATAAATATACATTTATATACACCATGATTAAATAATGGCTTCGTGCTTTCCCAATTATGTCCTCCGCGTTCAAACTGTACCTAATTTCTCTAAAAAAAACTGTGTTAGTCTCAAATGACCTACCAGGTAGTGTGTTCCTGTATAATATTTTCTGCTGGTTTATGGTAGAGTATAAAGAACAAATATATAAATGTACATTCTATCGCGTTCATTGGTCAAATGTAGTTTTGTTTTGGTGATCGATGAACCGGTGGTAGCAATTTTTTAGCCATAAGTTAGCCATGGTTTGTCTAGTGTGTAGTTAGAAGACTCTTAAAATATATTAAGACTCATAAATTGTACATCGCCCTTGAGGTGCCCCAAAAACGGCGCTACGCAATTTATCCAAATATCATTATTATCAGTTTAATTTTTTTAAGGAAGACAAACGTTCCCGAGTTACGAATAGCCTGACAATGATTGAAAATCTCTTACCACCACCACAATAAGTGGAAAATATTGCTTGTGTTGTGATGAAGGATTTAGCCAGCCGAGAAATCGAACTTGCGACGCCCGGATGGGACTCAAATGCGATGTCAACTCAGCCATTGACGGGCAATCTTAATATATATATTTCTTCCGTCCGTGTGTATGTCACTGAACTCCTTCTAAGCGGCTAGACCGATTTTGATGAATTTTTTTGTGTGGGTTCAAAGGGATTCGAGAATGGTTTAGATTTACAATTTGGTCTACTGGAAAATGTTCTTTTAATTATTTTTTTTTATTTCTAAGGAGATGTTGATTTTGGAATGTTTTACATTGGATCCGGCAGACTGCGCTACCATCGCAGTATCGAATATTCAATATTATTCTATTTTAATTTTAGTTTGTCCCGACAGTTGTTTTTACAGGAAAACGTCTGTCGGGTGCGCTATAAATTAATAAAATAAATTGTGGAACATTCCAGAACACTCTCGAATGTTGTCCTGAGCGAAGCCGGGTAACCCAGCCAGTTATTATTAATAAAGGAACGAGACAATTGGTTTTGACTCAAAACAAAATATTTTGTTTTCCCGGAAAAAGCCAAGTGAAAAGACTGCATTAACTAGATAATTCCTAGAAATGTGCCAAGACTGCATTAACTAGATAATTCCTAGAAATGTGATGATACAGATTTTAAGAGGATGAGTGTCACCAATATGCATTACACCTCAAAACTCCTAGGATCTAGACATAGTTAAAGAAATCGGTAATCTGTTCAAGGAAGCATGAAGCATGAAAAGAAAGAAGAAAAAACCACTTCTTCGATTCCCAGCAGTCATATAAAATAATTAAGTATTGTTGCTTCTTCTGGTGAACAAAAAAACTCAAATAATGATCGGGAGTTTGAATGATAGATTTGATAATAAAATAAATAAATTTAAAAAGTTTGTCAGGTTAAAAGTATTATTTATTATTGTACAATAAATATTTAACTTTACCGTTATAATAGATTCTCTGTGTTGATCTGTGAAAGGGGAACTGATCACTGAAGGTGCTCACCTGTCAATCGGATATCATCGGCTATCGTCGTGACCGTGCGGGTCTAATGCCGGAAGGGTTACGAAGATACCTAAACGGGCGACAGTTGAATCTTTCGTATCCTAACTTTTTTTAAAGTCATTGAAACTATATAAATATACATGCACGCTACAATAATGCACGTATTGTATATTTGCGGCACGTTTCAGAGTGATAGATGCTCTCAGTATCACCCTGGCTAAACACCAAGTGGTTTAAAATGGTTATAGCCGTGTGTAGTGTCGAATAGTATCCAGCAACTTCCTCACCTTCCGCTTCCAGTACACTTCTCATCCCCATACCCTGCAGCCTCATAACATACCCAGATTCGGATTTCCTTAGTATCACTGGAACCAGTTAATTAGGCTATGTTTAATTCACATAACATTTTTGTCGTAAGCATTTGAAGATTTTTGATCGATTTCACACGGACTCGCCCATAATATATAACTGTTTATAGTGTTTTAGTTATTTTTTCTGATAGCAAAGCGATTTCTGATGCTTGAAATAATAAAGAACCCCCTAGACAGTAGTGTACCACGTGAAGCAAACAGTAAACAGTGGCACGCATGACGTACTGCAGTGTTTAGTTCACGTTGGCTGAAACAACAATCCTGTACGTGAAAACACGTCACAAAGTTAGAGAAACAGTTACTTTTACTAGTAAGATAATATTATACAAACTGCTAGTTAACCTTTTTGACAGCCTCCGTTGTAGAACAGAATGATTTTTGTTTCGTGTTAAGGTTGCGTTTTCAAATTCCAAGAAAGATACATGATTATTCCTTTACCTAGAAATACTCATCGATATGTTATACAAAATATCTCCATGGAGATACTAAGTTTTGAGATAATGAGGAAATTAATATTCAAATGCTCACCATAAATCATTTTTCATTTACATGTTACTGTAATTAAATATTAAATATGCTGTAAAAAACACTGGGTGGCATAACGGTATATTAGTGTGACTTTTTGAAATATCCTACTAGCAGCATCAATATTTTGTTTGAATCACAGGTTTTTCAATCATTTTAACAGCATCAACTTTATTTTAAGAATATTGGGTTAATGTTATGAAGGATCATTTAAATGTGAAGGGAAATGCGTTGGGTTTAATAATTGAGTCTGAAAAATTCAAATTTAATTAAACTTAAGCATATAATGCTGAAAAAAAAATGGTGACCAGAACTGAATAGCCAGAATCTTTGAAATACGGTGGAAGCGTTTCCAAACAAGGCTAGATTGAAAACAAATTATTTGTTTAGAGAGGGAAAAAATATGTTATTTTCTTATCTTTGTAAAATGGTAACAAATTAATGTAAAAAAGTGCGACGCATTTTTGTACATTTTGGTTAACGTAATTAAAATACCATCAACGTTTTCAGTCATCAGGAACCGATTCCCTCCAGAGAAGAACCTTTTCCGTCACCACAAAAAAACCTTTAAGCGTTTGGGTGTAATTTGTGAACGAAGGGATGTCTGGGGTCAGTGACTGGGCTTAAAATAGACTAGAAATCTATTATACTATTCAATATTTTATACGTATTTGTGTACATAGCATTTGTGCCAAGAGCATTGAAACATCAAAACGTATGTTATGTATCAAAATGTATTATGCCATATTTATAAACTAATTAACCAATACGCTGTTTCCCCGCAGGGATAGGCAGAGAGGACGGACCACCAAACAACTGGTCTTGGCACATACTCTTTGCCTCACGCACATTCATTCATCGTCTCATATATACTCTTCTATTATTATGAATCAAGTCATGGCCCGACTCAATTCACTTGATCTTGCCATGTCTTCAACGGGCGTCCCCGAATTCTTCTATCATTCACATTTGCGTCATATTTTCTCTTTACGCTCCTTGCTTCGTTCATTCGTTCTACATACCCGAACCATCTGAGGATCCCTTTCTTAATCTTACTCATTACAATATTTATAATTATTAATAAGGGTGAGATACACCACCTAACAGCAAGCAAATCATGTATTACTAGCTGGTACCTGGCGTGCGTTGCTATGCCATTTAATAAAGAAATTGTTTCTAACTGCGTGTCCTTTCCCATTCGCCCCGTTCCTTTTCCTCTCCCGCGCCCCCTCGCGTTCTCACTCCGCCTCCTCCACTTCACGCGTCCCGCAAACCCCCCACCCGAGTTTCCCACCCCCTTCCCGCATTACATACATTCATTCTCGTTACATTCAGTTTTCAAACAGCTCGCGAGAGAACTGCAAAACTTTTTACATACAATTATTTGTTTTTTTTTAGAAAACTGGTTTCAGCCTACTAAGATCAGGGTATTTTAAGCTTGAAAGTAAGGGCAAGGATGCCTTTAATATCTCTGTCAAACTTTTTTTAGAAAATTATGATTTTATAACTTACAAATTGGTATTAACATTCCACGTAAGGAAATCTCCAATTGTTAGTAAGTATTTAAAATTTTAAACCATTGAAATAATAAGAAATCTTGCCAATTATGTAATATTTTATGCCCAAAAAGCACAGATTTATTTATTTACTAGCTGGTACCCGGCATGCGTTGCCATGCCATTTAATAAATAAATTGTTTTCTCCTGCGTGTTCTTTCCCATTCGTCCCGTTCCCCTTCCGCCTCCCCTTCCTCTCCCGCGTCCTCTTCCCCTCTCGCGTTCCCACTCAGCCTCTTCCACCTTTCCTCTCCTACCCCTTTCCCCGTCCCACGAACCCCCCTCCCAAGCTCCCCTCCCCCCTCCCAGGTTCCTCCTCCCAGATTCCCCTCCCCCTCCCGGGTTTCCCTCCTCCCCCTCCCGCGAACCCCCTACCCGAGTCCCCCTCCCGCATTTCATACATTCTTTCCCGGTACATTCAGTTTTCAAACAGCTCGCATGCCACCTTTTGCGTATTTCATAATGCCAGAGCTCACCAGTAATAAAATCCAATTTGGTGCAGTCGTTCGGAAGTCATGCGCGTAAATACATTTCGGCGATTCATTTTTTAGAGATAAATATTAACTACGATGCCTGAATTAAAAAATATATATCAACATGGTTTTCACGGCAACGATTTGTTTTGCTTTTCTTCTACGTTAGCAATAACTCGCCATTTTCGACAGAAAACGTAAAATAAATATAATATATTAATAATTATAATTTCGCAACGCCAGAACTTACTATTATATATAGCCTATATTACTCGCATATAATGTAGCTTTCTATTGGTGAAAAAATTTCTAAGATCGGTTTATTAGTTTATGCGTGAAAGCGTAACAAACAAACACACGCAGTTTTGCATTCATAATATTATAGTATAGATTTAGAATTTTAGGGTAGGTACTTTCTATTACATAATTCAATTTACCAAATTCTGACACAGGCATTTAAATACAATAGCGAGTTCCCGGCATATGCTATGCCACTTAATAAAGAAAAAAAATCGCTCTACTAACCCTTTCCCATTCGTCCCAGATGATTCCAGAACTCACTATACACGTATAGAAACCATCGCGGGCTTGCACACATCAAATCCCCAAAGTTTTATCGCAATCGGATGAACGGTTAGCAATGTATGATAGCGATACCAAAACTCACTATCGAATATAGAAACCATCGCGGGCATGCGCACATCAATTCCCCAAAGTTTCATCGCAATCGGATGAACGGTTTAGCAACGCAAAACATCTCACACACATAGACAGAAACAAACACATTTTCTATAGATCAGTAATTTTAATATCAAAAATGTCAGTTAAGCATTTTTAATTTTTTTTAAAGTTAACAACACGGGCATGTGCCTAGCATGGTGGTCGAAAAATTCTAAAATTTATGTAACCAACAATTCAATGAATAAAGAAAACTTAAAAAAAAAAAAAAAACATTAAAAAATTTTGTATTTAAAAAATGTTTTTGTAATTTCTAATAATACCATTTATTTAAGCGTATTTCATCACCTTTCAAAACCAGTATTTAGTTTTTGGATACGTTTACAAATATTCCATTTATTTGAATTTTTATTGCAAAGTCGATATATATCGAAACATTTATACCTTTTGACAAAATACGCCAAATTTTTGAGGGGTTAAGCTTTGAGCTTTAAGCTTTGATATTCAAGCTTTGAGCTTTAAAATTTATGAAGGGTTAAGCTTTGAGCTTTAACCTTAAGCTTTGAGCTTTAACCTTAAGCTTTGAGCTTTAAGCTTTGAGCTTCAAACTTTGACCTTTAAACTTTGAGCTTTAAGTTTTGAGCTGTAAGCTTTGAGATTTAAGCCTTGAGCTTTAAGCTTTGAGCTTTAAGCTTTGAATTTAAGTTTTGAGCTTTAAGCTTTGAGATTAAAGCCTTTAGCTTCAAATTTTGAGGTTAAAACTTTGAGCTTTAAGCTTTGAGCCATAAGCTTTGAGCTTTATGCTTGAGCTTTAAGTTTAGAGCTTTAAGCTTTGAGATTAAAGCCTTGAGCCTAAAGCTTTGAGTTTTGAGATTTAAGCTTTGAGCTTTAAGTTTTGAGCTTTATTAAGCTTTGGGCTTCAAGCTTTGAGCTTTGAGCCTTAAGCTTTGAGCTTTAAGCTTTGAGCTTTAAGCTTTAAGTTTTGTTATCAATGCCTTGAGCTTAAAGCTTTGAGCTTAAAGCTTTGAGATTTAAGCTTTTAGCTTTAAGTTTTGAGCTTAAAGTTTTGAGTTTAAAGCTTTGAGCTTCAAGCTTTGAGCTTTAAGCTTAAGCTTTAAGTTTTGAGCTTAAAGCTTTGAGCTTCAAGCTTTGAGCTTTGAGCTTTAAGCTTTGAAATTTGTGCTCCGAGCTTCAAGTTTTGAGCTTAAAGCTTTGAGTTTAAAGCTTTGAGCTTAAAACTTTGAGATTTGAGCTTTAAGTTTTGAGCTTTAAGCTCCGAGCTTCAAGCTTTGAGCTTTAAGCTTTGAGCTTTTAGCGTTAAGCTTTGAGCTTTAAGCTTTGAGATTAAAGCCTTGAGTTTCAAGCTTTGAGCTTAAAGCTTTGAGCTTCAAGTTCCGAGCTTCAAGCTTTGAGCTTAAAGCTTTGAGCTTTTAGCTTTTAGTTAAGCTTTGAGCTTTAAGCTTTGAGTTTAAAGCCTCGAGTTTCAAGCTTTGAGCTTTGAGCTTAAAGCTTTGAGTTTTAAGCTTTAAGCTTTTAGCATTAAGCCCTATGTTTTGCGCAAAGCTCAAAGCTAAAAGCCGAAAGCGTAACGCTCAAACATTAAACTTAAAGCTTAAAGCTCAATCTTAAAGATCAAGCTTTAAGCAAGGTTCAAAGCTTAAAGGCCAAAGTTTAAGCTTAATATCAAAGCTCTAAACTTACGTTCAAAGCTTAAAGCTTAAATTCAAAGCAAAAAGCTTAAAAATAAAGTTCAAAGCTCATCACTCAAATCTCAAAGCACAAAGCTTAAAGCTCAAAGCTCAAAGTTAAAGTTCAAAACTCAAATCTCACATCACAAAGCTCAATACTCAAAATTCAATATCAAATCTTAAAGTTCAAAGCTTAAAGCTCAACACGTAAAGCTTAACGTTGAATGCATAAAGTTCAAGGCTTAAAGCTCAAAAATCAAAGCACAAAGCTTAAAGCTAAAACTCAAAGCACAAAGCACGGCTTGCGTTGCAATGCTAAGAAATCAATTGATTCTCCTTGAATATCCTTTCCCGTGCGTCCCCGTTCACCTCCCGAGTCCCCTTCCCCTTTCGCGTTTATTATAAATAGCCTTTATCCTTTGCGGGTGTGCGCACAACAAATCACCAAAGTTTCATCGCAATCGCATGAACGGTATGGCAGCGCATAAAATACGAACAAACAAATTTTGATTTTTATATAAGATAGGAAAGATTTGATTGTTTGTTGGGGTCCTCCCGTACGGCCCGTACCCCAATGACGCTTACATCAATACTTACATTTTTAAACTCGTGATATCTTTCAAATACGATGTCCGAATTGAATAATTCAAAAGGTTATATAAAGGCATTGAAGCAGTCTCGAATATAAAATAATTTATTTTGATAAGAATTAATACCAAGATACAAATAAAGAGTCTTTTCTAGCGGCTGCATTCCAATAAAATTTTTAAAATAAAAGAACACTTATTGTGGCATAACTATAATAGTTAAACATATGCTGTTGCGACATTTTTTGTAAATAATGATGTGTTCTGCAAAGTCGTACTACATTATTTTATTCTATAATCAATAGTTTTTGCAGCGCACGCGATGTAAAGAATATTTTAGGTAATTTTTTTACACCTTGGGTTACATTATTGGAGTTTTAGTAAGGATCCCTAATTTTAAAAAAAATATAATATAACCTTTGTTACCCGGAAATAGTGTAGCTTCTCAACAGTGAAAGAATTTTTCAAATCGGTTCAGTAGTTTCGGAGCCTATTCGATGCAAACAAACAAACAAACAAACAAACAAACAAACAATCAAATCCTTCCTCTTTATAATATTATAGTATAGACAACCCCATTTGTGATCGGTCTTTGAAGTAAAATAGATAATAACAATAATAATATGATTATCAGGTATATCATATTTAAGAACCAAATCCAATGAAAACCATAAAACGGCAATAATAATCCTTTGTTGTCTTCACCTTAAATAATCCGATCAATTTGTTTCACAATCTTGTTTAAATAAATGGTCAAGGTTGATTTTCAGAAAGCAACGCTTTGTAAATTAATTTCTAATTACAAGTAAAGTAGAGGGATTTAATTCCATCAAATTGTTAAATAATTCCATTCCTCGACCATGATCAGTCTTCCGGATTGAATTTGGTGCCGCAACGCTCATCCGGCCGCAGGTCAGTCGGGCTCTTGATGAACGGGAAATGGGTCATTTCCGCGCAAATTTATCATTTTCCACCATCCTCGTCACCATACCGGAAGTCAGTGGTCTCCTCTGATGGGGTGGTTTTACCAATTTATTAAATTTTAGGTCCTTGCTTTTGTTGAATTTCAAAGGTATCACAAAGGATTAATTTTAATTACTAAGAGTATATTATGGTGATGTTTGTGAGAAAAAAAGAAAGCTGTTGTCAACAGAATTATGTTGTATTGATTGTTAGGAGTTATTAATGGAGAACTGCAAATAATCTAGTCATAAAACATTGGAAAAAAATGTGAAAATTAGTGTGGCTGGCAATCCACAGTCGAATTTTGAAACTAACCCTGATGCGCTAAAATGCAAGTCTGGAGAAATTAGGGATAGAAAAGAGATAGATACAATAAAAGGACTGGAGGATCTTTATAGTTTTTTTTACGTTTGATCCACACAAGAGGCCCAGAGGAATATTATTTTTTCTGGTTATTCAGGTCATTCTAGGGGATGCTGTGTTGAGAGTCTTTTTAAGGAAAGGAAAGAATAAAAGATCTGGGAAGAAAAAAATATATGATGAATGGGTGGGTACCTGGGAGTCAGTGTGTCTAGGAGTGATGGATGTACGAATTCATCCCTCCAACTGTGGTGCAAGGCGATGGTTTGAGAGAGTACAGCTAGAGAAAGGCCTCTTTCAAAAAAATCCGGCCCGCCACGCAGCTGATGGGCAGACGGACGGCGAGACACGGACAAATCTCACCTCATAAACCCGGGCGCCTCTGCTAAGTCACCAAATGTAGCTGTTTCAATTAATGTCATCCATGGGAGATCACAAAAAGGATGTCATTATTTCTAATTGTAACAAAAAAGGAAGATTATAAATCATTTATTATTTATTTAGGTGTTGGTTATCCAATAAATGGTTCCCGGGCGGTGGTAAGCTATTAAAATACTATCAATAAACATGACTAAAGTAATTTAAAGGAAAAAAAACATTTCAAAATGATTTTAGTTCTGAGTGAGGATCTTTTAACAGGGCGATAGAAAGGTGGTTTACTCGTACCACTTAGAAGAGTGACACAAATTACGCTTTTAAAATACTGTCAATAAACATGACTAAAGCCGTTTCAATTAAAAAATTTAAAAAAAGTTTCAAAATGAATTTCGTTTCCAAGTGAGGGTCTTTTACCAGGACAGAAAGATTGTTTATTCATAACACTTAGAAAAATGCCATATATACGCCATAAAATAATATTTTACTGTTATAAAAATATAAAGTATCATTTTGAATATATTTGGTACGGTACTTATGACCTTAGGTCCGGAGACAAGAATGAACAACTCAGCCACTGAGGTCGCCTAAATTGTTGTGAGAGGTAGTAACGACTTCCGAAAAAGCTTTTCCAGCCAAGAAAAGAACCCATTTCTTCTCCATGGAAGTCAAATGCATAAACACTACAAAGATTACAAATTAAAATTCAAAAATTTATAAATCACTCTTCAGGCTTCCACAAAAACTACTTCGTTTAAAAATGAACATTATTATTTTTTTCTGCTCAGAAAGCATAAAACGAAAATATTTTTTTAAACTGACAAACATTTATCTTCCTGGAATCGTTCAATTAAAAATAATAATCTAAGTTAGTTTAATTGCTACTAAAATATCTAAAGCGTAAGTTTCGTCCATATGAACAAGTAATTATTCTTAGGGGATGGGGTGTTATAGGTACTCTCACCACTGAGTAGCCTAAATCCTAGAAGTGATCTTTACTGTTTTGAAAGAAAAGTGAAATGGCAAACTATTTTTTACCCAGGAACAATATACATATACAATGCAAAGTGACCTTGAGGTTGTGGCAGTCCAGCTGCCGACTCGTAGCTCTGCTGCAATCCTGCAACGGTGCAGTAAATCATCGACCTACTAGTAGATATGATAGCATAAATTTACGCCAACTCGCAATTTCTGATTCGATTTTTGTAGTTCTGAACGTGCGACAATAACGCGTTGACCTTCGAGAGCTTGGAGACTTTTCAAGCTACACTTAGAGTACAAACTAATTGTCATACTTATTGTTATTTAACAATTATTCAGTGAACTTTGTAACCTTTATTTAAAACCAAAACTAAAAAACAATCTTTTATACACATGTACCAAAGATATTGAAATAAAAGAGATGTGTATTGGCAGTTTTTACCGGGTGGGACTGTGTTTCCTGGCGTCGCAGATATTGTTAACTAATTCTACTGTACACTTTAAAAAAAAATCAACTAAATGAACGTATTTTTTCAGTATTCAAACTATGAACATTAGACGGTAGTTTGCCGACGGTTGGAAGACCGTCATGGCAAATTACTTGTATTTCAATATCTGTGAGATATTTAAAAGCTTCCGAGCTTTTCACATTCTTCTTCTTTCGTATGGTGGGGGGGTCAGAGGGGGACATGCGAGCCAGTCTAGGGCCTCAGGCGTTGCTCTGTGGACCTCATTAATCCCGCCGGGGAATGAATGGAGTTGGCATTCGTTGACCACATGTTCGTCGGTTTGCATCTCACCGCATTCACACATCTCCGACTCTTTAAGGCCCCATTTATACATCATATGGGCACAACGGCTATGGGAGCACCTTATCCTATTGATGGCGGCCAGAGTTTACGAGGCAATAAGAACCCAGACTGTCTCTCAGTGGGGTCTTGTACGAGATGTGCATTTTTCACCTTGGCCGATTGCCACTCAAGCTTCCACCTATCTTCTGGGGTGAGAGGTGAATGGAGGAGTCTTTCTCCTTCTGTCCAGAAGGATTTTCGAGACTTCAAGCGGCACGCCGGGTGAGAGACGACATCATCGTCTTTATCATCAGCTTCTCACAAAGATGGCAGAGATAAAAGCTTTTCTAAAAGTCAGCAAGATGGCGGCAGCATTGGTTCCCAATTAGTTCGCCAGAGGGTCGAGGGCCGAGGTTAGCGGTTCCCTCGAAAAAAGTAGGAATCAGATCAATTATAGCCAGCTCCTAGTTTGGTCGATAAACCGTAGTCACTACTATTAATACGCGAAGTATTAATAAATCACAGATTTACCTAAAGAAATCTATTTCTTCCATTATAGAAATCCTCGTCTCAAAACGTGTTGGAGATACTGATTGTGAAAACACAACAGTATCTTCGATCTGTACCATAATAAAATACTTATAAAGTGATTGCATCAAAACGACGCTTTGTAAAGTGTATATTTTACTTTTACTCTCCATTTCTAGGTCCCAATTAAAATAATGTAGGTTTAAGAAAGAGTTTCGAAATAAGAAAATATTATATCACTTTCAACGGAGGTATGGAAGAATTAAGAGAGTGATTCGTGCCTAATACACAAAACGCAAATACACGCTCCTATTGGCTCATCCCTTCGGTGGGCGGTATACTCGCAGGTAAATTAGTTCCCGTATAACCTAGATATACTCTGAATACAGGTTAATTGCTCGCTCTTTGTGTAAGAAGGTCATGTTTCTGAATTAGGGATGATTGAAGGCTATTTAGACTAATTGATCCGCGGCCCCAACTTTCGTCAAGAGATTAATGTCCGAGAACGAAAACTATTCAGTAAATCATTTAGTATTTGTACGCATAGCAGTATCGCTGTATTGACGGCTGGTTAAGGTTATTATAGCAAGGTGAGGATGAATCGATAATTATTATTTGGATTAGGGGCGTGGGAATATTTACCGTATGCTGGAAACTATCTGGATACTCGAATCAATCACTACTAAAATCAAATTTTCAATATTAACAACAAATATATGCAATTTAGTGCGCCGCTGCTTTTGTTAATGCTTAAAAACACTGTGAAAATCGATCAGCTGGAAAATAAACAATTATTTAAAAACCACCACGTTTTAAAAATTTTATTAACTGTTTTATGGAGCATGGGTTTTTGAATAATTAGTTTACACTAGCGGTGATGTGTGGCGCTGTAGGGTTTAGTTTTAAGTTTGAAATTTTCCAACGAATTTTTGATTTTAGTAAACTTTAAGTTTACAGTGAAATGTTTAAAAAACTATGAATTTTTTTATTTTTCTTGTGAATTGTTCTTCACTCATATTACATTTGTCGTATTTTTTGTGACGTGCTTGAGAGGTTTGGTTTTTAGCTGGAATTAAATTTGAGGATTCTTCTGATGATGAAATTTATCATAAGTGATCAGAAATCGAAGCAAACATCACAGTCAGTCCCGCCTCGGACGATGATGATGATGATGAACTATTTTTTTGTCTTTCTCTATCACCTCCGACCAACTATAGAAGGCACCTCACAATAGTCATATTGAGGAGAATAATTCTCCTCGGGGCCTGTCTCATCTTTGAGGATGCTGTGTGGAGGATTACTTTAAGGATAAGTTCTGTGAAGGAAACGGTTTTTTCTTCAATTTTGAACTCTCTTGGTCGTTAAAAATATTTGCTCTCAGATCAATCCAAACACACAGCAAGTGAGAAAGCATTACCAACCTACAACAGATCAGGAAATGATAACCTTAACTTAATAAAATTATTAATGGGTATGAGACAGATAAAAATCAACGATTAAGGAGGCGAGGTACAAAGATTTTTTTGCTGACAAGGTGCTTAGGCTGACGAATGCTCATTGTACCAAAAAACGGAGGTATGCATCTGATGAAGTGCAAATCAAAAGATATAAGCCCTATTTTTTTTTTTTTTACATTAACTCCACACAGGAGGCCTTGAGGAAAATAATTCCCCTCAGGGCCTTTGTCATCTGGGAGGCTGTTTGGAGGGTCTTTTTGAGGAGAGGAAGGAATGAACATTGGTCTTGAAGAGACCCATGTTGTAGGAGGGAGGAAACACAGATGCCGGCAAATCGTTCCATAGCCGAGCTGTTGAACTCAAGAACGAGTCGAAAAAACGACCCGTTCTCATGTGTACATATGTCGGGCGCGCGTTTGGCGTGTCTCCCGACTATGCACCGGTGCCGAAGGGATCAATGACGCTAGTTCCTCAGAGCATCTTCCATTGAAATACCGGTAGAACATGGATAGCATTCCCACCCGACGCCTGTACTCTAAAGAATGCAACCCGTTCGTTAAGAAGGGAGAATCTATCAAACGGACCGCCCGTTTCTGCACAGAGTCGAGGGTATTTTTCAAGTATTTTGGAGCTCCAGACCAGAGGTGGCTGCCAAATTCAACCGTGGGGCGCACTTGCGATTTGTACAGCGTAAGCAGTTGTGTAATATTAAAGTATCTGCGGGCCCTGTACAGTACGCCCAGTTTTTGAGAAGCTAACTTTACTCTGGCTTCGATGGAGCCCCCATACCTGAGCTGGTCACTTATAGTTACACCAAGCATATCAATGGAAGGTCTGTTCGGAAGATTGCTTCCGTTGAAGGAGACTAGATTTTCATTTCGATCCCTTTTAGACGTAATCAGACATGATTGGGTCTTTGAAACATTGAATTCGACGAGGTTATTCTTACCCCAAGAGAAAACACTCTCGAGGTAACCATCCATTCTTTGCTTCAAAGCCCTCCGAGCCGTTGGAGTTTGTGTGCCCTTTGGGGGCTTGTCAAACGAAAAGCTGTCATGGACTGTACTGTCATCCGCGTAACAATGAATTGGTGCACATGACAAAAGGTCGTTGATGTGCAACAAAAACAAAGTCGGAGACAGAACCGATCCCTATGGGACGCCAGCATTTATTGGACGCGAGGAAGAGGTAAAACCGTCAGCAACCGTCTGAATTGACCTCTCCCTCAAAAAGTCGGCAATCCACGTACACAGGGATACGGGAAGTCCGTAAGATGGCAGTTTGTTGACAAGTCCTCGATGCCAAACCCGGTCAAAGGCCCTGGAAATGTCTATGTTCCCGAATGGACTTAGAAATACGTATGAAAAATAGCACCAACATATCCCACATTTCCCCGCTTTCCCCCTCTCTCATCTCTTCCCTCTTCGCAAACCCCACCTTCCCCCTGCCTTTACTCCCTACCGCTAAAATATATGAAATACACATATTTTTATTTAAACAAATTTAATTACGCCAGAGCTTACCATTATCTACACCCTTTGTTACTCGCTAATAATGTGACGTTCTATTGGTGAAAGAATTTTTAAAATCGGTTTAGTGGTTTAGGCGTGAAAGCGTAACAAACAAACCCACTCATTTTTGCATCTATAATATCAGTACAGATGAATTTTTGATTAGAAACTTTTTTCGATTTTATTTTACGCACCGCTGGGTTCTTTATACATTGTAAGAACGGAATATAATGATTTGAAATTTAAAAAAAAGTTCTTTAACCGATAAAACTAATAATTTTTTCAATAAACTTTTTAGTTAAATTTTTTTCCCCGGTGTTGCACGGTGGTATCAAATATCGATTACCTCATTTCTGAAAAGCCCACGGCCAATTTTTTGTATTATTTTTGCGTTGTTATAATAATTCTAATGAATTGAAAAAGTTGAAAGAGAAAAAAAAGTTCTTCGAAGGGTTAGAAGGTAAACCATTTTAATTTATCTAATCAATCTGATGGCGATATCTTGAAGTATTTAAATGGCAAAGGCTTAAAGCTTCATTGTGCTACCATTTTTTCGAAATAAAACAGTCCAATAAAATATTGGACTTAGAAGATTATCCAACCAAATAGTTACAAAAATTCCCCCATTTTTACATATAATAATTTCCTCGCTTAATCGAATGAGAATTGGACATGACTCCTCAGACTGCAATTTCAGTGGTCTAGAAGTGGGAACTTTAGATCAAAACGTTTTTTTTGGTTTTCCCTCTGTAAGTGTATAACCACTTAAACTAACCTATATATGCATACCATCCGCCCATTTAAATAACATAAATATATACGTTCACTTCCCCTCTTCTAATATTTGAAATGACGGTTGTAAATTATTACATTTAAACATTTGAAATAATTTCAGAACACCCTTGGTAATAAAAATAATTGGATAATTTGTAGAGCACTGTTTTTGTGAAAAATCACCTCTAGGGCGTTGTTTAACTTATCAAGAATTCCTATGTTCTACCTTTTTTTAATTATAAATACACAGTAATACAATATGACAGCAAAAATAAAAATAAAATAAAAAATATTGTACAGAAAAAAGTAAAGTCTCAATAAACTACTTTTAAGCAGTTTGTCGATGTGTTCTTTTACTTTGAAGATATAAATAAACTTATTTTACTTTATTATGCAGTGAGAATTTTTGTGTTAGTCAAATACAAATTATTTCTTTCGGCAAGCCAATTCTTCTACATAATGTTTGTTTTACCATTTGTAATTTTTTTTATTTCGACTTTTTTTATTTAAAGCAATTAGGTATCATGCAATCAATTAGGTATCACCTAATTTAACTACATTTACAGACAGATACAGAAACATACTTACCTGCTTCCATACCAACCAGATTAACATAATTTACAGACAGATACAGAAATAATAAAAATATTAATTATTGGATTATTTGTGGAGCGCCGTTTTTGTGAAAAACCACCTCTAGGGCGTTGTTTAACTAATTAAGAATTCATAGGTTCTACCTAATTTGACTAATTACAGATAGATACAGAAACATACTTACCTGACAGGTCACTTCCGATAAACACTTTAATTAGAAAGTTAATGCTTGCAGAAGATACAGCTTTGCATGCGGAGGGCATTTAATTTAAAACACTGGACAATGCATGATTTTACGTTATTTGCTACCCCCATCACTGTGAGTATTACATTTATTAAAAGATTAGTGGCAAAAGTAAAATTGATATTTATTTTGAGTGACTGGAGAATTTAGGACTATTTAGGTCTGGAGAATTTTCATGAAATGACTTTTACTAACGCTTACAAATGATTTTTTTTTTAATAGTGAAATCCAGAAACATTTGTAAATACCTACATGTATGTGCCTCCTCCTTGTGCGGTGATTTTGCCACACTCTTGCCTACTTTAGTTTTCTGAAGGTTCACTTCTACTACGTGTGAACTTTTTTTTTCTCTTTTTTGACAGTACGCACAATATGTCTGTGCGTACTGTCAAAAAAGAATATAAAAAGATTTTCTAATTTCTTAATAAAGTTGTTTTGTGTTGAAATGAAACACGTTTGGTAGTTTAGAACAGAAGGAATTTATTATTCTCGTATTACAAAATCATGTAGGTACACAGAGCTTCCCATTACTCATTCTAGATGGCGGTAGGTGTAACATTTTAATTATTTTATTATCATAAATTAATACCACCACTTAATAAAATAATAAAAAAAGGCACAAAAAGAAATATCAGGTATGTAACATTACAATACCCATCTTATTCATAAACTGATAATGTTTATTTTTGCCTAAACTCTTTGTTAGCATATCTGCTGGCATTTCAGAGGTATTTAAGTATTCTAAATTAATTAATTTATTTGCAACAGCCTCCCTTATAAAATGAAATTTGACATCAATATGCTTACTGCGTCTATGATGAACACAATTTTCAGAAAGTTTTATAGCACTTTGGCTGTCGTTATACAATTTAATAGGTTTATTACCTCTACTTATTAGTTCATTTGACAGGTTTTTCAAGAATATAGCCTCCTTACTTGCTTCACAAGCAGCCATGTATTCAGCTTCGGTACTTGATAAAGCGACAGTTTGTTGCTTCCTACTTTCATGAGATATTAAACAACCTGCATAAATAAAACAATATCCAGTGTATGACTTACGATCTAAATTATCAGATGCCCAGTCTGCATCAGTGAAACCAATAATGTCTAAATTATTTTTTTATACATTAAACCATAACTCTTGGTAAAATTCAAATATTTTAATACTCCCTTGGCATGCTTCCAATGAGTTTCAGTGTTACAGTTATTGAATTGGCTTAGGTAACTAACACAATATGAAATATCAGGTCTGGTTAGAACAGAGAGATACATTAAACTACCGATCAGCTGTTGATAAGGAAACTTGGAATGTACATTTTCTCCCTTTTCAAGCTTTAAATTAGTTTCCATAGGTGTCTCTACATTTTTACAATTCTCTAAGCCAAATTTACATACTAACTTTTCTATAAATTTCTCTTGACTTACACAAATAATATTTTTCTGTATTTTAACATCCATACCTAGACACTGTCTCAATTGACCTAAGTCTTTTAATTTGAATTTTTTACTCAACTCATTTTTTAAATATTTTACTTCATTAGTACAATTTGAAAATATGAAAAAATCATCAACAAATAATGCCACAAACGTTTTATAAGTTCCAGATGATTTTACAAATAAACAATGCTCATACATTGACTTTTTATAGCCTAATTCCTGTAAAAGATCATCGACTCTCTTATACCAGGCCCGTGCTGACTTTTTAAGTCCATATATGGCCCTTTTTAATTTCAAGACTTTATTGGCATTATTTTCATAACATTTAAAATTTTGAGGTAATTGCATGAAGACAGTTTCATCTAGATGACCATTCAAAAAGGCTGTATCTACATCTAAATGGGTTATATTTAGATCTAAGTTAACACTAATAGCAAATAACAATTTCAAAGTTGAATATTTGAGCACTGGGGAAAAAGTGTCTTTATAGTCTATGCCTTCCCTTTGGGTAAAACCTTTTGCAACCAGTCTAGCCCTATATCTCACTGTGTTATCACTATTTAACTTCTTTTTATACACCCACTTACACTGCACAATTTTGCCGTCACTTGGTTTGTCAACCAACTCCCAAGCCTCGTTCTGATGGAACGATTGAAGTTCTTCTTCCATGGCTTTGTTCCATTCTTCTCGTTCTGGTCCTATCATCACATCCTCATATGTAAGACTGTTTTCATGCATGTCCTCAATGCTCTGACATATATTACTGAACCCATACCTTTCTGGTGGCCTTACAGTCCTCTTTTCCAAGGGGGAAATGGCCGACTGTAGATTTTCTGACACGTCATGATTTGACTTAATGTCACAGAATTCATCCGAGTTGGAGGTACTTAAGGTATCGTCTGGTACATATGTAATATCATCATCGTATGTCATATCTGTCGGGTCACAAGTGAAATCTTTACTTGTCTGAGTTTCTTCTCCTACTTCTTCACTTGGAACAGCTTCATTTTCTTCCACCACTGCTTGTATCACATCTGAGTCCTTGATTTTTTCCATGATGACAACATCTCTGCTGGTGATAATACGATTGGTCTTCAGGTTGTAAAGCCTGTAACCCTTAGTGTTCTCTGGGTAACCAATCAGGATATGTTCTTCAGCCTTTCTGTCCCATTTAGTCCTCTTTGCTTTTGGAACGTGGACCATCACAGGACTACCGAATATCCGAATGTGGCTGAGATCTGGTTTTTTACCACTCCATAGCTCATAAGGTGTTTTTTGTAATCCTGATGCCAAAGTTCTGTTTCGTAAGTAGACTGCAGTATTCACTGCTTCAGCCCAAAACTTCTTATGTAAATTAGCCTCAAACAGAAGACACTGAGCTCTCTCCACCACTGTTCTGTTCAATCTTTCACACAGACCATTCTGTTCCGGTGTATGTGGGTTCGTCATTTGATGCACAATACCATTTTTCTTCAAAAAATTATCAAATTCCAACGAACAAAACTCACCACCATTGTCTGTTCTCAAAACTTTCAGTTTTCTACCTGTCTGTGTTTCAACCCGAGCTAGAAACTCTTTGAAACACTTAAACACCTGATTCTTGGCCTTAAGGAAATAGACAAATGCCATTCTAGTATAGTCATCTACAAAAAGCAGAAAGTACTTGGCTAGTCCAATAGAAATTTGTTCCATGGGTCCACAGACATCGGCGTGAACAAGTCCCAGCACATTTTCACACCTCGACCCTTTGTGTGAAAATGGCAATCTCGACTGCTTCCCTTCACAACATGTGATGCAGTTGGACTTATCAAAATCTGCCTTATCCGGGTATGAAATTCCTTCCACAGCGCCATTCTTCATAGCATTCAGAGTTTTACTGTTAATATGTCCCAACCTTCGGTGCCATATTTCACTAGTCACATTTGTCGCTGAGCACGCAAACAAATGTTCTGACTTAATATTCAATCTATACACTCCATTTACTAGATTTGCTATTCCCACCAGCACATTCTGTCGATTGCGTATTTTGCAAACTTCTGCTTCAAAGTTAACCTTGTTTCCACTTTGAATCAGCTGACTTACTGATAACAAATTAGCTGAGAGATTTGGCACACATAAAACATGTTTAACGGGGATATCAAACTCCGAATTGTCCACTACGGTTGTAATCATTGTATTTCCTGAGCATATAACTGGTATTTTGTTTTTATTTGCAACTATTATATCTTTAACTTTGTGGCTGAGCGATACATTTTGTAAACAACTCTTATCGGTAATCATGTGTGAACTGGCCCCCGAGTCTATAATCCAATCTGAATTTTTGAATGTTCCATTCAAAAATACTGCACTAAACACATTACTTTCACTTTTTTGCTGCGTATTATTAGGGCACTTATTCATATAATGGCCGAGCTGCTTACATTTGTAGCAGCGGATTGTTTTGACAGAACTCGAAAATGGCGGCGGCGACGCTTTCAATTTTGTCTTATAAGCAGGGCTGCCAATGCTGCCATTCCTCTTGCTGTTTCGGTGCTGCCAACCTTTTGACAAAAATGCACTATTTGTTCCAGAGCTGCCAACTTCAGAACTCATGTCCAGCAATTTAGATTTTATGACGTCTGTGCTGATAACCAAGCCACTATGTTCGATCGCCATTACTAAAGGAGCAAATCTGTCTGTTAGTCCGGCAAGTAATAAAGATCCAATCCACTCGTCAGTGATCTGGAAACCGGTACCTTTTAGTTTCTGTGCGGTATCAACCATTTGGGTTACATAGGCACCCATTGATTCAGAGTCTTCTAGTCGAATAGATATTAACTGACGGAGTAGACTGATGCGACGCGTGAAGCCAGAGTCGTCATATAGGGCCTTCAAACGCTTCCATACACCTTGTACTGTTTGCTCGTCTTTGATGTGGACATAGATTGAAGAGTCAATGGTCATAATAAGTTTAGCTTTTGCCTTTTTATCATCCAAACTTAAACAGTCTGCTGATTCTGGCTTGTGAATATCCACACCATCCAACATCAAAAAATGTTCAGCAGCAAAGCACCATTCATCGAAATTTTCCCGACCCCTTAATTTCGGTACATTCACTATGTAACTTCCCGCCATATTGATAAAGCGCACACCAGGAATGCGGTAACAAATTGTCAATCACAAAAACAGTTATTGTAGCGGCGATTTTTACTGTTTTTATAGATACTGCAGTATACCGTTCACTGACTTTCCACTTAAAAGTAGTTTTTCGCAAAAAAAACTTTAATTTAACCCAAGTTATAGCTACTGGGCCCATAACCTAATGAAACACGTTTGGTAGTTTAGAACAGAAGGAATTTATTATTCTCGTATTACAAAATCATGTAGGTACACAGAGCTTCCCATTACTCATTCTAGATGGCGGTAGGTGTAACATTTTAATTATTTTATTATCATAAATTAATAATTCGGACCTTGTTACACAAATTGATATTGAAATTTTCTGTACGAACAATTTAATTAATTTTCAATTTTTTATAAGAATAACTCTCTTTTTTTTGAAGGCTATTCCCATCAACTTAATATATTTAATTAATAGTTTCCTCAGGGGTGTTTTACAAAGTTAGCAAAAATTCTCTTGTTAAATTACCTTAAAACCAAGGTCTTAGAACCTAAAACTTAAGTTTTATTGCCAATTACTGTATTTAAATTGCCTCACTTAGATTAAAGCGAATAATAATATGTACACAAAGCACACTTTTTAGGGTTAATTGTCTATTTAAAAAAATATATTTACATATTTACGCTTGTTACCGACGGTCTTGCGAACTACCAGGGATAAAAAAGTATTTGTTGTTTTTGTTAAGCTGTGCTACAAACACTGGTAATAATAAAAATGATTAGTCTATTGCTTTATTCCAATCGCAAAATCTATCGCTCAATGTTTTTTCAAACAATCGTTAATTTTTAATATTTTTTTAATTGTTAAATAAATCGAATAATAGGATTTTGTAAACCATAAATTTTCCAAATACAGTGTGCAGCAGCATAATTTCCTTTTTTAAAATGCCCACCATTCAGTCAGTTGATGTTGTAGAGGAGCGCTAGTGGTTTCGTTCGAGAGGCGGAACTTTAAAATTTAGTCCCAACAGAGTTCAGTTGCCATCATGTGTTGGAACAGTGAGGAGCGTGCGTTTGCCGTTGAGGTCTACTTTTCGAACTAGTTTCTGTGGTCGCAACCCAGGGTGCGGCAGCATAATTTCATTTTTTCAAAACTTAATAAAACCCATTGTTTTAGTCAGAATTTTTTTATTTGTTTTTATAATGTAGGTACATACTTAAAGTTTTTTTACCTGGTTTTTAAAGATCAAATCAGATAGATGACTTCCCCCATTTTCCATACACTGAGTACACCGATTTACTGAAAAAATTGTTTCCCAAGAAAGTTGTTACCCCAGAAAAATCACGAGTTGTAACTTGGCTTATCAAGACGAAAACAGAAATTTTGTTTCTTAAGATTCAAAAAATATTACCAACACGTTTGAAATAAAGAATAAAAATAATTGTCATTTTATAGGTAGGTTCTTTAACGCACTAAAAATTCTTTAACGCGACAAAAATACAAAAGTTCAAATTTTGAAAATGTCAGTAGAATATTAAGAATTTATTTTTATGACAATTTGCAAAAAAAACAGCGCCATATAAGGGCAAAATCACATCGAAATATTGAGTAATATATAAAAAAGGTTCTTTTCTCGTTATTTCAACAAAGTTAGGCCTACCCGGGATTGACAGGGTGGAAATTAGCACACAGAACTTAATGTCACGCCACCCTCCCCCACGACGCGATTGTTCTCCAAACAAAGGGGTGGGACCAAGGAACCCGCCCTACCTCTTATCCCTCTCCCCCCGCCCCCACCTACCCCCAGCAATAGACGTAGACTGTTACTTTGTCGGGCAGCAGACTTTAACAACCTTTGACTATCAAAGTAACAGGAACCTGACTAGATTCAGAAAAAACTTCGTGTTTTGCTGAACAGTTTGTTCGAATATCGTTCCGAGCTGGCATTGAAAACAAAGTTCACCTTCAAAATTAAATTTGCAATTTAGAAAATGTTAGGGAGAATTCCATATGTTTTGTTATTACAAAGTTGGAAGTTTACCAGTTTTGTTTACATTTTCCAGTGATGAACTGTGCAGCAAAAAGCTACTGAATTTTCGTACAATACATTTTATTTTGTTTTGTTCTTATTTCGCATCCACCTATCTTTGTGTGTATACTTTAAATTGACCCATCTTTTAAATCATTGTAATAACAATTTGTTTATGTAATGTTAAACTATGTCGATATTTATGTTAATATTTCAGATTATATACCTGAACTATTTATGTTGAAATGTTTTTAATTTCATCTAAAAAAAAATAATTTGTTTATTTTCTCCTGCCTTAAGTTCACAAATCAAGAACGACTGAATATTAACTAGATAAGTTTTTAGATTTTCACGGCCAAAGGTATTTTCATTATTTGTTTTTGGGGTGTTATGCCGTGTTGCGCTATCTCCTTCCTTAGCCAACGTTTCGGACAGTTGGCTAAAGAAGGAGCTAGCGCAACACGGCATAACACCCCAAAAGCAAATAAAGAGAATATTAACTATTTTGTTCCCAACGAAAACTTCAATTTCGGAGGCGGGTGTGCGTACCGCCGCCAAGGGAAACATTTATTGGATAACCAACATCTCACTCTAAGTGGTTCGCTATGTTTGGTGTCTTGGAAGGGGTGTCCAAGTTCATGCGGTGAGGGTTTTAGGTGACTTGGCGGCGGATGTGTCTGCCCACCTGCTGCGTGGTTGCGAGACCTGCAAGCCGGATCGAGAGAGGCTGACTTAGGGAGACTTTTTGACCCCTCCAGCCAGGGGAAATAGGTGTAGAAGCTAAAAAAAAATCTTTTTTTTTCTTTCATAAATCGATAGTACAACTATTCAAAAATACATTCTGAAAATTTCAAATCAAAATTCTACGCTGTTTAAAAGTTATACGCGTTTGAGTGAGTGTCCTTCGGTCGAACTACTACTATTTTACTGCCACTTTTATTTTCAAACGCGTTTTTCTCAAAACTCCTTTTTTCGAATTTGTGTAACCTCTAGCTTCTACAGTTTTTGATCAATCATTATCAAACTCAGCACATAGTTTCTTTATATAAATGCGCTCTATTTGAATCTAAATTTTAAATAGTATCTTTGAAATAATAACTTTTTTATTGTAAAAAAACGAACAAAATTGTGGTAAAAAATTACTTAAAATTTCACGTTCCTCAAAAAAATAATAATTTTCGATTTTTTAAAAGGATTGAGGTTCAAATAGAAAAAAAGCACTTATAAAAAAAGTAAACTTTCTTAAAAAAATTATTTTAAGTGAATATTGCGACCTCCAGGAGTTACACAAATTGCCCAGCCGGATAGCGACTTACAATGCGCAGCAACTGATATCTCCGTTATTTTTAAAAGAAAATATTTGAAAATTTTAGAATTTACTCTTGAATATATCTGTAAAATGACCTCGAAGTAAAAATAAAATATATATATTCCTTATCGAAGAAAGCAAACACTTTGTGGTTGATATTTTACAGAATGTAACAAGTTCTTTGTTTAAAACCACTTTATTTAAATTTATATTTGTCGACCGGTTGCGGTCGAACCGTTAACTGTTAACTTTTTATGTTTATTGTCCTGAAGAAGGTCGAGTTCGACCGAAACCGGTCGACGAATATAAATTTAAATAAAGTGGTTTTAAACAAAGAACTTGTTTCATTCTGTAATATATATTCCTGATGTGTTAAAAAAATCATGAAAACCACTAAAAATACGCCGACCTACACCTATTTCCGCCCAACTGTACACGTAAAATAAACCTCTTTAAAATGAAAAAGTCTGTACATCATTAATTAGTTAATGCCTAAGAAACACAAAAATTTAACTTATTTTATTATAATTATTATTATGCATATCCACAAATTGATTTCCACGTTCGAAAATTAAAAAAATATTTTAATAAATGATTACCACGTCTTTATTATTATCGCGTTTTCATTGGTTCCCCATCGCTTACAAGGCCAGTAGGCACTAGTGTTCCGTATTCATTAATTTCCCAAATAAAGCAACTCCATACACGGCGCTTCCCCACACGTCTTCCAAGTAAACCTTCGCGCAACACACAGGGCGGAACGCTGAGCCGATTAGAAGCCTTTATAATAATAGCAGTTGTAGTTGTTGTTAAGGGTTTATGATCCGTGATATTTAATTAATGAAGTTGGGGTGATTACAAATAAATGACACGTCAATAAGGGGTGTAGGTCGGAGGTGGTGATGTGTTGTGACGTACGCAACGACAAAGCTTGCCAAGAACCTACGTGCCAAAGTTTAAAGCTTAAATTATAATTACTTATTGTATTGCTATTGACTAACGTAATGAGTAAACTAATTTGTTTACTATAGCAATAATTCAGTCAGTAGAGACAAAAAGCTTTTGCCCTACAAAAGGTCAAGAAGAGGCGATTTTGATATATATTGTTTAGGTAGGTCGGGATTCTAATGAAAAAATTAGCGCATGCTACTGATTTCTCCTTGGTTGATCGTACGACCAAAGTGCAAATGACAAACTTATAAGATAAGATTTTAGATTTCACGCTCAAAAGTATTTTCGTTATTTGTTTTTGGGGTGTTATGCCGTGTTGCGCTACATTCTTCTTTAGCCAACGTTTCGGACAGCGTTACAGTGTCCATAATCAGGACAGATTACAATACATACAATTACACATCTGCCCTGATGATGGACACTGTAACGCTGTCCGAAACTTTGGCTAAAAAAGGAGGTAGCGCAACACGGCATAACACCCTAAAAACAAATAACG
Organism: Glyphotaelius pellucidus; assembly: GCA_936435175.1. Taxonomy (NCBI): domain Eukaryota; kingdom Metazoa; phylum Arthropoda; class Insecta; order Trichoptera; family Limnephilidae; genus Glyphotaelius; species Glyphotaelius pellucidus. The sequence goes on along the minus strand of OW386555.1, from coordinate 26,902,812 downwards.
AAAAACTTAAAGAAGTTAAAATTTCTAATAGTTTTTGTTTTAACATTTTGTAAGTCTAATATTTAACGAGTTACTGCGGTGAAAACATGAATATTTGTCGAAAGAATGGTAAAATTCCCCATTTTTGATATTTTTCGGGCTATTCATTACACAAGTATAATAATTGCGGTTCGCTACATTTGGTAACATTGCAGAGATGCCCGGATTTGTGGGGGTGAGATTTGTCGAGGTTTTGGCAGCGGATACGTCTGGATCTAGAGAGACTGATTGAGGGAGGCTTTTTGACCTCTCCAGCTGGACTCTCTTGACCCCGGCGTAGATGGCCGTCGTAGTCCAGCGTTAAGACTCTTGACTCGCAATGCAAAGGTCACGAGATCGAATCCTGGGGTGACAAATAAATTTTATTTGATCAATTTGTGTTATTTCACAATTTATTCATTTAAAATAATTATAGTGTATTTGCGGCACGTTCCAGAGTGGAACATTCTCTCAGTATCGCCCTGATGTAAGACCACCAAATTGAAATGTTGCTTGAAATGGCTTTGGCCGTGTTTGGTGACCAGATCTGAATAGTCAGGTACTTCCCCACCTTTCTCTTCACTATCTCCTTCCCCTCCCCACTACCTTCAGCCTCACAACATATCTCAATTGGGCATGCCATAATCTCACTGGCTCCAGACGGGAGCAGTTAGGACTCTTGAAAAAAAATAAAAACCCATCCCCTTCGCCTTAGTTGGACGGATGGAGACACACTGACTCTCAAATTCCTACCCAACCCTTATAATTTTGTTAATTGCCAAAACTTCCTATACTACTTTTCCTTTAAAAAACCCTTCACTCAGCATTTCCTGAGACAACTTTTTTCCTCCAAGCCTCCTGATTGGAGTTAATTAATAATGTACATACTTCATTGACTGACTTCCTTTATTTTATCTCCAGTCTCAGTCGCTTGCTTTCGTCCGTTCTCTCAGAATCTTTATCAACTTTCCTAAGCCGACTGCACAAATAAGTATGTCGTATTTTGTTATTCGGCCGTACAGCCCACCGCAGACTTATTGTTAGTAAAAATATTTGTATATGGGATTTTGACTCAAGATGCCACAGATATAAGAATATCTTCTTTGGCTGTACGGCACACTTTTTGCATTCTTATTCTAAGAAATAATCTTTTAGGGGTTCAACCGTCCAAGGGATCAATTGGGGGTCAACTTTCCGGCGGATCAACTGTCGGTGGGCAAACTGTCGGTGGACCAATTGTCTTTGGATCAATTGGCATGGAACTATCTGGGGGTAAGCTGTAGTATCTTCGAAAGTTAACTCTAAAAAACTTGATCCGTGACTTTTTACGTAACTTAATTCAAAAAATTTGTACGTTATAAGGTACTTTTCACGCAAAAAGTATTTATTTTTCTTTTTTTAAAATTTTTTTCCGCGTTCGCAATTTTATTAATACTTTGCGGTTTCAATGAGATGTGCGATGTTACCACTCTAGTGCTGGTTGTTTCTCTTATATTTATGCGTGAGTCTTGGTAGAAACTTTAATATTTGGGGTCATATTTAGGCTACTCTTAAGTCTAACATTGCTAACCAGTCGTTATAGTAATTTTCACCACTCAAGCGACAGAGATTTCCAGGAGTTGGGATTTTGATTCATTAATATTAATACTAAAACATATAAGCTGCTTACTGCGGTTTAAAGCCAAGCAATTCAATTTTATCATTTATCCCACATTTTCAGGTTCCACGAAAATAAAATTTTAAATCCTTAATTTAAACCCATTTCAATTTGTAGTATATGATAATTCCAAAGATTAAGAATACTTGAGAAGTGTTGGAAAACTTTCAAACAAGTTCAAGGTTACGCTAGTTACCCTTGTACACTTAAGTTTTTCCGAGGCTCCGAGTCACCAGACTGATGGTGTCTACCTGACTCCCTGATGCCTTTGGCTGTCATCGGAACTGTTCGTACCACCTATCATAAAATTTTGCTTTTGCTTTCCCAAGCATGTTCGTTAAAGAATATATATTATGAAAACACTATGAGCGAAATTCAATAGAAAATCTGGAAACAGAAAAATCAGTAAAAGATATTGGCATCTCTGAGACTCGAACTCAGGACCTCTCTCTTTCCGGGTGAGCGCGCTGTCAACTGTGCCAAGGTGTCGATATCAAATTCGGTCACTTTAAACTGTATCATACCTCGACTAAGAACCACCCATATTATCTCCATTTTCTTTAATGCACATTTTATTGGCTTCCATCTTTATGTATGATTGCAAGATTCAAACAATATGGGTGGTTCTTAGTCGAAGTATGATACAGTTAAAAGTGACCGAATTTGTCATCGACACCTTGGCGCAGTGGTCAGCGCGCTCTCCTGGAAAGAGAGAGGTCCTGGGTTCGAGTCCTAGTAGAGGTGCCAATATCTTTATTTGATTTTTCTGTTTTCAGATTTTCGATTGAGTTTCGCTCATAGTGCCTTCATTTAATTAAATATTACAATTTGAGGTTTTACTCATAAAAGTTAATTTAAAAAATTAAAATCTATATTATGTATAATTATTTAAATATATCCCAGTATTAAACGCATGCTGCATGTGTTTCCCAATTGTGTCTTCTGCGTGCTAACTATATCCAATTTCTCTAAATAAGCAGTGTTAATTTCAAGTGACATGTAAATTTTTTACCCTTATAGTAGAGTATAAAAAGAGTATATATAGAGTATAAAAATATCTTCTTCTTTTGTGCCCTATCCGTTCAGCGGATGTTGGCTATGCGGACTTTCCTTACTGCGGCTAAGAACAACTCTACTGTAGACCAAACCACTGTCTCAGGTCCCAAGGCCCCGTTTTTCGGCAATCTTTCCATGTATTATGAGATGCAAGATCTCGTATTTCTCTGGATGTCTCAAATATGTATATTTGTGTACTTTTTACGCAGCATCGCATTCGTTGGTCAAATGCATTGTACATAGAGTTTTGAATCAGTGATTGAAGATCGAGTAGATGCGATATTTAAGACTTAAGTTGTTGTATTGGTTTATCTACTGTGTACTTAGAAGTAAGATTGTAAAAATATGTATTATAAATTTGTAAAGAACTCTTGAGAGGATTTTTAGACACAAAAGACGATTTTAAATTAACTGACATCCGTTGGGACAACACGAAACTTCGTTTAACTAACATCTAATGAACGATTTTGAAACTCTACAACTAACCTATAAACTATACAATTGAGTCCTATAATTTTAATATCTGCTCTATCCGATTTTTTGCCAAATTGATCTGAGTATGACATCTTATTCACATTTTTGCGAGGAACAAGATGAACCTAAAATTGAGTTTCAAAACTCCCATATCACGACCAAAAACCATGTTAAAACTGCAAGTGAGAAACCAAACCCGCTACATTATTCAAAAAGTTACTATCAAAACCCGCTGTATCGGAATTCAACCAATCACGAGCAGTTATTTTGCCAAGATGGCGGGTTAAGAAACTAGCGTTTCAGGTCAGTTGAGTTTCAAAAGCCTCTATATCGTGAGTAAATCGCGAAGTGAGTATCAAAATCCGCTACATTCATTTTATTTATCGAAATTACTTAAATATTGTTACACGTACATTGAAAAATAAATACTTTTCGAATTTATGTTACACCAATTCATATACAAAAAAATTAATGTATAATTATTTATTTACGCTAGAGATGTGACAGTTTTTTGCGGTTTTCTCCGACTTAGTAAGTTTATATAGCGGATATATAAATTAAACGACTCAATTCATGAAAATCACCTACACAAATTTGGGTAGCTGTCGCTTGGTTAAATCACATTTCAGAACAATATTATTAACGCAATATTGGTAATGCATATTTCTTTTTTTTGTTACCATACGCTGATTTTAGATCAAGGTGGAAAGTTACGCCTCATTAATTTGTAGGTATCGTAGCCTCCGTAAACACATCAGTAGCGGTCTGTTCAGCAATTTATCTAAATTGCTTACGAGTGAACAATCAAATTGAAATTTGGCTATCTTCTGACTAATGTATCGTTGGAGACAATCATTAAACTATCCCTGGTCGATAATTAGCTTTGTGGTTATATTGGTAAATTGTACCTACTGAAGAGATGAGCACGAGCATGAACAGAAGTGTATTATGGGCGTGGCAGTGCAGTAAGCACAAAAATAATTTTACCTTATTTTTGCGAATTTTTTTTACATGAGGTCAACACAGGAGGGTATAACAAAATCGAAATTCTCTCAGGGCCTATGTCATATTTAGCGAAAGGAAGGAAAGTAGAGTTTGGGAATGAAAACGGTACAAAGGGTGTACGAAAGGAATCTGAGGGCCAATGTGTCCAGTAATGAAAGACGTATGAATCCATCCGTCCCACCGCGGTACAAGGCAATGGGTCGAGAGAATCCGGAGTTGTTAAAAGGTCTTGCTCAAGCAGTCTCTCTCGATCGAGACGCATCCGCCACCAAGGCGTCGACAAATCTCGTCCCCACAAACCCGAACACCCTTGCTAAGTCACCGAACGTAGCGAACCACAATTATTATACTTGTGTAATGTAAAGCCCGAAAAAATAACAAAAATGGGAGATTTACCATATTTGGACATATATTCATTTTTCCACGGCAGTAACCAGTTTCTCCCGATTCGGTCCGCCACGTAGCAGAAGGCAAACGCATATGTCATCAAGACCTAGAAAAACCTTACCACATTAACCCGGGCACCCATGATAAGTCACCAAACAAGGCGAACCTCTTAGGGTGACATATGGTAGGGTCTATTAAATGGTTCCCGGGGCGGCGGTACCCATACCCGCCTCCCAAACTGAATTAAACCACATTTTAATAATGTTTTTTTATGTAAGTACTGCAAAAGAGTCACGAACGGAGCCAGTAAGTCTACGGCATCATTTATGGCATTCCCATTTGCAGCTTGAAAGAATCGGGAAAAGGAAAGAGATTGGTAATAGCAAAATTTGCAAGAAGGTACTTGGCTTTTCGTGTCTGATTACCGATTAGGCTAAGCCCGTTGTTTGTGCTTACTCATGTTGTAGGAGGGAGGAAACACAGAGGCCGGAAAATCGTTCCACTACCGAACTCATGAACGAATTGTGGAAATGACCCGATCTTATGTGACAAATGCCAACCATTTTTGTTATTTATTTTTGGGGTGTTATGCCGTGTTTTGCTACCTCCTTCTTTAGCCAACGTTTCGGACAGCATTACAGTGTCCATCATCAGGGCAGATGAGATTGCTAAAGAAGGAGGTAGCGAAACACGGCATAACACCCCAAAAATAAATAACAAAGATACTTTTGGCCGTGAAAACCTAAAAACATAACCAATGCCAACCATGTTCATATGTTTTATTTCCTGCCTGTGCACCAGTGTCGGAGGCATCTACATATATATAAAAATAAATAAAAAGTTTGCTTCTGTGTATGTATGTTGTACGCTATGCGTTGCTAAACCATTCATCCGATTGCGATGAAACTTTGAGGATTTGATGTGTGCCTGCCAGCAATGGTTTCTGTATTTACTGGTGACCTCTATCATTTTGAAATTTGTAAAAAAATTGCAATAGGTGGCACGCAAGCTGTTTGAAAACTGAATGCACCGGGAATGAATGTGTGGAGTTTTTTGGAGGAAAATGATTTCCCTCAGGCCCTATGTCATCTTTGAGGATGCTGTGTGGAGGGTTTTTTTAAGGAAAGAAAGGAAAGGAGAGTTCTGGGAAGGAAAAGGGTTTAAGGGGTGGGTAGGAAACTGGGGTTCAGTGTGTCCTGGCCATCCGCCTCCAAGACCTAGACAAAACTCACCCCATGAACCCGGGCACTCCTGCAAAATCACCAAACGTAGCGAACCACTTGGGGTGACCTATGGCAGAGGTGTTGGATATCCAATAAAGGTTCCCGGGGCGGCGGTACCGATTCCCGCCTCCCAAATTTGGATTTAGCAGAACGATGAGAAATCCGAAACAATCCTTATCGATTTACTAGTTCTGGATAGATACATCATTTTGGCTACGTGTCTTATGAAAATCTTATGTAAATTTGTGACATTGGCTTTCTTTCAAATCTGATACATCACCCTTATTGAGATTCTTAGTTCAGTGGTAACATAGTAGTAATTCTCGTACATTACATACCCACCTCTTATTGCCAAGTCTTGCTTGTTCATTGACTACCAAACTGCCTGTGATTACATTAATTTTGCTAATTACGGTGAAATATTATTTGATCGCGAATCGATTAGATCACATGTCTGCGGTTAATTAGGTAATGATTGAAAAAATGCTAACCAATTACCTATATTATGCGATTATAGTTTACGGAACCCGAATTATCCTGGATGGTTTTAATTAGATTTTCAATTTGCGAAGCGGGTATAGTTACAGCCGCCCCGGGAATCGTTTATTGGATAACCAACACCTCTGCCGTAGAGCATCCCAATTGGTTTGTTGCGTTTAGTGACTTAGCAAGGGTGCCCGGTTTTGTAGGGTAAAGATTGTCTGGGTCTTGGCGGTGAATGTGTCGTCTGCCCACCAGCTGCATGGCAGGCCAGTCGGGAGTGTCCCTTTGACTTCTCCAGCCGTACTCTCTCGAAACATCACCTTGCAACATTGAGAGGGATGGATTCATGCGTTCGTCACTCCAAGACACACTGATTTCCTGATTCCTTCTCACCCCCAACACCCCTTTCCTTCTCAGAACTTCGTGTTTTTTTTTGGTTTAGTTGATTGTTTGTTTGTTTGGTTTTTTGCCTGTTTTATTGTTCGTTTATTTGTTTATACTGTGTTTCACAGATCTCACTTAGTGAGAATAACTAAGTGATGTATCTTTGGAAAATAGAGTCCTGTTGCTTTACTTCATCGCTTTTTATCTTCATTTCTGGAGACATAAAATTACTTCACGTTCGCTAAATACTTCAATGAACGTTTTTGCTGACAAAACTTAATATTTCGATATTCATTGTAGTTATTTAGTGACTAAAAACTTGAAACAAAAATATAGATATCGAAAGATAACGTATTAAGGTACGTAAAGAGGAAACCCGGCTGCCTAGAAATATAAACAAAAGTTATTTTACCAAACTGTTGCTGTCACTGTCACTCTTACTCCACAGAATATTGAGCAAAAGTGACAACTGCACCTCAGGTAATACCTAGATAAAATAATCAAAATCAAGGTTTTCTACTCCCTATTTTTCTACTCCAAAACTGGACCAATTTTTAGAATGTTTTTATTAAATGCATACGAAGAAAAAATATTGTATATCTGTACTTTCTGCATTTAAAAAATACATTGTCTAGTTTATATAACAAACTTTTGTTGTTGGTGTTCAAACCTGGTAATTTTAACGATTTTACAAGAATTTTAAAAGAACTAACTTCTTTGAAAAAGCACAACGTACCATCACGGTGGTGGTCAATATTCATATTACAATAAAAAAATATTTGCACTAGCGTGAAAATCCAGAGAAGGGATTAGAGAAGATGTTTGTATTGACAAAACGCCGCCCGATTTTCTCTTAAGCGTAGCCATTAGATGACTTTTATAAATAAGATTGATACTTAGAACTGAAACGTGGCTTGAAATGGCTATAGCGGGGTTGGGTGAACAAAATATATAAGCTACGTAAATGACTTTACGTAGCTTTAAGATGACTTTACGTAGCCATTAGATAACTTTCATAAATTAGATTGATCACTACTCAGAACTGAAACATGGCTTGAAATGGTCTTAGCCGCGTTGGGTGAACAAAATAGCCAATTAATTCACCACCCCCTCTTTCTCATCTCCTTCCGCTCTCAACATACTACCTACCCCCATTGGGATGCCATAAGCAGGAACAGTTGGGACTTATGCAGTATGCACAGTAAAAAAAATTATTAGATAGGTTTATATAATTCTTCATACTTTTATAAAAATCTGGTTGGTAGTTTGAAAAGCCGTTAAGTTTTGATACTAATTGGGTTTGTTTCATATACCATCTTTATGACTTTGTATTTCGCTCAGCTTCTCACAGTCAATGTTTTCAATTAAAAATCTCATAAAACGAGACTTTAAAATTTATACCAGAAATACTTAAGACAGTACAAACCATCACTTAGTCCCCGGGATGTAATCTGAAACTCGTTAAACTAACCAAATGGCCTCAGGAAAAGCGCACTGTTTTTAACGTTTAGACTTGGGGCAATGTACGTAATTGCTTTGTCTCTAATTACTCGTCTCTTTGATGCCACTATTAGATGATTCTTTAATTTTTGCAGACGGTTTTCAACTTGTTGGGTAAAATTAAATTTGTTGGATTCTCAGAATTGAAGCCTCAAGCGTCTTTCATAGCTTTGGCTGATACGTTTGGCAAAAATTAGGTAAATACTATTTCAAATATTTGTTAAGTTCATAAACCCTTTCAAATTCAAGGGTTCTTTAACACAAAGATGCCACAAATTTAAAATACATCTTCACTAGATTCTGTAAAAATAGATTTCCTTAACACTACACTCTTGATACTACGTGGCTTGCAAAAATGTTCCTAGATGCTTGTTAAAATTTTTCCTGTCAAAATTTTCGTAGCTAAAATGTCCCCAGTTAAATTTTTCCCCACCAAAATGTCCATGGATTAAAAATTTACCTGCCAAAATGTTCTTTGTTAATAGTCGCACAGTGGAATGAACTCGCAAAATATTAATATTTACCCATTTTAAACGTTGTTGACTAACTGTGCTAACATAAAAAAATTTTACCTGCATCTAATTAGAAACATTTTGGCAAAAAACTTTATTACTGGGGGCTTTTTTGCCTGGGAACATTGTAACAAAGTATTGTAACTTAAAACATTATTACCAATAACACACTTAGACATACTGTACATAGAGAGAATAAAATATACTTAGACATCTATAAAATTCATTGACACTTAGAAGGATCGACACAAGTAAACATTGTTTCATGGATGAATTGCCTTAACCTAATCAAAGGTTATAAACGAAAATTCTTAGGCCGTCCGCTCATGGAAAAACTGAAAAAAAAAACCAGTTGGCGACTCAATCGCTATCCACAGAAAAGGTAAGTTTCATTGGCGGTCGGTACACGGGCAACTTGTTAAAGACCAGTTGTGACGCAGTAACTAGCAGTGCTGGTTGCCGCGGCCGTCGAATTTCAGTTTCCATGCTTACAGGTAGCCATGGTAGGCCCACAACCCAAGACTTTTCGAGCAATTTGCGATACGTCAGATCAGACAAATGTCGATTTTGTTCAGGAGGTTGATAAATTGAGGGGTGCCGTGAAGTAAATTGCCTACCAGTTTTCAGTTTTTTCACAAGTTGACCGTACCAAATATACCAGTTTGAAATAGTTCAAAACTGGTATATTTGGTACTTGTAGTTACTTCGAAACTATTATATTATATTTCGACCAAAGGATAGAATACGCTGATACTTATACTGTCTTTGATAACCATTCCATGCGTCTTATCGAGCTCACGGAAAACATTTTATAATGAAAATAACTGGGTTTACAATTAATTGACCTTACAACAGTGATTCTTAAAGGGGTGATGCTGCCATCCCAGAGACGTTGGTGAGATTCAAGAAGACGGTGGTGATGTCAAGGGCATATGGTGGGCGGTGAAAAGCTCCAAAGAGGCGGTGAAGGCTGATTTGGAGGACAGAGGAATAAAAATAAAACTTTTTTCTAAAAAATGCAAATAGAACCATAATTGCAAAATTTTGCATGAAAACATTTCAATTAGCGATTAGGTATTATTGACGGAAAAAAATATTGTTTTTAGTAATATTTTTTCAATAATCCTTAAAATAAAGTAAAAAAAACAAATGATTTTTTTTTGTAATTTAGAATGACAGCATTTTCGGGTTACAAATAATCTTGGAGTATTGAAAATTTACCCACTTCCATCAATAAATGCTATAAATGTGGCTTGTGCAATGATGGAAGACTAAACTAGTGGAGGGTCGAACTTGTAAAGTCCAGGCGGGATCCCATAACTTCCTCGTTGTTACCAACCGGTATGACGTGACTGCAAAACCGCGCCGTGGTGACCTTACCCTTGCAAACATTATATATAACTTGCCTTTTTAAAAAAATTTCACCTGCGGCGCTTTTTCTAGTGAGCCCGATATGGTTGGGAACCTTTGTTCTACCCATGCATCCCCTTTTAAAATATAATAGGTATTTCAATTTAATCAACCCGTACTTCAAAAAATCAAGTTAATTGGTTATTTTATTAACCCTAGATTCATAAACATACGTCTCTCATACACCCTGAAGTAGTAAAACGCTCATAGAGTGCAGCGTGAAAGAGATGGCAATACGTGCGTCTCAGTACCCTCCCGACACTGTTAGAGCTCAGTATGGCGCCAGGGTTCTTGGCGCGTAAACGCGCAGTTGCGCAAATTTTACTCCTAAGGTGTCTGGAGTACGTATGTTTATGTATAGTGTAACAGTTTTATTAAGATAGACTATGCTACTGTGCTATTTTTACGGTTCGTTGAATATGTCCAAAGTCAATTCGTTTGTCATCCACGTCCACAAAAATAGTTGTAATCAAAACATACCACTGACAAGGATAGCTTTTGTGAAAAAAATATCAAATAAGTTGATCGAGATTTGGTTACGGTGTCGCCGTGAAACACCAACTTTGAGGCGATGCCTAAAACGGAACATCGATTCGATTTTAGGCGATACTTTGCCTGATGTACCAGCCGATCCTGGAATAAAAACCAGGAAACTATGCAACTTCTGTTGTTATAAAAAAAAAACGTGTGACTAGATTTATCTGCACCTCTTGCAAACGTCACATGTGCATGGAACACCGTGGAAGTTTGTGCTTAGAATTCTCTGAATGATCTCAAAAATGTTTTTTAATGTTATGATCTCAAATAAACCTTCCTATTATTAATATAATGAAGTTTTATTTATTATTATTCTTCTAGTTTAAAAATTTGGTGCACTTAAAAATAGGGTGTATCACAGACGTATGCTTATGAACATTATAACACTAAATATAGTTTATGAATCTATGGTTAAAATAATGTAGGGCGTTGCCTAAGCCTGCAGCGTGTAAAAAGTCTAAGACCTTGCGGGTATTCTACCCTTTTGAAGTATTGAAAGGAAGTATTGGAAGAATTTGCGGAGTAAATATCTCTAAGATTATAACCATATAAATTGCCTAAATGCATATAAATGTGGCACTAAGCTGTAAATGATGTTTTCCTGCAAAGTACAGCTCTTTAAATATCCAATTTAAATTCAAGAGACCATAATACAATTGAATTTAAATTTCTACCCAAACGGACATTAGAATGCCATCCATGATGCATTTCAACAAGCGCTAAACATAAAGAGCCATTCTAAAAAAACCTCATGTAAATTTTATTCAATTGATAAACGGGGGTGGATTTGGAGACATTACTAATTAAAAAATGCTGAAAAATCTTCATTGGAAGATACAAGTATACGCTGCTTACACAGCCAGATGGGGGTTGTTTATATGTTTATCTGTTGCATATAAACAAATCATCATCGGTTTTCGAAAGTTTTCTAACGTATTTTAAATGTTCTACAGAAATATTATTTTTGAATATGTTGTAAAAATAAATACCATTATAAAAACAAGATAAAATTTACTTTTAGATTTTTTTATGTGAAATATACTTTAACGTTTAAAAATTGCCATATTTTAACTCGGCGTTCGCACAGTTGGGTCAATTTGACCCGCGCCATTTTAAAATTAGCTTATTTCATAAAAAAATATTGTGCGATGTTGCCATACTTTTCAGTAGCCGGAGCTAACAATCTCCCCTCCCCGCTGGCTATCGCTGTTCAGTGGCCGCAAGTTCAGTTCTATTGTGGCCGCAACGGTGGATAGACGTGGTTAAACACGAAAAAGGTAAATATGACCCAACCATACACTTCGTGTCGTAATTTCGGGATATAAGTTAGTCTTACATATTATCGTGCAAATGATAACATGGAAAATTAACTCATTGGAATGATGTATTATTCTTTTTCCTATTATAGATCTCATTCATATGTATGATATTAGTTCATATTTTGAAAAAAAAGTTTTTGTTTTATTTAAATTTAATGATTTTAAGACAGACTATTTTGTTAAAATTTTATTTAACTTTTATAAAAATGTCATTGAAAGATATTTTTATATGAAGTTGTTTTATTTCACCCAAAATTTTGCAAACAATATAGTTTTTTATCAAATTATTGCAATATGTTACTAAAATTCTTTTTAATATTGAAATTATCGTGAGTTTTTTATTCGGGTCTCCTAGACCCAACCTTACTATTGTTGTTACATATTTTGACTGTGCTGACGCCGGGTTAAGCTTCATAAACGATAACATTTGAAAAATTGAATGAATGAAAAAACCACAAATATTTTTAATCGAAATGTAGAGAAATTTAAAAAAATACAAAATTAAAAAACATATTCATTTTATTTAATGAATTTGGAAAAGAACTGTCGCTTTGCTTTTTTATCGACGATACAATAAAAAAAGAAGTATTATTTTCATTCCTAAAAATGAACAATAGAATAACTGACATTTTAAAGCATTGTTAGATATTTTAAATGATCCATTGATTTGATAAGTTTACCAACATACAAGTGTATTACACCTTTATTTTATAAACAAATATAACTTTCACAAATTTCAAATAAAATAAACATGATAAAATGCAGTTTGAAAATTTATATAACCTATAAAAGAATTTTTCAATAAGATTATTGTATGATAACTTGTCTAAAACTGGCCACAAATACCACAAATAGGTTGTAAATATATTGAATATACAAATTCAATGAGAATTTGGCCGTTTTATGTAATGAAAACACTATTCATGATAAATTATTAGTTTTTACAAAGGTAAAAATCCTTTTAACTTTTCTTATGATATGAATGGTGTAAATCTTCTTCATGTATCGCAGATTCGTGATCTTGGTGTTATATTCCACGAGAGTCTACAGTTCAATGTACACATCGATGAAATAACAAGCGATGCAATGAGAATACTAGGTTTTATCTTGAGAATGGGGGCAAATTTTAAAAGTATGTTAACATTAAAACATCTGTATTGCTCACTAGTACGAAGCAGATTAGAATACAATTCCTCTGTTTGGTCACCATACTACAATGTTCATTCTCAATCATTGGAAAAGGTACAAAACAAATTTCTTCGGTACATCAATTTTAAAATGAAAATTCCAATCGAATTTATAAATTATAATTACTTACGCGCTGAAACCAGACTTCTTAAATTATCAGATAGAAGAGTGTTAATTGATTTATTATTTTTATACAAAATTTTAAAATCTTTGATTGCCCTAATTTGTTGGAACTAATTTGCATTAGCATACCCGCTAGACAAACTCGTAGTAAAGATATTTTTAAATGCAACAATAAACTCAACACTAATTACTCTATATACTCACCAATTCCAAGAATCCATAACCTTGCGAATAAATACTGCGAATCTATAGATATATTTAGTATTGACAGTTTTGAATGTTTCAAAAATCAATTAATCTCGATTCTATCTGCTAATAATTAACTTTTATTATTTTTTTGTTTTTCTCATAAAATATTTTCTCATCTAAACCTCACCAGTAAAATGTATACTTACTTTATAATATTTTTGCGGTTCTATTTACACTTTGTTCTATGCCAGGTCTTATTATTAATAATATGTACAAATATTTAAAGCTGAATTGTTTTAGTTTTTTGTAAGTACAACTTGTACTATTTCATTTCTTTTTTTTATGTTGTAATATTCTTTACATAACGAGTCGATTGCATTCATATTTATTCTGTTTTATTGATTATGTAATACATGAAATTAATATTGTTAATTATATATTTGCTTCTTTTCTTGTAAAAGCCCACTAGGGCGTTAATAAATATAAAATAAATAAAATAAATAAATAAATAAATTCAAAAACATAAACACCTACAAGAACAATTTCCTACTAGGCACCTTGCGCAGACGTGGACCGCACTAAAAAACATCATCTCTGCGCATGCGCGACTGGTGTTTCCCGTTATAAATAATTACATTATTTGGAGATATTGTTTTTAGTAAAAAATTAAGTCCATCATTTATTTATTTTTATTTATTTATTTTATTTATTAAGTAAGATGTTTTACATTTAAATACATTACTTACGAAATGTTTTGACTGTTCAACTAGGATGATTCCCGTTTTAGAACAGTCAAATTAGGATTAGTGTGAACATATGGAACATGATTTGTACAAAAAAGAGGGAAAATTGAGGAAATAAAAAGAAGAGAAATAATAAAAAATAACATTGAAGAAGAAGATAACACTTATAATCTAAATGAAAATATGAAAGAAAACAAGACACAGAAAAACAGAAAAAAAAACAATAACCTTAAAAAGGAATAACCTTCAAAAGTTATTAAAAGAGAGTTTTTCTCATAAAAAAAAAAAAAAAATTGAATAAAAAATAAAGTTAGAAAGTTTAAAACTGTTATTTGTTTAGCATAGTTGTTAGAATAATATTAATTTAAAAAAAAAGTTAATTTACATTTGGGTTCTAAAAAACAGAGGATCAAAATATATAGGTAACTTGTGTATGCATTGCATACTATAGTAGAAAAAATATTAAAAAAAGAGAAGAGAAAAAATAAAATTAGGATAAAATCACCAATTACAACACATAACAGCCGTGATTTGTTTAGCTAAGTTATTGAAATGATAATAATAATATTTAATTAAATGAAGACATTATGAGCGAAACTCAATCGAAAATCTGGAAACAGAAAAATCAGAAAAAGATATTGGCACCTCTGGGACTCGAACCCAGGACCTCCCTACTTTCCGGGTTGGGCGCTCTTATCCACTGAGCTAAGGTGTCGATATCCAATTCGGTCACTTTTAACTACCGAATTGGATATCGACACCTTAGCTCAGTGGATAAGAGCGCCCAACCCGGAAAGTAGGGAGGTCCTGGGTTCGAGTCCCAGAGGTGCCAATATCTTTTTCTGATTTTTCTGCTTCCAGATTTTCGATTGAGTTTCGCTCATAATGTCTTCATTTAATTAAATATTACAGTTTGAGGTTTTACTCATAAAGTTAAAATAATAAATAATAATAATAAATAAAAGGAATATAAATATTTTATTAAACGCAAATGATTAAAACATAAAGGTAACTGGTATTTGCATTTCATATTATTGTCCTATTAATGAGAACTACAAAGAAAACAGAAACAATAAAATAAAATAAACAATTAAAACATCATTATTACTGTTTTTTTGCTTGCATAGTATTCAAAATAATAATAAAATAATAGGTATGTTTACTTATAAATGGTGTTTGCCTTACATATTATAAGCATACATGTATATTTTGTATAAATATGAATAAAAAAGAGAAGTGATAGAATAAACTAAAATATCCAATTAAAACAAAAGATTAACTGCTACAAGATTAACTGGTAGCATTCTAATTTAAAATTAATAGGTAGGTACATACAGGCACATAATAATTACGATTAGAACATAAAGGTAACTTTTACATAGTTTATTTTTGTTGAAATTTTTGTTATTGTTTTTGGTTTGTGTTTGATTTCATTTTTTGTATAGTAAAAGTTCACTCTCCTTTCTCCCTAATTGATGAAACCAAGTTGTGATCAATCTGCGACGAACACCTGTGCTTTTATTTTTGCACGATATTTGTGTCAAGTGTAACAAATATACCGTTTAACGGGCATGGAGTATTTTTTTTAGTTAAGCCGATAGAGAATAATAAACCAAACCAAATTCATAGAGACAGGAAAACCATATAGCGATGTGAACATTAGATTGAATTATTTACGATTAATTAATTCGACACACGAAAACTCAAAGAAGTACGTATTATGGTACTAAGCCAGGCCTAGAAAAACTGTCGTTATTTAATTCTAACAATCGAATTACGTCTTGACTATAAATAAACAACCTTATCGTAAGAAAAGACAACGTAACTAAATTAGCAGTGTAAGAACAAAGAGATGTTTGAAACAGAATATCTTAAAAGCTAAGCAGTCCTTCAAAGAGAAAATATTCAGTTCCTTGAATTGAATTTGTCCCTTTTTCGATTTAATGGTTTGAGAATAAATAAAGCATATAAATATCAAATATTTGTTCTGCGGAATGTGCATCATTATAGTAATTTTTGCAAATTAAAGTTAGTCGTTTTTTTTTTTGAAGAAGTCGCAGTGACCTTAAATTTCGTAACATCTTATTTTTTTAGGTTCAATTATGTAAGTCATCATCATCATCATCTTCGTCCCCTTATCTTATTCGGGTAGGGTCGTCCCCTTACCTTATTGCATCGATAAGGCTCCTTCATACCTGTCTTGAGCTGACTGTTCGGCCTCCGTCCATGGCAGTCCCATCCTCTCCCCACACAGTTTCTGGAGTTGCCTAGCCCAGCTGTGTCTGGGGCGGCCCACTGGACGTCTACCCTCTGGAATCGCACATAGTATCTTCCTCGGAATTAAATCATCAGGCATTCTTAGTACATGCCCAAGCCACCTCAGTTGCGATTTTTCTATGAATTGAGTGGTTCAGCGTTTAAATCGTCCCGGATCGTCGAGTTTCTTATATGATCCCATTTCGTAACCCCTGCCACTTCTCTCAAGTACCTCATTTCGTCAGCTTGGACTCTAAAACGCGTTCGTTTGCTTAGCATCCATATCTGGTGGCCGTAGGTGAGCAACGGGCGATATACCGTTTTGAACACTGTCATCTTTGTGTTGATACTGAGCTCGGCTTTCCTTATCACTGAGCTGTAGAGGACGCAACACACCACTTTCCGCACTAATTTTTCTATCAATTTCTCTGTCTTGCCGTCTATCGCTGGAGAATTCATTAAGTTTAGTTAAATTATGTAAGTCAAATAAAAAAATATTAACCTGTTCCCGAGATATAGAATAGAATTGTTTTATAACGTTTGACAGGCGGCGTTGGTAATTTGGGAGGCGGGTAGGGGTACCGCCGCCCCGGGAACCATTAATTGGAAAACCATCATCCCTAGTACACTGCGTTTGGTGGCTCAGCAGGGGTCTCGGACTTAGCGGCACAAACACACTGACCACCTACTGCTTGGTGGGCCGGATCGGGAGAGACTGGTTGAAGGAGACCTTTTGACTGCCTCGATCTATTGCCTTGCACCATAGTGGGAAGGATGGATACGTACGTTTGTCACTCCAGGTCACATTGACCCAAATTCCCACCTTTCCCTTCCCAGAACTTTTTCTCCTTTCTTTCCCTAAAAAACCCTTCATACAGCATCCCCAAAGATGAAATAGGTCCAAAACTGGGCTTTTTCTGGGCGCCCTTTGTGGAGATAATAAAAAAAAATCTGAATTCGTACATTTTACAAGGGAATGCATGATACACAGAGAAAAACACAAGAATATCCCCGGAATTGATGTCTGTAAAAAGATACTCGCAAAATACATGAATTGATTGTAGAAGCTTCCTAGAAACCTTTTATTTAACAAATTGTATTTCATCTGAAAGTCGTACACGAGTACCTGGAACCAGTGATACTATGGCAACCTCCGTTGAGATGTTTTGAATGAATAAAAGGAAAATGTTTTTGGGGGTCTAGGGTGGTCGGAAAGTACCCAGCATACAGCTTTGTACGATAAGAGCCTTTTTGGTGATTATCCAGATACGATAAAAGGCTTCTGAAAAAAAAATAAGAACGCTTCTTCCGCAACTTGCGTCAAAACGTTATAGATTCTAAAATTCCGTAAATAGAATTCCACGGCCTCCATGGTGTCATTATTACCTTCAGTAATAATTATATAATAATAATAATAATAATAAGCCTTTTTATTCTGAACTTCTGTTGAATGAATTTTGGCATGTTCTTATTTTTTTTTTTAATATATCCCGAAGCTCAGTTTGCCTCTTGGCATAGGCCTCTAACGTTTTCCACTGGGACCCGTCACACGCTACTCTTCTCCAATGATGTCCAGCCGTGAGTTTTAGGTCGTCTTCCCATCTTATTTGTTGGCATCCTCTACTTCTCTTGTCGTCTCTGGGATACTAGTCAGTGACATTTTTACACCATTTCTCTTGTAGATCGCGGATCATGTGACCTATCCATCTCCACTTTTGTTGGTCTATTCGAGTAACTATATCAGCAACTTTAGTTTTCTCTCTTATTATGCTACATCTCACTCTGTCCTGTTTCCTTATTCCTGTCAAACTTTTCTCCATGGCTCTCTGGCAGCGTTCCAACTTTTCTCTGTGGCGTTTGGTGAGTGCCAAAGTTTCACATCCATAAGTGATGACTGGAAGTGTACATGTATTGAAGACTTTCCTTTTTATTAAAAGGAAAGTCTTATATATAAAAAGGAAATAATTATTTATAAAAAGGAAATAATTATTATCCTAACCTAAAAATATTTCGTTCTTTCCTTTTAGTGATAAGCCGATTTTTTTAATTGGTGTGTTTCTGGCCAGATAAACTATTAATTGATCGCCTTGCATTGTATATATCGAGTGGCAACTTTTGAGTCGGTTTCCGCTGAAACACTGCCGTCGGGGAGTCGACTGCGTTTCGACCCGTCGCGCGTCGCGTGGCCTAATTTTTTAGTTTTTGTTTCTTCAAAATGGTGGAATCCCATTTTGTATTAAGACGACAATATACCCTAAAATATATTCAGAATCTTAATGACGTAAGTAAAGGAGCCGTGGTCACAAATTGCGACTCGCGACCCGTGTATTGGACGGACCTACTGTCGAATTTGCTATATCAAAGAAAAGAAGAAGAAGACAAATAGTGTGGAAATCTTAACGTCGTAAGTGAAGAAAGTGTGTAGACAAATAAACGCCCACGGCACGGTGTATTAGACGAACGAACGGTCGAATTCGCCGTAGCGGGCCTGGAGATTCGATCTTTCCGCCACGTTACAAATATTTAAGATATCTTTTTATGCATCCCTCCCGAAGTTAATAATTCATCGTCTAGAAAAATAAAATCTGGTGCTCACCGCTAGCTTTGTAGTTGAAAAACTTGTTATAAAGTCTTAAAATAGTTGTACGTAAAATATATTAATGGTAAGGTATTGTTTTTATTAATTTGAAATATAAAAAACTTACATTCCCAGGGGTCTGTTGGAATAAAAAAGTTATTTTAGTAACGAATTCGCCAGAAATGAATAAAATGTGAGTTTTGAGCAAACAAAAATTATTAGGGTTGTGTACCGCCTTTAGGGTGTTTGTGCCGCGTGCCAGATCTTTGAAGTGTGAGATCCTAAAACTTCAGCTCTTTTAGTTATTTAGTTATTTATTTGTAAGAGACAAACAGCTTATGCATAAAATATAGATACATATAAACAAAGATAAAATTTAGTCAAGCCGAAAAGGTCTACTATGATAAAGATACTTGAAGATGGAGTTTCATAACAACTTAAAATTAATTTTTGGTGAGGGGGAGAGGAAGAGGAAAATAGGTTAATGATAGGAGATGCTCCCGATAAGTTCCACAATCTTGTATTAATTTTCGATCGTGCGGTTATCGTTATCGTTGTACGGGCAATAATAATAACAATAACGTCATTCTCGCATGTGTGCCCATGAGTTGTTTTGGAGGAAATCGGAGCCGTCCGCGGCTTGGTTTGCCTTATTCTTCAGCTGAAATATGCGCGAGTGCATATTAATTCCCTTTGCTAGCACATAACATGTTTATTTGCGGTTCACCTCTCGATGATCGTTCGTCCATGAGATTGGAGCCTTCTCGGCGGATTTTTTTAAACACGTCCTGGCAACTTGTGCTACGCTGACGCTCCGGAGAATTCCCAGTTCCCGAACTGGAGATTTTTCAGTTCCAGTTCCAAAGGCCAATTAATACTCTTGTTGGAGTTGAGGTTGAGAACTGGTGCTGAGGTTACCTAGAATCGGAGATAATGGTGTCAAATACCAAGAACTTTTCTTTTTTGAACTTCACTTCTCGATTTGAGTTCCCAATGAGTTGTGAACAACGCATTTCTGACGGTCATTAGAGTTCTATATCAGTTGATCCACAATTTTCCTTTACGTTCTCTGACAAACTGCCCTCTACTTTCCCAGTATCTGAGAATTTTTCCAGTTTCGAGTTCCAGATAATCCTACACTCAACTTCCATCCAAACTCCTTTCTCCTTCTTCCTTTATTTCCCCTAATTTATTCCTCTTTCCCAACTTTATTCCTATTTAGGTTCGGCCCGCAAAGGTCAAAAGATAAACAATATTGAAATCAAATGGTGTCTTAAAGTCAAACACAATGGCGGCGTCAGAGATCCTAAACGTTTAAACACCAATAAAAAAAATAATGTCCTATTATTTGAGACTTGTCCTTGTTCATGTAATATTATTTAGTCCCAAATTTGCAGCCAGTATACTAACTAATAACAATGCCATTTTTTTCCAAATAATTCCCCTCAGAGCCTGTGCTTGCCTTGTGTTGTTTTTTTTACATTAACTCCACACAGGAGGCCCTGAGGAAAATAATTTCCCTCAGGGCCTATGTCATCTGAAATACTGTGTGGAGGGTCTTTTTGAGGATAGGAAGGAATGAACATTTGTCTTGAAGAGACCGATGTTGTAGGAAGGAGGAAACACAGAGGCCGGCATATCGTTCCACAGCCGAGCTGTTGAGCACAAGAACGAGTCGAAGAAGCGACCCGTTCTCATGTGGTAAATGTCAACCGTGTACATATGTTTGGCACGCATTTGGCGTGTCTCCCGACTATGCACCGGTGCCGAAGGTATCAATGTCATCTTCAGGGATGGTGTGTGCAGGGTATTTTGAGGAAAGGAATGCAATTATGTTCTGGGAAGGATAAAGGTGTGAGGGGTGGGTAGGAAGCAGAGGGTCGGTATATCCAAGACTGACGGGTATATGAATCCATCCCTCCCACTGAGCTGCAAGGCGATGTTCCAAAAAAGGTCTTTCTTAATCAGTCTCCCCCGATCATGATCCACGCAGCTGGTGGGAAGATGCATTCACCGCTGAGACCCAAACCAAACTCACCCCATGAACCCAGGCACCCCTGCTAGGTCACCAAATGTAGTGAACCATTTAGGGTGACCTACGGCACAGGTGTTGGTTATCCTATAAAGGGTTCCCGGGGCAGCGGTATCCATACTGCCTCCCAAATTTGTTACTTTTAACATTGTATTGCAAAATTTAGTAAGCGAAGTTGAAGAGAAAGGTATTTAAAGAACCTGACTTTTCATTTAGTTAGTTAGACTGGAAAATATTATTTCAAGCAAGACAAGACTTGACGTTTCATAAATTGAAAAACATAGTTGAAAGAATTGGAGAATTCGATCGATTTTTCCAAGAACTTTGTACGCATTCTAGAGCGTTACTTCATAATTTTTCCAAGAAGTTGAATATTACTCAACTCTTTAGGAAGGTAATTCTAGACTCATATATTGTTGTGTAATTGGGGGTGACCATGGAAAGGAAAAACCCTTTCCTTATTAATCTGTATAGAAAACCAATTCATTAAACCGATAAATTAATACATTTCCACCACAAATCAAGATGTTCTACGAATAAAAATAAATATTTAAAATAAATATTTATTTAGTTTCATACACACCGTATTATTATTGTTTTTGCTGCTATAAATCAAACTCAAATATGTGGAGTGGAAAGAAAAAAGTTTTCTTTAATTTTTACCGGAATGCTTTGGAAAAGAGGGCATAATTTCTTAAAAAAACGTATTGAGATATAATCTATTTATAATTTGATGAAAAATATATTTCTTTAAGTCTCAATACCAGGAAACATTACTGCTTGAGAGTGCCATTCGACTTCAAAAATGGGTCATTATCTCCGTTCTCCAATCCTGGAAAATCTTTGGAAATCCCGGGAACATGAATAAGGCATAGGTTTAGTCCTGGCGGAGCTCGGACAAGTAAACTTTGGGACCAATTCAAACAAAAACCGTAGGAAAGAGAATTTAGGGATTCCGTCCGCCTCCGGCCCGGTCACATATTTCCAATTATAATTATTGCAATGTTGTGGAATTTGCTAGAGGACACAAGCACAAAAAAGATAAAAATTATCATTTTTTAACCACAACTATTAATTTAAACGATGATTGTTAGGTGATCTCTTTGGTACGGAGCAGATAAATAAGAATCATAGCTGGTCATGTCACAAAGTAATAATACCGTCATAATTGCAAGTTAAAAATCAAAAGGTCAATAAACCACCATATTGATTTTTTTTGAGATTTGAATGCCAACACGTTCTTTTGGATAAAAGCTTTATTTGAAATATTATTTCAGTGCCAAAACATGGTTAAATCCTAAGTCACAGCTTGTTAAAAATAGTCTTCAAAAAAATTATTTGTTTTCAAAACGTACTCAACTCCAACAAACGAAAAGGGCCATGGAATTGGCAGCCATATTGGTTTTTTAACCAATCAATGGGCTACTTTCTGTTTAATGGACACCATTACAAGAAACACATATCGTGTGAGTGGTTTTGAAGTTGATGTGATAGTGATTTTTGTGAGATTTATAAATATATAAATTTATGAATAAATGATGTAATTTCTTCACTTCACCCCTGGCAGAGAAATCAAACATAGTTAATGAGTTTTAAAATGTGACTAAAACCAAATACTTCACTTTAAAAATGTATCGTAATGCATGGTTCAATATCAAAATGCATCTAAGTCCATTTTTAAATATTAAATAACTGATTAATTATCTATGAGATTTATATTTCAAATGTGCATTTAAAATGTTTTTTTTTACGGTCATTTCCATAAAACATTTAATTTTACTTTATTATACTATGCTATGCAACAGTTTTCTTGCTTTGTCAAAAATTTGGTTCGTGGAGATGAGTACGTTTTGATATTCAAATAATCAAACTTTCGATGCTTAACGTGACGCCTTCATACATCTTGAAAGATCTGCCAAAAACGTGGGTCTCGTAGTAAACCAGCAGAAGACCAAATTCATGGCCTAGGATGCACCCATCAAACCCCAATACTCTCATGTGGAAGTCAAAATTTTGAAACGGTTACAAGATTTGCAATCATAGGCTGTCTGATAACAAACACCAATAATACTAGATCTAGAGGAGATCTAGAAGCGCAAAGTGAACGCAAATCACAGTACAAAACGAGATGATTTATTAATTTGAATGCCTTAAGGATTTCACTATGTTACGTGAAACAATAAATAAGAATATTTGTATTTCATGAGAAATAATGATACTTTAACTACGTGTAGATTTAATTCTAAAGCAGGATAAAAATAGGAATGAATAAATAAATGTGCAAATAGTACGATATAACTGACACGAAGACCGGGTATACAATGATAAAGAATTTAATCGAAATTAAAATACAACAGAAATACTCATGTAACAATAAATTAAAAGAGTAGATTTAAAGTAAGTGTAATTTTCTTCAATTGCAGAAACAACGTACGTAATTATATACACCAAAGTAAGAGGCCATTTATTTTGACTTTGCATTTTAGCAATCCTGATTTAAAAATATCTAGAGAACACAATTTAATACTTAATTATTAATTTAATACAATTTAATACTTTTATTATGATATCCGTCGGTTGGTAGGCGTCAGGTAGGAATGCCATCCCTGTTCTACCGGTATTGCAATGGAAGATGCTCTGAGGAACTAGCGTCATTGATCCCTTGGGCACCGGTGCATAGTCGGGAGACACGCCAAACATGCGCCCAACATATATATATATGTACATACACGTTTGACATTTGTTACATGTTTTTTCGATTCGTTCTTGAGTTCAACAGTTCGGCTATGGAACGATTTGCCGGCCTCTGTATTTCCTCCCTCCTACAACGTGGGTCTCTTCAAGACCAACGTTCATTCCTTATTCTCCTCAAAAAGACCCTCCACACAGCATCTCAGATGACATAGTCCCTGAGGGGGATTATTTTCCTCGGGGCCACCTGTGTGGAGTTAGTGTAGAAAAAATATCCGTAGGAAAGAATTAAACACAAAGTTGGTACGAAATAGTTTTTCATGAAATCATAGTACACAAAAACAATGTAAACGTTAATACAAAACGTAAACGTTAATAAACAATGTATACATTATTAAACAGCATTTAAATTTTTTAAATTGGTCTGACTACTTTTTAATGGTATAATTGCGATGAGATATATCTAGTTGTATCTTGCATGTTTTATATCAATGTCCTATTGCAATACGTTTGGTATTTTGATTGCGAAATTGATAAAAGGATTTCGGTTGGGGAAACGACAATTGTATTCTGATTTCGAAATGGTCGTTTTGTCAAGGTACAATAATATTATTCTTTGTCATTTCATTGTCAGAGGCAAACCAAAGTAAAATACCTACAAAAAAAAACAAATTGCTCTCATGGTTTTAATCATTATTTAATTTTATAATCATTATTTGTGATACTGTATTGAAACAATTTTAAACTTTTTTCAACGTGTTTTAATATATTGTGCGACATATTGAATGACACCACGAATAATTAATTATTTTCAGTATTAAATTAGAATTTTTCATAAAGTTCATATTCTTATTATAATAAAACTACGATGGGTGCAATACTACAAACGATCGTAACAGAAATCCGTTTCGTGAAAGGAAAGGACTTTTTTTCAAGATTTCAAACGTTAAAGGTCATATATCTTACCTATGAGGTTTTGCTGGTATTTATAGGTGAACTGAGCGTTTTCCATTAATAACGTCTTTTCTAAGATATGTTCACTAATCCATCAAGAAGTAATACAAGACCTCGAATTGTTTATTCCGCATTAACCAATGATTCTTGAAAACATATTATTTCTATAAATGGTGTTGATTTCAATTTCATAATATTTTGTCGTGTAAGAAATAAATATTAATAGAAACCGAGGCTTTTGGCAGAGTTTTTCAAAAACAGAAGTAAAAACTAATTTTATTTTCTATTTATTTTGTTACTTGTGTTTTGGAGTGAAAACTTCTTTAGCATCGTTGTGATTTGAAACTCGATGAAACGAAAACGGAAACGCTAAAAAGAAGACAACAGAAAGCAGTGAAATATTTATTTATTTCACGGGTATTCGGTTACAATTTATACGATAAAACCACGGTCCTACGCAAGTCTTCTTTGGTCTACTTATATAAAGCTTCCGTCGCACCTCAGTGGTCAGACATTCATAGGATCAATGATCGAATCCTACGAAATCCAAAAAAAAAAAAAAAATAATTATTGTAAAATTAATATTCAATCTTCAAATCACTTCAAAATGAACAGGCAAAATAATGTTTCATCTGGCGACTCCGAAGAAGAAAACACAATAATAAAATAAAACGTAATAAGATGACCAAATGTATAGGAAAAGGTGGCCTGGAATTCGACGACAAAAACATGGAATAAACCATCCTTCCCATTGATAACAGAAGTGATGCCTAGCCTCTCAACTCTTCTCTACTTTAGTTTTCTGAAGGTTTCTCTTCTGCCGTGTGTGCGGTTGAAAACGCGCAATGCAATTTCTGTCATAAGCTAAGGAGTTTCGTAATAGTTCAAATATTCGAAACTACTTTTGTTCATGATACTTAAAGGTTAAAAGTTGCCCGGCACTAAAACTTGTTGTAATTTTTTTTTAAATGAAGGTTCTTTAATAATCTACCCATTTTCGGAAGTAAAAAAATAATTTTTTAATGAATCTAGTTTTGAATGAACATTTCAAAGTATTCTGATGAAAGAACATGTTAGAATAAAAAAGTTGCTTTGTCCCTGAAATTTCAAACCAAGCACAAAACTTTGAATTAATGGTTTAATAGACATCACAATGACAATAAAGTTATCCGGAACAAGGTGTTTTAAAGTAAATAGCTTCCATTGACAATGTAAGATCAATATTTTTTGTGGTTATACGTTCATGAATGAATGATTGATCGTTGAATCCCTTGTTCAATGTTGGATGATACAGCAAAATTTTACAAACTATTGTCAAGTATTTATGTACTAGGAAACTTTCAAAGTTCTTGGTAAAACATTATTGAATACACTCAAAGTTAGGCTCATATTCCGCGTCAGTGAAAAGTGTTTTTTTTTTTCAAAGAATCTTTAAATAACTTTGGAGTTGTTCAGTCGTCTCTTTGCAAGAACGATTTGTGAATAAAATATTCGAGTCAGGTCACGTCAAGAGTTAGACTAACAGAAGAGCATTTATGAGACGATGTTATGTATGGATAAAGCTAGTGGTAGGTGATAATAGACAGAGTGCAGTGTCACTCCATCTCTACCTACCCCTGATAGTTAGCTCATAATTACTGAGGTATTTCATTCGCGCAAAAATAAACAAAGAACAAAAAAGGAGGAACTCAGGTTTAAAATTTTCATGGCCAAAAATATTATGTTTATATATGTTTGGGGTGTTATGCTGTATTAAAAGTATTGCCATTATATATTTTGGAGTGTTTTGCCGTGTTGCGCTACCTCCTTATTTAGCGAACGTTTCGAACAGCGTTATAGTGTGCACATTGTAGCGGTCCCAAGGAACGGGAGGCCACCTACCTTTTGCTCGCGGCTAGCTCAAGTCGTCAGCAGGCAAGAGACCTCTCCTCGTCAAGGTCGTAGGTAGCTAGGGGTAAAGGGTGCATAGGTATTTGCCAAGCCCGCCCACGTGGTGATCCCACCAAATGAAAGAGGAAGTTGGGTGAAACATAACTATATTGTCGGGTATACACATTTACAACATCTTGCAAAACACAATATAAATCACAAAATAACACAATGCCTAACTAGGTAGTTCCTAACGTAAGGATCCCTCTCAAATTTCTCTCTGGGAATGCAATGGTTTAACCGGGAATTACTGTGGGACACATTACGATCAAGAGGGGAATGGTGGTTACTCACAGCTGGTGGTCTGATGCAGGAAACCGGGGAAGCAGGCCATGATCAGCGCAGGTCGCTCCAACGCTCTGCGACCTCGTAATTTACTGTTCAAATCGGGTTTGAATGGTCCGCCATTGCAGGTGGCGTCACGCGGGAATAGGGGGAGCGTGTTCGATCGACACGGCTACTCGGGCGGCGGCCAGCTAGTTTCTGCCGGAATGGCGGGGAGGGGTGCGGTGTGTTCCTTCTTGCGAGGGGGGAAGGCGGAATACACTCGTCGCGCCGCGAGCGGGACTGTGGCGTCATTATACTTGAATTGCGTACCGTAACAACATCTTCTCTGACGATGGACACCGTAAAGCTGTCCAAAACGTTGGCTTAAGAAGTAGGTAGCTCAACAAGTCAGAACACCCCAAAAATAAATAACGATAAGTAGGAACTCAGTTCAATTGTGCCATATATATTTGTTTGGGCGGTAGCTGTTTTGTTTTAAAACGTTTAATTTCTATATCCGCTATATCAATTTTCACTGATTTGGAGAAAATAGCAAAAAACTCACATCTCTAGCGTAAATAAATAATTGCATTTTATATTTTTTTTATAATGAATTGGAGTTACATAAATTTGAAAAGTGTTCAACTTTCAATGTATGTCTAGCAATATTTAAGCAATTTTAATGAATAAAATAGATATAGCGGATTTTGATAATCGCTTCGTGATTTTCTCACGATACAGAGGCTTTTGAAACTCAACTGACGCTCGAGTTTTAAACCCGCCATCTTGGCAAAATAACTGCTCGAGATTGGTCGAGTTCCGATACAGCGGGTTTGTTTCTCACTCGCAGTTTTAACATGGTTTTTGGTCGTGATAAGGGAGTTTTTGGAACTCATTTTTAGGTTCGTTTTGTGCAAAAATGTGAACACGATGTCATACTTAGATCGATTTGGCAAAAAAACTGAAACAGCGGGTTTTGAAATTATAGGACTCATTTATCCAGTTCCTTCCTCTTCCTAACCTTTCTGAAAAGCTATTTGAAATTTGGAAGAATGGCAAAAAATATACTGCATATTCGAATGCATTTGTTTTGAAAACAGAAGAAGATTTGGAACTATCTTGATTGCAAATTGTTTATAAATTTTGCCTACAGTATCTCTTTTTTAATTTAAAAATAACGAATTTATAGTGTTGGAAGTAATTAATATCCCTTTTAACTCATTTGTTTTGTTGTGGTGATAATTAGCCTGAGGTATCGCGGTGAAACCATGCAGTTATGTCGTGTCATCGTGTGCTCCTTTGCAGAGAAACATGATTGTTCATTTTTTTTCCTGGCACCCAATCCCAGCAAACACCATTTTGTCTCTTTACGTTTTTATTAATCATTTGTCCATTACAAATGCCTTTGAAGCTGTTTTGGATGTAATAATCGCTATGGTCTATATGAATACCGCCCAAAGGTCCCAACTGCTCCCGTCTGGAACCAATTTGAGTAATGCTGTGAGGCTGAAGGTAGTGGGGAGGGGAAAGAGTTGAGGACGAGAAAGATAGGAAGTACCTGGCTATTCAGATCTGGTCACCAAACACGGCTAAAGAAATTTCAAGCAACGTTTTAACTCTGAATGGTGGTTTTACACTAGGGCGATAATGAGAGTATCTTCCACTCTGGAACATGCCGCAAATATACTTTATATTATTTTAAATGAATTAATTGTGAAATAACACAAATTAATCAAAAAAAAAAAATATTTGCCACGCCGGGATTCGATCCCGCGACCTTCGGATTGCAAGTCATGATCCTTACCGCTAGACCACGCCGGCCTTCTATATACCAACGGTAACGCATTTAAAAAATAGCTTCCAGCACTCTACTTAAAAGAGCATCTTTTAAATTCTAGACTATCACTCAAAATTTTTAACGCTTTTTTAATAGTGCAAGCATCTCGTTTTTCGAATAAGCTGCACTTGGATACTTTAAGATTTGCCTAGAGTTAAAAGTAAAGAGGCACTTTCAGTTTTCACTTACTTTATTATTCGCTTAATACACCATTTTTTTTCTTTTCCCCTTTATTCCTACTCTTTACAATAGGTCCCGTCATAATAAGTATATATTTTTGTTCAAAGTGTTTATCTCAATCCATTTACATAAATTTTCTCCATGAATTAATGAATATTAAAATTTTTATTATTGGTTCACCTTTTTTAATAATTTTAAAAGATTGTACCAAACAAAACGGTATTTATTCATTGGAGAAGGAGATGATACAAATAAATCTAAAAGAAGTTTGAAATAGAACGAGACAGAGAAAATAAATATAAAAAGTTACAGTTGCAAATGTGAATCGAATCCAGGATCTCTGCCTTACAGGAAAAACATCTTGAGAATAACAATCAATAAAAATGACAAGATACAAAAAATAAGGTTACAGTGGTCGAGTGGTTCTAGTAAGATAGAGATCCTGGGTTCAATGCCTGATTGCGGCCGTTACCTTTTTATTTTCTGTGTTTTGTCTTTTTCATATTTTGTTCAGGTTCATTCGTATTATTTTGTCGTAAGCAATCTGTATTAAAGCTGTAAGACCTTTAGAAGCATTTCTACGGCTTAAGTAGAATTTATTAGGTATTTAAACACTCAAAATGTTAATACATAAAAACCTACTGGTGGTGAGAAATTTAAACCAGAACATAATATTACGGTTCAAACATTATTAGAGTTGGAGAAAAAAGAAGTTCGTCAACGCATTTTCAAATTAATATTTCTTCGGGGAATATTCTAACTTCTATACTTCTTACGAATCCTTGTTGTTTTCTGATGCAGGCTTTCAAAACTAGAGAATACAGGAGACCTAGCCAAAGTTTTGGCATTCTGTCCAGAATTTTTTTTAAACTTTTTAACCTTGAGGGCTTATGTTTTGCAATGATTTTCTCATAAGCGAACTGTTAAAATTCGGATTGCGCGGGAAATATTTTCGATTTAATTAAGATTAGATTCCAGACATAAAATATACATGCTGTTTATGAACATACTTCATAAGGTTTTGAAAGCAGATCTCAAATCTCTTAAACATTTTAGTATTAATTTCCAATTTGCTAAAGGTTTTTTTTTTTTTAGTTAACACCACGCTGAAGGCTCCGAGAAATCAATTAACCTCAGGACCTATGTCACCTTAGGGGACGCTGTGTGGAGGGTCTTTTAAAGGAAAGGAAGAAAAATAATTTCTGGGAAGGAAAAACGTAAAAAAGGGATGGGTAGGAACCAGTATCAGTAAACCAGTATCTCCCGATCCGGTCCGCCTTGCAGTAGGGTGCCCAGAGATATAGGCAAACGTCACCAAACGCAGCAAACAGAGATAATGAACATATTTACACAATTTAAATTTGTTACACGAAAACGTGTCGCTTTTAAGACTTTAAAGACACACAGCATCAAAACTTAAATTTTGCTTTGATGCTAAAATACTCAACCAAATAAAACAATTTATTAATTGTACAAAAAAAAGTAAAAGCAAATTTTTAGTAAGGATATGTGTTGCTTTATTCATTTTTTTTTAAATTGTAAAATATTTGCCATTAAATGAAATTTTTCTTGATTTTACGGACTACTTTTACATTTTTGAGAGTTAATTATAATTAATTGAAAAAATGTTGCCTTATCTTTGGTGATAATTTAATGAAAAATAAATCTGTTGAAAGCTTTTCTTGGCGAAAAAAAATTGTTTTAATAATTTTATTTTATTTTTCATCACATTTTTAATTAATGACACAAAATTATATTTTCTTAAAGTTTCATTTTTCATCACAAATGTTTTCCAAATTTGCTTCAAAAATCGTGAAAAATTGAGTTCTTTGATGAATCGTGTTTAAAAGCACATTTTATAAAACGGCACACATCCTATATATTTCCATTAAAAAAAATAATTTTCCTGTTTTGTCGGGTATTTTGGCTTCAAATTCAAAAAAAGGTTTTGTATGAAAAAGGCCTCATAGCTGTTCCCCTCAACTTCAAGGCAATATAAAACTGTCTACTTATAACAATATTATTATTTTACCTCCTGATATTATCTTTGTAATGATTTTCGTTAAAATGTCTCCGCAATACCGTCAAACAGCGCCTGAATCTCTTATTCATTACTTCATGCTTGAAATATTTTCATTACTTAATTTTTCATTACTTAAAGCGTAGCCAGTGAGGATACGACGTATTAAATGCGACTAATAAAGTCAGCGGGTAAACAGGCTACTGTTGTGTATTGTACAGGATAGGCACGGGGTGTGGGTAGGGTACAGCATCTCGGCTAAGTTATTGTGTAATATTAGGGGGAGAGGAAGCATCTTTACGAGACGCTGAAGCGAGAGATATTCATCTCAAATTTCACAATGGAAGTAAATCACAACCCGGCAATGTAGTGGATGGTGCAAAATAAAGTCTGTTAATTTTCAAAATTCGTCTTCAATCTTGCATATAAGTTTGATTACTAGTTTACTGATAAAGTCATCGTAAATATGTATTGAACGACGTCCTTACTAGATAAGGCTCTGAGTAGTTCTGCCGTTCCTCGCTGGCGGACTGAAGGTGCTCGGCCAACTCTCCGGTGCCTTTGGAAATCATCGTAACCGTTTGTACCCAACATATGAACGACAATAGATGATACTCTTCTGATATCATACTTAACTGTTGAGATATCGCAATACTTCGTTTTACTACCTATGCTCTCGTTATCCGTTGAAGAAAGCTGAAACTACATAATCAACCTTTACACATTGTGATTTATTTTTCAGATATTATGTCGTGTCGCTCTACCACCTTCTTTACACAACTTTTTGGACAGCGTTGAAGTATCCATTAACAGAGCAGATGGGTAATTTAATTAATTAAAATTGGTTCAAAGAACATCATTTTATTCCATACACGTTATTCCATAATTTTAAGTGATTTTCGGTTCAAAATTGCAATAATTTATAAAATTTTAAATGATACACATCGTGAATGTTCAAAATTGGGAAAAAATGCAAAAAAATTAGATTAACAACAATGAAAAAATCAAGTACACAGAAATCTCTTAGTCACTTCAAGCCGAAAAAATAACGAAAATACGATTGAAAATATGTTTAATTTTTCAAAGAAGTAAGAAAACATGTTTGCCACAATCATTCGTAGACCTTATGTTTGCAATCAATTATACTCACATTATTACAATATTTTAAAAATAATATTTTTGCCAAATTTTTTATGTCTTTTGTATGACAAGTTACGATTGTTAATTATTAACGCACACGATGATGTGACCTAGCTCAAGATATATTAATTAGTAGGTATTAATTTTACTCACGTAATTTGTTGTTTGGTTTATAAAGTCTGCTTATATAATTTTAATTTTTTGAGGTAATGGAAGCACAAAGACCCAATTTTAAGGGAGTTTAATGAGTTTGAAACAATTGGAGAAGAGATGCGAAAAAATGAAGTTACCAGTAATAATTACTAATCGTGATCTCTCGTTACGAGAAGATTCTGTAACCCATGCATGAGGAACAATAATTATGGTTGTGCTGAAGTAAATAAAGTTTTGTTCACATGAATTTAAATATTTTTAAAATTTTGCATCACCCGTTGAATTTATATCTTTCCTAAGACGAGCTCTGAGATTAATAATTGTTCTGCAGTACACACAATAAGACAGTACCAACTAGACAGGATCAACTTCCAAAAAAGCGTGGGAATGAATGATAACGAACCCTGTAATATTCCGTGTTGTGTTTCGTACAAATCGCATCCAATAAACCAATGTTAGGCTGGCAATATGAACAGTGGCAATGAAAAGGATTCATGTCTTTCTATTAATAATAAATAACACCTGTTCTGCTAAAGCTCAAAATGTGCGGATTTTTGGATAAATTTCTGAGATAAAAGATTAGATAACTCACACGCATTTGTGCCAATTAGAAATATTTTACACTTTAACGATTTAAAACCTTTTCACAACGCTGCGTAACATCAGTGGAATAGGATGGGGTGGCTGTGCAAAAATTATTTTAGATTTCTTAGCAAAAGCACATAAATCATTAATTACTATGAGCCTTCTACAAAAAACCATTAAGGTACCTCAGTGAGACAGTATTTGAAGAATTTTGAGATCTGGACAATAGACACATCCATGGGCACTTACTAGACATGGACATTAGATCCATTGGAACCTCTCACCATCCATCAAGAACTCTCTTGTCAAGGCAAGGCATTCACGGAGTATCTAATCCAATTGTACCAATTATAAACAAAACATCTCTTGGGCAAAACCAGTTTTCATTCTTAGGTCCAAAATTATTGGATAATGAAAAGGCTAGTAAATTCGTAAATTGGTTAGGGAACGGCTACAAAAATTTAGGGCAAATAAGAGCGGAAACTCACTTTACCAAAATTAAATACCATACGGCAAAACAGATGTTCTAGCACAGCATAGCATAACAAGAGGAATGGTACTGTTGAACGAAATATCAAAAACACTAGATGTATACAACTCTTCTTTAGATAGCCTGAAGATTTTTTTGTATAATGATCATCTTCTTAGGTGTTTAGATTGTCAAAATGAGAAAATTGTGCGGTATTTGGGTTATTTATCTGTTGTACAATTAAAAAAAAAAATAAACTTATCAAATATAACACATAATTTAGCTTACAAAAATTCGATTGATCTGGGAACATATTTATATTAATATTATCACTTTGACTGTTCTTAAAGGGAATTTCCTAGTTGAACAGTCAAAGTCTACATATTTTGTAAATTTTCTTACATTAAATAAATATAAAAAGGTGTTAAGAATTTTATAAATTTTACAGACGGTGTTAAAAATTAGAGATATTCCTAATCGAAGACCACGACTACGCTACCCTACAATTTTAGCGGCCAATTTTCAGCTTTTGAATACAGCAAGGTGGTTTTAAAAACCATTAAAAGGAGCCAATTAATGTATGGCAATGATGTTTCGGTGATTGTTGTAAGTTTGAAGGGGGATAAAAAAGTGGAAAGGTAAATTCTGGAAGTCTTTGGCACTTCATTATTTCAAACAAATCTTTCGATTTTAAATTGTGTTTTCTCACCAGGATCTGAAAATATCTACACCTTATTTTGTCAAAGTAAAACAAAAAAAATCTTAAAAAGGTCGAGGGATTAGGCTAAGATCTGGAGGACGCGGGTTGAAATTCTTTAAAAAAATAATTTGATTGATTTGCTGTACTTAAAATTTAATATTTAAAAAAATGTAAGTTATATTTGCGGAACGTTCCATACCACCCTTCAGAATCGAAACGTTGCTTGAAATGTTGCCTTTAGCCGTGTTTGGTTACTAGATCTGAGTAGTCAGGTACTAACCCATATTTCTCTTCTTCATCTCATTCCCTTCCCCACCAACTTCAGCCTCATACCATAGGAGTACCCAAATTGGGGATACCACAGCCTGACTGGCTCCAGGCGGTCGGGAGCAGTTGGGACAAAAAAAAATAGCCTCTTCACTACTTCAAACAAATCTTTCGATCCTGAATGGTATTTTCTCCCAAGTACCTGAAAGTGTACATCTTCATAATATAACTCCGCTTTGTTTGCAAAGTAAAAAAGTTTTAAAAATATTCTAATTGCATAAAAATATAAAAATAACATAATTAAAAGTATAAAAATAACATCTAGCTTTAAATGTTCAACTTCAAAATTATGTACCAGCATAATTATGTATCCAAATTCGTTTGTCAAAAGCCAGTAAAAATGATTGTGTACATTCTACTTCAGCGAACATTTTTGCGCTTCTTTGGAAACTGAACCAGCGACGCATCAAAAACAATTCATGTTTCAAAAACAAAATAATAAATCATACTCAAAAATCGTAGAAGTTCATGAATGGAAAAGCTTTATTTTTGTTAAATTTCAAAAGCTCAGCCGATCAATTTATTGTAAACTCATTCGAAACTTCCCAAAAAAGCTACAGAATGTTTCTCGTTCCCCTTTGTTTTTTTTCCTTACTTTCTTCCACTTTTTCAGGCCTGAACGCAATTATTGTCAAAAATCTACACACATATCAGAAGCATTGTGTTTAGATCCAAAAAAATTCAAATTGGAATTTTCTATTCAAAGAATTTTTCGCCACGAAGTTAAATACCGCCAAGGAACACAAATTTTCCGCATTTATTTCCAGGTATTTACCTTTTCAATGGTTCTAACAAAAACATAACAACTACACGAGTGAGTTTTTTTTCTTGAATATTCATTTCAGCGTAATAAAGCGAAAATAAAAATGTTTTCATTTAGGTTTTCTCGGTAGCAATAATTGGATTTCGACGTGCTCACTTTATTTGTCTTATTAATTTTCTTGGTAATATTTGACTTTCTATTATTTGTCTGTTACATGATGTTGAAGTATTTGTTTTTTTGAGGTCGCATTGCCATATTGTTTTAATTTTTTGCATTGGTTGTAAGTTTTATACTTATTTGTTTAATGAAACAAAAATATTACTGTACGTCGTATCCCGGTTTGATGGAGGACGAATGTACCTTCACCACATCTTAAGTTGGGTGTTTTAAACTCTCACCGTATACGTTTATTATTTGATGACCATTTTTAAATCCGACGATCAGGCCCATTTTGAATAATTGACTTTTAAATAGTCACCGTTTATCACTGATTATAAATTCCTCCTTTAGTCACCAACACATATAACATACATTCTACCGTTCTCTAGCAGGAGTCTATATTACCTAGTGTGGTCTCTACAACCAGTGGTCATTTCATCAGATGTTATCTTTTCTGTGATCTCAAAATTTTATTTTAATATCACTTTAATTAATTAATTTACTTCTTAATAAACAAAATGTATTTTTTTTTAACTCTCCTTCCATGAAAACATTTTAAACCCAGAAATCCCAATGACACTGAAATTTCAAGGAATTTCGGAATGCTTCCGAAGATGTTCTGTATATTTCTATGTTTTAATAATAATAATGAGTTTATTCTGGTGTATGGGAAGACAAGTGCAGTCCCACACTTTCCATAAAGAAATACATTACACAAGCAGGTGAATGTAATTATATAAGAAAGACAAAGAAACAAATAAAAAGTAATAGTTAAGAAAAAAACAAAAATGTAATAACGATAATTAGCCTTTAGGGTGCTGTGACGACATTAGGAGCATTATGACGGCCGTCGTGGTCTGGGCAAGGCTCTCGATTAGCAATCCGAAGGTCGCGGAATCGAATCCCGACGTGGGCAAATAATTTTTTTAATTAATTTTGGTTAATTGTGGAAGATATCTCAGTATCGCCCTGGTGGAAGACCACCATTCAGAATTGAAACGTTGCTTGAAATGGCTTTAGCCGTGTTTGGTGACCAGATTTGAATAGCCAGGTACTTACCTACCTTCCTCTTCTCCATTTCCTTCCCCTCTTCACTGCTTTCAGCCTAACAATATACCTCAATTGGGGATACCATAGTCTCACTGACTCCAGACGGGTGCAGTTGGGACTCTTGTGCGGTATTCATATAAAAAAGTATTTTTCTCCAATGTGCTTCAATTGATGGTCTGAGGCGGGCTTCTGTGACGAGGATATTTCTAGAACTGCTTATCATTTCCCTCGTTCCCACCACCCTGGATCTCATGAATTCAAAAGCTGTTCAACCGGGTACTCCGTGAACATCCGGGAAGCGCTGCAATATCTCGGGAGACCAAACTTTATGCGGAAGGCGTTATTTCCCGAAGTCTTACTACTAACTTAACAAACGGATTGCAACCTTTAGAGCACAGGCGTCAGGTGGGAATGCTGTCCTTGTTCTACCGGTATTACAATGGAAGATGCTCCAAGGAACTAGCGTCATTGATCCCCTCAGCACCGGTGCATAGTCGGGAAACACGCCAAATACGCGCTCAACATTTGTACACGGTTGAAATTAGTCACATGAGAACGGGTCGTTTCTACGACTCGTTCTTGAGTTCAAGAGCTCGGCTGTGGAATGATTTGCCGGCTTCTGTGTTTCCTCCCTCCTACAACATGGATCTCTTCAATACCCATGTTCACTCCTTCCTCTCCTCAAAAACACCCATCACACAGCATCTTCAAAGATGACGTAGGCCCTGGGGGATATTATTTTCCTCAGGGCCTTGTGTGTGGAGTTAATGTAAAAAAAAAAAAAAAAACACTACTCTTTTGCAGTTTGCCCAAAGCTCACACTTATACAACGTTGCGCAGAAGAAAAGAAAGAGCATGTTTGCTGAGAACTCGTCTTTGCCTATCGATGTCGTCATCGTCCATCAGATTACTGGTGATTATGTCCCAGATATTTAGCTCCTTTAGTCATCTTTAGGTTCACACCGTTCAGGGTAGCTGGAGGAAAACTTTTCGGTTCTTGCCTATATCTTATGACTAGTAGAGCCGTTTTGGTGAGATTGTAATGCATGTGTTTCTTCGGCAAACTCTTCACAGATTCTCAGAAGAGTGCGTAGTCTCCTTGTAGATGGTGCCATCAGGACCATGTCGTCTGCATAACGAATGTTGTTCAGGCACTGGCCTCCGATATGGCAGCCTACCCCTGTATTATTTAGCCTGTCAGTGAGTTTAAAAGTTGTCTTAAAAAGAAATATTATTTTAGAAACTAGCAAAAAAATATTTTCGAAGCGTTTGTATTGAAATAAACATTGACAATATTAAATAAATGTTGGTTTAAAAAAATTTCAATCAAAAAAATTAAAAAAAAAAAATTTAAACGTCCGTAATGATGAAAAAATTTGCCATAAATATCACGTTCCTTTTTTTTTGATCGCTGAGAAAACTGCCACTTCAAAGTTTATTACACATATACAATAAAACAAAAAATTACAAGTGTGCAGTTCATACGCGGTACAAGTGAAACCTTCAGAAAACTAAAGTAAATACGAGTGGGGAGGCTGCAAAGCACCCCACAAAGAGGAGACCGATTATTTTCTACTCTCGCAGCGTAAATCCTATAAATGTACACGTTTCGTTGCTTTAGTTCTTATTTGTCCAATAGACTTTTAGAAAATTTTACAGAAGGAGATGGTTTTCTTTCATTAT
This sequence comes from Glyphotaelius pellucidus, assembly GCA_936435175.1. NCBI lineage: Eukaryota > Metazoa > Arthropoda > Insecta > Trichoptera > Limnephilidae > Glyphotaelius > Glyphotaelius pellucidus. The sequence continues at coordinate 26,864,831 of OW386555.1, read as the reverse complement.
TTCAATGAAACATTATGATAGGTGTTTAAGATAAGGCTCTTTTCGTATAGTTAAAGGTCTCATTTGTTTGAATAATACTAAGTTAAGTGAAACTATCATTTTTTATACTTTATTTTTAATTTTTAAGTGGAGGTTAAACAAAAACTAAATTGGTCTGTTGGACAAATAAGAACTTAGGCGACGGTTTGTCTCTTTTTAGTGACGCTTGTTCGTTTCATCGAGTTTTAAATTACAACTTTTAACTTCAATAAATAATGGTTTTTACTGAAATAAAACAAAAACGTTGTTTGCAACATATAATTTTTTTTTAAACTGACCGGTTTCGCTTAACACAAGCAATAAATAAAGGGTATAATAGGTACAATGGTATAAAGGTTCAAAATTAAACAACAATTAATGTTCAATTTTAAACTCAACATTATCAAACTTTCAGTTGCCTTCTGAAGGCATTATTACGTGACAGTTTGATAATGCCTTCAGAAGGCGAAACAGCAGTCACACGTAATAATAATTATCTAGCGGAACTTGTTTATGAATAAGCTGTTTTTATAAATTGAATAATAATATTGTTGAATATATAAAAGAAATAGAAATTTTTTTTTTTTAGTTTTTATTTAATATATTTATTCATATTATTATTCAATTAACGAAAAAAACTTGTTCTGCTGTGTAACTATTATTACGCGTGACAGCTGTTTCCCCATCTGAAAACACTATGGAATAATTCAAAACAGCTACAACGTGTAATAATAATTGCATAGAAGATTTTGTTTATAACTAAACTGTATTTTTTTTTTGAAATTGAATGATAATTATGTCATTGAATATATTAGAGAGATATTACAAGTAAAATGGTGTTCTACAAATTTAACTCAAAAAAAAAATTGTATAGACCTTCAGGCGTTATTGATTTTTCATGGTAGGATGGATGTATTTAAGTTTTATGAAAACTTCAACGCAAGTCTTTGAAAACATATACAAATAAATGACTTTTATGTTGTTTTTGAATATATCATAAATAACATTTTTGGTAAAATTATCTAAAATCCCTTTTTACCAAACTTTTGCTATTGTGAAATTAATATATTTTTCTCTTCATTTCATGGCTGGTTTATAATACAAAATGTGTGTAGAATTTATGTGTACCATCTTGATAAGAGAATCATTGTTATATTTTGTCATTCAATTCCTACAGGAACATTTCAAATATTTTTGTGCCACGTTGGTTTGTGGACCTACCTACCATACCTACACATTAAAATTATTTTTTTTATACATTAAAACCATACAGGAGGCCCATCTCTTGTGTGGTATTAATGTCTCAACTGTATTGCACACTGTTTTAGTACTCTCGTTCAAACACCATGACTTTAGAGAATCTAATTACTAACCCGTCAAAACAAAAAAGAAAAATTTCGTCAATTTCCGGGAAAATTCAAAAAAGATTGTCCTTGTGTACAACTGTAGGTACGCTTTTAAACCCGAGCGCAATAAATCACAAAATAATACGAAAATAAATCCAGTTATTAACTGAACAACAGGAAGTCCGCCAATTCGGTAAAATTGGTTTGGAGCAAACGATTTTCATAACCGAATGCAAATTTTCCAATCAAACGAAACACCTTCAGGCTTTTTATAAATTCGTAAAAAATCGTATATAATCATATTGCCGGAAAATTTGCTGGAAATAATTTAAAGAAAACCGCTGACTGGGGAAATTAATTTTGAATACCTCGGAACTAATATATTCCTTTGTAGTCATGTTATCTTATTATGTTTTACAATGCTGATGGCAAAAAAAATGTTTATTAGAAAATTTACAGCGTTAGCTACAAAAAAATTAATTCAAGGTTTTACGTTAATGCTTATTTCTAAAGTTCCGCAATGCTCTTACTGCGAGAAGCCCAGGTCAAACGGTACCAGAGTTAAGATGAAGTTGTATGTGAAATCCTATTTAGATTTATCTTTACGACGAATCGGCTTACAGTATGAACATAAAAAAGTATGCTACGGATAAATTGAAGCTTCTACTAGCTTTTCTGTATTGGAATTACAATAAAATTATTATTTAAGTACATAACAAAAAATATAAGCGTAAACCACAAAAAAAAAATTTTTTTTTTTCATGCTAATACGAAGTAATGTAAGAAACAATAAAAAAAATACCCCTTTACGGCTAAGACTATTTTTGAACTTTTATATGTTCTAGCTTATTTTCATTCTTATAAAATTATGCACAAAAAAAATAAAAACCACTTTTCCGATTACTTGCCTCGTGCCAATACGACGCGCGATTTTAAATTTTGTAGGCATGAGAATCGAAATATTTCTAGCGTTTATATTCCTCTTAAATGGGACTATGAAAAATGACTGTTTCGTTTTTTGTTAAATAAGGGTGTTTAATATTAAACACATTATAACTTTGCAAAACCGACTAGGTGATTACACCGTAGACATAACTTTGAGAGTGACGTAGACGACAATTATCTTACGGTTCACTAGTGATGTGCAACACAACATAGTGATGTGACAATGACAAGAGACGCCAAAGTATCAACAGCATCTGAGCCTATTTTTAATGTATTATCACGCAAATATTTCACCTGTTCCTGATGCTAAGTGAAGGGTGTATTTGAGGAGATGAAGGAGCAAACATGCATCTTGGAGAGATCCACGTTTTAGGAGGGTGCAAACGCAGAGTCTCTCAAATCGTTTCAAATTCGTAGTAGCGACCAATCTGTATGTGACAAATGTCAACCGTGGGCTGGGCAAGCAATTGACGTGTTTTCCTACTATGCACTGGTGCTGAAGGGATCAATGACGCCAGTTTCTCGGAAATACCGGTAGAACAAGGACAACTTGCCTACATGGTGCCTGTTTAGTTGAGATAGAGAGTCTATCAAACGCAATCATGGATTTTTTCAGGTATTTTGGTGCCCCAAAACAGAGATGGCTGATAAATTCAACAGTGAATGCACTTGAAAATTGTGCAGAATCAGCAAGTGCAAAAATGGTACCTGACACCTTAATTAAATGGCACCTTTTTAAAAAAAGCTGGATGCCTACTTTGGAAAGTTCAGATTGTTCTTCCTTTCAAAGTTATGCATTTGTTAAAAACCAAAAATAAAAATGGGGTTCGTTGGCGGAGTTGATTAGTATGCCAGCTCGCGCACCAAACCATTTATGAATTGTTGAGTGTTTTTCTAATTTAAACAAAATGAAAATCAGTTTTATTGTTTCAATAATTATATACTGATAGAAGATATTATCGTGATTTATTTTTTGTGTGTTATGCCGTGTTGCTTTACCTCCTTTCACAGCCAACGTTTTGGAAAGCTTTGCATTGTTCATTACTGTTTATTTTTCCTGATATATAAAAAAAATAATTTCATATTTATCGGTCCGGTAGATAAAAAAAAATTATGTGGTTGTAGCCAGTCAGACTATGGCATTCCAAATTGGGAAATGTTGTGAGGCTGAAGTTAGTATAAAGGGGAAAGAGATGGGATAGAGGAAAGTGGAGAAGTTTCTGAGTATTCAGATCTGATCACCATACACGGCTAAAGCCACTTCACGAAACGTTTCAATTATAAATGGAGATCTTACACTAGGGCGATACTGAGAGTATATTTCAATCTGGAACGTTCCGAAAATGTATTGAGTGCTGTTATTTTAAATGATTTAATTGCAAAATAACACAACTCATTCAAATAAAATTAAATTAGGCACGTCAGGATTTGAGCCCGCAACCTTCAGATAGACACTATAAAGCTCTCCAAAACTTTGACGCAACACGTCATAATACCCCAAAAATCACGATAACACTATTGGCCGTGCAAACGTCGAATCATATTTGAGGGTAAATTTGTTTCAACAAGACTACCAATTATTGTATTATTGTTATTTTAACATTTCCAATTAAATATTCACCGTTTGTGGCCAATAAACACCAACCTGTGACCCTCGTAAAATTTGTAACTAACCATTTAAACGGAAACATCTTCACTGTTGTACTAAAATCGGTCAAATTACCCCATTATTTAAAATAGCACTGACAATTAGGCAAAGGATTTTAGAAACAAATGATTATCGATACACGTTGTAATTTTTGTTGAAAGCCGAGCGGTGATCGAGATAAATCAATATTTCACTCCTTATTCCTTAGGTTAAACATAGGTTACAAGTTAAAAGGATTCAGCACAGCATAATTCCTGAAAAAGGGTTGGCTAGGTGAACTAGCAGGGGTCGACAACCCGTCAGGTTATTTAATTAAATTTGTTTATTTTTCAAAAATTATCTGCAACAAACGTGCAAATAGTTTTATAGTAACGTGCAAAATGTAAGAAGACTTGTTTGAGAGAAAAGGTATGACAACGAGGTTACTTTAGGTATATAAAAGAGAGTGCATATTTTTTATTGAGATGGTACATTTTGTAAATTGAAGTTAAACCGCCATACCCCTATCATAATAATGTCGTAACATAAAGATAAAGGTATTAAAATATCTTGGTTTCTGTAGTGTTTGTTAATATAAACGTAGTTTCAATGTCTCTCAGCAGGTCGTTATACCAATAAGTTTAAAATCTCTCAATAGATTACGTTAGAATATATATAGTTGTATGTTGAATTAAGATGCCTTGATAGATGTCATTGGCGGAATTACATGATAGATACAACTGTCGGACATTAAGGTCTAATACCCAAACGGTTACGATTATAGCCGATGATATCCGATCTTCAGGTGGGCACCTTCAGTGAACAATTCTCTTACCGCAGATTAATAGATAGCTTTGGAAACGTTAGATTTTCATCAACGTTTAGTCTAGTTAGATGTTCATTGTAAATATGGTACGACAATAAACAAGACCCGATATCTCTAACAAACTAACGAAAACTCCTGATTGTCAGAAATTTATTGTTTATCAGAGGATTTAAAAGTATACTACAGTTTCGTAATATCTACCGATGTTCTGCAAAATGAACCCTAAAGATTACTACAATTTTTTACTGGAGACTACATTATAAATATTTTTTTCCAAAGAAATTCTCAATATCTTCAATCCTTACAACAAATTAGCAACACAACGCCTGTTTAAGGACAAAATTAAACGGGAGGAATAAACGTAACACGAGAAATAAGTTACACTTTTGAAAAATACGCGCCATAAAATTACCCGGATTCACAGCTTTACTTTTTTAAATCAATAGTTAATAACATTAGAAAATTTCTATTATAATTGTTGTACTTCCGACATATTTACTTATTTATAATTTTGTGGATAAATTATCCATTGTGCTACGTGGGTTTTTTCCACCAAGCGGCAAAACTATTTATCGCTGCGTTAATTTTGCTGAATTCTTGAAAAACTTGCTTTCGAATAATTTATTCATGATCAAGTTAATAATAAAATCAACATAGTAAATACCTACACGTTCCTCAATAACTACTTTTAAAGTATCTCAAGCACTCTTCTGTTTTACCATTATTACCCTATGTAAAATTTTTAACTCCTTTGTACAATTTTAATGATAACGAAACTACATACCTATGTACATATCAAACCTGTTTGTATCCTTAAAGTACAGTTTATAATGTTATATACTTCAAGCTTACAATTATACTCCTGAATAACATGTGTAACTTATATAATGTGATTCTGTAAAAGCCTTCAAGGCGTGTATGAATAAATAAATAAAAAAAAATAAAAAAAAACCCTGTATACATTCCATAAATCAACAAGAGTATTACAATACTGACCAGGTACTCACAGACTTTATCCTTACGGAAGCGCCAATTCTGGACGGGATATGATCTCGCCGAGAATATCTGTGAATCTCGTTAATGCTCAGGGGGTGACTCGTAACCCACGACATGTGTCATACTTTAAAAAGGGTGGTATGCATGGTACATAATTTAAATACGGAGATTGTGATTTAATACATATAATTTTGAAATATCAAACATATGTCGAGGCCTTGCTGGAGAGGTGGTTATAAATATTACATTGGACTTACCCCCCATGGAACCGACCTTTTACTATGAGAACTACCGATAGCTAACTGATAAATGACCGTCTAGTAGCTGCAATGCTCAGGCAGCATTTCCTGCAGCCAGGACATGGAGTCAGTTCCGCCGGTCAACAAGCGGCCCTTTTCCGCGTCCAAAATTAGCAAGAAACCCCGCCGGGGGGTGTTTTCCAATGATGTAGGTTTGGCAGGTGGTGGTGCCCTCTGCCCTCGGGCCAGACGAGTGTCAAGGTCGGCGGAAAATTACTTTCTCGCCACAAAGAACTGTGAATAACTTCACAAGCAATCAGGGCACAGATAATTAATCAATTCGGAGCTCTGTCCCAAGTATGATCGGTCGAATTAGCACGGATTTAATCTCTCAGGTTCTAAAACATCTCATGGCCGCCGTACTTTTTTTTTTTTTTTTTTTTTTTTATATTAACTCCACACAGGAGGCCCTGAGGGAAATAATTTCCCTCAGGGCCTATGTCATCTTTGGAGATGCTGTGTGGAGGGTGCTGTTGAGGAGAGGAAGGAGTGAACATGGGTCTTGAAGAGACCCATATTGTAGGAGGGAGGAAACACAGAAGCCGGCAAATCGTTCCACAGCCGGGCTGTTGAACTCAAGAACGAGTCGTAGAAACGACCCGTTCTCATGTGACTAATGTCAACCGTGTACAAATGTTGAGCGCGTGTTTGGCGTGTTTCCCGACTATGCACCGGTGCCGGGGGGATCAGTGACGCTAGTTCCTCGGAGCATCTTCCATTGTAATACCGGTAGAACAAGGACAGCATTCCCACCTGACGCCTGTGCTCTAAAGATTGCAGTCCATTTGTTAAGTTAGGAGAATCTATCAAACGGACCGCCCGTTTCTGCACAGAGTCGAGGGTTTTTTTCAGGTATTTTGGGACTCCAGACCAGAGGTGGCTGCCAAATTCAACCGTGGGGCGCACTTGCGATTTGTACAGGGTTAGCAGTTGTGTACTATTAAAGTATCTGCGGGCCCTGTACAGTACGCTCAGTTTCTGAGAGGCTAACTTAACTCTGGCCTCGATGGAGCCCCCGTACCTGAGCTGGTCACTTAGAGTTACACCAAGCATATCAATGGAAGGCCTGTTCGGGAGATTGCTTCCGTTGAAGGAGACTAGATTATCATTCCGATCCCTTTTAGACGTAATCAGACATGATTGGGTCTTTGAAACATTAAATTCGACGAGGTTATTCTTACCCCAAGAGAAAACACTCTCGAGGTAACCGTCCATTCTTTGTTTCAAAGCCCTCCGAGCCATTGGGATTTGTGAGCCCTTTGGGGGCTTGTCAAACAAAAAGCTATCATGGACTGTACTGTCATCCGCGTAACAATGAATCGGTGCACATGTCAAGAGGTCATTGATGTGCAACAGAAACAAAGTCGGAGACAGAACCGATCCCTGTGGGACGCCAGCATTTATCGAATGCGAGGAAGAGGTGAAACCATCAGCAACCGCCTGAATCGACCTCTCCCTCAAAAAGTCGGCAATCCACGTACACAAGGAAGCGGGAAGTCCGTAAGAAGGCAGTTTGTTGACAAGCCCTCGGTGCCAAACCCGGTCAAAGGCCTTGGAAATATCCAGTGCAACGGTTTGGGTCTCACCAAAGCGTTCCAGGCACCGCCCCCAAACATGTGTCACATACGCGAGAAGATCACCGCACGAGCGGTTCCGCCGGAATCCGTATTGACGGTCGTTAATAATTTTGTTCTTCTCGAGGTATGTGAGTAGTTTGTCGTTGACCACACGTTCCATCACTTTTGACAGAACAGATGTGATCGCTATGGGGCGGTAGTTGGCCGGGTTAGAGCGGTCACCTTTCTTTGGAATAGGGTGAATGATCGCTTTTTTCCAACCAGAGGGCACAGACCCAGACTTCAGGGACATTTTGAAAAGCTTCGTCAAAATTGGAGCTATTTCTGCAGCGCACCTCTTCAATACCAGGGCAGGTATTCCGTCAGGCCCACTAGCTTTATTAACATCAAGCCCTCGTAAGACTTGGAGTACATCCCGATGCCGAATCCTCAGCTTTTTCATACGAAAACCGCAGTGAGGAACCGACGGCGGGATAGCACCTTGGTCATCGAGGGTCGAGTTTTCCGCGAACATTTTGCCTAATAAGTTAGCCTTTTCGGCGGCGGTATTTGCTAGAGAGCCGTCAGGTCTGGTAAGAGGTGGCAGACTGGGTTTGCAGAAATTGCGACCTATAGAGCCCGCAAGCGACCAGAACGCTCTGCTACCATGCGGGCAGGCAGCCAGCTTTCTGCTGACCTGCAGGTCGTGCTCGAATTTCGACCTATTGATGATTCTCTTACTTTCCTTTGCAATTTGGTTGTATAATATTCTGTTTTCGGACGTTCGAGATGTGTTGTAGGCTCGGTAAGCCGCGTTTTTTCGTCGCACTGCTTCAGAGCATTGTCGACTGAACCACGGCTTTGAGCCCATACCAGTTTCCTTAATAGTGGATTGGATGAAGCCATCCATCGCGGACGTGATGACTTCACCAATTTCCTGGGCACATCTTGAGGGATCCGAAGTCCGAAAACAGACAGCTGACCACGGGAAAGCATTAAAATGTGCCCGCAGACCGAACCAATCTGCAGACCTATAGTGCCACACTTTTCTTTTCAGCCTTTACAACAAGTTTAAAACAACACCTTTAGTACAAGTTTCTTTTTTGAAAGAATCACGACTATTCCCGCCGAGGGGTTTTTAAATTACCGATCACACATAACGTACTCGTTGTAAACTTAAAAACGCCCGGCATTATCTATATAAAAAGGGAATTTTACCCCGTACAAACTCAAAATTCACAATGTACTCCGTGACTGTCGCGTGCGTAGATCCCGGGGCCAACCTCTCCCAAATCTACCCACGCAAAAAGTGTCGTATTCCCGCGGAACTGATCCAAGTGTCGCCTCCGGTCGTAGACAAAATCAGAGCTGGCACTCTAATAAATAATAAGCTAGTTCCTACCTAATGATGATTTCGACGGGTAGAGACGTCAGGATGCAGTACAAATGATAAAGATATTAATAATTATATTTAAAGGAATAAGGATTTGTACTACATCATAACATTTGATAATAATATAACATCAGACAAATTGAAAAATAAAACAGATATGACAGCGAAAGAAGAACACACGTAAATAGAGTCAAATATGTAATACAAAAATTACATAAATAAGATAATGTCATGTCAAAACCTAAAAAGGTTTCGATAAAGTCTGTGATGAATCGTAATGCCTACCTACACCTACGCTATCGGAGGAGAAATATTTTCACGTTCAAGAGTGCTTGCGAAGATTTTTTTTTTTAATATCGTGTAAATTATAGGTACATCCAATAACGGCTAATAATCAAAACAAGAGACACGTGAACTTTTATCACGATGGGCGACCTTCATTTTCGTTCCCACAGGAATTAAAGTTGAACGAACTTTATTTTAAACAGAATCAAAGACAAAGAAATGAATGTTTATTGGCCCTGAAGAGTGTTTATATAAGTGACATTGGAAACATGAGTTTCTTTGGGCGCCGTTAGTCTTATCAAAACAAAAAAAATTAAGGCGTAAGTACGTGTTTGGTTAGATTGACACAGCAGACGATGAGGTTTACTTTAGAGAGAACCGATTATATTTGACAGTGCGGCCATTAAAATTGAATTGTGGCCGGGTACGTAAAAAATTCTAATATAAACAGAATTCAATTAATGAAGATTTATTTCAAAATATTTTAAACATAAGAAGGCGTTTAACAAGTTTGAAGGAAGATAATCCGGCCCTTGTCGTTAGTGGGGTGACAGTTAGCGGCAGAGACGGTCTGGAGAGAGTTGATCGTGAACTCGGTGTCTTCTTTTATAACATAAATCAAAGTGTAAAATCCAGTGAATTTATATTCGATGTTTCTGTACGACTTAAAGATAATTGGAGAGTGGTCTTTAAACATTTATAAAAATTTAGTTTCTAAAAAAATAAATATGATTTCGGAATAATAATAACATAATTAAAGCTTTAGAAATCCGATTTACTACAATTTAAATTACATAAGTGAGAGGATAATAATCATGAGATACGCGGCATATAATTGAAAAATAATTTAATTTCACTACGAGTTTTCAAAGGAAAAATAATAATAATAAAATTTCGAATTTTATATCTAAAATAAAGTTTTGATTACGACTAAGAAATCCGGCTGAAATAAATTTTAGAGTATTAACGAGATATTAAGCAATTTAAAACTTGGTTTTAAAACGAATAAAATAACATCAGTGAAATAAATAAAAAATAATAACGAATTGCTCCAAAGCGATAGTGATTTAATAAGATGGTCAAATTTTAAAAATTAAAACTTTGGTTTTAAAACAAATAAAATAACATCAATGAGATAAATAAATGATAATAACGGATTTATTATGAGTGATTAAAATGATTTAAACTAAAAGAGGGAAAGGATCAAAGGGTTTTAACATAATCTAATAATACTCAAGTGAAAATTTGAATAGAATTGTTTTTTTATAATTCAACAATAGCAGGAGAAGGTTCTAGACATAGTCTAAAATATCCAAGTAAAAGATTTTTATAGTATCGATTATTTTTTTAATCAAAAAAATCTAACACTAAAGAATGCGATTAAAATTTTTAAACACCAAAAGGGTAATTTGCAGAATTTTGGTAAGTTTTTTTTTATCACTAAACTATTTACAGGTTCTTGGAGATAATGCAGAGCAAGCAGTTACACTTATTTATAAAATTTGCGAACAGAGCATGTCGGTAACTAACAATTTTAATAACAGCATGATCAAGAAATTAGGTCAATCCCATCAGTCAAACTTGACTTAGTTTGTTAACTACGGCCTTCGAATTGCAACGACGAGTATATACACAGAACTATCTAACTTTCATATTTGAACTTAAATAATTTGTTCCTTAATCGAAGTATCTAAGGATCTTTTAGAAGAATCATGCATTCTAGGGCAGTAAGACATCCAGCAACCACATGGGTTATTATAAAAAACATTGACACTTTTACTTTACGTGTTTGGGGACAAGTTTATTAATTATAGTTTTGCGATAAACTTTCAGTCGATATGTGAAAATTAATGGGGGCAATTCTAAAGCAACAAGCAAGCATAAAATCTAGGGACAAATTTATAAATTGTGGTCTGAAAATTTAAAATTTAAAAATTAAATTTATCAAAATTGAAAGTAGAATTTGTTGCATAACATTGTCTTTCTAGTTATCTAGGTGAATACCTACTACTTCATGAGGAGGGCTTCCTCAATAAAAATAAAGCCAAACCAAAAACTCACTTTTCCATTTATACCTACCTAATAGGATAGGTATCCCCTATCCTTTCATACCTAAACACGTGGACTCAGTGACCACATTAAAAGCACTGGTAGCGAATGTAGACATACAGTCCAAATCCAAAAACTTTACCCACGCAGTAAACTTCCGGATTGTTGTATGCAATTATGTGTCTCTAGGGAAGGTTAGTGAGAAACTTTCCCCAAGGGAGAGAGAAGCTTTAGGCCCTGTGACGGTATTGCCAAGACGGAGGCATGCGGAGGCAGGAGGAGACGTATGCGTGGAATACGCTGGCGTGGCGCTTAAAGAAAACTCTAAGTCATTTGCATATCATAATCTTGTCGACCTTCGATTTGATGCGAGCCAACTGGAACGCTCCCTTGGCGCAATCGCAGCAGGTCTAAGAGGTGGCAGGAGTGCGATTCTGTCGGATCACGAGGGGGATGGATACGGCAAAAACAGTCGCACACCACATTCAACGCGAGTAGAGTCGTGATAAGGGATGCAATGAAATACCCCTTCTAGAATCAGTCGAGTTAAACTACCTGGAGGTGAGGAGGTTGGGATAGTTCTGGGATACGATGGAAGACCTGGTACTTATCTCTGGTACGTAAAGCTCCTATCGAAGCAAGGAATCCCGCAGAAGAGGGTAAAATCCGGTCTTTAGGTATGTGTAGCCGTTCATTGACAGAGGCCTTTTCGGAAGTCGGTCACCAGAATCTATTTGGTTAGTGGAGGAGCCAACCTTTGCAGAAAACAATTTTTTTTTTATCCTTGACCCAATTCCTACACACGTCCCTTCCCCAAACAATCTAGTGTTTACTAACCATGAAAATTAAAACTCATGTTAGGTGGAGGCTTGCAGACTTCAGGTGAAAAACTGATACCTAGAATTAGGTCATATCACGCAGGTAAAGTACATACTTTTCATGAAATGTTTGTTATAAATTGATAACTGTTATTCTCTTTTATTTTTTTTTTAAATATAGCTGTGCTAGGGAGGAAATAAACAAAACGAATATCAGGTATAGGCAGAATCTAAGACAGGGTTAGTTTATCAAACGCGTTAGAAGATATTTAAATCAATCAATTAAGAATTCTTTCACTCTTACTCTAAAGAACCGAAGTTACCACAAAACCATACATTATACTCTTTACATTTGTATGCGTTTTATTACGCGTATGGGTGTAAATCCTAAAACAAAAAATTACACAACGCAGGATACGGAGATAATGTAAACAAAAATTCAAAAATCTTGATAACTGTGTGAAATTATCACAGGGATTGCGAAACACAGGGTTTAGATTAGCTCAGGAAAATGTAGAAGTTTGAAAAATAGGTTGGGGAAAGAGGTCTTCACAAAAGTGCGAATGACCTATGGATAGGCTAGAAGTACCCTAAATAATAGGCTAGGTACATCATGATAGAAAGCTACGAAAATTGAAGCTACGAAGGTAGGCGCGACACAGCGCATTCGGTGCCGTGATCGTACATAGGGGTAGAATCTCAACATATTTGATACAGCGTAGCCAGGGTAGATTTATCACGATTTGGTGCACGTAGGCAGGGTGTATCGTCACAAGTCCAAGAAATATTTTATTTATTTGCGAAGTGAGTGACAAAAACATTTAGACGTGGGTTGGCAAGTCTTGTCATTTGGTTCTTTACAATTTTCTAAACTCTAGTATTTAACATTTTTATTATATTCTTAGTAATATTTTTTTCTTGACTCGGTTCCTAAAATGCTGAGTATCGTTACCCCTACTCCATTAACTTTATTGGAAAACACTCCCCCATTCTCCGCGGTTCTAGGCTACGTGGAGAGCTGCGAACACCGACGTACTGGACACCAGTGATTTTTGATCACTCTATTGGTGACCTTCTTCTTCTTCTGCCTTCCACTACGCCAGTGACTATAAGTTTCTTCAAGTTAGAGTCCTTAGTTTGGCGAGCAATGTGTCAAAAGTAGGTCTTGCTCTTCCAGAATTTGTAGGTCTTGCTCTTCCAGAATTTGTAGGTCTTGCTCTTCCAGAAATTGTAGGTCTTGCTCTTCCAGAAATTGTAGGTCTTGCTCTTCCAGAAATTGTAGGTCTTGCTCTTCCAGAAATTGTAGGTCTTGCTCTTCCAGAAATTGTAGGTCTTGCTCTTCCAGAAATTGTGCGTCTGGCTGTCCACGGGATCTTGAGAGTATTATATTATATTTCATGTGTACTAAAATTTGGTTTCAGGATCTTCTTCTTTAACATAGGTACTTCATTGAATATTTTGAAACCCTTATAATAAATTTTATTTTGCATTACGGATAGATTTGTTTCAAAGTCAACCTACGGAAAAGGTGTTGAACTGGTTGAGTTACAATGAATATGAGTCAACAATAGGCATTATTTTGATATTTGTATGTTTAAATTAAAACTGACACTATTAAATTTAGTAGTTAAGACAAGACTAGTCTCAAGTAATTGCATCAATTTTATCACATTGATTGTAACGCGTTTTTGTATCATGTGATTAAAAAAATATTCGTTATTATAACCGTATTAATAATATTCGAACAAAATAAATGAGACGCCAATCAAGAGCATAATTTGTCTAAATTTTCCGGTATTCTAAGTGTATTTTCGTCGTCGTGTAATTTTTGTCGCATTTATTTTACAGTATCTCCTCACCCTGAAGAAGAAGGTTCCCGCAGGGCTTATGACGTCTTTGAGGATGCTGTCTGGAGGGTCTTTTCGAAGTAAGGTCTTTTAGAAAAGTCGAAATTCCCTCAACCAGTTTCTCAAAAGCATCCACCTCCAAGACCTAGACAAACCTCACCCAGACCTATGAACCCAGGCAGACTTGTTATATCACTAAATGAAGCAAACCACTAAAGCAGGTTGGTTGGTTATCTAATAAATGGTTCCCGGTATGGTGATACCCACATCTGCTTTCAAAATGAGCATAATTTCAGCACGTTTACAATTACTCTCACAACTACACAAGTGGCGATTTTTCTTTATTTTTTTCTTAATAATTTAACGGTTTGAAAAAACTAACTCCAGGCAACATAAGGTTTTCAGAGTGTTCTGCAATAACTTGTACACATTTCTTTTAAGCCAAACGTTGTAGATTCCTGGATTGGGTTGGGTTGGGTTAGACTAGCAAAGGGATTTCTTACGCAGCGTGGTAATAGCCACTTTGTTATGATCAGTATTGGAATATGTTCCAGTGATTTACGTTAATCACCCTCAGTCTGGGAAATAGGTCAACTTATGGCCAAGGGGGGTGGTTAGAAAGGATACCATTCTGCTGGAGCTGGTATTGGAAAGGAATTAAATAATAATTTGATAAACTGGGTTTTGATAAATCTATAAAGAATATTGATATAAATGAATATTTCAATTCTTGCATTATTTTGTGGAACAATTTTTGTGAAAAAGTATTTAACGGCTCTAGAATTTACTGAACTATGGAAAACTATTTATTCTTTTAAGGAGAAATTAAAAAAATTATGAGTTCTGATTGTTGAGTGTTGTGTCGAACTATTTGAAATATTTAATAATATTCTACCTGTCATTTTATGTTTAAATTCATCTTGAATCATTTCCATCTATGGACTCGTTTACTTTTAATTTAACGCCTTTGTCACATTTAACGGCCGGCGTAGTCCAGCGGTAAGGCTCTTGACTCGCATTCCGAAAGTCGCGGGATCAAATTCCGGCATGGCAAATAAATTTTATTGATTAATTTATGTTACTTCACAATTAATTCATTTAAAATAATATATCGTATATTTGCGGCACGTTCCAGAGTGAAAGATACTCTTAGTATCGCCTTGGTGTAAGACCACCATTCAGAATTGAAACGTTGCTTAGAATGGCTTAAGCCGTGTTTGGTGACCAGATCTGAATAGCCAGGTACGTCCCCACCTATTTCTTACCCATCTCCTTCCCCTCCGCACTACCTCCAGCCTCACAACATACCCCACTTGGGGGTGACATAGTTTTACTGGCTTCAGACGAGGGCAAATGGGACTCTTGTGCGGTACACATATAAAAAAATATAGATACTCGTATGAAGGCATTTTGAGTGAAAATCAGCGGTAAACATATATTTACTAACAATAATTTCGACTCAACGAAGGAGCATTAGGCAATAACAAAATACGACATACTTATTCGTGCAGTCGGCTTAATACTTGCTTAAAAATCGTACTTGCATATTATATAATATATGTGTCTGTTATATAATAGTCTGGTGTTATGCCAGACTCCCAACTGCTCCCAACCGTCTCGAGTCAGTGGGACTAAGGCATCCCTAATTTTGGAATGGTGTGGCGCTGGTACTAAAGGGGAGGGAAAGATTGTGTGAAAAACTATTGAGATCTTGTCACTAAACACGCCTAAAGCCATTTTATTTAATAAGACTAAGCCTTCATACACTGTACCCCAGCATAAAAAAAATCATTTAATTTTTTTATTTTTTATTAGAGACCATATAAAAAAAATGTACACAGAAAATATAATGATCAATTAAATGTTAAATATTTATTTCTTAGTCCTCCTCACTAGGTGGTCCTGTGCCTAGGCGGACTAAAATTATTTAAATATATTTAATATATTATCATAATATAACTTTTTAATCCGACTATAACACTGCTTATCTGACTATCCTAACTGCTCCCAACCATCTGGAGTCAGTGAGACTATGGCATTCCCAATTTTGATATATGTTGTGAGACTTAAGAAAGTGGGAAGAGTTCTTATATGTGAAATGCTGTCAAATACACGTCAAATGCTACCCAAGGCTTTAATTACATAATTAATTTATTAAAAAACTTAAATTTTTGTAAACGTTATTCTTCTCAATGCGGCTCCCCATTGTTGAGGAGGATCGGCACCTCAACTCCAATTTCTACGATGGACGAGGCTCTTCCACTCCTCATGGTCTTGCGATGTGGACTGCAGACATGCAGACACCGATAGACCAGATGACAGTGATACTTGGTCAATCCTGCACATTCAGAACCTTCCTCTGTTTCTTCTACCTTCCACTTTGCCGTGACTATGAGTTTCTCCAAGGTAGAGTCTTCAATTTGGCAAGCATATTCAAAATACCTTAAGATAGGTTGTAGGCAGAGAGTTGAAAGCCTATTTTAAATGCCTAGCTCTTCCGACTGGCTGTCAATGAAATCCTGAAGATATTTCTCCAGTACCACACTACGAAGGCGCCTATCCGTAAAAGTATGAAAAAATATCTAAGGTAATAAATAAATCATCATAATCTTCATGCCCTTATCTTATTCGGGTCGGGGAACCATTGCATCGATAAGGATCCTCCATACGTCCTTGTCTTGTGCTGACTGTTCGGCCTCCGTTCATGGCACTCCCATTCTCTTCTCACACAGTTTATGGAGTTGCCTCACCCAGCTGTGTCTGGGGCGGCCCACTGGACGTCTACCCTCTGGAATCGCACTTACCAATAATCACCTATGTATCTTCCTCGGAATTCGGTCATCAGGCATTCTTAGTACATGTCCAAGCCACCTCAGTTCCAATTTTTCTATGAAAAGTAGCAGTGGTTGAATGTTTAGATCGTCTCGGATCTTCGAGTTTCTTATATGATCCCATTTCGTAACCCCTGCCTCCTCTCAAGTACCTCATTTCGGCAGCTTGGACTCTACAGCGCGTAATAAATAAATACATTTATAAAATTGTCTAATTTATTATCCATTTTAAAATTTAACTACTCAGGTTCGCCAAAACATTAATATACATTCCTTTTAAGTAAGGATTTTAATAAACAAAGGGCTATAAATTCTCCCAATTCTATTGTAAAAAGCGACAACCTTTCCCTTTTGAATTTCACGCCAAGTAATTGGTTACTTTTGTTTGAATTTACTTAATTATACAATACGCGAGTTGATATTAATTGCTAAAATTTCTCCATTCAGGCGAACTTTATTCAAATTGCGTCATACGAAATGTACTACGCTGTTGAAATTTCGGTACAATTTATTTTGTATTAAGTACAGTGGATAAATGATTACATTAAAACATTTATGAACCGCGAGTTCAAGTACCTGCTGTCTGTTAGTTTCATTGTTTACAATTTGAATGAATATTAAATCCCCTTTAAGGAGAAGAGGTGTTCATTATTTTGAGAATAGGGAATGAGGTAGGGTCTTAGTATTAAGTTTTCCTGTTTATTACTATTCAAACCGTTGTATAACATGTATCAACCACTTGGTTTAAATACATTTTATATGGGTCTGTGATATCGAAATACTCGTGTTTTAATGTGTGAAATTCCCACAGATTCGATATTACATAATTTGTTTTTTGGTTTTGTGTTCCTATTTTTATTATTATACAAGAGATTTATAACTAATTTCCTTTTTAAGAAAGGAATAGTACAACATTATACTTAACTGAACTGCCTCATAAACAATATCTTATATAATGGAAGATGTCCACTGACTCAGCGTAATTATTTTAATCCGTAAGTATTATGGGCAATGAGGAATTTGTAAATAAGGTAGTCTCAAACACTCGTGTTATAATGTGTGAATTACCCACAGATTCGATATGACATTTCTAAATTACGTTAAAGCACATTTAGTGTTTTGATTTTGTGTTTCTAATTTTATTTATTTTTATTATTACAAGATATTCATTACTAATGCCTTTTTGCATGCGTTAACAGAGAAATAGTATAACATTATACATAACTCAACTGCCTCAAAAACAATCTTTTATATAATTGAAGATGTCCACTGACTCAACTGCCTTACTCCGTAAGTATTATAGGCAATGAGGTATATGTAAATAAGATATTCTCACAATTTCTGCACTGAAAATGATCCACACTGCTAGTATTACGTAGTGGAAGCCGAAAGCATATCAATGCAAGCAATTCCGGTCTATCAAATGCATCAATAAACAGAAATAACTGACTCAGCGTACTTACTTCACTCGTAAGTATTATGGGCAATGAAGAATATGTGAATAAGGTATCTCACAATTTCTGCACTGAAAATAATCCAGACTTCTGGTATTACATAGTGGAAGCCGAAAGCTAATCCATGTAAGCAATTCTGGTCTTACAAATACATCAATTAGATAGAAATAGCAAGTCAGTGAAAGGTCCTTCTGTCCGAAAATTTAAGAATATTAATATCATTTAAATTGCTGAATTGCCCATATTAGAAAATTTCAGAACATGAAAATTAACTTCAAATATTTGATGAATCCATCAATTTTTTTGAAACAACCCGTCCTTAGAAATGGTTTTGAATCCTTTCAATAACAGAATGTACAAGTTTTTTTTCTAACAATCTTAAAATTTTTAAAGATGTGTCTACTTGTTCCGTTTTAAGTGTAATTAAATTAATGTTAATATTGTTTGGTTCCGAAAATTCATTTAACAGCATTGCTAGAACAGCATTTTACATGTCAAAAGGATGACCTAGAATGAAGTTTTCGGGCGCGGAAACGCCAGTAACATTCTAGGTTAAATGGATTATTAATAGAATTATGTACTGTATTTATAAAGAATTATCGTGATATTAACACAAATCATTCAGATAATGCGATTTTTATCTACAAGGTACTTAACGGTTAAAAATTAGAAGTAACTTGGATATCCACAGAAATTTAGTTATGTTAAGGTAGCTGAGATACTTTTTCAATGTAGTTTGACTATTTAGTGGCGTATACTTATTATATGTTTGTTTTTCTAAATTTACGCCAATTATACATAAAAATAAATGTTTGCCCAAACACCTAATTTCAGCTACAACTCTCAGTAATGGAGCAGTTAGACAAGCGTACAAAAAAAACATTTACACTCCCACGGTAAACACAAGCTTTGGACAAAGAGATCAGAAATATCAGGCAATAAAACAATCTTTCACTAAATATAATGGAAGAAACAAAAAAAAAACAGGTACAAAACAAAACAAAAAGGTGGATTAACGGCCTCCGTAAGACTCTCGAATCACGATCCGAAGGTCGCGGGTTCGAACCCGGCGTGCGCAAATATATTTTATTTGATTAATTTGTGTTATTTTACAATTCATTCCTTTAAAAATAATATATATTATGTTTGCGGCACGTTCCAGAGTGGAAAATACTATCAGTATCGCCCTGGTGTAAGACCACCATTCAGAATTGCAACGTTGCTTGAAATGGCCTAAGCCGTGTTTAGTGACCAGACCTGAATAGCCAGGTACTTCCTCACCTTCCTCTTCCCTATCTCCTTCCCCTCCCCACTACCTTCAGCCTCACAACGTACCCCAATTGGGGTTGCCATAGTCTCCCTGGCTCCAGACGGGAGCTGTTGGGACTCTTGTGCGGTATTTCACATAAAAAAAAAACGAAAAAAGACAATTTGAAAAAAAATTAATAACGTAAAATAATAAACATCAAATAAAATATCTGGCATCACTTTATATGTATTTGGTTCTATGTACGTTCCATATAACCTTTAAACAATTTCCAATAATTATTTTTAAATTTATGGTTTATGACACTATGTTTACTCCAAAATAACCTTTCAGCAATTATCAAAAATTCTTTTTAGATTTTTGGTTTTATGATAAACTTTTAACAATTTCCAATGATTTTGTTAAAATTTTGTAAACTTATGTTTTTTATGATTATGTGCATGCATGCATATACGTACGTGTATGTATGTGTGTATATATGTGTTTGTTTGAATGTTTATATTGATAAATATGTATATACATGCGTGTGTATGATATGTATTTATGTGTACATGTATGCATATTTATGTAACCGTCTCAGAACAAACAACGTCTAGTGAGGCGGGTTATCTACTTTTTTTGTAAATGATAATGTTATTTCAATAAATGCCCGGGTTGCCGGCAAATAAAAAAAAAAAAACATTTACGGCGCACTTGAGATGAACTATCATAAAACCGCGTTTTATAAATTGAAGTTTTAGATTATAATTTAAACGGTAAAATACTGCTTGGTTATTTCAAAAGCCCAACGAATACAAAATATAATCTCACGAGGGCTGAATAATGTTAGAAAATTACTCAAAACTTTAGTTAAATTATCTTAGAAATTATATGATATTAACATCTATTGAACAAACTAAAACTATGTTCTAGAACCGATTTGCATATTTAAACTGTCTACGGTCTGTGAAAGTTTTTAGATTTGATTAAATTCACTATATAAACTAAGCACATCTTGCGTGTAACTTACGTAAGAATAATTTTGGCGAACACATAAAATGTTTCTATATTAAGACGATAGGTTATATTTATATATTTAAAAATTTATTTACATCCTTAGGAATAGTTCACGTCAGAATACGACATAACTTATTCCCAATAATTAAGTCTTAAGATTTGTACCTTCCTGGAAATTATTATTTTTAGATCTACATCAAAACAAAACATTATTATCATTTTTTTTTATTAATTTTTTTAATATATTTTGCGTGATACATGATTATAATTTTATATGCTGCTCCAATACTCGCGATTTAGGTGTGATTTTCGCTAGTTAGTTAAAATATAAATGTCATATCAATCAAATAACAAATAAAGCAGCTAAAATGCTTGGTTTTATCGTAAGAAATTCAGTAGAATTCACAAACTCTAATTATCAAACAACTTTACTTTGCATATGTACTAAACCATCTAGAGTTTGCGTCAACTGTGTGGTCTCCATTTTATGCAAAACATATTAATAAACAAAACTAAATCTTTCACACATTTCGGAACACCTCAAAAATCTTCACTGGCTGAAGTGTCCTGAAAGGATCCAATACAAGATATGCTTGATGGCGTTTAAAGCGTTTAAATGGCTCCACTCTATATCTCTGAACTGTGCATTCCGGAAAATGTTGGTCTAAGGCAGTCGACTCTTAGATCAGCGACTTCATCTGCAATCGGAAGGCTGAGAGAACCTAAGCAAAATCCGAACACTAAGTTTGGTGATCGTGCATTCGGAGTATCCGACCCTGAGGCTTGGAATAAACTTCCTGTGGAATTAAGATGCATAACCAGCCCAATAAAATTTAGATCCAAACAAAAAAATTACCTTTTCGGACACTCATTTGCGTAAATTCGTAATTTTATTCAGACACTGCTATTTTCTATTTTTTCTTGTTACTGTTTATTTTGGCGATTAATTTAATTCATTTAAGATGTCTGTACTTTCCTTTAACCCGGCGTTCGCACAGTCGGGTAAATTTTACCCGCGCCATCTTAAAATTGGCTTATTTCTTAAAAAAAAATGTGCGACGTTGCCATACTTCTCAGTAGCTGGAGTTAACAATCTCTTCTCCCCGTGGGCTATCGCTGTTCAGTGGTTTAGTGGCCGTAACGGTGGATAGGCGTGGCTAAAAAAGAAAAAGGTAAATATGACCCAACCACACACTTTGTGTCGTAATTTCGGGACATGAATTAGTCTTACATATCATGCAAATGATAACATGTAAGATTAACTCATGGGAATGATGTATTATTCTTAGTCCTGCTATAGATCTCATTCATTTGTAAGATATTAAATCACATTTTGAGAAAAAAGTTTATGTTTTATTTAAATTTTATAAATTTAAGACAGAAGTTGTCTATTTTGCTAATATTTTACTATACTTTTATAAAAAAGTCATTAACAGATAGTTTTATATGAAGTTGTTTTATTTTCCCGAAATCTCGCATACAATGTAGTTGTTTTATCAAATTATTGCAATATGGTTTTAAATTTCTTTTAAATATTGAAATTATAGCGAGTTTTTTATTCGGGTCTCCTAGACCCAACCCTACTATCGATGTTATATATTTTGACTTTGCTGACGCCGGGTTAAATCCAGCTAGCCCGTTAAAATGATTTTCACAACCGTATTATAAAATTGATATATTATGTATGAACTTACTTCTTCTTTTGGCGCTAACAATATAAATATTAGAAAAGACTATTAAATAATTTGTAAAATGTAGAATATAATACGAAGGAATTTAAAATTCTCAAATTGTTTCGACTCGCAGCAATAACTTATTTCTAAGTAAGCTGTTTGTACCTACACCTGTAAAGTTTGTTTAATACTTTATTTTTTAAGTCATCTGGCACAACCGAAAATGTTTATTTTTATATGTAAATACCTAATTAATTGTAAATCTATAATTTTAAATCACGGTTGCAAATATATACGTATATCACAGTTTTAAGTCGGTTGTAATAAGTCTTAGTCGTAACTCACTAGTTATATAAGTCTTAGATGTAATTCACTAGTTATAATTTTAAATCTTAGTTGTAGGTCTATCGTATTAATTTTATTTTATTATATGTTTATATGTTTGTTACTATCGTGGTACAAAAGCACAACTCGATGGAATTTGCAGGAAAACACTTCTTGTTATTTTTTAACACAATTTATTTAAAAAAATACTATACTGTTGACAATAGTGATCTCCAAGACCACACCACTCTGACAAATATCGAAGGCTTTATTTCCCTCGATATCTCAACACTCTACTGAAGACAGGCATCTATGTACCCCTCAGATCGAGATTCATTACAACACTACTGGAGATAGGCACCTGTGTACCCCCCATGCTCGAGTTTAATTAAATAACTCCGAAGGTACAACATGTACCTTCTCGTTTTACCGTCACAGCAATACTCACTCTCCATTACCAACCTCTCTGTTATTTAAGTAAATTTACAGAAACATGGTACATAAAAAAATTGTGAGAAAATAATATTTTAGCAGTTCCCAAACTAATTTTAAAATCTAACATCCAGAAAATAATAAAACAATTTCCTAAAAGTCGCCGAAAGGGCCACTAATAAAATCTTAACATTATAGGGATTAAAAAATATTGCAAAGTTTTATTACTATTTTAACTTAGGGCTAAAGCAAACCCTTCTCCTTGGGAGTGTCATAAACATTTTTAAGTAGGTGTTATTTGATGGTACTTATTCAAAGTACCGACTTAACAAATAATAAAAGAATTTGTCCCAAATTTGCAAGGGAATGTATTTACACGTTACCAGCCATAAACATATTATTCAAGGTTCGGACCTTAGTCATGAAACCGTGAGATAATATTATTTTGCATATTTGAAAAGGAGAAACTACGCGTAACCAAACTTAATAAAATAAAATGAACATTATAAATGATATTTACAGACTAAATGGAAAAAATCGCATTCTAGGAACAAACATTATACGTACAGCGCCCTTGAGATGATTTTTCATGAAAATGGCGCCTTATAAATAAGCCAAATATTATTATTATCTTATTAAATCGATTAAGAAAAAAAACTTTATTTTAAATAGCATTGATAGCAATTAATGCATTGAGTGTACGTAGACAATTTTCAGATGCAATGTTGCTATATAAAATCGTAAATAACATAACTGACTGTCCTGAATTATTTAACAGAACAGATTTTAAAGTGATTACAAGGCCCACACAATCGTGTAATAATTTTAAGGACAAACTCTGTAAAACAAATTCAAACCAAAATGATTGCCTTATAAGACTGTGATCAGAATATAATAATTCTTTCTGATATACATATCTTCAATTGTGACGAAAAAAAAAGTAAAAATAATGTATTAATTGAATTAATGAAAATATGTATCAAATTGTAAACTGTTGTTACCCTAAAATAAATAAATAAATGAATGTCTTACATCGCAAATATTGGTTTACTATGCCTTATTTTGCCTACTCAACTTATTAAATGACAAAGAAAAAAATATATAAACAAAAAAAAGAAGAACATAAAACATAATAAAGAAAAACATAAAATTATTAACAAATATGTTAAGTATGAGATTAATTTCGTTTTTAAAACCAGTTTTCATTAATTAATGAATTTACTTTTAAATGTGGTTTTTCATATGGTTAATAATTTAAAGGATGGTAAAAGAATTAACTGTTTTTCCGAAATTTTTTTTGATTGTTAATTTTTATTTTTTTACATCAACTCCACATAGAAGACCCTGGGGAAAATAATTTCCCTCAGGGCCTTTGTCATCTGAGATGCTGTGTGGAGGGTTTTTTGAGGAAAGGAAGGATTGAACATTGGTCATGTCAACCGTGTACATATGTACGTTTGGCGTGTCTCCCGACTATGCACCGGTGCCGAAGGGATCAATGACGCTAGTTCATCAGAGCATCTTCCATTGAAATACCGGTAGAACAAGAATATAATTCCCACCCGACGCCTGTCTTCTAATGATTGCAATCCGTTCGTTAAGGTGTGAGAATCTTTCAAACGGACCGCCCGTTTCTGCACAGAGTCGAGGGTATTTTTCAAGTATTTTGGAGCTCCAGACCAGAGGTGGCTGCCAAATTCAACCGTAGGGCGCACTTGCTATTTGTACAGGGTTAACAGTTGTGTACTATGAGAGTATTTGCGGGCCCTGTACAGTACGCCCAGATTTTGAGAGGCCAACTTTACTCTGGCTTCGATGGAGCCCCCATACCTGAGCTGATCACTTATAGTTACACCAAGCATATGAATGAAGGGTCTGTTCGGAAGGTTGCTTCCGTTGAAGAAAACTAGATTTTCATTTCGTCTTTGAAACATTGAATTCGGCGAGGTTATTCTTACTCCAAGAGAAAACACTCTCGAGGTAACCGTCCATTCTTTGCTTCAAAGCCCTCCGAGTCGTTGGAGTCTGTGTGCCCTTTGGGGGCTTGTCAAACAAAAAAACATCATGGACTGTATCGTCATCCACGTAACAATGAATTGGTGCACATAACAAAAGGTCGTTGATGTGCAACAAAAACAAAGAGACAGAACCGATCCCTGTGGGACGCCAGCATTTATTGATGCGAAAAAGAGGTGAAACCATCAGCAACCGTCTGAATTGACCTCTCCCTTGAAAAGTTGGCAATCCACGTACACAAGGATGCGGGAAGTCCGTAAGAAGGCAGTTTGTTGACAAGTCCTCGATGCCAAACCCGGTCAAAGGCCTTGAAAATGTCCAGTGCAACTGTTTAGGTCTCACTGAAACGTTCCAGGCATTTATCATGGTAAACCGTGTTTTGTATACGATCAGGTTATAAACCATTGAAAAATGCTCGTTGTGTACTACTAGGTTTTAGGCGTTTTCCCTTTCTAAAGGTCATTTACAAAGGGAAAACGCCTTTTTTATGAGCAATATCCGTGGAAATTCACCCTTTTTACACAGTTACGTCATTTATTTTGGTTAATTGTCCTTTTTATTTAAACACGCCATTTAGCGCCAAAAATCTCACAATTGTGATAAACTGCCATCTAGCGCTTGAATCTTCAAACAACCTCAAAATCGTGAGGAAACGTCATTTAGCGCCGAAAACGTCAAAATGGATTGAAACTGCCATTTAGCGCTTGAATCTTCAGAATCCTCAAAACGGTGAGAAAACGTCATTTAGCACCAAAATAGTCCAAATGGATATAAACTGCCATCTAGCGCTCGAATCGTCGAACAACCTGAAAATGGTGAAGAACGTCAAAACCGTTATAAGCTACCATCTTTCATTGATGTCGTCAAACAACGTCAAAAAAGTGAAACACGCCATTTAGCGCAAAAAACGTCTACATGGTTATAAACTGCCATCTAGCGTTAGTATCGTCAAAATCCTCAAAACAGTGAGAAAACGTCATATAGCGCCAAAAACGTCAAAATGGATATAAACTGCCTAGCCCTTGAATCGTCAAAGAACCTGAAAATTGTGAGTAACAGCCATTAAGCGCCAAAAACGTCAAAATGGTGATAAACTGCCATCTTGCACTGATGTCGTCAAACAACGTCAAAATAGTGAAACACGCCATTTAGCGCCAAAAACGTCAGATGGATATAAACTGCCATCTAGCTAGCCATTGAATCGTCAAGGAACCTGAAAATGGTGATAAACTACCATATTGCACTGATGTCGTCAAACAACGTCAAAATAGTGAAACACGCCATTTAGCGCCAAAAACGTCAGATGGATATAAACTGCCATCTAGCTAGCCATTGAATCGTCAAAGAACCTGAAAATGGTGATAAACTACCATCTTGCACTGATGTCTGATCCATCTTGCACTGACCCTTGACTCTGTGCAGAAACGGGCGGTCCGTTTGATAGATTCTCCTAATTTAACTAACGGATTGCAATCTTTAGAGCACAGGCGCCAGGTGGGAATGCTGTCCTTGTTCTACCGGTATTACAATGGAAGATGCTCCGAGGAACTAGCGTCATTGATCCCCTCGGCACCGGTGCATAGTCGGGAAACACGCCAAACGCGCGCTCAACATTTGTACACGGTTGACATTAGTCACATGAGAACGGGTCGTTTCTACGACTCGTTCTTGAGTTCAACAGCTCGGCTGTGGAACGATTTGCCGGCCTCTGTGTTTCCTCCCTCCTACAATATGGGTCTCTTCAAGACCCATGTTCACTCCTTCCTCTCCTCAAAAACACCCTCCACACAGCATCCTCAAAGATGACATAGGCCCTGAGGGAAATTATTTTTTCCTCAGGGCCTCCTGTGTGGAGTTAATGTAAAAAAAAAAAAAACAATGTCGTCAAACAACGTCAAAATAGTGAAACACGCCATTTAGCGCCAAAAACGTCAGATGGATATAAACTGCCATCTAGCTAGCCATTGAATCGTCAAAGAACCTGAAAATGGTGATAAACTACCATCTTGCACTGATGTCGTCAAACAACGTCAAAATAGTGAAACACGCCATTTAGCGCCAAAAACGTCAAAATGGTTATAAACTGCCATCTAGCGTTAGAATCGTCAAAATCCTCAAAATGGTGAAAAAACGTTTTTTAGCGCCAAAAACGTCAAAATGGTGATAAACTGCCATCTAGCCCTTAAATCGTCAAACAACCTGAAAATGGGGAGAAAAAGCCATTAAGCGCCAAAAACGTCAAAATGGTGATAAACTGCCATCTTGCACTGAAGTCGTCAAAAAACATCAAAATGGTGAAAAACGCCATTAAGCGCCATAAACGTTAAAATGGTTATAAACCTCCATCAAGGGTTAGAATCGTCAAAAACGTCAAAATGGTGATCAAACTGCCATCTGGCGCTTGAATCGTCAAAATCGCCAAAATGGTGAAAATCGCCATTTAGCGCCAAAAATGGTCATTAACTGCCATCTAGCGCTTGAATTGTCAAAATCCTCAGTGGTGGGAAAACGTCATTTAGCGCCAAAAACGCCAAAATTATTATTAATTGCCATCCAGCGCTTGAATCGTCAAACAACCTCTAAATGGTCCCTACAACCTCTAAACGGCCATTTATCGCCAAAAACGTCAAAATGGTAATTAACTGCCACCTAACGTTAGAATCATCAAATTACCTAAAAATGGGGAGAAAACGCCATTAAGTGCTTAAAAGGTCAAAATGGTAATAAACTGCCATTTAGCGTTTGATTCGGCAAAAAACCTGAAAATGGTGAAAAGCAGCCAATTAGCGCCAAAAACGTCAAAATAGTTATTTTTTTTAAATTATTTAAATTTATTTATTTTTTATTGGAAAACCAAGAGTTACAATAGTTTATAATTAAAGATAAAATAGTCACCAAAATATCACTGTAGATCATTGCAGGCACATAAGACAGACAAGTAGGCTTCTTAATTTATTTATTAATTACACGCCCTAATGGGCTTTGGCATTCTTTGTTTATAAGTTAAGTACCACAGTTATTTAAAAACTAAAAAAATAAATAAAAAATAATACAATGACAATAATGTAACAAAAAAAAACATACACAATCTATTTATATAAAAATCAAAATATGTTTTGTTTCTGAGTTTGTATACGACCTTGCCGTGTAAAACAAATAAGAACCTTTAAAAAAACTTAAAATGGGGAGATAAAGCCATTTAGCTCCAAAAACGTAAAAATGACTACAGATCGCCATTGCTTTAGAATTGTCAAATCCTCAAAATCGTGAGATAACGTCAATAAGCGCCAAAAACGTCAAAATGGTTATAAATTGCCATCTAGCCTTAGAATCGTCAAAATCCCAAAAATGGTGAGAAAAAACCATATAGCGCTAAAAACGTCAATATGGTTATATACTGCCATCTTCCACTGAAGTATTAAAATATTTCAAAATGGTAAAAAACTCCATTTTGCGCCAAAATATGTGTATGTAAATGTTCGTTTTGAATAATAACAGTGGTGTCGCGAAACTGCGACTCCACTGTTAATTGGCGGTAAATGCTGCAAAGCAAAGCCTATGCAGCCCTCGAAGGACCAGTCCCGAAACTACGTGAAATCGCTAAGTTATACGAGACAATTAGATAGCATACACTCGCAAAACCCGATGGATAGTCAGTCGATGGTTCAGATCTGGGCTTTTGGAAAATTAGATAAGCCCAGATTGGAATAAGGAAAATAGGACTCACCGTTGCAGATGGGGCCTCGCTGATCTCCAGTTTTGGTGCACAACTGTAGGTAAATCAGCCATTGGCGGTATAATATTAGAAGGTGCGGTTTTAAAACAGAAATTACATGCAGCTAGAGTTCAAGAAGCATACATTTACACATACTGGTGTAGATTTTGCCGGACCGATAAAGATAACCCTTTCTAGGCGTCGTGGAGTAAAAAGTCAAAAGGCATATATATGTCTATTTATTTGTTTAACGACGAAGGCTATACATATAGAATTGGTATCAGATCTAAGTACGGACAATTTTTTAAACGCATTTAAACGTTTTCTATCCAGACGCGGACCCGTTTCGTGTATGTACAGTGACAATGCGACAAACTTCATAACGCTGTCTAATATAGACATAAGGAGATGAGCACCAGTGTGACAATTCACACGATGGTAAAAATCTATAATTATATCGACAATATGATCCTGTCTTGGCAGAAGTACTGGATGTTTGTTTTCATAAGGTATATTCGCGTTTGTTAATCTACCACCTGCGTAACAATCCATTATGATCGACGAACGGGTTTAATTTTCGAATCGAAGATGAACATAATTTTTTCCTCTGTATTAATTGTATATCGGCATAAAAATACTTTTTCTGTAGAGCTTTTAATACATTTATTTCAGCAATATTTAATTCCGTGGAATTTATAACTGTTGAACACGATAACTTCCGCGTAAATCGTAAAATATATACTACAATTCTTAGCAGTTTTGGCCATGAAGAAATTTTTAAAGCAAGATTATATAATGGAGAATTATTCTCTATTGACGTTATCGTGAACGTATGCGACTTTTTCAATTCCAAAGTATTCTCCTCCTGCGCTGAGGGGGAAAAGCTTTTGACAGGCCACTCGGACACTAGGTTTGCAGCCCAGGGTGGACCGTGCCGCCAAAGAGGATGATCAATTAGCTGAGCGGGCAATAGTCCACGTGATAAACAATCACTAGGATTGGTAACTCCATCTATATGATAAAAATGTTTCGCAGGTAAATTTTCCTGAATTTCACTAACTCGATTAGCTACAAAAGTTTGCCATCTGTGCGGGGATGAGTGAATCCAAGAAAGTGCTATTTTTGAATCTGAAAAAGCAAATATATCGTTTATAAAAACGCGATTTTTATAAGTATCTATAATAGATTTAACAAGTCTAGATAAAATAAGCGCAGCACATAATTCCAATCGAGCGAGCGAAACTATTTTTAAAGGGGCTACCTTGGATTTCGAACATATCAAATTCATAGTAGCGTTGCTACTCTTATCTGTGACATGAAGATATACTACGCACTCGTATGCTTTCGTACTCGCGTCTGCAAAAGCGATAATATTTATCGTGCAGTCCTCTTTTACTCCCAAATATCGAGGTAAATTTAAATTAGAAAGCATCGGTAATTCTTCCTTGAATTTGACATATCGTTTGACAATACTTT
Source organism: Glyphotaelius pellucidus (assembly GCA_936435175.1). Taxonomy (NCBI): domain Eukaryota; kingdom Metazoa; phylum Arthropoda; class Insecta; order Trichoptera; family Limnephilidae; genus Glyphotaelius; species Glyphotaelius pellucidus. The sequence goes on along the minus strand of OW386555.1, from coordinate 26,834,642 downwards.
GGGGTAGTTCTTCATCCCATCCTACTTTCTCTAACCACAGCTCTTGTAAAAATAATTTGGCATATAAAATTACCGGAGCAACCAAACCTAATACATCAAATAAACGTGCTATTGTGGAAAGAATTGATCTTTTACATATAGTTTTCTCCTCCGTGGGACATATCATAAAATGAAAACAATCAGATATCGGATCCCATTTTAGTCCTAAAATGCTACAATTATCCGAGAAATCCATCGTTGCACGGTGCGACTCTGGTAATTGAGCGAGCAAATGAGCAGAATTACTCGACCATTTAACTAATTCAAATCCTCCAGACTTGAACATCGCCATTAATTCTGTAGACAAAGTGACGGCTTCACTTATAGTATTTACAGAATATACAAAATCGTCCATATATAAATCATTAATTGCAACTTCTGCGGCTTTCGGGTGACGATATCTTTCATCGCTCGCTAGCTTTCTTAAAGTTCGCATCGCAAGGAACGGTGAACAATTTAACCCAAAAGCTAGCGAATTAAATTGATAAACTCCAATTTCTTCATCTTCGTGAAATCTATAAAGAATTTTTTGATATTTACGATGGCTTTCCGTTACCATTATACGTAAATACATTTGTTTAACATCTGCGGTCAATGCTATAGCGAATAAGCGAAATTTAATTAAAAGTGTAAATAAATTAGATTGCAAGTTTGGACCAGTATACAAAATATCATTAAGTGACAACCCTGAACTGGTCTTTGTACTGGCGTCCAATACAACACGAGTTTTAGTTGTTGCTTTATCTTTACGAATTACTGCATGGTGAGGAATGAAATATCCCTCATCAATATTAGATGAAGACGGAACTTCATACCTTATATATCCCTTTTCCAGATATTCAGAAATTACTTCATTATAACTCCGATGCAATTCTGGTGACGTATTAAATTTCCGTTCTAAATATTTATATCTGCGTTGCGCGACACTGAGCGAATTTCCTAAATTATTAGGATCTATCTTAAAAGGTAAAGACACAATATACCTTCCCGAGTCATCCCGTTGGACGGACTCGACGTACATTTTCTCACATTCCGCGTCTTCAGCACTCATCAATGACTTAATAGGCTTGTCTTCCATTGTCCAAAATTTGGTTAACGCATTGTATAAATCCACGTTGGTTATGGGGCCGAATGTCCACGAAACGTCCGGCGTACACTTAGGTATTTCACCCATTACAATATATCCGAATACCGTTTGTATAGCGGGTGGTGCATTCGTATTATGTTTAGATAAAACCTTATTTCCTAGCATAATATATGGAAATAACTGAGCACCTAATAAAATATCGACATCGGATGGAACGTTCCAATTTTCATCGGCTAGATTTAAACCAAGTAAATGCTCACATGACTTTGTGTCAACATATTGTGTAGGGAGCTTGTCCGTGATTTTCTCGACCACTAATAGGCTTATTTTATATTTATCTTCTGAAACACGGGATTTAATTGTTAATGCAACATGCCCCAAAATTGGTGTCTCCACTGAACCAACACTTTTAATAACTGAATTATTTAAAGGAATTGGTGTCGCGAAACTGCGACTCCACTGTTACTTGGCGGTAAATGCTGCAAAGCAAAGCCTATGCAGCCCTCGAAGGACCAGTCCCGAAACTACGTGAAATCGCTAAGTTATACGGGACGATTAGATAGCATACACTCGCAAAACCCGATGGATAGTCAGTCGATAGTTCAGATCTGGGCTTTTGGAAAATTAGATAAGCCCAGATTGGAATAAGGAAAATAGGACTCACCGTTGCAGATGGGGCCTCGCTGATCTCCAGTTTTGGTGTACACTTCTCACTGTTTAAAATTCGCAATATTCTTATAACAAGAGGTTACAATACATGCGCCCTGTCTGAGATGTTATTTTGTACTGAGCAGCAAATCACACTGTCACCTCTCCAAAGTTTAGTACTTTTTGCAACAATTTTTATGGTGACATTTAGGAGGGAAAGATTAGGTAGGTGGGATAAATTCAGGATTTTGACATATCTACCCATCAAGTCCGCGAATGCAATACCCAACCAATCCCATATAAAATTGCGCGAACAGGAATTATTTTAAGATTCAATTCATTACAAGTATTTAAACTAATCAAATTTTGTTGCGAGGCGCAATCAATTAAACACCTGACGGTTACTTGATTATTTTTAATGTCGTAAGCGAATAACTGCGCGGTTGACAATAGTACATTCGTAGCTAAATTACCCGCCGTAAAATCATTATGATGTTTACTCCTTGTTATTAATGTGACAGCTTCGTTTTTCGAATGACTTTCGTTGTTCACCGTACCCTCAAAATGCAAAGCAGTATGGTGACGTTTTTTACAAATTCTACAATCCGATTTAGATGAACATTTTACCGTCTTGTTTTTATCGCTTAAACAGTTTACACATAAGTTATTTAATTTTACAAACTGAAAGCGAGCCTTTGGCCTCAACTCATTAAATTGTTCACATTTAAACAATTCAACATGATCGCTTCGATTGCATTTCCGGCATTTATTATTACTACGATTATTATCAAACGACTTCGGTTCAACCACAGCGAAAGAATGCGAAACCTTATTTTTATTATTATTAACTTTACTTTCTGGTCCGGTTCGTTCAAGAATTTTAACATGCGAACGAATATATTCTATTAAATCGGTATATGTAGGTATATCTTTCTCCCGTATGGACATTTCGAAATTTTGCACCAATTGCATATCTAATTTTTTCAGTGCAATATGTAAAATTATAAAGTCGGTTATCTCACCAATACCTAATTCTTTGAGCGCAGACATGGAAGACGCAAACCGTTCAATAAAATTATTTAACTCATTTGAGTTAGAAGGTGCCAATAATTTTAAATTCAAAATATTGTTCAGATAAAAGGTGCCTAGCACGCGCTTGTCTTGATATTTCTTTTCGAGAGCATTCCAGATTACAAAATAATTTTTTTCATTCGGCAGTACTCCGGCAAACACCGATAATGCCTTTCCTTGAAGTTTTCCTATCAAATATTGCATCTTTTGCGACGTATTCAAATTTTCATTAGAGTGGATGTTTAATTTAAATGCTTCATAAAATACCGACCAATTCTCTTGATTTCCATCGAACGATGGCATATCAATCGCTGGAAGCTTAATAAATTGGGACTTATTTAATTTCTGCGTACCACCTAAATCTTGCTTCTCCACAATACTTTCGCGTATACTAACTACAAAGCAGTACTTATTTTCGAATTTACTCCATAAATCTAAATTTATATTATAGTTTGGATCCTTTTTCAATTGAAGTAAAAGAAATTCATCACAATACGTGTTAAATTGTGAATAATACGTAGCCAAATTAACCGTTTGTCTAACGAACTCCTCCGAACTCCTTGTCTCCCTATCTGCAATAATTTTCGCTTTCTCATATAAATCACTGAGACGATTGTGCATCAAATTAATCTTAGATTCTAGTAATTAGATTTTAACTAGATCCCGAGCCTGAGTACCATCACTCGTCGACATGATTAATTCTATGTAGGAATTTTAATGCAACAATAATTACAAAAGTATGTCAGTACAAATGACTTAACAAAGTATGAAAAGCAAATAATAATTATTTGCAGGTTAAATATATTAATTTTAAATACCCCGTTGGTAATCCGGCTCGAAGGACCAAAAATGGTGTCGCGAAACTGCGACTCCACTGTTAATTGGCGGTAAATGCTGCAAAGCAAAGCCTATGCAGCCCTCGAAGGACCAGTCCCGAAACTACGTGAAATCGCTAAGTTATACGGGACAATTAGATAGCATACACTCGCAAAACCCGATGGATAGTCAGTCGATAGTTCAGATCTGGGCTTTTGGAAAATTAGATAAGCCCAGATTGGAATAAGGAAAATAGGACTCACCGTTGCAGATGGGGCCTCGCTGATCTCCAGTTTTGGTGTACACTTCTCACTGTTTAAAATTCGCAATATTCTTATAACAAGAGGTTACAATACATGCGCCCTGTCTGAGATGTTATTTTGTACTGAGCAGCAAATCACGCTGTCACCTCTCCAAAGTTTAGTACTTTTTGCAACAATTTTTATGGTGACATTTAGGAGGGAAAGATTAGGTAGGTGGGATAAATTCAGGATTTTGACATATCTACCCATCAAGTCCGCGAATGCAATACCCAACCAATCCCATATAAAATTGCGCGAACAAACAGATTTTTGTGGTAAATGACCTCGCCATGCAAAAAACGTTTTGTGGTAAATATCCTTACAATTTTAAAGGTTTACGAAAAATGTGTTTTTCTTTGTAAATAAATTTCTTTTTAACAGTTTTCGATGGAAAAAGAATTACCCTCTAAAAATAATATAAAATTTTATTTTTAATTTTCTGACAAAATACAATTTTCGTATAAAGCATCACATATCTTTTTAAAAAACAATTTTTCATGGTTAATAAATTTATTGCTTTTAAACAAAATTTAATGGTTAATAAATTTATTGCTTTTAAACAAAATTTAATGGTTAATGAAATTACGACTTAAAGATTATTTTTATAGTTAAAAAACCGTGTTTTTTTCATTTGTTAAATAGTTTTGCGATAAATATGTTTTTTTTTGTTTATTAATTTCGTTTTAACAGTTTTTGATTAAAAAAAAATTACCTTTTAAATTTTTTATAACGAGTTTTTTAAATTTTCTGTTAAAATACAATTTTCGAATAAAGCTATTTTCTAATTAAATCTAAGTCAATGAATTTTTTGCTTTAAAAAAATAAGTGGTTAATGAAAAAACGGATTAAAGATTGATTTGTATGGTAAAAAAAATTTCGATTTTAAAAGATTTTTTTTTAATGCCGTTTCGAAATTTTTCAAGAAAGATCGCGTTTCTTGCAATGTTTAAAATGTTTGCGAAAATTATGTTTTTCATTTAAATAAATTTCTTTATGATAGCTTTTGATGGAAAAAGAATTACCCTTTAAAAATTTTATAACAAAGTTTTTAAATTTTCTGTCAAAATACGATTTTCGTATATAGCAATTTTCTTTTTAAAAACAGGTTTTCATAAATAATGAATTTATTGCTTTAAAAAAAATTTTGTGATTAATGAAAAAACGGTTAAACGATTGTTTTTTTATTGTAAAAAAAATCGTTTTTTTTTAATATTTTTTTTTTTTTTTTAGATATTTATTCTGGAAGACCGTGTGTTTTTCTATTTTTAAAATCTTAAGTACAAATATTCTTGTCATGGTAAATAAATTTCATTTTAACAGTTTTCGATCGAAGAAGAAATTCCTTTTTTTTTAAATTTTTTAAAAGGTTTTAAAATAATGTCAAAAAAAAAAGAAAAATTCGTATAAAACAGTTTTTCACGGTTAACTAATTTATTGCTCAAAAACAAAATTTCATGGTTAATGAAATAACGGTTTAAAAATTGTTCTTTTAGTAAAAAAATTTCGATTTTTTTCAAGAATTTTTTTTCTTTGATGCGGTTTCGATATTTTTTAAGGAAGACCGTGTTTTTAGCAAAATTTTAAAATGTTTTAGAATAATAGGTTTTTCTTTGTAAATAAATTTCTTTAAAACAGTTTTTGATGGAAAAACAATTACCTTTCAAAAATTTTATAACAAGGTTTTTAGAATTTCATTTAAAGCAATTTTCTTTTAAAAACAGTTTTTCATGGTTTATGAGTTTATTGCATTAAAACAAAATTTCATCGTAAACGAAAAAGCGTTTGAAATATTGTTTTTCAGGGTTAACCCAAATTTCGCTGCCGTTGCGAAAGCGCAAGAGCTTGAAAGAAATTATTTAAAGAGGGGACAGAAATTTTAAAAACCTTTTCATAAAATTAAAAAAAAATCTTTTTCGATTAAAAACTATAAAAATGAAATTTAATTTTAACCACATTTTTTCATAGAGAATGAATTTATTGCTTTTTAAACAAAATTTCACGGAAAGAGAAATAACGATTAAAAGAAAAAAATTGATGGTTGTAGAATTCCATTGAAAAAAAAAAATTTTGCAATTTTCTTAAGAATAACATTTTTTCATGGTAAGTGAATTTATTGATAAAAAACCAAAATTTCAAGGAAAATGAAATTACCGGTTAAAAGAAAAAAATTTAATGGATGAAGAATTTCATTTTTTTTTCAAATTTAAGTTAAAAGCAATTTGCATTAAAATAACATTTTTTCATGGTTAATGAATTACTTTTAAGCCAAAATTTCATGGAAAATGGAATTAAAGTTAAAATAAAGTTTTTTTGTTAAAAAAATTCCGATTATAAAATAATTTAAATTAAAAGCAATTTTATTTAAAAAAACATTTTTTCATGGAAAGTGAATTTATTGCTTTCAAACAAAAATTTCATGGAAAAAGAAATTACAGTTGTAATAAAGATTTTTATGGTTAAAGATTTCCACTTTTTTAAATAACTAACGTTTAACTAATTAAAGAAATATTCTTTTAAATCAAATTTTTTAATGGGGAATAATTTATTTGATTTTTATGGTTGAAGAACTCCATTTTTTAAAAGATTTTAAATTGAAAGCAATTTTCTTAAAAACACCATTTTTTCATGTAACTGAATTTATTGGTTTAAAACAAAAATTTCTTTTAAAATTAAAAAACGGTTTAAAGGTTTTTTTATGGTTGAAGAATTCCGTTTTTTAAAAGAATGAAAAGAAACAGCATTTTTTTAAAATAAAATATACAAACATAAGTGAAAATTTCATGGAAAATGAAATACTGGTTAAACTATAGATTTTTTTGTTTGAAGAATTCCATTTTTTCAAAAAACTTAAGCGAAAAGCAATTTTCATTAAAATAGCATTTTAATGGTAAATGAATTTATTGCCTTTAAACCAAAATTTCATGCAAAATGAAATAACGGTTTAACGGTAACTGAATATATTGCTTTAAAACCAAATTTTTATCGAAAATTAAAAAACGGTCTGAAGGTTTTTATGGTAGAATTCCATTTTTTAAGAGATTTTTAATTTAAAGCAATTTTCTTAAGAACAACATTTGTTCTTGTAACTGAATTTATTGCTTTTAAACAAAAATTTCTTTTAAAATTAAAAAAACGGCTTAAAGGTTTTTATGGTTGAAGAATTTCGTTTTTGAAAAGAATAAAAAGAAAAACAATTTTCTTTAATATCAAATATATCATCATAAGTGAAAATTTCGTGGAAAATGAAATACCGGTTAAACTATAGATTTTTATGGTTGAATATTTCCATTTTTTTTTAAATTAATTTAAAAGCAGTTTTCTTTAAAATATAATTTTTTCAAGGTAAATGAATTTATTTCTTTGAAAACAAAATTTCGTGGAAAATTAAATTACAGGTAAAAAAAGGTCTTTATTTATAAAGCTTTCCACTTTTAAAAAAATTTAAATTATAAGGAATTTTCTGTAAAATAACATTTTTTCATGGTTAATGAATTTATTGCCTTTCAACAAAAATTTCAAGGAAAATGAAACAACGGTTAGAATGAAGATTTTTAAATATAATTTTAAAAAAAATTTAAGTCTACAATCATTTTATTTTAAATAACATTTTTTCACGGTTTATGAATTTATTGCCTTCAAACCAAAATTTTATAAGAAAATTTAATAACGGTTAAAATCAAGATTTTTATGGTTGTAGTATTTCATTTTTTAAAAGAAAATAACTTAAACGCAGTTTACTCCATGGTTAATGAATTTATAACCAAAAAACCAAAATTTCATGGAAACTGAAATAAGGGTTAATATATATATTTTTAAGGGTCAAAAATTTTGATTATTAAAATAAATTCAATTTTAAGCAATTATCTTCAAAACAACATTACTTCATGGTTATTGAATTTACTGCTTTTAAACCAAAATTTCATGTTCAATGAAATAACGGTTAAAATAAACATTTTTACGGTTGAAGCTTTCCATTTTGTAAAAGAATTGAGGTTTAAAGCAATTTTCTAAAAAATGCTATTTTTTCATGTAACTGAATATATTGCTTAAAAATCAAAATTTTATCGAAAATTTAAAATTTGTTTGAAAGTTTTTATGGTAGAAAAATTCCATTTGATGATATTTTAGATTTAAAGCAATTTTCTTAAAAACAACATTTGTTCTTGTAACTGAATTTATTGCTTTTAAACAAAAATTTCAAGGAAAATGAAATAACGGTTAGAATGAAGATTTTTAAATATAATTTAAAAAAAAATTTAAGTCTACAATCATTTTCTTTTAAATAACATTTTTTCATGGTTTATGAAATTATTGTCTTTAAACCAAAATTTTATGGAAAATGAAATAAGGGTTAAAATTAAGATTTTTTATGGTTGTAGAATTTCATTTTGTTAAAGTAATTAATTGAAACGCAGTTTACTTTAAATAAAATTTTTCCATGTTAAATGAATTTATAACCATAAAACCAAATATTCAAGGAAAATGAAATAACGGTAAAAATATATATTTTTAAGGGTCAAACAATTTGATAATTAAAAAAAATTCAATTTAATGCAATTATCTTCAAAACAACATCACTTCATGGTGATTTTATTAATTTATTTTAAACCAAAATTTCATGTTCAATGAAATAACAGTTAAAATAAATATTTTTACGGTTAAAGCTTTCCATTTTGTAAAAGATTTGAGGTTTAAAGCAATTTTCTAAAAAATGCTATTTTTTCATGTAACTGAATATATTGTTTAAAAACCAAAATTTTATCGAAAATTAAAAAACAGTTTGAAGGTTTTTATGGTAGAAAAATTCCATTTTGATGAGATTTTAGATTTAAAGCAATTTTCTTAAGAACACCATTTGTTCTTGTAACTGAATTTATTGCTTTTAAACAAAAATTTCTTTTAAAATTAAAAAACGGTTTAAAGGTTTTTATGGTTGAAGAATTTCGTTTTTTTAAAGAATGAAAAGAAAAAGCAATTTTTTTTAAAATAAATTATATCATCATAAGTGAAAATTACGTGGAAAATGAAATACCGGTTAAACTACAGATTTTTATGGTTGAATAATCCCATTTATTTTTTTAAAATTAAGTTTAAAGCAGTTTTCTTTAAAATATAATTTTTTCATGGTTAATGAATTTATTGCCTTTAAACCAAAATTTCATGGAAAATGAAATTACGGTAAAAAAAAGTGGTTTTATTTGATGGAGATTATAATTTTTTTGAAGAATTAGAGTTTGAAGCAATTTTCTATAAAATAACATTTTTCCATGGTAAATGAATTTATTTCTTTGAAAACAAAATTTCGTGGAAAATTAAATTACAGGTAAAAAAAGGTCTTTATTTATAAAGCTTTCCACTTTTAAAAAAATTTAAATTATAAGGAATTTTCTGTAAAATAACATTTTTTCATGGTTAATGAATTTATTGCCTTTCAACAAAAATTTCAAGGAAAATGAAACAACGGTTAGAATGAAGATTTTTAAATATAATTTTAAAAAAAATTTAAGTCTACAATCATTTTATTTTAAATAACATTTTTTCACGGTTTATGAATTTATTGCCTTCAAACCAAAATTTTATAAGAAAATTTAATAACGGTTAAAATCAAGATTTTTATGGTTGTAGTATTTCATTTTTTAAAAGAAAATAACTTAAACGCAGTTTACTCCATGGTTAATGAATTTATAACCAAAAAACCAAAATTTCATGGAAACTGAAATAAGGGTTAATATATATATTTTTAAGGGTCAAAAATTTTGATTATTAAAATAAATTCAATTTTAAGCAATTATCTTCAAAACAACATTACTTCATGGTTATTGAATTTACTGCTTTTAAACCAAAATTTCATGTTCAATGAAATAACGGTTAAAATAAACATTTTTACGGTTGAAGCTTTCCATTTTGTAAAAGAATTGAGGTTTAAAGCAATTTTCTAAAAAATGCTATTTTTTCATGTAACTGAATATATTGCTTTAAAACCAAAATTTTATCGAAAATTTAAAAACGGTTTGAAGGTTTTTATGGTAGAAAAATTCCATTTTGATGATATTTTAGATTGAAACAATTTTCTTAAAAACAACATTTGTTCTTGTAACTGAATTTATTGCTTTTAAACAAAAATTTCTTTTAAAATTAAAAAAACGGCTTAAAGGTTTTTATGGTTGAAGAATTTCGTTTTTGAAAAGAATAAAAAGAAAAAACAATTTTCTTTAATATCAAATATATCATCATAAGTGAAAATTTCGTGGAAAATGAAATACCGGTTAAACTATAGATTTTTATGGTTGAATATTTCCATTTTTTTTTTAAATTAATTTAAAAGCAGTTTTCTTTAAAATATAATTTTTTCAAGGTAAATGAATTTATTTCTTTGAAAACAAAATTTCGTGGAAAATTAAATTACAGGTTAAAAAAGGTCTTTATTTATAAAGCTTTCCACTTTTAAAAAAATTTAAATTATAAGGAATTTTCTGTAAAATAACATTTTTTCATGGTTAATGAATTTATTGCCTTTCAACAAAAATTTCAAGGAAAATGAAACAACGGTTAGAATGAAGATTTTTAAATATAATTTTAAAAAAAATTTAAGTCTACAATCATTTTATTTTAAATAACATTTTTTCACGGTTTATGAATTTATTGCCTTCAAACCAAAATTTTATAAGAAAATTTAATAACGGTTAAAATCAAGATTTTTATGGTTGTAGTATTTCATTTTTTAAAAGAAAATAACTTAAACGCAGTTTACTCCATGGTTAATGAATTTATAACCAAAAAACCAAAATTTCATGGAAACTGAAATAAGGGTTAATATATATATTTTTAAGGGTCAAAAATTTTGATTATTAAAATAAATTCAATTTTAAGCAATTATCTTCAAAACAACATTACTTCATGGTTATTGAATTTACTGCTTTTAAACCAAAATTTCATGTTCAATGAAATAACGGTTAAAATAAACATTTTTACGGTTGAAGCTTTCCATTTTGTAAAAGAATTGAGGTTTAAAGCAATTTTCTAAAAAATGCTATTTTTTCATGTAACTGAATATATTGCTTAAAAATCAAAATTTTATCGAAAATTTAAAATTTGTTTGAAAGTTTTTATGGTAGAAAAATTCCATTTGATGATATTTTAGATTTAAAGCAATTTTCTTAAAAACAACATTTGTTCTTGTAACTGAATTTATTGCTTTTAAACAAAAATTTCAAGGAAAATGAAATAACGGTTAGAATGAAGATTTTTAAATATAATTTAAAAAAAAATTTAAGTCTACAATCATTTTCTTTTAAATAACATTTTTTCATGGTTTATGAAATTATTGTCTTTAAACCAAAATTTTATGGAAAATGAAATAAGGGTTAAAATTAAGATTTTTTATGGTTGTAGAATTTCATTTTGTTAAAGTAATTAATTGAAACGCAGTTTACTTTAAATAAAATTTTTCCATGTTAAATGAATTTATAACCATAAAACCAAATATTCAAGGAAAATGAAATAACGGTAAAAATATATATTTTTAAGGGTCAAAAAATTTGGTTATTAAAATAAATTCAATTTAAAGCAATTATCTTCAAAACAACATTATTTCATGGTTATTGAATTTATCGCTTTTAAACCAAAATTTCATGTTCAATGAAATAACGGTTAAAATAAACATTTTTACGGTTGAAGCTTTCCATTTTGTAAAAGAATTGAGGTTTAACGCAATTTTCTAAAAAATGCTATTTTTTCATGTAACTGAATATATTGCTTAAAAACCAAAATTTTATCGAAAATTTAAAAACGGTTTGATGGTTTTTATGGTAGAAAAATTCCATTTTGATGTTATTTTAGATTTAAAACAATTTTCTTAAAAACTACATTTGTTCTTGTAACTGAATTTATTGCTTTTAAACAAAAATTTCTTTTAAAATTAATAAAACGGCTTAAAGGTTTTTATGGTTGAAAAATTTTGTTTTTGAAAAGAATAAAAAGAAAAAACAATTTTCTTTTACATAAAATATATCATCATAAGTGAAAATTTCGTGGAAAATGAAATACCTGTTAAACTATAGATTTTTATGGTTGAATAATTCCATTTTTTTTTTAAATTAAAGCAGTTTTCTTTAAAATATCATTTTTTCATGGTGAATGAATTTATTGCCTTTAAACCAAAATTTCATGGAATATGAAATTACGGTAAAAAAAAAGTGGTTTTATTTGATGGAGATTTTAATTCTTTTGAAGAATTAGAGTTTGAAGCAATTTTCTATAAAATAACATTTTTCCATGGTAAATGAATTTATTTCTGTGAAATCAAAATTTCGTGGAAAATCGAATTACAGGTAAAAAAAGGTCTTTATTTATAAAGCTTTCCACTTTAAAAAAATTTAAGTTATAAAGGAATTATCTGTAAAATAACATTTTTTCATGGTTAATGAATTTATTGCCTTCCAACAAAAAATTCAAGGAAAATGAAATAACGGTTAAAATAAAGATTTTTAAATTTAAACATAAAAAATATTGTTTTAAAGAAAAACCGTAATTTGATCCCATGAAATTTTGATTTAAAGGCAATAAATTCATTTACCATGAAAAAATGATATTTTAAAGAAAACTGCTTTGAACTTAATTTTAAAAGATAAATGGAATTATTCAACCATAAAAATCTATAGTTTAAAGGGTATTTCATTTTCCACGAAATTTTCACTTATGATGATATAATTTATTTTAAAGAAAATCGCTTTTTCTTTTTATTCTTTTAAAAAACGAAATTCTTCAACCATAAAAACCTTTAAACCGTTTTTTAATTTAAAAAGAAATTTTTGTTTTAAAGCGATAAATTCAGTTACATGAAAAAATTGTATTTTTAAGAAAAATGCTTTAAACCTCAATTCTTTTACAAATCGGAAAGCTCCAACCGTAAAAATGTTTATTTTAACCGTTATTTCATTGAACATGAAATTTTGATTTAAAAGCAATAAATTCAATAACCATGAAATAATGTTGTTTTTAAGATAATTGCTTTAAATTGAATCTGTTTTAATAATAAAAATTTTGGACCCTTGAAAATATATTTTAACCGTTAATTCATTTTCCATGAAATTTTGGTTATAAGGTTATGAATTCATTAACCATGGAGTAAACTGCGTTTCAATTATTTTTTTTTAAAAAATGAAATTCTACAGACATAAAATCTTAATTTTAACCGTTATTTAATTTTCCATAAAATTTTGGTTTGATGGCAATAAATTCATAAACTATGAAAATATGTTATTAAAAAGAAAATGATTGTAGACTTAAATTTTTTTTTAAATTCAATTTAAAAATCTTTATTTTAACCGTTATTTCATTTTCCTTGAATTTTTTGTTGAAAGGCAATAAATTCATTAACCATGAAAAAATGTTATTTTACAGAAAATTCCTTTAAAACTAATATTTTTTTTAAAGTGGAAAGCTTCATAAATAAAGACCTTTTTTTACCTGTAATTTAATTTTCCACGAAATTTTGTTTTCAAAGAAATAAATTCATTTACCATGGAAAAATGTTATTTTATAGAAAATTGCTTCTAACTCTAATTCTTCAAAAGAATTAAGATCTCCATCAATTAAAACCACCTTTTTACCGTTATTTCATTTTCCATGAATTTTGGTCACAAAGCAATAAATTCATTAAACATAAAAAATGTTATTTTAAAGAAAAACAGTTATTTCATTTTCCATGAAATTTTGATTTTACGGCAATAAATTCATTAACCATGAAAAGTTTTTATTTTAATGAAAACTGCTTTAAACTTAATTTAAAAAAATAAATGGAATTATTCAACCATAAAAATCTATAGTTTAACCGGTATTTCATTTTCCACGAAATTTTCACTTATGATGATATATATTATTTTAAAGAAAATTGCTTTTTCTTTTTATTCTTTTAAAAAACGGAATTCAACCATAAAAACCTTTAAGCCGTTTTTTATTTTTAAAAGAAATTTTTGTTTAAAAGCAATAAATTCAGTTACATGAAAAAATGGTGTTCTTAAGAAAATTGCTTTAACTTTAAAATCTCTTAAAAAATGGAATTCTTCCATAAAAACCTTCAAACCGTTTTTTAATTTTCGATATAATTTTGGATATAAAGCAATATATTCAGTTACTTCAAAAAATAGCATTTTTTAGAAAATTGCTTTAAACCTCAATTCTTTTACAAAATGGAAAGCTTTAACCGTAAAAATGTTTATTTTAACCGTTATTTCATTGAACATGAAATTTTGGTTTAAAATCAATTAATTAAATCACCATGAAGTAATGTTGTTTTGAAGATAATTGCTTAAAATTTAATTTATTTTAATAATCAAAATTTTTGACCCTTTAAAATATATATATATATTAACCCTTATTTCAGTTTCCATGAAATTTTGGTTTTTTGGTTATAAATTCATTAACCATGGAGTAAACTGCGTTTAAATTAATTTCTTTTAAAAAATGAAATACTACAACCATAAAAATCTTGACCGAAAACCGTTATTTAATTTTCTTATAATATTTTGGTTTGAAGGCAATAAATTCATAAACCGTGAAAAAATGTTATTTAAAATAAAATGATTGTAGATTTAAATTTTTTTTTAAATTATATTTAAAAATCTTCATTCTAACCGTTATTTCATTTTCCTTGAAATTTTTGTTGAAAGGCAATAAATTCATTAACCATGAAAAAATGTTATTTTACAGAAAATTCCTTATAATTTAAATTTTTTTAAAAGTGGAAAGCTTTATAAATAAAGACCTTTTCTTACCTGTAATTTAATTTTCCACGAAATTTTGTTTTCAAAGAAATAAATTCATTTACCATGGAAAAATGTTATTTTATAGAAAATTGCTTCAAACTCTAATTCTTCAAAAAAATTATAATCTCCATCAAATAAAACCACTTTTTTTTACCGTAATTTCATTTTTCCATGAAATTTTGGTTTAAAGGCAATAAATTCATTTACCATGAAAAAATGATATTTTAAAGAAAACTGCTTTAAACTTAATTCAAAAAAAAAAATGGAATTATTCATTATAGTTTAACCGGTATTTAATTTTCCACGAAATTTTCACTTATGATGATATATTTTATATTAAAGAAAATTGTTTTTTCTTTTTATTCTTTTCAAAAACGAAATTCTTCAACCATAAAAACCTTTAAGCCGTTTTTTTTTAATTTTAAAAGAAATTTTTGTTTAAAAGCAATAAATTAAGTTACAAGAACAAAAGTTGTTTTTGAGAAAATTGCTTTAAATCTAAAATATCATCAAAATGGAATTTTTCTACCATAAAAACCTTCAAACTGTTTTTTAATTTTTGATAAAATTTTGGTTTTTAAACAATATATTCAGTTACATGAAAAAATAGCATTTTTTTAGAAAATTGCTTTAAACCTCAATTCTTTTACAAAATGGAAAGCTTTAACCGTAAAAATGTTTATTTTAACCGTTATTTCATTGAACATGAAACTTTGGTTTAAAATCAATTAATTAAATCACCATGAAGTAATGTTGTTTTGGAGATAATTGCTTAAAATTGAATTTATTTTAAAAATCAAAATTTTCGACCCGTAAAAATACGGATAGATACGGGTCATAAAAAACCAGAATCAAACCTATTCCACATCACAAAACTTATTCCAGTTCAAACATTGGAAGAAGAGGACATCGAAGATGAGAAAATTTTGCAATAATTTTCTTTCCCGAGGGGGGGAGATGTAAAGAAAAAGTATTGTTGTGGTGTCGGTTAGATTGAGAATTGTCACTTGTTTTGTTATTATATGATTTTATTGTAAAGTGTCAGTTTGTTAGAAGAAACCATAAAAAGAAAGTGATAAAATAAACATAAATGTCGTTTTATAATGTGGATGTTTGATTCCTTAATTTAATTGATAAATAAAACACTTGTGTTGCTAAGTTGTGTAACGAAGAAACGACATTTATGTTTATTTTATCACTTTCTTTTTATGGTTTCTTCTAACAAACTGACACTTTACAATAAAATCATATAATAACAAAACAAGTGACAATTCTCAATCTAACCGACACCACAACAATACTTTTCCTTTACATATATATATTAACCCTTATTTCATTTTCCGTGAAATTTTGGTTTTAAGGTTATAAATTCATTAACCATGGAGTAAACAGCGTTTAAATTAATTTCTTTTAAAAAATGAAAAACTACAACCATAAAAATCTTGATTTTAACAGTTATTTAATTATCTTATAAAATTTTGGTTTGAAGGCAATAAATTCATAAACCGTGAAAAAATGTTATTTAAAATAAAATGATTGTATACTTAAATTTTTTTTTAAATAATATTTAAAAATCTTCATTCTAACCATTATTCCATTTTCCTTGAAATTTTTGTTGAAAGGCAATAAATTCATTAACCATGAAAAATGTTATTTTACAGAAAATTCCTTATAATTTAAATTTTTTTAAAAGTGGAAAGCTTTATAAATAAAGACCTTTTTTTACCTGTAATTTAATTTTCCACGAAATTTTGTTTTCAAAGAAATAAATTCATTTACCATGGAAAAATGTTATTTTATAGAAAATTGCTTCAAACTCTAATTCTTCAAAATAATTATAATCTCCATCAAATAAAACCACTTTATTTTACCGTAATTCCATTTTCAATGAAATTTTGGTTTAAAGGCAATAAATTCATTTACCATGAAAAAATGATATTTTTAAGAAAACTGCTTTAAACTTAATTTAAAAAAAAAATGGAATTATTCAACCATAAAAATCTATAGTTTAACCGGTATTTAATTTTCCACGAAATTTTCACTTATGATGATATATTTTATATTAAAGAAAATTGTTTTAACTTTTTATTCTTTTCAAAAACGAAATTCTTCAACCATAAAAACCTTTAAGCCGTTTTTTTAATTTTAAAAGAAATTTTTGTTTAAAAGCAATAAATTAAGTTACAAGAACAAAAGTTGTTTTTAAGAAAATTGCTTTAAATCTAAAATATCATCAAAATGGAATTTTTAACCATAAAAACCTTCAAACTGTTTTTTAATTTTCGATAAAATTTTGGTTTTTAAACAATATATTCAGTTACATGAAAAAATAGCATTTTTTAGAAAATTGCTTTAAACCTCAATTCTTTTACAAAATGGAAAGCTTCAACCGTAAAAATGTTTATTTTAACCGTTATTTCATTGAACATGAAATTTTGGTTTAAAATCAATTAATTAAATAACCATGAAGTAATGTTGTTTTGAAGATAATTGCTTAAAATTGAATTTATTTTAATAATCAAAATTTTTGACCCTTAAAAATATATATATCAACCCTTATTTCAGTTTCCATGAAATTTTGGTTTTTTGGTTATAAATTCATTAACCATGGAGTAAACTGCGTTTAAATTAATTTCTTTTAAAAAATGAAATACTACAACCATAAAAATCTTGACCGAAAACCGTTATTTAATTTTCTTATAAAATTTTGGTTTGAAGGCAATAAATTCATAAACCGTGAAAAAATGTTATTTAAAATAAAATGATTGTAGACTTAAATTTTTTTTTAAATTAGATTTAAAAATCTTCATTCTAACCGTTATTTCATTTTCCTTGAAATTTTTGTTGAAAGGCAATAAATTCATTAACCATGAAAAAATGTTATTTTACAGAAAATTCCTTATAATTTAAATTTTTTTAAAAGTGGAAAGCTTTATAAATAAAGACCTTTTCTTACCTGTAATTTAATTTTCCACGAAATTTTTTTTTCAAAGAAATAAATTCATTTACCATGGAAAAATGTTATTTTATAGAAAATTGCTTCAAACCCTAATTCTTCAAAAAAATTATAATCTCCATCAAATAAAACCACTTTTTTTTACCGTAATTTCATTTTCCATGAAATTTTGGTTTAAAGGCAATAAATTCATTTACCATGAAAAAATCATATTTTAAAGAAAACTGCTTTAAACTTAATTCAAAAAAAAAAATGGAATTATTCATTATAGTTTAACCGGTATTTAATTTTCCACGAAATTTTCACTTATGATGATATATTTTATATTAAAGAAAATTGTTTTTTCTTTTTATTCTTTTCAAAAACGAAATTCTTCAACCATAAAAACCTTTAAGCCGTTTTTTTTTAATTTTAAAAGAAATTTTTGTTTAAAAGCAATAAATTAAGTTACAAGAACAAAAGTTGTTCTTGAGAAAATTGCTTTAAATCTAAAATATCATCAAAATGGAATTTTTCTACCATAAAAACTTTCAAACTGTTTTTTAATTTTTGATAAAATTTTGGTTTTTAAACAATATATTCAGTTACATGAAAAAATAGCATTTTTTAGAAAATTGCTTTAAACCTCAATTCTTTTACAAAATGGAAAGCTTTAACCGTAAAAATGTTTATTTTAACCGTTATTTCATTGAACATGAAATTTTGGTTTAAAATCAATTAATTAAATCACCATGAAGTAATGTTGTTTTGAAGATAATTGCTTAAAATTGAATTTATTTTAAAAATCAAAATTTTCGACCCGTAAAAATATATATATTAACCCTTATTTCATTTTCCGTGAAATTTTGGTTTTAAGGTTATAAATTCATTAACCATGGAGTAAACAGCGTTTTAATTAATTTCTTTTAAAAAATGAAAAACTACAACCATAAAAATCTTGATTTTAACCGTTATTTAATTTTCTTATAAAATTTTGGTTTGAAGGCAATAAATTCATAAACCGTGAAAAAATGTTATTTAAAATAAAATGATAGTAGACTTAAATTTTTTTTAAATAATATTTAAAAATCTTCATTCTAACCATTATTCCATTTTCCTTGAAATTTTTGTTGAAAGGCAATAAATTCATTAACCATGAAAAATGTTATTTTACAAAAAATTCCTTATAATTTAAATTTTTTTAAAAGTGGAAAGCTTTATAAATAAAGACCTTTTTTTACCTGTAATTTAATTTTCCACGAAATTTTGTTTTCAAAGAAATAAATTCATTTACCATGGAAAAATGTTATTTTATAGAAAATTGCTTCAAACTCTAATTCTTCAAAATAATTATAATCTCCATCAAATAAAACCACTTTTTTTTACCGTAATTTCATTTTCCATGAAATTTTGGTTTAAAGGCAATAAATTCATTTACCATGAAAAAATGATATTTTTAAGAAAACTGCTTTAAACTTAATTTAAAAAAAAAATGGAAATCTATATACAAAATATATATACATAAAAATCTATAGTTTAACCGGTATTTAATTTTCCACGAAATTTACACTTATGATGATATATTTTATATTAAAGAAAATTGTTTTTTCTTTTTATTCTTTTCAAAAACGAAATTCTTCAACCATAAAAACCTTTAAGCCGTTTTTTTAATTTTAAAAGAAATTTTTGTTTAAAAGCAATAAATTAAGTAACAAGAACAAAAGTTGTTTTTAAGAAAATTGCTTTAAATCTAAAATATCAACAAAATGGAATTTTTCAACCATAAAAACCTTCAAACTGTTTTTTAATTTTCGATAAAATTTTGGTTTTTAAACAATATATTCAGTTACATGAAAAAATAGCATTTTTTAGAAAATTGCTTTAAACCTCAATTCTTTTACAAAATGGAAAGCTTTAACCGTAAAAATGTTTATTTTAACCGTTATTTCATTGAACATGAAATTTTGGTTTAAAATCAATTAATTAAATAACCATGAAGTAATGTTGTTTTGAAGATAATTGCTTAAAATTGAATTTATTTTAAAAATCAAAATTTTCGACCCTTAAAAATATATATATTAACCCTTATTTCATTTTCCGTGAAATTTTGGTTTTAAGGTTATAAATTCATTAACAATGGAGTAAACTGCGTTTAAATTAATTTCTTTTAAAAATGAAATACTACAACCATAAAAATCTTGATTTTAACCATTATTTAATTTTCTTATAAAATTTTGGTTTGAAGGCAATAAATTCATAAACCGTGAAAAAATGTTATTTAAAATAAAATGATTGTAGACTTAAATTTTTTTTTAAATAATATTTAAAAATCTTCATTCTAACCGTTATTCCATTTTCCTTGAAATTTTTGTTGAAAGGCAATAAATTCATTAACCATGAAAAATGTTATTTTACAAAAAATTCCTTATAATTTAAATTTTTTTAAAAGTGGAAAGCTTTATAAATAAAGACCTTTTTTTACCTGTAATTTAATTTTCCACGAAATTTTGTTTTCAAAGAAATAAATTCATTTACCATGGAAAAATGTTATTTTATAGAAAATTGCTTCAAACTCTAATTCTTCAAAATAATTATAATCTCCATCAAATAAAACCACTTTTTTTTACCGTAATTTCATTTTCCATGAAATTTTGGTTTAAAGGCAATATATTCATTTACCATGAAAAAATGATATTTTAAAGAAAACTGCTTTAAACTTAATTTAAAAAAAAAAAAATGGAATTATTCATTATAGTTTAACCGGTATTTAATTTTCCACGAAATTTTCACTTTTGATGATATATTTTATATTAAAGAAAATTGTTTTTTCTTTTTATTCTTTTCAAAAACGAAATTCTTCAACCATAAAAACCTTTAAGCCGTTTTTTTTAATTTTAAAAGAAATTTTTGTTTAAAAGCAATAAATTAAGTTACAAGAACAAAAGTTGTTTTTAAGAAAAATGCTTTAAATCTAAAATATCATCAAAATGGAATTTTTCTACCATAAAAACCTTCAAACTGTTTTTTAATTTTTGATAAAATTTTGGTTTTTAAACAATATATTCAGTTACATGAAAAAATAGCATTTTTTAGAAAATTGCTTTAAACCTCAATTCTTTTACAAAATGGAAAGCTTCAACCGTAAAAATGTTTATTTTAACCGTTATTTCATTGAACATGAAATTTTGGTTTAAAATCAATTAATTAAATAACCATGAAGTAATGTTGTTTTGAAGATAATTGCTTAAAATTGAATTTATTTTAAAAATCAAAATTTTCGACCCTTAAAAATATATATATTAACCCTTATTTCATTTTCCGTGAAATTTTGGTTTTAAGGTTATAAATTCATTAACCATGGAGTAAACTGCGTTTAAATTAGTTTCTTTTAAAAAATGAAATACTACAACCATAAAAATCTTGATTTTAACCGTTATTTAATTTTCTTATAAAATTTTGGTTTGAAGGCAATAAATTCATAAACCGTGAAAAAATGTTATTTAAAATAAAATGATAGTAGACTTAAATTTTTTTTAAATAATATTTAAAAATCTTCATTCTAACCATTATTCCATTTTCCTTGAAATTTTTGTTGAAAGGCAATAAATTCATTAACCATGAAAAATGTTATTTTACAAAAAATTCCTTATAATTTAAATTTTTTTAAAAGTGGAAAGCTTTATAAATAAAGACCTTTTTTTTACCTGTAATTTAATTTTCCACGAAATTTTGTTTTCAAAGAAATAAATTCATTTACCATGGAAAAATGTTATTTTATAGAAAATTGCTTCAAACTCTAATTCTTCAAAATAATTATAATCTCCATCAAATAAAACCACTTTTTTTTACCGTAATTTCATTTTCCATGAAATTTTGGTTTAAAGGCAATAAATTCATTTACCATGAAAAAATGATATTTTAAAGAAAACTGCTTTAAACTTAATTTAAAAAAAAAAAAATGGAATTATTCATTATAGTTTAACCGGTATTTAATTTTCCACGAAATTTTCACTTATGATGATATATTTTATATTAAAGAAAATTGTTTTTTCTTTTTATTCTTTTCAAAAACGAAATTCTTCAACCATAAAAACCTTTAAGCCGTTTTTTTTAATTTTAAAAGAAATTTTTGTTTAAAAGCAATAAATTAAGTTACAAGAACAAAAGTTGTTTTTAAGAAAAATGCTTTAAATCTAAAATATCATCAAAATGGAATTTTTCTACCATTAAAACCTTCAAACTGTTTTTTAATTTTTGATAAAATTTTGGTTTTTAAACAATATATTCAGTTACATGAAAAAATAGCATTTTTTAGAAAATTGCTTTAAACCTCAATTCTTTTACAAAATGGAAAGCTTCAACCGTAAAAATGTTTATTTTAACCGTTATTTCATTGAACATGAAATTTTGGTTTAAAATCAATTAATTAAATAACCATGAAGTAATGTTGTTTTGAAGATAATTGCTTAAAATTGAATTTATTTTAAAAATCAAAATTTTCGACCCTTAAAAATATATATATTAACCCTTATTTCATTTTCCGTGAAATTTTGGTTTTAAGGTTATAAATTCATTAACCATGGAGTAAACTGCGTTTAAATTAGTTTCTTTTAAAAAATGAAATACTACAACCATAAAAATCTTGATTTTAACCGTTATTTAATTTTCTTATAAAATTTTGGTTTAAAGGCAATAAATTCATAAACCGTGAAAAAATGTTATTTAAAATAAAATGATTGTAGACTTAAATTTTTTTTTAAATAATATTTAAAAATCTTCATTCTAACCGTTATTTCATTTTCCTTGAAATTTTTGTTGAAAGGCAATAAATTCATTAACCATGAAAAAATGTTATTTTACAGAAAATTCCTTATAATTGAAATTTTTTTAAAAGTGGAAAGCTTTATAAATAAAGACCTTTTTTTACCTGTAATTTAATTTTCCACGAAATTTTGTTTTCAAAGAAATAAATTCATTTACCATGGAAAAAAGTTATTTTATAGAAAATTGCTTCAAACTCTAATTCTTCAAAAAAATTATAATCTCCATCAAATAAAACCACTTTTTTTACCGTAATTTCATTTTCCATGAAATTTTGGTTTAAGGGCAATAAATTCATTTACCATGAAAAAATGATATTTTAAAGAAAACTGCTTTAAACTTAATTTAAAAAAAAAATGGAATTATTCAACCATAAAAATCTATAGTTTAACCGGTATTTAATTTTCCACGAAATTTTCACTTTTGATGATATATTTTATATTAAAGAAAATTGTTTTTTCTTTTTATTCTTTTCAAAAACGAAATTCTTCAACCATAAAAACCTTTAAGCCGTTTTTTTAATTTTAAAAGAAATTTTTGTTTAAAAGCAATAAATTAAGTTACAAGAACAAAAGTTGTTTTTAAGAAAATTGCTTTAAATCTAAAATATCATCAAAATGGAATTTTTCAACCATAAAAACCTTAATTAAATTATTCATTATAGTTTAACCGGTATTTAATTTTCCACGAAATTTTCACTTATGATGATATATTTTATATTAAAGAAAATTGTTTTTTCTTTTTATTCTTTTCAAAAACGAAATTCTTCAACCATAAAAACCTTAAGGCCGTTTTTTTAATTTTAAAAGAAATTTTTGTTTAAAAGCAATACATTAAGTTACAAGAACAAATGTTGTTTTTAAGAAAATTGCTTTAAATCTAAAATATCATCAAAATGGAATTTTTAACCATAAAAACCTTCAAACTGTTTTTTAATTTTCGATAAAATTTTGGTTTTTAAACAATATATTCAGTTACATGAAAAAATAGCATTTTTTAGAAAATTGCTTTAAACCTCAATTCTTTTACAAAATGGAAAGCTTCAACCGTAAAATGTTTATTTTAACCGTTATTTCATTGAACATGAAATTTTGGTTTAAAAGCAGTAAATTCAATAACCATGAAGTAATGTTGTTTTAAAGATAATTGCTTAAAATTGAATTTATTTTAAAAATCAAAATTTTCGACCCTTAAAATTATATATATTAACCCTTATTTCATTTTCCGTGAAATTTTGGTTTTAACGTTATAAATTTATTAATCATGGAGTAAACTGCGTTTAAATTAATTTCTTTTAAAAAATAAAATACTACAACCATAAAAATCTTGATTAAAACCGTTATTTAATTTTCTTATAAAATTTTGGTTTGAAGACAATAAATTCATAAACCGTGAAAAAATGTTATTTAAAATAAAATGATTGTAGACTTAAATTTTTTTTTAAATAATATTTAAAAATCTTCATTCTTACCGTTATTTCATTTTCCTTGAAATTTTTGTTGAAAGGCAATAAATTCATTCACCATGAAAAAATGTTATTTTACAGAAAATTCCTTATAATTTAAATTTTTTTAAAAGTGGAAAGCTTTATAAATAAAGACCTTTTTTTACCTGTAATTTAATTTTCCACGAAATTTTGTTTTCAAAGAAATAAATTCATTTACCATGGAAAAATGTTATTTTATAGAAAATTGCTTCAAACTCTAATTCTTCAAAAAAATTATAATCTCCATCAAATAAAACCACTTTTTTTACCGTTATTTAATTTTCCATGAAATTTTGGTTTAAAGGCAATAAATTCATTTACCATGAAAAAATGATATTTTAAAGAAAACTGCTTTAAACTTAATTTAAAAAAAAAATGGAATTATTCAACCATAAAAATCTATAGTTTAACCGGTATTTAATTTTCCACGAAATTTTCACTTATGATGATATATTTTATATTAAAGAAAATTGTTTTAACTTTTTATTCTTTTCAAAAACGAAATTCTTCAACCATAAAAACCTTCAAACTGTTTTTTAATTTTCGATAAAATTTTGGTTTTTAAACAATATATTTTAGATTTAAAGCAATTTTCTCAAAAACAACTTTTGTTCTTGTAACTTAATTTATTGCTTTTAAACAAAAATTTCTTTTAAAATTAAAAAAAAACGGCTTAAAGGTTTTTATGGTTGAAGAATTTCGTTTTTGAAAAGAATAAAAAGAAAAAACAATTTTCTTTAATATAAAATATATCATCATAAGTGAAAATTTCGTGGAAAATTAAATACCGGTTAAACTATAATGAATAATTCCATTTTTTTTTTTTTAAATTAAGTTTAAAGCAGTTTTCTTTAAAATATCATTTTTTCATGGTAAATGAATTTATTGCCTTTAAACCAAAATTTCATGGAAAATGAAATTACGGTAAAAAAAAGTGGTAAAAAATTCTTCAACCATAAAAACCTTTAAGCCGTTTTTTTAATTTTAAAAGAAATTTTTGTTTAAAAGCAATAAATTAAGTTACAAGAACAAAAGTTGTTTTTAAGAAAATTGCTTTAAATCTAAAATATCATCAAAATGGAATTTTTAACCATAAAAACCTTCAAACTGTTTTTTAATTTTCGATAAAATTTTGGTTTTTAAACAATATATTCAGTTACATGAAAAAATAGCATTTTTTAGAAAATTGCTTTAAACCTCAATTCTTTTACAAAATGGAAAGCTTCAACCGTAAAAATGTTTATTTTAACCGTTATTTCATTGAACATGAAATTTTGGTTTAAAATCAATTAATTAAATAACCATGAAGTAATGTTGTTTTGAAGATAATTGCTTAAAATTGAATTTATTTTAATAATCAAAATTTTTGACCCTTAAAAATATATATATCAACCCTTATTTCAGTTTCCATGAAATTTTGGTTTTTTGGTTATAAATTCATTAACCATGGAGTAAACTGCGTTTAAATTAATTTCTTTTAAAAAATGAAATACTACAACCATAAAAATCTTGACCGAAAACCGTTATTTAATTTTCTTATAAAATTTTGGTTTGAAGGCAATAAATTCATAAACCGTGAAAAAATGTTATTTAAAATAAAATGATTGTAGACTTAAATTTTTTTTTAAATTATATTTAAAAATCTTCATTCTAACCGTTATTTCATTTTCCTTGAAATTTTTGTTGAAAGGCAATAAATTCATTAACCATGAAAAAATGTTATTTTACAGAAAATTCCTTATAATTTAAATTTTTTTAAAAGTGGAAAGCTTTATAAATAAAGACCTTTTCTTACCTGTAATTTAATTTTCCACGAAATTTTTTTTTCAAAGAAATAAATTCATTTACCATGGAAAAATGTTATTTTATAGAAAATTGCTTCAAACTCTAATTCTTCAAAAAAATTATAATCTCCATCAAATAAAACCACTTTTTTTTACCGTAATTTCATTTTCCATGAAATTTTGGTTTAAAGGCAATAAATTCATTTACCATGAAAAAATCATATTTTAAAGAAAACTGCTTTAAACTTAATTCAAAAAAAAAAATGGAATTATTCATTATAGTTTAACCGGTATTTAATTTTCCACGAAATTTTCACTT
The DNA here is from genome assembly GCA_936435175.1 of Glyphotaelius pellucidus. Taxonomy (NCBI): domain Eukaryota; kingdom Metazoa; phylum Arthropoda; class Insecta; order Trichoptera; family Limnephilidae; genus Glyphotaelius; species Glyphotaelius pellucidus. The sequence continues at coordinate 26,808,568 of OW386555.1, read as the reverse complement.
ATGATGATATATTTTATATTAAAGAAAATTGTTTTTTCTTTTTATTCTTTTCAAAACGAAATTCTTCAACCATAAAAACCTTTAAGCCGTTTTTTTTTAATTTTAAAAGAAATTTTTGTTTAAAAGCAATAAATTAAGTTACAAGAACAAAAGTTGTTCTTGAGAAAATTGCTTTAAATCTAAAATATCATCAAAATGGAATTTTTCTACCATAAAAACTTTCAAACTGTTTTTTAATTTTTGATAAAATTTTGGTTTTTAAACAATATATTCAGTTACATGAAAAAATAGCATTTTTTAGAAAATTGCTTTAAACCTCAATTCTTTTACAAAATGGAAAGCTTTAACCGTAAAAATGTTTATTTTAACCGTTATTTCATTGAACATGAAATTTTGGTTTAAAATCAATTAATTAAATCACCATGAAGTAATGTTGTTTTGAAGATAATTGCTTAAAATTGAATTTATTTTAAAAATCAAAATTTTCGACCCGTAAAAATATATATATTAACCCTTATTTCATTTTCCGTGAAATTTTGGTTTTAAGGTTATAAATTCATTAACCATGGAGTAAACAGCGTTTTAATTAATTTCTTTTAAAAAATGAAAAACTACAACCATAAAAATCTTGATTTTAACCGTTATTTAATTTTCTTATAAAATTTTGGTTTGAAGGCAATAAATTCATAAACCGTGAAAAAATGTTATTTAAAATAAAATGATAGTAGACTTAAATTTTTTTTTAAATAATATTTAAAAATCTTCATTCTAACCGTTATTCCATTTTCCTTGAAATTTTTGTTGAAAGGCAATAAATTCATTAACCATGAAAAATGTTATTTTACAAAAAATTCCTTATAATTTAAATTTTTTTAAAAGTGGAAAGCTTTATAAATAAAGACCTTTTTTTACCTGTAATTTAATTTTCCACGAAATTTTGTTTTCAAAGAAATAAATTCATTTACCATGGAAAAATGTTATTTTATAGAAAATTGCTTCAAACTCTAATTCTTCAAAATAATTATAATCTCCATCAAATAAAACCACTTTTTTTTACCGTAATTTCATTTTCCATGAAATTTTGGTTTAAAGGCAATAAATTCATTTACCATGAAAAAATGATATTTTAAAGAAAACTGCTTTAAACTTAATTTAAAAAAAAAAAAATGGAATTATTCATTATAGTTTAACCGGTATTTAATTTTCCACGAAATTTTCACTTATGATGATATATTTTATATTAAAGAAAATTGTTTTTTCTTTTTATTCTTTTCAAAAACGAAATTCTTCAACCATAAAAACCTTTAAGCCGTTTTTTTAATTTTAAAAGAAATTTTTGTTTAAAAGCAATAAATTAAGTTACAAGAACAAAAGTTGTTTTTAAGAAAATTGCTTTAAATCTAAAATATCATCAAAATGGAATTTTTCTACCATAAAAACCTTCAAACTGTTTTTTAATTTTTGATAAAATTTTGGTTTTTAAACAATATATTCAGATACATGAAAAAATAGCATTTTTTAGAAAATTGCTTTAAACCTCAATTCTTTTACAAAATGGAAAGCTTTAACCGTAAAAATGTTTATTTTAACCGTTATTTCATTGAACATGAAATTTTGGTTTAAAATCAATTAATTAAATAACCATGAAGTAATGTTGTTTTGAAGATAATTGCTTAAAATTGAATTTATTTTAAAAATCAAAATTTTCGACCCTTAAAAATATATATATTAACCCTTATTTCATTTTCCGTGAAATTTTGGTTTTAAGGTTATAAATTCATTAACCATGGAGTAAACTGCGTTTAAATTAATTTCTTTTAAAAATGAAATACTACAACCATAAAAATCTTGATTTTAACCATTATTTAATTTTCTTATAAAATTTTGGTTTGAAGGCAATAAATTCATAAACCGTGAAAAAATGTTATTTAAAATAAAATGATTGTAGACTTAAATTTTTTTTTAAATAATATTTAAAAATCTTCATTCTAACCGTTATTCCATTTTCCTTGAAATTTTTTTTTGAAAGGCAATAAATTCATTAACCATGAAAAATGTTATTTTACAAAAAATTCCTTATAATTTAAATTTTTTTAAAAGTGGAAAGCTTTATAAATAAAGACCTTTTTTTACCTGTAATTTAATTTTCCACGAAATTTTGTTTTCAAAGAAATAAATTCATTTACCATGGAAAAATGTTATTTTATAGAAAATTGCTTCAAACTCTAATTCTTCAAAATAATTATAATCTCCATCAAATAAAACCACTTTTTTTTACCGTAATTTCATTTTCCATGAAATTTTGGTTTAAAGGCAATAAATTCATTTACCATGAAAAAATGATATTTTAAAGAAAACTGCTTTAAACTTAATTTAAAAAAAAAAAAATGGAATTATTCATTATAGTTTAACCGGTATTTAATTTTCCACGAAATTTTCACTTATGATGATATATTTTATATTAAAGAAAATTGTTTTTTCTTTTTATTCTTTTCAAAAACGAAATTCTTCAACCATAAAAACCTTTAAGCCGTTTTTTTAATTTTAAAAGAAATTTTTGTTTAAAAGCAATAAATTAAGTTACAAGAACAAAAGTTGTTTTTAAGAAAATTGCTTTAAATCTAAAATATCATCAAAATGGAATTTTTCTACCATAAAAACCTTCAAACTGTTTTTTAATTTTTGATAAAATTTTGGTTTTTAAACAATATATTCAGATACATGAAAAAATAGCATTTTTTAGAAAATTGCTTTAAACCTCAATTCTTTTACAAAATGGAAAGCTTTAACCGTAAAAATGTTTATTTTAACCGTTATTTCATTGAACATGAAATTTTGGTTTAAAATCAATTAATTAAATAACCATGAAGTTATGTTGTTTTGAAGATAATTGCTTAAAATTGAATTTATTTTAAAAATCAAAATTTTCGACCCTTAAAAATATATATATTAACCCTTATTTCATTTTCCGTGAAATTTTGGTTTTAAGGTTATAAATTCATTAACCATGGAGTAAACTGCGTTTAAATTAATTTCTTTTAAAAATGAAATACTACAACCATAAAAATCTTGATTTTAACCATTATTTAATTTTCTTATAAAATTTTGGTTTGAAGGCAATAAATTCATAAACCGTGAAAAAATGTTATTTAAAATAAAATGATTGTAGACTTAAATTTTTTTTTAAATAATATTTAAAAATCTTCATTCTAACCGTTATTCCATTTTCCTTGAAATTTTTGTTGAAAGGCAATAAATTCATTAACCATGAAAAATGTTATTTTACAAAAAATTCCTTATAATTTAAATTTTTTTAAAAGTGGAAAGCTTTATAAATAAAGACCTTTTTTTACCTGTAATTTAATTTTCCACGAAATTTTGTTTTCAAAGAAATAAATTCATTTACCATGGAAAAATGTTATTTTATAGAAAATTGCTTCAAACTCTAATTCTTCAAAATAATTATAATCTCCATCAAATAAAACCACTTTTTTTTACAGTAATTTCATTTTCCATGAAATTTTGGTTTAAAGGCAATAAATTCATTTACCATGAAAAAATGATATTTTAAAGAAAACTGCTTTAAACTTAATTTAAAAAAAAAAAAATGGAATTATTCATTATAGTTTAACCGGTATTTAATTTTCCACGAAATTTTCACTTATGATGATATATTTTATATTAAAGAAAATTGTTTTTTCTTTTTATTCTTTTCAAAAACGAAATTCTTCAACCATAAAAACCTTTAAGCCGTTTTTTTTAATTTTAAAAGAAATTTTTGTTTAAAAGCAATAAATTAAGTTACAAGAACAAAAGTTGTTTTTAAGAAAAATGCTTTAAATCTAAAATATCATCAAAATGGAATTTTTCTACCATTAAAACCTTCAAACTGTTTTTTAATTTTTGATAAAATTTTGGTTTTTAAACAATATATTCAGTTACATGAAAAAATAGCATTTTTTAGAAAATTGCTTTAAACCTCAATTCTTTTACAAAATGGAAAGCTTCAACCGTAAAAATGTTTATTTTAACCGTTATTTCATTGAACATGAAATTTTGGTTTAAAATCAATTAATTAAATAACCATGAAGTAATGTTGTTTTGAAGATAATTGCTTAAAATTGAATTTATTTTAAAAATCAAAATTTTCGACCCTTAAAAATATATATATTAACCCTTATTTCATTTTCCGTGAAATTTTGGTTTTAAGGTTATAAATTCATTAACCATGGAGTAAACTGCGTTTAAATTAGTTTCTTTTAAAAAATGAAATACTACAACCATAAAAATCTTGATTTTAACCGTTATTTAATTTTCTTATAAAATTTTGGTTTAATGGCAATAAATTCATAAACCGTGAAAAAATGTTATTTAAAATAAAATGATTGTAGACTTAAATTTTTTTTTAAATAATATTTAAAAATCTTCATTCTAACCGTTATTTCATTTTCCTTGAAATTTTTGTTGAAAGGCAATAAATTCATTAACCATGAAAAAATGTTATTTTACAGAAAATTCCTTATAATTTAAATTTTTTTAAAAGTGGAAAGCTTTATAAATAAAGACCTTTTTTTACCTGTAATTTAATTTTCCACGAAATTTTGTTTTCAAAGAAATAAATTCATTTACCATGGAAAAAAGTTATTTTATAGAAAATTGCTTCAAACTCTAATTCTTCAAAAAAATTATAATCTCCATCAAATAAAACCACTTTTTTTACCGTAATTTCATTTTCCATGAAATTTTGGTTTAAGGGCAATAAATTCATTTACCATGAAAAAATGATATTTTAAAGAAAACTGCTTTAAACTTAATTTAAAAAAAAAATGGAATTATTCAACCATAAAAATCTATAGTTTAACCGGTATTTAATTTTCCACGAAATTTTCACTTTTGATGATATATTTTATATTAAAGAAAATTGTTTTTTCTTTTTATTCTTTTCAAAAACGAAATTCTTCAACCATAAAAACCTTTAAGCCGTTTTTTTAATTTTAAAAGAAATTTTTGTTTAAAAGCAATAAATTAAGTTACAAGAACAAAAGTTGTTTTTAAGAAAATTGCTTTAAATCTAAAATATCATCAAAATGGAATTTTTCAACCATAAAAACCTTAATTAAATTATTCATTATAGTTTAACCGGTATTTAATTTTCCACGAAATTTTCACTTATGATGATATATTTTATATTAAAGAAAATTGTTTTTTCTTTTTATTCTTTTCAAAAACGAAATTCTTCAACCATAAAAACCTTAAGGCCGTTTTTTTAATTTTAAAAGAAATTTTTGTTTAAAAGCAATACATTAAGTTACAAGAACAAATGTTGTTTTTAAGAAAATTGCTTTAAATCTAAAATATCATCAAAATGGAATTTTTAACCATAAAAACCTTCAAACTGTTTTTTAATTTTCGATAAAATTTTGGTTTTTAAACAATATATTCAGTTACATGAAAAAATAGCATTTTTTAGAAAATTGCTTTAAACCTCAATTCTTTTACAAAATGGAAAGCTTCAACCGTAAAAATGTTTATTTTAACCGTTATTTCATTGAACATGAAATTTTGGTTTAAAAGCAGTAAATTCAATAACCATGAAGTAATGTTGTTTTAAAGATAATTGCTTAAAATTGAATTTATTTTAAAAATCAAAATTTTCGACCCTTAAAAATATATATATTAACCCTTATTTCATTTTCCGTGAAATTTTGGTTTTAACGTTATAAATTTATTAATCATGGAGTAAACTGCGTTTAAATTAATTTCTTTTAAAAAATAAAATACTACAACCATAAAAATCTTGATTAAAACCGTTATTTAATTTTCTTATAAAATTTTGGTTTGAAGACAATAAATTCATAAACCGTGAAAAAATGTTATTTAAAATAAAATGATTGTAGACTTAAATTTTTTTTTAAATAATATTTAAAAATCTTCATTCTTACCGTTATTTCATTTTCCTTGAAATTTTTGTTGAAAGGCAATAAATTCATTAACCATGAAAAAATGTTATTTTACAGAAAATTCCTTATAATTTAAATTTTTTTAAAAGTGGAAAGCTTTATAAATAAAGACCTTTTTTTACCTGTAATTTAATTTTCCACGAAATTTTGTTTTCAAAGAAATAAATTCATTTACCATGGAAAAATGTTATTTTATAGAAAATTGCTTCAAACTCTAATTCTTCAAAAAAATTATAATCTCCATCAAATAAAACCACTTTTTTTACCGTTATTTCATTTTCCATGAAATTTTGGTTTAAAGGCAATAAATTCATTTACCATGAAAAAATGATATTTTAAAGAAAACTGCTTTAAACTTAATTTAAAAAAAAAATGGAATTATTCAACCATAAAAATCTATAGTTTAACCGGTATTTAATTTTCCACGAAATTTTCACTTATGATGATATATTTTATATTAAAGGAAATTGTTTTTTCTTTTTATTCTTTTCAAAAACGAAATTCTTCAACCATAAAAACCTTCAAACTGTTTTTTAATTTTCGATAAAATTTTGGTTTTTAAACAATATATTCAGTTACATGAAAAAATAGCATTTTTTAGAAAATTGCTTTAAACCTCAATTCTTTTACAAAATGGAAAGCTTTAACCGTAAAAATGTTTATTTTAACCGTTATTTCATTGAACATGAAATTTTGGTTTAAAATCAATTAATTAAATAACCATGAAGTAATGTTGTTTTGAAGATAATTGCTTAAAATTGAATTTATTTTAAAAATCAAAATTTTCGACCCTTAAAAATATATATATTAACCCTTATTTCATTTTCCGTGAAATTTTGGTTTTAAGGTTATAAATTCATTAACCATGGAGTAAACTGCGTTTAAATTAATTTCTTTTAAAAATGAAATACTACAACCATAAAAATCTTGATTTTAACCATTATTTAATTTTCTTATAAAATTTTGGTTTGAAGGCAATAAATTCATAAACCGTGAAAAAATGTTATTTAAAATAAAATGATTGTAGACTTAAATTTTTTTTTAAATAATATTTAAAAATCTTCATTCTAACCGTTATTCCATTTTCCTTGAAATTTTTTTTTGAAAGGCAATAAATTCATTAACCATGAAAAATGTTATTTTACAAAAAATTCCTTATAATTTAAATTTTTTTAAAAGTGGAAAGCTTTATAAATAAAGACCTTTTTTTACCTGTAATTTAATTTTCCACGAAATTTTGTTTTCAAAGAAATAAATTCATTTACCATGGAAAAATGTTATTTTATAGAAAATTGCTTCAAACTCTAATTCTTCAAAATAATTATAATCTCCATCAAATAAAACCACTTTTTTTTACCGTAATTTCATTTTCCATGAAATTTTGGTTTAAAGGCAATAAATTCATTTACCATGAAAAAATGATATTTTAAAGAAAACTGCTTTAAACTTAATTTAAAAAAAAAAAAATGGAATTATTCATTATAGTTTAACCGGTATTTAATTTTCCACGAAATTTTCACTTATGATGATATATTTTATATTAAAGAAAATTGTTTTTTCTTTTTATTCTTTTCAAAAACGAAATTCTTCAACCATAAAAACCTTTAAGCCGTTTTTTTAATTTTAAAAGAAATTTTTGTTTAAAAGCAATAAATTAAGTTACAAGAACAAAAGTTGTTTTTAAGAAAATTGCTTTAAATCTAAAATATCATCAAAATGGAATTTTTCTACCATAAAAACCTTCAAACTGTTTTTTAATTTTTGATAAAATTTTGGTTTTTAAACAATATATTCAGATACATGAAAAAATAGCATTTTTTAGAAAATTGCTTTAAACCTCAATTCTTTTACAAAATGGAAAGCTTTAACCGTAAAAATGTTTATTTTAACCGTTATTTCATTGAACATGAAATTTTGGTTTAAAATCAATTAATTAAATAACCATGAAGTAATGTTGTTTTGAAGATAATTGCTTAAAATTGAATTTATTTTAAAAATCAAAATTTTCGACCCTTAAAAATATATATATTAACCCTTATTTCATTTTCCGTGAAATTTTGGTTTTAAGGTTATAAATTCATTAACCATGGAGTAAACTGCGTTTAAATTAATTTCTTTTAAAAATGAAATACTACAACCATAAAAATCTTGATTTTAACCATTATTTAATTTTCTTATAAAATTTTGGTTTGAAGGCAATAAATTCATAAACCGTGAAAAAATGTTATTTAAAATAAAATGATTGTAGACTTAAATTTTTTTTTAAATAATATTTAAAAATCTTCATTCTAACCGTTATTCCATTTTCCTTGAAATTTTTTTTTGAAAGGCAATAAATTCATTAACCATGAAAAATGTTATTTTACAAAAAATTCCTTATAATTTAAATTTTTTTAAAAGTGGAAAGCTTTATAAATAAAGACCTTTTTTTACCTGTAATTTAATTTTCCACGAAATTTTGTTTTCAAAGAAATAAATTCATTTACCATGGAAAAATGTTATTTTATAGAAAATTGCTTCAAACTCTAATTCTTCAAAATAATTATAATCTCCATCAAATAAAACCACTTTTTTTTACCGTAATTTCATTTTCCATGAAATTTTGGTTTAAAGGCAATAAATTCATTTACCATGAAAAAATGATATTTTAAAGAAAACTGCTTTAAACTTAATTTAAAAAAAAAAAAATGGAATTATTCATTATAGTTTAACCGGTATTTAATTTTCCACGAAATTTTCACTTATGATGATATATTTTATATTAAAGAAAATTGTTTTTTCTTTTTATTCTTTTCAAAAACGAAATTCTTCAACCATAAAAACCTTTAAGCCGTTTTTTTAATTTTAAAAGAAATTTTTGTTTAAAAGCAATAAATTAAGTTACAAGAACAAAAGTTGTTTTTAAGAAAATTGCTTTAAATCTAAAATATCATCAAAATGGAATTTTTCTACCATAAAAACCTTCAAACTGTTTTTTAATTTTTGATAAAATTTTGGTTTTTAAACAATATATTCAGATACATGAAAAAATAGCATTTTTTAGAAAATTGCTTTAAACCTCAATTCTTTTACAAAATGGAAAGCTTTAACCGTAAAAATGTTTATTTTAACCGTTATTTCATTGAACATGAAATTTTGGTTTAAAATCAATTAATTAAATAACCATGAAGTAATGTTGTTTTGAAGATAATTGCTTAAAATTGAATTTATTTTAAAAATCAAAATTTTCGACCCTTAAAAATATATATATTAACCCTTATTTCATTTTCCGTGAAATTTTGGTTTTAAGGTTATAAATTCATTAACCATGGAGTAAACTGCGTTTAAATTAATTTCTTTTAAAAATGAAATACTACAACCATAAAAATCTTGATTTTAACCATTATTTAATTTTCTTATAAAATTTTGGTTTGAAGGCAATAAATTCATAAACCGTGAAAAAATGTTATTTAAAATAAAATGATTGTAGACTTAAATTTTTTTTTAAATAATATTTAAAAATCTTCATTCTAACCGTTATTCCATTTTCCTTGAAATTTTTGTTGAAAGGCAATAAATTCATTAACCATGAAAAATGTTATTTTACAAAAAATTCCTTATAATTTAAATTTTTTTAAAAGTGGAAAGCTTTATAAATAAAGACCTTTTTTTACCTGTAATTTAATTTTCCACGAAATTTTGTTTTCAAAGAAATAAATTCATTTACCATGGAAAAATGTTATTTTATAGAAAATTGCTTCAAACTCTAATTCTTCAAAATAATTATAATCTCCATCAAATAAAACCACTTTTTTTTACCGTAATTTCATTTTCCATGAAATTTTGGTTTAAAGGCAATAAATTCATTTACCATGAAAAAATGATATTTTAAAGAAAACTGCTTTAAACTTAATTTAAAAAAAAAAAAATGGAATTATTCATTATAGTTTAACCGGTATTTAATTTTCCACGAAATTTTCACTTATGATGATATATTTTATATTAAAGAAAATTGTTTTTTCTTTTTATTCTTTTCAAAAACGAAATTCTTCAACCATAAAAACCTTTAAGCCGTTTTTTTAATTTTAAAAGAAATTTTTGTTTAAAAGCAATAAATTAAGTTACAAGAACAAAAGTTGTTTTTAAGAAAATTGCTTTAAATCTAAAATATCATCAAAATGGAATTTTTCAACCATAAAAACCTTCAAACTGTTTTTTAATTTTCGATAAAATTTTGGTTTTTAAACAATATATTCAGTTACATGAAAAAATAGCATTTTTTAGAAAATTGCTTTAAACCTCAATTCTTTTACAAAATGGAAAGCTTTAACCGTAAAAATGTTTATTTTAACCGTTATTTCATTGAACATGAAATTTTGGTTTAAAATCAATTAATTAAATCACCATGAAGTAATGTTGTTTTGAAGATAATTGCTTAAAATTGAATTTATTTTAATAATCAAAATTTTTGACCCTTAAAAATATATATATTAACCCTTATTTCAGTTTCCATGAAATTTTGGTTTTAAGGTTATAAATTCATTAACCATGGAGTAAACTGCGTTTAAATTAATTTCTTTTAAAAATGAAATACTACAACCATAAAAATCTTGATTTTAACCGTTATTTAATTTTCTTATAAAATTTTGGTTTGAAGGCTGTTTGGTTCTGAAACAGTTTTTAAAAAAACTTGATCCATATTCCCCTAGTCCTTCCATTGTAATCCATTCTCTTCTTCCTTTCCTCAAAGTCTCCACCAGTAAGGAAGAGGATGTGCTTACCTACACGTTGAACAATATTGACACCCAAGTGCACATTACCCACTTGTTATCAGTTGCATTTCGGAAGTGATATGGTTCACAACTCGTTCTCGTAAAATATCGCAAGTAGTCGCAAATAATCGCAGTTTCGTTTCTTTTTTGTAAAATAATAGTGTCGGGCACAAAATCTATGTTGTGCAATATATGTGATAACAGAATCGACACGGAGCAGCCTTCAGAAGCCGTAAAGGTAGGAGATTTCCTGTCATACCGATTCTCCTTCGATCTTGCTTCAAAACACGATACATGGTCTTTACGTCTACAAAAAGGATTTAAAGTCCACTCTCGTGTCGTGGTATTTCGGCCGCGACATTTTTTTGTTCCTTCTAACCGGATAAATGTTGGTTGTTAGACATTGTGTTTTGAAGTACAGATCATTCCATTCGTTGACCTTTTTCCGGTTTTTATGAAGCTGTTTCAGAATTACACATTCGATCGTGAATATTGATTAAATTTAAATTGGTATTATTTAAGTCGTTGGGCGGCTTAACATTTTGAAATCGTTGATAGTGGGGTACTTTACGTACGCCGCTACTTGCCGCTACGTGGTAGGTAGTTGGTATTATACTATACCTACACGCATTATCGTGTCGTGTCGGTAAGCAGATCGTGGATTGTTGTCGCATTTGACAGCTGTTATCACAGAAAACATTTTGTTTACAAGTTGCGTTGACATTTAGTTAGTGTTATTATTCTGTTTGGTTTAAAAAATATTCATAATGGCGGCAATTAATATTAAATACAAATTGGCGCTATTAGATATGGAAAGTGTTCGTTCGTCGGCTATCAAAGCCGTCACATCTTCAAATTCTATTGACAAACATATTTTCAGAGCTCGTTATGCCGATATATCTAACATTAGAGAAAATTTCGTCGCTTCACATATTTCAATTGAATCAAATAAAAAGGATGACGCGGAAATTAAAGTATTACATGTAAAGTATACTGAAATCCAAAACATGTATTACGAGATTCAATCATATTATTCTCAATTATTTCCGGAAGTTTCGAAAAATGAATCGGATCATTTAATGGCCAATAATAATGTTTCGTTGCCAAAATTAAAATTGATTATTTTTTCTGGAATATCAACAGATTGGACAAATTACATAAATACCTTTAATTCGTTGATCGATTCTAATAATGCTTTAAATTCTGTTCAAAAAATGCATTATTTAATAAGTAGTCTATCAGGTGAGGCATTGACACACGTTAAACATTTACCGATTTCTGAAGAAAATTATTTTGTGGCATATAAGCTCTTAAAGGAAAGATATGAAAACATACGCTTGATCGCTGATAAACATGTTGAATTAATTCTATCGATTCAACCTGTAAAAGTTCAAGATAATCTTCGGCAATTTATTTCAATTTTGAAAGAAAATATTGCTGCGTTAGAAGCTTTAAATTTCCTAGTTCGAGAATGGAGCTTTCTTTTGTTACATATTGTATTGCGTAAATTAACAAAAGAATTACGTATTGATTTTGAAATTCAACACAGTTCGGAGAATATTCCAACGTTTGATCACTTGTTAAAATACTTAGATGGACAGTGCTTAGCAAAAGAAATGGCACTTGGAGTTTTTCCTGAAAACCAGTTACAGGCTCATAAAGGTCAATCTAAATCGTATAATGCGAAACATCGATCAAGCAATAATATTAATGCGTTTGTATCAAACATTGAAATCAAGTGTATTCTGTGTAAATCGCCACACTCACTGCACAAGTGTGAAAAATTCTTACGCCTTACTTCAAAGGATAGGTACTTGTGTGCAAAGGAAAATAATTTATGTCTCAATTGTTTAGTGCAAGGAAAACACAACGCAAAAAATTGTCAGTCGCGTTTCACCTGTAGAGAATGTCAATCGAGACATCACACATTATTACATTTTCCAAAAAAAATCGTGGAAAATTCAGACCAGCAAGAAAATTCGTCGGAGCCTTTGGCGTTGACAACATTCTACAATAAAACCAACAAAACGGTTCTTTTGTCTACAGCTTATGTGGAAGTTTTAGATAAAAATGGAGTGTTCCAGAAAATGCGTGTTATTCTAGATAGCGCCATTCAAGGAAACTTCATATCGGAAAATTGTGTCAAAAAATTGGGTTTTACTCGTTTTAAGAAAAAACCACTCACCGTGATAGGTATTGGAAATACTCCTACAATTAATTCTAACGGATTAATAAAAACACAATTTCGTCCTGTCGATTCGAAGGAATCTGGTATTTTGACAGATTTCGTTGTTTTAAATAACATTTGTTCGAATATGCCATCAAATCGTATCGTCGATCATCATTGGGAACACATCGTAGGTCTCAAATTGGGAGATCCAACATTTTACATACCATCAGCCATTGACATACTGCTTGGAAGTGATATTTTTGCGTCATTATTATGCTCAGGAAAAGTGATGGGCAAAGAAAATGAGCCCATAGCCATAGAAACTAAATTGGGTTGGATTTTGATGGGAAATGTTGGACCATCAAATCATTGTATAAATTCATTCTTCACGTCAATGGAGGAAAATATTGATGAAAAGCTTAAATGTTTTTGGGAAATTGAAAATGTTCCACTTTTGAAGAAAATTCAATCGCCTGATGAAATTCGTTGTGAAAAATTATACACTGAAAGTACCTACCGTAACCAAGACGGGAGATACGTCGTATCGTTGCCATTTAAGGAAAGCCCGGAAAAATTGGGAAACTCATATGACATAGCTTTGTCACGCCTCAAGCATTTAGAAAGGAGATTGAATAGAGATTCTGATCTCAAATCCCAATATATTTCGTTCATGAGGGAATACTCAATATTAGGGCACATGATGGAAGTGCCACCTCAATCGCCAATTATTGGTAATTATTTCATACCCCATCATGGAATAATCAAAGAAACCAGTTCTACAACTCGTTTAAGGGTCGTTTTTGATGCCAGTACCAAATCGTCTTCGGGTACGTCATTGAACGACATACTTTTGGTCGGTCCTAAATTACAAAGAGACATTGTCGAATTAATGTGTAATTTTCGAATACACAAAATTGTTTTTACAGCTGACATTCGTCAAATGTATAGGCAAATACTTGTGGATGAGAAATCTCGCCGTTATCAACATATTTTGTGGAGGGAATCATCGGATCATCCTGTGAAGCAATTTGAATTACAAACAGTAACATATGGCACGTCATGCGCACCATACTTATCGATTCGCACACTTCATAAATTAGCCAATGATGGAAAATTGAATTTTCCAACGGCTGCTAGGACATTAATTGAAGATACTTATGTAGATGATATTATCAGTGGTGCGCAAACTTTGGAAAACGCTCGACATTGTATAGTGGAATTAATTGCATTACTTCAAAAAGGTTGTTTTGAATTGAGAAAATGGTCTAGTAACCATCCTGAAATACTGGAAGACATTCCTGTCAGCTATCGGGAAGTACCCTTAAGTTTTGAGTCGGATACTGACAAGAAAAACCTTAATATTTTAGGTATTCAATGGATACCGTCGCTTGATCAATTTACATATAAAATTTATAATGTTTTTAGTGACCACTGTACCAAACGTATAATTTTATCGACAATTGCACGTCTATATGATCCATTAGGTTTTATTAATCCTGTCGTTTTTATTGCTAAATGCTATATGCAAAACTTATGGAAAATTCAAATTGGATGGGACGAAGAAATCCCTTCGGACATGAATTTGAAATGGAAGAAATATATAAAAGAGCTTTCATCACTTGCCAATTTAAAAATTGATCGATATCTCGCAACTTCTCCAACCAGTCGGTGCATCCTTGTTGGGTTTGCGGACGCCTCGGAAAGAGGATATTGTGGAATTGTTTATTTGGTTGTGATTAATAACACAGAAATATCCAGCCATATTTTATTAGCAAAATCCCGTGTTGCCCCCGTAAAGATAACATCGATTCCGCGACTGGAATTGTTGGGAGCAGTTTTATTGGCAAATTTGTTGACTTATTGTCAAGAAATATATAAAGATAGACTTCAAATTGAAAAGACTGTTGCGTTCACCGATTCAACTATTGTATTGGCATGGTTGAAGACACCTTCTTTTCTATTGCAAACTTTTATCGCAAATCGTGTTGAAACAATAATACAAAATATACCTTATGAACATTGGTATCACATTTCATCGCAAGAAAATCCTGCTGACTTGGGTTCGCGAGGAGTTTTTCCCAGTGAAATCGCTGGCGCTTCGTTATGGTGGAAGGGACCTAACTTTATATCAACACCTTTGGAGGAATGGTTATTTGTTAGGCCTCCAAATATCTCCGTGGACCAGTTACCAGAGTATAAGTCGAAAAATTTAATTTCTCTATCGACGAATGTGTCAACGTCTGACGAAGAGTTTTTATTGAAATTTTCATCATTATCGAAATTACTGCGTGTTATATGTTGGTGCCGTCGATTTATCAATAGATTACGTTCGGAATCGATTATCAATTTCAATGGTTTATCCCCACTTTCGTTAAAAGAAAATAATTTAGCCTTGCAATGTTGCATTAAGCTTGTTCAAGCAATTTATTTTCAACAAGATATGAACAATATCTCTTCCCATCGTATATGTTCAACGCAGCTTCAGAAACTCGCTCCATTTATTGACGCAAATGGTGTTTTGAGAGTCGGTGGTCGAATTCGCCTTGCACAGATTTCAGAAAATGCTCGACATCCTATTATTTTACCGAAGCAATGTCATTTGACAACTTTAATAATTGATTATTACCATAGCATGTACCTTCATCCAGGTCCTCGTGCACTCCAATCCATAATATCACAAAAATATTGGATAATTTCGGCTAGGAACGTAATTCGACATCGATTGAGTAAATGCATTTCTTGTTTTAAAAATCACCCGCGTGGTAGTTTCCCGTTGATGGGTAACTTACCCGCTTCCCGTTTTCGAGAAGGTCGTCCATTTTTAAATGTCGGAACCGATTACGGAGGTCCTTTTTTGGTGCGTGAAAGTAGACGTCGCGGCGCAAAAACTTATAAGGCCTATTTATGTCTTTACGTTTGTTTATCGACCAAAGCCGTTCATCTTGAATTAGTTTCAGATCTATCTACTGAAGCGTTTGTGGCAGCATTAGATAGATTCATCTCTAGACGCGGTATATGCCAAAATATCTATAGCGATTGCGCCACCAATTTTACTGGAACTAACAGATATCATACTGGCCTTTCTAAATTCATACGTGAATCTGAAAACGCTGACAAACTTGTTGACGCAACTGTCGCTCGTTCAATTACTTGGCATTTTTCTCCGCCCTCCGCACCCCATTTCAATGGAGTGTCGGAGGCTGGTATTAAGTCAACTAAATACCATTTGAAGAGGGTTGTGGGAGATCAAATCCTCACCTTCGAAGAATTAACTACTGTTCTGACTCGTATCGAAGCCATTTTAAATTCGCGACCAATTGGAGCGCTGTCGTCGGATCCATCCGAATTGAACCCGTTAACTCCTGCACATTTTTTAATTGGGGCTCCTCTTGTTTCTGTTGTTGAAGAAAATTTTGTGGATGTACCAATGAATCGTTTATCGCGTTGGCAATTATTGAAACAGATGTCCCAACATTTTTGGAATCGCTGGCGGAAAGAATATCTACATACTCTTCAACAACGAAACAAGTGGGCAACGTCAACTCCTAATTTAAAAGCTGACGATCTAGTCATGATAGATGATTCGCAAGCAACCCCAATGCGATGGCCTGTGGGGAGGGTGGTTGAATTATTCCCCGGCGCCGACGGAGTGGTTCGTGTCGCTACTGTAAGAACCCCTCAGGGCATTTTTAAGCGGCCCGTGGTCAAATTGTATAGGCTACCCATCGATTAAATAGTTTTAATTTTTTTTGTCTTGTTCAATTCCTAGGTTAATTAGTTATTTGCTTTCGTTTTTCGTTGCTTTCTTTCGTATATAGTTGTTGAGAAAATATCATATTTCCTCAAGGTCGGTGGAATGTTTGGTTCTGAAACAGTTTTTAAAAAAACTTGATCCATATTCCCCTAGTCCTTCCATTGTAATCCATTCACTTCTTCCTTTCCTCAAAGTCTCCACCAGTAAGGAAGAGGATGTGCTTACCTACACGTTGAACAATATTGACACCCAAGTGCACATTACCCACTTGTTATCAGTTGCATTTCGGAAGTGATATGGTTCACAACTCGTTCTCGTAAAATATCGCAAGTAGTCGCAAATAATCGCAGTTTCGTTTCTTTTTTGTAAAATAATAGTGTCGGGCATAAAATCTATGTTGTGCAATATATGTGATAACAGAAACGACACGGAGCAGCCTTCAGAAGCCGTAAAGGTAGGAGATTTCCTGTCATACCGATTCTCCTTCGATCTGCCTTCAAAACACGATATATGGTCTATTTCGATTACAAAAGGGATTTACAGTCCACAATCTCGTGTCGTGGCATTTGGCTGCGACAAAGGCAATAAATTCATAAACCGTGAAAAAATGTTATTTAAAATAAAATGATTGTAGACTTAAATTTTTTTTTAAATAATATTTAAAAATCTTCATTCTAACCGTTATTTAATTTTCCTTGAAATTTTTGTAGAAAGGCAATAAATTCATTGACCATGAAAAAATGTTATTTTACAGAAAATTCCTTATAATTTAAATTTTTTTAAAAGTGGAAAGCTTTATAAATAAAGACCTTTTCTTACCTGTAATTAAATTTTCCACGAAATTTTGTTTTCAAAGAAATAAATTCATTTACCATGGAAAAAAGTTATTTTATAGAAAATTGCTTCAAACTCTAATTCTTCAAAAAAATTAAAATCTCCATCAAATAAAACCACATTTTTTTACCGTAATTTCATTTTCCATGAAATTTTGGTTTAAAGGCAATAAATTCATTAACCATGAAAAAATGATATTTTAAAGAAAACTGCTTTAAACTTAATTTAAAAAAAAAAATGGAATTATTCAACCATAAAAATCTATAGTTTAACCCGTATTTAATTTTCCACGAAATTTTCACTTATGATGATATATTTTATATTAAAGAAAATTGTTTTTTCTTTTTATTCTTTTCAAAAACGAAATTCTTCAACCATAAAAACCTTTAAGCCGTTTTTTTAATTTTAAAAGAAATTTTTGTTTAAAAGCAATAAATTAAGTTACAAGAACAAGAGTTGTTTTTAAGAAAATTGCTTTAAATCTAAAATATCATCAAAATGGAATTTTTCAACCATGAAAACCTTCAAACTGTTTTTTAATTTTCGATAAAATTTTGGTTTTTAAACAATATATTCAGTTACATGAAAAAATTGCATTTTTTAGAAAATTACTTTAAACCTCAATTCTTTTACAAAATGGATAGCTTTAACCGTAAAAATGTTTATTTTAACCGTTATTTCATTGAACATGAAATTTTGGTTTAAAATCAATTAATTAAATCACCATGAAGTTATGTTGTTTTGAAGATAATTGCTTAAAATTGAATTTATTTTAACAATCAAAATTTTTGACCCTTAAAAATATATATATTAACCCTTATTTCAGTTTCCATGAAATTTTGGTTTTTTGGTTATAAATTCATTAACCATGGAGTAAACTGCGTTTAAATTAATTTCTTTTAAAAAATGAAATACTACAACCATAAAAATCTTGATTTTAACCGTTATTTAATTTTCTTATAAAATTTTGGTTTGAAGGCAATAAATTCATAAACCGTGAAAAAATGTTATTTAAAATAAAATGATTGTAGACTTAAATTTTTTTTTAAATAATATTTAAAAATCTTCATTCTAACCGTTATTTCATTTTCCTTGAAATTTTTGTAGAAAGGCAATAAATTCATTGACCATGAAAAAATGTTATTTTACAGAATATTCCTTATAATTAAAATTTTTTTAAAAGTGGAAAGCTTTATAAATAAAGACCTTTTCTTACCTGTAATTAAATTTTCCACGAAATTTTGTTTTCAAAGAAATAAATTCATTTACCATGGAAAAAAGTTATTTTATAGAAAATTGCTTCAAACTCTAATTCTTCAAAAAAATTATAATCTCCATCAAATAAAACCACATTTTTTTACCGTAATTTCATTTTCCATGAAATTTTGGTTTAAAGGCAATAAATTCATTTACCATGAAAAAATGATATTTTAAAGAAAACTGCTTTAAACTTAATTTAAAAAAAAAAAATGGAATTATTCATTATAGTTTAACCGGTATTTAATTTTCCACGAAATTTTCACTTATGATGATATATTTTATATTAAAGAAATTTTTTTTTTCTTTTTATTCTTTTCAAAAACGAAATTCTTCAACCATAAAAACCGTTTAGCCGTTTTTTTAATTTTAAAAGAAATTTTTGTTTAAAAGCAATAAATTAAATTACAAGAACAAAAGTTGTTTTTAAGAAAATTGCTTTAAATCTAAAATATCATCAAAATGGAATTTTTCAACCATAAAAACCTTCAAACTGTTTTTTAATTTTCGATAAAATTTTGGTTTTTAAACAATATATTCAGTTACATGAAAAAATAGCATTTTTTAGAAAATTGCTTTAAGCCTCAATTCTTTTACAAAATGGAAAGCTTTAACCGTAAAAATGTTTATTTTAACCGTTATTTCATTGAACATGAAATTTTGGTTTGAAATCAATTAATTAAATCACCATGAAGTAATGTTGTTTTGAAGATAATTGCTTAAAATTGAATTTATTTTAATAATCAAAATTTTTGACCCTTAAAAATATATATATTAACCCTTATTTCAGTTTCCATGAAATTTTGGTTTTTTGGTTATAAATTCATTAACCATGGAGTAAACTGCGTTTAAATTAATTTCTTTTAAAAAATGAAATACTACAACCATAAAAATCTTGATTTTAACCGTTATTTAATTTTCTTATAAAATTTTGGTTTGAAGGCAATAAATTCATAAACCGTGAAAAAATGTTATTTAAAATAAAATGATTGTAGACTTAAATTTTTTTTTAAATAATATTTAAAAATCTTCATTCTAACCGTTATTTCATTTTCCTTGAAATTTTTGTTGAAAGGCAATAAATTCATTAACCATGAAAAAATGTTATTTTACAGAAAATTCCTTATAATTTAAATTTTTTTAAAAGTGGAAAGCTTGATAAATAAAGACCTTTTCTTACCTGTAATTTAATTTTCCACGAAATTTTGTTTTCAAAGAAATAAATTCATTTACCATGGAAAAATGTTATTTTATAGAAAATTGCTTCAAACTCTAATTCTTCAAAAAAATTATAATCTCCATCAAATAAAACCACTTTTTTTTACCGTAATTTCATTTTCCATGCAATTTTGGTTTAAAGGCAATAAATTCATTTACCATGAAAAAATGATATTTTAAAGAAAACTGCTTTAAACTTAATTTAAAAAAAATGGAATTATTCAACAATAAAAATCTATAGTTTAACCGGTATTTAATTTTCCACGAAATTTTCACTTATGATGATATATTTTATATTAAAGAAAATTGTTTTTTCTTTTTATTCTTTTCAAAAACGAAATTCTTCAACCATAAAAACCTTTAAGCCGTTTTTTTAATTTTAAAAGAAATTTTTGTTTAAAAGCAATAAATTAAGTAACAAGAACAAAAGTTGTTTTTAAGAAAATTGCTTTAAATCTAAAATATCATCAAAATGGAATTTTTCAACCATAAAAACCTTCAAACTGTTTTTTAATTTTCGATAAAATTTTGGTTTTTAAACAATATATTCAGTTACATGAAAAAATAGCATTTTTTAGAAAATTGCTTTAAACCTCAATTCTTTTACAAAATGGAAAGCTTTAACCGTAAAAATGTTTATTTTAACCGTTATTTCATTGAACATGAAATTTTGGTTTAAAATCAATTAATTAAATCACCATGAAGTTATGTTGTTTTGAAGATAATTGCTTAAAATTGAATTTATTTTAACAATCAAAATTTTTGACCCTTAAAAATATATATATTAACCCTTATTTCAGTTTCCATGAAATTTTGGTTTTTTGGTTATAAATTCATTAACCATGGAGTAAACTGCGTTTAAATTAATTTCTTTTAAAAAATGAAATACTACAACCATAAAAAATCTTGATTTTAACCGTTATTAAATTTTCTTATAAAATTTTGGTTTGAAGGCAATAAATTCATAAACCGTGAAAAAATGTTATTTAAAATAAAATGATTGTAGACTTAAATTTTTTTTTAAATAATATTTAAAAATCTTCATTCTAACCGTTATTTCATTTTCCTTGAAATTTTTGTTGAAAGGCAATAAATTCATTAACCATGAAAAAATGTTATTTTACAGAAAATTCCTTATAATTTAAATTTTTTTAAAAGTGGAAAGCTTTATAAATAAAGACCTTTTCTTACCTAAAATTTAATTTTCCACGAAATTTTGTTTTCAAAGAAATAAATTCATTTACCATGGAAAAATGTTATTTTATAGAAAATTGCTTCAAACTCTAATTCTTCAAAAAAATTATAATCTCCATCAAATAAAACCACTTTTTTTTACCGTAATTTCATTTTCCATGAAATTTTGGTTTAAAGGCAATAAATTCATTTACCATGAAAAAATGATATTTTAAAGAAAACTGCTTTCAACTCAATTTAAAAAAAAATGGAATTATTCAACCATAAAAATCTATAGTTTAACCGGTATTTAATTTTCCACGAAATTTTCACTTATGATGATATATTTTATATTAAAGAAAATTGTTTTTTCTTTTTATTCTTTTCAAAAACGAAATTCTTCAACCATAAAAACCTTTAAGCCGTTTTTTTAATTTTAAAAGAAATTTTTGTTTAAAAGCAATAAATTAAGTAACAAGAACAAAAGTTGTTTTTAAGAAAATTGCTTTAAATCTAAAATATCATCAATATGGAATTTTTCAACCATAAAAACCTTCAAACTGTTTTTTAATTTTCGATAAAATTTTGGTTTTTAAACAATATATTCAGTTACATGAAAAAATAGCATTTTTTAGAAAATTGCTTTAAGCCTCAAT
Organism: Glyphotaelius pellucidus; assembly: GCA_936435175.1. NCBI lineage: Eukaryota > Metazoa > Arthropoda > Insecta > Trichoptera > Limnephilidae > Glyphotaelius > Glyphotaelius pellucidus. The sequence continues at coordinate 26,786,795 of OW386555.1, read as the reverse complement.
TCTTTTACAAAATGGAAAGCTTTAACCGTAAAAATGTTTATTTTAACCGTTATTTCATTGAACATGAAATTTTGGTTTGAAATCAATTAATTAAATCACCATGAAGTAATGTTGTTTTGAAGATAATTGCTTAAAATTGAATTTATTTTAATAATCAAAATTTTTGACCCTTAAAAATATATATATTAACCCTTATTTCAGTTTCCATGAAATTTTGGTTTTTTGGTTATAAATTCATTAACCATGGAGTAAACTGCGTTTAAATTAATTTCTTTTAAAAAATGAAATACTACAACCATAAAAATCTTGATTTTAACCGTTATTTAATTTTCTTATAAAATTTTGGTTTGAAGGCAATAAATTCATAAACCGTGAAAAAATGTTATTTAAAATAAAATGATTGTAGACTTAAATTTTTTTTTAAATAATATTTAAAAATCTTCATTCTAACCGTTATTTCATTTTCCTTGAAATTTTTGTTGAAAGGCAATAAATTCATTAACCATGAAAAAATGTTATTTTACAGAAAATTCCTTATAATTTAAATTTTTTTAAAAGTGGAAAGCTTGATAAATAAAGACCTTTTCTTACCTGTAATTTAATTTTCCACGAAATTTTGTTTTCAAAGAAATAAATTCATTTACCATGGAAAAATGTTATTTTATAGAAAATTGCTTCAAACTCTAATTCTTCAAAAAAATTATAATCTCCATCAAATAAAACCACATTTTTTTACCGTAATTTCATTTTCCATGAAATTTTGGTTTAAAGGCAATAAATTCATTTACCATGAAAAAATGATATTTTAAAGAAAACTGCTTTAAACTTAATTTAAAAAAAAAAAATGGAATTATTCATTATAGTTTAACCGGTATTTAATTTTCCACGAAATTTTCACTTATGATGATATATTTTATATTAAAGAAATTTTTTTTTTCTTTTTATTCTTTTCAAAAACGAAATTCTTCAACCATAAAAACCGTTTAGCCGTTTTTTTAATTTTAAAAGAAATTTTTGTTTAAAAGCAATAAATTAAATTACAAGAACAAAAGTTGTTTTTAAGAAAATTGCTTTAAATCTAAAATATCATCAAAATGGAATTTTTCTACCATAAAAACCTTCAAACTGTTTTTTAATTTTTGATAAAATTTTGGTTTTTAAACAATATATTCAGATACATGAAAAAATAGCATTTTTTAGAAAATTGCTTTAAACCTCAATTCTTTTACAAAATGGAAAGCTTTAACCGTAAAAATGTTTATTTTAACCGTTATTTCATTGAACATGAAATTTTGGTTTAAAATCAATTAATTAAATAACCATGAAGTAATGTTGTTTTGAAGATAATTGCTTAAAATTGAATTTATTTTAAAAATCAAAATTTTCGACCCTTAAAAATATATATATTAACCCTTATTTCATTTTCCGTGAAATTTTGGTTTTAAGGTTATAAATTCATTAACCATGGAGTAAACTGCGTTTAAATTAATTTCTTTTAAAAATGAAATACTACAACCATAAAAATCTTGATTTTAACCATTATTTAATTTTCTTATAAAATTTTGGTTTGAAGGCAATAAATTCATAAACCGTGAAAAAATGTTATTTAAAATAAAATGATTGTAGACTTAAATTTTTTTTTAAATAATATTTAAAAATCTTCATTCTAACCGTTATTCCATTTTCCTTGAAATTTTTGTTGAAAGGCAATAAATTCATTAACCATGAAAAATGTTATTTTACAAAAAATTCCTTATAATTTAAATTTTTTTAAAAGTGGAAAGCTTTATAAATAAAGACCTTTTTTTACCTGTAATTTAATTTTCCACGAAATTTTGTTTTCAAAGAAATAAATTCATTTACCATGGAAAAATGTTATTTTATAGAAAATTGCTTCAAACTCTAATTCTTCAAAATAATTATAATCTCCATCAAATAAAACCACTTTTTTTTACCGTAATTTCATTTTCCATGAAATTTTGGTTTAAAGGCAATAAATTCATTTACCATGAAAAAATGATATTTTAAAGAAAACTGCTTTAAACTTAATTTAAAAAAAAAAAAATGGAATTATTCATTATAGTTTAACCGGTATTTAATTTTCCACGAAATTTTCACTTATGATGATATATTTTATATTAAAGAAAATTGTTTTTTCTTTTTATTCTTTTCAAAAACGAAATTCTTCAACCATAAAAACCTTTAAGCCGTTTTTTTAATTTTAAAAGAAATTTTTGTTTAAAAGCAATAAATTAAGTTACAAGAACAAAAGTTGTTTTTAAGAAAATTGCTTTAAATCTAAAATATCATCAAAATGGAATTTTTCAACCATAAAAACCTTCAAACTGTTTTTTAATTTTCGATAAAATTTTGGTTTTTAAACAATATATTCAGTTACATGAAAAAATAGCATTTTTTAGAAAATTGCTTTAAACCTCAATTCTTTTACAAAATGGAAAGCTTTAACCGTAAAAATGTTTATTTTAACCGTTATTTCATTGAACATGAAATTTTGGTTTAAAATCAATTAATTAAATCACCATGAAGTAATGTTGTTTTGAAGATAATTGCTTAAAATTGAATTTATTTTAATAATCAAAATTTTTGACCCTTAAAAATATATATATTAACCCTTATTTCAGTTTCCATGAAATTTTGGTTTTAAGGTTATAAATTCATTAACCATGGAGTAAACTGCGTTTAAATTAATTTCTTTTAAAAATGAAATACTACAACCATAAAAATCTTGATTTTAACCGTTATTTAATTTTCTTATAAAATTTTGGTTTGAAGGCTGTTTGGTTCTGAAACAGTTTTTAAAAAAACTTGATCCATATTCCCCTAGTCCTTCCATTGTAATCCATTCTCTTCTTCCTTTCCTCAAAGTCTCCACCAGTAAGGAAGAGGATGTGCTTACCTACACGTTGAACAATATTGACACCCAAGTGCACATTACCCACTTGTTATCAGTTGCATTTCGGAAGTGATATGGTTCACAACTCGTTCTCGTAAAATATCGCAAGTAGTCGCAAATAATCGCAGTTTCGTTTCTTTTTTGTAAAATAATAGTGTCGGGCACAAAATCTATGTTGTGCAATATATGTGATAACAGAATCGACACGGAGCAGCCTTCAGAAGCCGTAAAGGTAGGAGATTTCCTGTCATACCGATTCTCCTTCGATCTTGCTTCAAAACACGATACATGGTCTTTACGTCTACAAAAAGGATTTAAAGTCCACTCTCGTGTCGTGGTATTTCGGCCGCGACATTTTTTTGTTCCTTCTAACCGGATAAATGTTGGTTGTTAGACATTGTGTTTTGAAGTACAGATCATTCCATTCGTTGACCTTTTTCCGGTTTTTATGAAGCTGTTTCAGAATTACACATTCGATCGTGAATATTGATTAAATTTAAATTGGTATTATTTAAGTCGTTGGGCGGCTTAACATTTTGAAATCGTTGATAGTGGGGTACTTTACGTACGCCGCTACTTGCCGCTACGTGGTAGGTAGTTGGTATTATACTATACCTACACGCATTATCGTGTCGTGTCGGTAAGCAGATCGTGGATTGTTGTCGCATTTGACAGCTGTTATCACAGAAAACATTTTGTTTACAAGTTGCGTTGACATTTAGTTAGTGTTATTATTCTGTTTGGTTTAAAAAATATTCATAATGGCGGCAATTAATATTAAATACAAATTGGCGCTATTAGATATGGAAAGTGTTCGTTCGTCGGCTATCAAAGCCGTCACATCTTCAAATTCTATTGACAAACATATTTTCAGAGCTCGTTATGCCGATATATCTAACATTAGAGAAAATTTCGTCGCTTCACATATTTCAATTGAATCAAATAAAAAGGATGACGCGGAAATTAAAGTATTACATGTAAAGTATACTGAAATCCAAAACATGTATTACGAGATTCAATCATATTATTCTCAATTATTTCCGGAAGTTTCGAAAAATGAATCGGATCATTTAATGGCCAATAATAATGTTTCGTTGCCAAAATTAAAATTGATTATTTTTTCTGGAATATCAACAGATTGGACAAATTACATAAATACCTTTAATTCGTTGATCGATTCTAATAATGCTTTAAATTCTGTTCAAAAAATGCATTATTTAATAAGTAGTCTATCAGGTGAGGCATTGACACACGTTAAACATTTACCGATTTCTGAAGAAAATTATTTTGTGGCATATAAGCTCTTAAAGGAAAGATATGAAAACATACGCTTGATCGCTGATAAACATGTTGAATTAATTCTATCGATTCAACCTGTAAAAGTTCAAGATAATCTTCGGCAATTTATTTCAATTTTGAAAGAAAATATTGCTGCGTTAGAAGCTTTAAATTTCCTAGTTCGAGAATGGAGCTTTCTTTTGTTACATATTGTATTGCGTAAATTAACAAAAGAATTACGTATTGATTTTGAAATTCAACACAGTTCGGAGAATATTCCAACGTTTGATCACTTGTTAAAATACTTAGATGGACAGTGCTTAGCAAAAGAAATGGCACTTGGAGTTTTTCCTGAAAACCAGTTACAGGCTCATAAAGGTCAATCTAAATCGTATAATGCGAAACATCGATCAAGCAATAATATTAATGCGTTTGTATCAAACATTGAAATCAAGTGTATTCTGTGTAAATCGCCACACTCACTGCACAAGTGTGAAAAATTCTTACGCCTTACTTCAAAGGATAGGTACTTGTGTGCAAAGGAAAATAATTTATGTCTCAATTGTTTAGTGCAAGGAAAACACAACGCAAAAAATTGTCAGTCGCGTTTCACCTGTAGAGAATGTCAATCGAGACATCACACATTATTACATTTTCCAAAAAAAATCGTGGAAAATTCAGACCAGCAAGAAAATTCGTCGGAGCCTTTGGCGTTGACAACATTCTACAATAAAACCAACAAAACGGTTCTTTTGTCTACAGCTTATGTGGAAGTTTTAGATAAAAATGGAGTGTTCCAGAAAATGCGTGTTATTCTAGATAGCGCCATTCAAGGAAACTTCATATCGGAAAATTGTGTCAAAAAATTGGGTTTTACTCGTTTTAAGAAAAAACCACTCACCGTGATAGGTATTGGAAATACTCCTACAATTAATTCTAACGGATTAATAAAAACACAATTTCGTCCTGTCGATTCGAAGGAATCTGGTATTTTGACAGATTTCGTTGTTTTAAATAACATTTGTTCGAATATGCCATCAAATCGTATCGTCGATCATCATTGGGAACACATCGTAGGTCTCAAATTGGGAGATCCAACATTTTACATACCATCAGCCATTGACATACTGCTTGGAAGTGATATTTTTGCGTCATTATTATGCTCAGGAAAAGTGATGGGCAAAGAAAATGAGCCCATAGCCATAGAAACTAAATTGGGTTGGATTTTGATGGGAAATGTTGGACCATCAAATCATTGTATAAATTCATTCTTCACGTCAATGGAGGAAAATATTGATGAAAAGCTTAAATGTTTTTGGGAAATTGAAAATGTTCCACTTTTGAAGAAAATTCAATCGCCTGATGAAATTCGTTGTGAAAAATTATACACTGAAAGTACCTACCGTAACCAAGACGGGAGATACGTCGTATCGTTGCCATTTAAGGAAAGCCCGGAAAAATTGGGAAACTCATATGACATAGCTTTGTCACGCCTCAAGCATTTAGAAAGGAGATTGAATAGAGATTCTGATCTCAAATCCCAATATATTTCGTTCATGAGGGAATACTCAATATTAGGGCACATGATGGAAGTGCCACCTCAATCGCCAATTATTGGTAATTATTTCATACCCCATCATGGAATAATCAAAGAAACCAGTTCTACAACTCGTTTAAGGGTCGTTTTTGATGCCAGTACCAAATCGTCTTCGGGTACGTCATTGAACGACATACTTTTGGTCGGTCCTAAATTACAAAGAGACATTGTCGAATTAATGTGTAATTTTCGAATACACAAAATTGTTTTTACAGCTGACATTCGTCAAATGTATAGGCAAATACTTGTGGATGAGAAATCTCGCCGTTATCAACATATTTTGTGGAGGGAATCATCGGATCATCCTGTGAAGCAATTTGAATTACAAACAGTAACATATGGCACGTCATGCGCACCATACTTATCGATTCGCACACTTCATAAATTAGCCAATGATGGAAAATTGAATTTTCCAACGGCTGCTAGGACATTAATTGAAGATACTTATGTAGATGATATTATCAGTGGTGCGCAAACTTTGGAAAACGCTCGACATTGTATAGTGGAATTAATTGCATTACTTCAAAAAGGTTGTTTTGAATTGAGAAAATGGTCTAGTAACCATCCTGAAATACTGGAAGACATTCCTGTCAGCTATCGGGAAGTACCCTTAAGTTTTGAGTCGGATACTGACAAGAAAAACCTTAATATTTTAGGTATTCAATGGATACCGTCGCTTGATCAATTTACATATAAAATTTATAATGTTTTTAGTGACCACTGTACCAAACGTATAATTTTATCGACAATTGCACGTCTATATGATCCATTAGGTTTTATTAATCCTGTCGTTTTTATTGCTAAATGCTATATGCAAAACTTATGGAAAATTCAAATTGGATGGGACGAAGAAATCCCTTCGGACATGAATTTGAAATGGAAGAAATATATAAAAGAGCTTTCATCACTTGCCAATTTAAAAATTGATCGATATCTCGCAACTTCTCCAACCAGTCGGTGCATCCTTGTTGGGTTTGCGGACGCCTCGGAAAGAGGATATTGTGGAATTGTTTATTTGGTTGTGATTAATAACACAGAAATATCCAGCCATATTTTATTAGCAAAATCCCGTGTTGCCCCCGTAAAGATAACATCGATTCCGCGACTGGAATTGTTGGGAGCAGTTTTATTGGCAAATTTGTTGACTTATTGTCAAGAAATATATAAAGATAGACTTCAAATTGAAAAGACTGTTGCGTTCACCGATTCAACTATTGTATTGGCATGGTTGAAGACACCTTCTTTTCTATTGCAAACTTTTATCGCAAATCGTGTTGAAACAATAATACAAAATATACCTTATGAACATTGGTATCACATTTCATCGCAAGAAAATCCTGCTGACTTGGGTTCGCGAGGAGTTTTTCCCAGTGAAATCGCTGGCGCTTCGTTATGGTGGAAGGGACCTAACTTTATATCAACACCTTTGGAGGAATGGTTATTTGTTAGGCCTCCAAATATCTCCGTGGACCAGTTACCAGAGTATAAGTCGAAAAATTTAATTTCTCTATCGACGAATGTGTCAACGTCTGACGAAGAGTTTTTATTGAAATTTTCATCATTATCGAAATTACTGCGTGTTATATGTTGGTGCCGTCGATTTATCAATAGATTACGTTCGGAATCGATTATCAATTTCAATGGTTTATCCCCACTTTCGTTAAAAGAAAATAATTTAGCCTTGCAATGTTGCATTAAGCTTGTTCAAGCAATTTATTTTCAACAAGATATGAACAATATCTCTTCCCATCGTATATGTTCAACGCAGCTTCAGAAACTCGCTCCATTTATTGACGCAAATGGTGTTTTGAGAGTCGGTGGTCGAATTCGCCTTGCACAGATTTCAGAAAATGCTCGACATCCTATTATTTTACCGAAGCAATGTCATTTGACAACTTTAATAATTGATTATTACCATAGCATGTACCTTCATCCAGGTCCTCGTGCACTCCAATCCATAATATCACAAAAATATTGGATAATTTCGGCTAGGAACGTAATTCGACATCGATTGAGTAAATGCATTTCTTGTTTTAAAAATCACCCGCGTGGTAGTTTCCCGTTGATGGGTAACTTACCCGCTTCCCGTTTTCGAGAAGGTCGTCCATTTTTAAATGTCGGAACCGATTACGGAGGTCCTTTTTTGGTGCGTGAAAGTAGACGTCGCGGCGCAAAAACTTATAAGGCCTATTTATGTCTTTACGTTTGTTTATCGACCAAAGCCGTTCATCTTGAATTAGTTTCAGATCTATCTACTGAAGCGTTTGTGGCAGCATTAGATAGATTCATCTCTAGACGCGGTATATGCCAAAATATCTATAGCGATTGCGCCACCAATTTTACTGGAACTAACAGATATCATACTGGCCTTTCTAAATTCATACGTGAATCTGAAAACGCTGACAAACTTGTTGACGCAACTGTCGCTCGTTCAATTACTTGGCATTTTTCTCCGCCCTCCGCACCCCATTTCAATGGAGTGTCGGAGGCTGGTATTAAGTCAACTAAATACCATTTGAAGAGGGTTGTGGGAGATCAAATCCTCACCTTCGAAGAATTAACTACTGTTCTGACTCGTATCGAAGCCATTTTAAATTCGCGACCAATTGGAGCGCTGTCGTCGGATCCATCCGAATTGAACCCGTTAACTCCTGCACATTTTTTAATTGGGGCTCCTCTTGTTTCTGTTGTTGAAGAAAATTTTGTGGATGTACCAATGAATCGTTTATCGCGTTGGCAATTATTGAAACAGATGTCCCAACATTTTTGGAATCGCTGGCGGAAAGAATATCTACATACTCTTCAACAACGAAACAAGTGGGCAACGTCAACTCCTAATTTAAAAGCTGACGATCTAGTCATGATAGATGATTCGCAAGCAACCCCAATGCGATGGCCTGTGGGGAGGGTGGTTGAATTATTCCCCGGCGCCGACGGAGTGGTTCGTGTCGCTACTGTAAGAACCCCTCAGGGCATTTTTAAGCGGCCCGTGGTCAAATTGTATAGGCTACCCATCGATTAAATAGTTTTAATTTTTTTTGTCTTGTTCAATTCCTAGGTTAATTAGTTATTTGCTTTCGTTTTTCGTTGCTTTCTTTCGTATATAGTTGTTGAGAAAATATCATATTTCCTCAAGGTCGGTGGAATGTTTGGTTCTGAAACAGTTTTTAAAAAAACTTGATCCATATTCCCCTAGTCCTTCCATTGTAATCCATTCACTTCTTCCTTTCCTCAAAGTCTCCACCAGTAAGGAAGAGGATGTGCTTACCTACACGTTGAACAATATTGACACCCAAGTGCACATTACCCACTTGTTATCAGTTGCATTTCGGAAGTGATATGGTTCACAACTCGTTCTCGTAAAATATCGCAAGTAGTCGCAAATAATCGCAGTTTCGTTTCTTTTTTGTAAAATAATAGTGTCGGGCATAAAATCTATGTTGTGCAATATATGTGATAACAGAAACGACACGGAGCAGCCTTCAGAAGCCGTAAAGGTAGGAGATTTCCTGTCATACCGATTCTCCTTCGATCTGCCTTCAAAACACGATATATGGTCTATTTCGATTACAAAAGGGATTTACAGTCCACAATCTCGTGTCGTGGCATTTGGCTGCGACAAAGGCAATAAATTCATAAACCGTGAAAAAATGTTATTTAAAATAAAATGATTGTAGACTTAAATTTTTTTTTAAATAATATTTAAAAATCTTCATTCTAACCGTTATTTAATTTTCCTTGAAATTTTTGTAGAAAGGCAATAAATTCATTGACCATGAAAAAATGTTATTTTACAGAAAATTCCTTATAATTTAAATTTTTTTAAAAGTGGAAAGCTTTATAAATAAAGACCTTTTCTTACCTGTAATTAAATTTTCCACGAAATTTTGTTTTCAAAGAAATAAATTCATTTACCATGGAAAAAAGTTATTTTATAGAAAATTGCTTCAAACTCTAATTCTTCAAAAAAATTAAAATCTCCATCAAATAAAACCACATTTTTTTACCGTAATTTCATTTTCCATGAAATTTTGGTTTAAAGGCAATAAATTCATTAACCATGAAAAAATGATATTTTAAAGAAAACTGCTTTAAACTTAATTTAAAAAAAAAAATGGAATTATTCAACCATAAAAATCTATAGTTTAACCCGTATTTAATTTTCCACGAAATTTTCACTTATGATGATATATTTTATATTAAAGAAAATTGTTTTTTCTTTTTATTCTTTTCAAAAACGAAATTCTTCAACCATAAAAACCTTTAAGCCGTTTTTTTAATTTTAAAAGAAATTTTTGTTTAAAAGCAATAAATTAAGTTACAAGAACAAGAGTTGTTTTTAAGAAAATTGCTTTAAATCTAAAATATCATCAAAATGGAATTTTTCAACCATGAAAACCTTCAAACTGTTTTTTAATTTTCGATAAAATTTTGGTTTTTAAACAATATATTCAGTTACATGAAAAAATTGCATTTTTTAGAAAATTACTTTAAACCTCAATTCTTTTACAAAATGGATAGCTTTAACCGTAAAAATGTTTATTTTAACCGTTATTTCATTGAACATGAAATTTTGGTTTAAAATCAATTAATTAAATCACCATGAAGTTATGTTGTTTTGAAGATAATTGCTTAAAATTGAATTTATTTTAACAATCAAAATTTTTGACCCTTAAAAATATATATATTAACCCTTATTTCAGTTTCCATGAAATTTTGGTTTTTTGGTTATAAATTCATTAACCATGGAGTAAACTGCGTTTAAATTAATTTCTTTTAAAAAATGAAATACTACAACCATAAAAATCTTGATTTTAACCGTTATTTAATTTTCTTATAAAATTTTGGTTTGAAGGCAATAAATTCATAAACCGTGAAAAAATGTTATTTAAAATAAAATGATTGTAGACTTAAATTTTTTTTTAAATAATATTTAAAAATCTTCATTCTAACCGTTATTTCATTTTCCTTGAAATTTTTGTAGAAAGGCAATAAATTCATTGACCATGAAAAAATGTTATTTTACAGAATATTCCTTATAATTAAAATTTTTTTAAAAGTGGAAAGCTTTATAAATAAAGACCTTTTCTTACCTGTAATTAAATTTTCCACGAAATTTTGTTTTCAAAGAAATAAATTCATTTACCATGGAAAAAAGTTATTTTATAGAAAATTGCTTCAAACTCTAATTCTTCAAAAAAATTATAATCTCCATCAAATAAAACCACATTTTTTTACCGTAATTTCATTTTCCATGAAATTTTGGTTTAAAGGCAATAAATTCATTTACCATGAAAAAATGATATTTTAAAGAAAACTGCTTTAAACTTAATTTAAAAAAAAAAAATGGAATTATTCATTATAGTTTAACCGGTATTTAATTTTCCACGAAATTTTCACTTATGATGATATATTTTATATTAAAGAAATTTTTTTTTTCTTTTTATTCTTTTCAAAAACGAAATTCTTCAACCATAAAAACCGTTTAGCCGTTTTTTTAATTTTAAAAGAAATTTTTGTTTAAAAGCAATAAATTAAATTACAAGAACAAAAGTTGTTTTTAAGAAAATTGCTTTAAATCTAAAATATCATCAAAATGGAATTTTTCAACCATAAAAACCTTCAAACTGTTTTTTAATTTTCGATAAAATTTTGGTTTTTAAACAATATATTCAGTTACATGAAAAAATAGCATTTTTTAGAAAATTGCTTTAAGCCTCAATTCTTTTACAAAATGGAAAGCTTTAACCGTAAAAATGTTTATTTTAACCGTTATTTCATTGAACATGAAATTTTGGTTTGAAATCAATTAATTAAATCACCATGAAGTAATGTTGTTTTGAAGATAATTGCTTAAAATTGAATTTATTTTAATAATCAAAATTTTTGACCCTTAAAAATATATATATTAACCCTTATTTCAGTTTCCATGAAATTTTGGTTTTTTGGTTATAAATTCATTAACCATGGAGTAAACTGCGTTTAAATTAATTTCTTTTAAAAAATGAAATACTACAACCATAAAAATCTTGATTTTAACCGTTATTTAATTTTCTTATAAAATTTTGGTTTGAAGGCAATAAATTCATAAACCGTGAAAAAATGTTATTTAAAATAAAATGATTGTAGACTTAAATTTTTTTTTAAATAATATTTAAAAATCTTCATTCTAACCGTTATTTCATTTTCCTTGAAATTTTTGTTGAAAGGCAATAAATTCATTAACCATGAAAAAATGTTATTTTACAGAAAATTCCTTATAATTTAAATTTTTTTAAAAGTGGAAAGCTTGATAAATAAAGACCTTTTCTTACCTGTAATTTAATTTTCCACGAAATTTTGTTTTCAAAGAAATAAATTCATTTACCATGGAAAAATGTTATTTTATAGAAAATTGCTTCAAACTCTAATTCTTCAAAAAAATTATAATCTCCATCAAATAAAACCACTTTTTTTTACCGTAATTTCATTTTCCATGCAATTTTGGTTTAAAGGCAATAAATTCATTTACCATGAAAAAATGATATTTTAAAGAAAACTGCTTTAAACTTAATTTAAAAAAAATGGAATTATTCAACAATAAAAATCTATAGTTTAACCGGTATTTAATTTTCCACGAAATTTTCACTTATGATGATATATTTTATATTAAAGAAAATTGTTTTTTCTTTTTATTCTTTTCAAAAACGAAATTCTTCAACCATAAAAACCTTTAAGCCGTTTTTTTAATTTTAAAAGAAATTTTTGTTTAAAAGCAATAAATTAAGTAACAAGAACAAAAGTTGTTTTTAAGAAAATTGCTTTAAATCTAAAATATCATCAAAATGGAATTTTTCAACCATAAAAACCTTCAAACTGTTTTTTAATTTTCGATAAAATTTTGGTTTTTAAACAATATATTCAGTTACATGAAAAAATAGCATTTTTTAGAAAATTGCTTTAAACCTCAATTCTTTTACAAAATGGAAAGCTTTAACCGTAAAAATGTTTATTTTAACCGTTATTTCATTGAACATGAAATTTTGGTTTAAAATCAATTAATTAAATCACCATGAAGTTATGTTGTTTTGAAGATAATTGCTTAAAATTGAATTTATTTTAACAATCAAAATTTTTGACCCTTAAAAATATATATATTAACCCTTATTTCAGTTTCCATGAAATTTTGGTTTTTTGGTTATAAATTCATTAACCATGGAGTAAACTGCGTTTAAATTAATTTCTTTTAAAAAATGAAATACTACAACCATAAAAAATCTTGATTTTAACCGTTATTAAATTTTCTTATAAAATTTTGGTTTGAAGGCAATAAATTCATAAACCGTGAAAAAATGTTATTTAAAATAAAATGATTGTAGACTTAAATTTTTTTTTAAATAATATTTAAAAATCTTCATTCTAACCGTTATTTCATTTTCCTTGAAATTTTTGTTGAAAGGCAATAAATTCATTAACCATGAAAAAATGTTATTTTACAGAAAATTCCTTATAATTTAAATTTTTTTAAAAGTGGAAAGCTTTATAAATAAAGACCTTTTCTTACCTAAAATTTAATTTTCCACGAAATTTTGTTTTCAAAGAAATAAATTCATTTACCATGGAAAAATGTTATTTTATAGAAAATTGCTTCAAACTCTAATTCTTCAAAAAAATTATAATCTCCATCAAATAAAACCACTTTTTTTTACCGTAATTTCATTTTCCATGAAATTTTGGTTTAAAGGCAATAAATTCATTTACCATGAAAAAATGATATTTTAAAGAAAACTGCTTTCAACTCAATTTAAAAAAAAATGGAATTATTCAACCATAAAAATCTATAGTTTAACCGGTATTTAATTTTCCACGAAATTTTCACTTATGATGATATATTTTATATTAAAGAAAATTGTTTTTTCTTTTTATTCTTTTCAAAAACGAAATTCTTCAACCATAAAAACCTTTAAGCCGTTTTTTTAATTTTAAAAGAAATTTTTGTTTAAAAGCAATAAATTAAGTAACAAGAACAAAAGTTGTTTTTAAGAAAATTGCTTTAAATCTAAAATATCATCAATATGGAATTTTTCAACCATAAAAACCTTCAAACTGTTTTTTAATTTTCGATAAAATTTTGGTTTTTAAACAATATATTCAGTTACATGAAAAAATAGCATTTTTTAGAAAATTGCTTTAAGCCTCAATTCTTTTACAAAATGGAAAGCTTTAACCGTAAAAATGTTTATTTTAACCGTTATTTCATTGAACATGAAATTTTGGTTTGAAATCAATTAATTAAATCACCATGAAGTAATGTTGTTTTGAAGATAATTGCTTAAAATTGAATTTATTTTAATAATCAAAATTTTTGACCCTTAAAAATATATATATTAACCCTTATTTCAGTTTCCATGAAATTTTGGTTTTTTGGTTATAAATTCATTAACCATGGAGTAAACTGCGTTTAAATTAATTTCTTTTAAAAAATGAAATACTACAACCATAAAAATCTTGATTTTAACCGTTATTTAATTTTCTTATAAAATTTTGGTTTGAAGGCAATAAATTCATAAACCGTGAAAAAATGTTATTTAAAATAAAATGATTGTAGACTTAAATTTTTTTTTAAATAATATTTAAAAATCTTCATTCTAACCGTTATTTCATTTTCCTTGAAATTTTTGTTGAAAGGCAATAAATTCATTAACCATGAAAAAATGTTATTTTACAGAAAATTCCTTATAATTTAAATTTTTTTAAAAGTGGAAAGCTTGATAAATAAAGACCTTTTCTTACCTGTAATTTAATTTTCCACGAAATTTTGTTTTCAAAGAAATAAATTCATTTACCATGGAAAAATGTTATTTTATAGAAAATTGCTTCAAACTCTAATTCTTCAAAAAAATTATAATCTCCATCAAATAAAACCACATTTTTTTACCGTAATTTCATTTTCCATGAAATTTTGGTTTAAAGGCAATAAATTCATTTACCATGAAAAAATGATATTTTAAAGAAAACTGCTTTAAACTTAATTTAAAAAAAAAAAATGGAATTATTCATTATAGTTTAACCGGTATTTAATTTTCCACGAAATTTTCACTTATGATGATATATTTTATATTAAAGAAATTTTTTTTTTCTTTTTATTCTTTTCAAAAACGAAATTCTTCAACCATAAAAACCGTTTAGCCGTTTTTTTAATTTTAAAAGAAATTTTTGTTTAAAAGCAATAAATTAAATTACAAGAACAAAAGTTGTTTTTAAGAAAATTGCTTTAAATCTAAAATATCATCAAAATGGAATTTTTCTACCATAAAAACCTTCAAACTGTTTTTTAATTTTTGATAAAATTTTGGTTTTTAAACAATATATTCAGATACATGAAAAAATAGCATTTTTTAGAAAATTGCTTTAAACCTCAATTCTTTTACAAAATGGAAAGCTTTAACCGTAAAAATGTTTATTTTAACCGTTATTTCATTGAACATGAAATTTTGGTTTAAAATCAATTAATTAAATCACCATGAAGTTATGTTGTTTTGAAGATAATTGCTTAAAATTGAATTTATTTTAACAATCAAAATTTTTGACCCTTAAAAATATATATATTAACCCTTATTTCAGTTTCCATGAAATTTTGGTTTTTTGGTTATAAATTCATTAACCATGGAGTAAACTGCGTTTAAATTAATTTCTTTTAAAAAATGAAATACTACAACCATAAAAAATCTTGATTTTAACCGTTATTAAATTTTCTTATAAAATTTTGGTTTGAAGGCAATAAATTCATAAACCGTGAAAAAATGTTATTTAAAATAAAATGATTGTAGACTTAAATTTTTTTTAAAATAATATTTAAAAATCTTCATTCTAACCGTTATTTCATTTTCCTTGAAATTTTTGTTGAAAGGCAATAAATTCATTAACCATGAAAAAATGTTATTTTACAGAAAATTCCTTATAATTTAAATTTTTTTAAAAGTGGAAAGCTTTATAAATAAAGACCTTTTCTTACCTAAAATTTAATTTTCCACGAAATTTTGTTTTCAAAGAAATAAATTCATTTACCATGGAAAAATGTTATTTTATAGAAAATTGCTTCAAACTCTAATTCTTCAAAAAAGTTATAATCTCCATCAAATAAAACCACTTTTTTTTACCGTAATTTCATTTTCCATGAAATTTTGGTTTAAAGGCAATAAATTCATTTACCATGAAAAAATGATATTTTAAAGAAAACTGCTTTAAACTTAATTTAAAAAAAATGGAATTATTCAACAATAAAAATCTATAGTTTAACCGGTATTTAATTTTCCACGAAATTTTCACTTATGATGATATATTTTATATTAAAGAAAATTGTTTTTTCTTTTTATTCTTTTCAAAAACGAAATTCTTCAACCATAAAAACCTTTAAGCCGTTTTTTTAATTTTAAAAGAAATTTTTGTTTAAAAGCAATAAATTAAGTAACAAGAACAAAAGTTGTTTTTAAGAAAATTGCTTTAAATCAAAAATATCAACAAAATGGAATTTTTCAACCATAAAAACCTTCAAACTGTTTTTTAATTTTCGATAAAATTTTGGTTTTTAAACAATATATTCAGTTACATGAAAAAATGGCATTTTTTAGAAAATTGCTTTAAACCTCAATTCTTTTACAAAATGGAAAGCTTTAACCGTAAAAATGTTTATTTTAACCGTTATTTCATTGAACATGAAATTTTGGTTTGAAATCAATTAATTAAATCACCATGAAGTAATGTTGTTTTGAAGATAATTGCTTAAAATTGAATTTATTTTAATAATCAAAATTTTTGACCCTTAAAAATATATATATTAACCCTTATTTCAGTTTCCATGAAATTTTGGTTTTTTGGTTATAAATTCATTAACCATGGAGTAAACTGCGTTTAAATTAATTTCTTTTAAAAAATGAAATACTACAACCATAAAAATCTTGATTTTAACCTTTATTTAATTTTCTTATAAAATTTTGGTTTGAAGGCAATAAATTCATAAACCGTGAAAAAATGTTATTTAAAATAAAATGATTGTAGACTTAAATTTTTTTTTAAATAATATTTAAAAATCTTCATTCTAACCGTTATTTCATTTTCCTTGAAATTTTTGTTGAAAGGCAATAAATTCATTAACCATGAAAAAATGTTATTTTACAGAAAATTCCTTATAATTTAAATTTTTTTAAAAGTGGAAAGCTTTATAAATAAAGACCTTTTCTTACCTGTAATTTAATTTTCCACGAAATTTTGTTTTCAAAGAAATAAATTCATTTACCATGGAAAAATGTTATTTTATAGAAAATTGCTTCAAACTCTAATTCTTCAAAAAAATTATAATCTCCATCAAATAAAACCACTTTTTTTTACCGTAATTTCATTTTCCATGAAATTTTGGTTTAAAGGCAATAAATTCATTTACCATGAAAAAATGATATTTTAAAGAAAACTGCTTTAAACTTAATTTAAAAAAAATGGAATTATTCAACAATAAAAATCTATAGTTTAACCGGTATTTAATTTTCCACGAAATTTTCACTTATGATGATATATTTTATATTAAAGAAAATTGTTTTTTCTTTTTATTCTTTTCAAAAACGAAATTCTTCAACCATAAAAACCTTTAAGCCGTTTTTTTAATTTTAAAAGAAATTTTTGTTTAAAAGCAATAAATTAAGTAACAAGAACAAAAGTTGTTTTTAAGAAAATTGCTTTAAATCTAAAATATCAACAAAATGGAATTTTTCAACCATAAAAACCTTCAAACTGTTTTTTAATTTTCGATAAAATTTTGGTTTTTAAACTATATATATTCAGTTACATGAAAAAATAGCATTTTTTAGAAAATTGCTTTAAACCTCAATTCTTTTACAAAATGGAAAGCTTTAACCGTAAAAATGTTTTTTTTAACCGTTATTTCATTGAACATGAAATTTTGGTTTAAAATCAATTAATTAAATCACCATGAAGTAATGTTGTTTTGAAGATAATTGCTTAAAATTGAATTTATTTTAAAAATCAAAATTTTCGACCCTTAAAAATATATATATTAACCCTTATTTCATTTTCCGTGAAATTTTGGTTTTAAGGTTATAAATTTATTAATCATGGAGTAAACTGCGTTTAACTTAATTTCTTTTAAAAAATGAAATACTACAACCATAAAAATCTTGATTTTAACCGTTATTTAATTTTCTTATAAAATTTTGGTTTGAAGGCAATAAATTCATAAACCGTGAAAAAATGTTATTTAAAATAAAATGATTGTAGACTTAAATTTTTTTTTAAATAATATTTAAAAATCTTCATTCTAACCGTTATTTCATTTTCCTTGAAATTTTTGTTGAAAGGCAATAAATTCATTAACCATGAAAAAATGTTATTTTACAGAAAATTCCTTATAATTTAAATTTTTTTAAAAGTGGAAAGCTTTATAAATAAAGACCTTTTTTTACCTGTAATTTAATTTTCCACGAAATTTTGTTTTCAAAGAAATAAATTCATTTACCATGGAAAAATGTTATTTTATAGAAAATTGCTTCAAACTCTAATTCTTCAAAAAAATTATAATCTCCATCCAATAAAACCACTTTTTTTAACGTAATTTCATTTTCCATGAAATTTTGGTTTAAAGGCAATAAATTCATTAACCATGAAAAAATGTTATTTTACAGAAAATTCCTTATAATTTAAATTTTTTTAAAAGTGGAAAGCTTTATAAATAAAGACCTTTTTTTACCTGTAATTTAATTTTCCACGAAATTTTGTTTTCAAAGAAATAAATTCATTTACCATGGAAAAATGTTATTTTATAGAAAATTGCTTCAAACTCTAATTCTTCAAAAAAATTATAATCTCCATCAAATAAAACCACTTTTTTTACCGTAATTTCATTTTCCATGAAATTTTGGTTTAAAGGCAATAAATTCATTTACCATGAAAAAATGATATTTTAAAGAAAACTGCTTTAAACTTAATTTAAAAAAAAAAATGGAGTTATTCAACCATAAAAATCTATAGTTTAACCGGTATTTAATTTTCCACGAAATTTTCACTTGTGATGATATATTTTATATTAAAGAAAATTGTTTTTTCTTTTTATTCTTTTCAAAAACGAAATTCATAAACCATAAAAACCTTTAAGCCGTTTTTTTAATTTTAAAAGAAATTTTTGTTTAAAAGCAATAAATTAAGTTACAAGAACAAAAGTTGTTTTTAAGAAAATTGCTTTAAATCTAAAATATCATCAAAATGGAATTTTTCAACCATAAAAACCTTCAAACTGTTTTTTAATTTTCGATAAAATTTTGGTTTTTAAACAATATATTCAGTTACATGAAAAAATAGCATTTTTTAGAAAATTGCTTTAAACCTCAATTCTTTTACAAAATGGAAAGCTTTAACCGTAAAAATGTTTATTTTAACCGTTATTTCATTGAACATGAAATTTTGGTTTAAAATCAATTATTTAAATCACTATGAAGTAATGTTGTTTTGAAGATAATTGCTTAAAATTGAATTTATTTTAAAAATCAAAATTTTCGACCCTTAAAAATATATATATTAACCCTTATTTCATTTTCCGTGAAATTTTGGTTTTAAGGTTATAAATTCATTAACCATGGAGTAAACTGTGTTTAAATTAATTTCTTTTAAAAAATAAAATACTACAACCATAAAAATCTTGATTTTAACCGTTATTTAATTTTCTTATAAAATTTTGGTTTGAAGACAATAAATTCATAAACCGTGAAAAAATGTTATTTATAATAAAATGATTGTAGACTTAAAATTTTTTTTAAAAAATATTTAAAAATGTTCATTCTAACCGTAATTTCATTTTCCTTGAAATTTTTGTTGAAAGGCAATAAATTCATTCACCATGAAAAAATGTTATTTTACAGAAAATTCCTTATAATTTAAATTTTTTTAAAAGTGGAAAGCTTTATAAATAAAGACCTTTTTTTACCTGTAATTTAATTTTCCACGAAATTTTATTTTCAAAGAAATAAACTCATTTACCATGGAAAAATATTATTTTATAGAAAATTGCTTCAAACTCTAATTCTTCAAAAAAATTATAATCTCCATCAAATAAAACCACTTTTTTTACCGTAATTTCATTTTCCATGAAATTTCGGTTTAAAGGCAATAAATTCATTTACCATGAAAAAATGATATTTTAAAGAAAACTGCTTTAAACTTAATTTAAAAAAAAAAAATGGAATTATTCAACCATAAAAATCTATAGTTTAACCGGTATTTAATTTTCCACGAAATTTTCACTTATGATGATATATTTTATATTAAAGAAAATTGTTTTAACTTTTTATTCTTTTCAAAATCGAAATTCTTCAACCATAAAAACCTTTAAGCCGTTTTTTTAATTTTAAAAGAAATTTTTGTTAAAAAGCAATAAATTAAGTTACTAGAACAAAAGTTTAGAAAATTGCTTTAAACCTCAATTCTTTTACAAAATGGAAAGCTTTAACCGTAAAAATGTTTATTTTAACCGTTATTTCATTGAACATGAAATTTTGGTTTAAAATCAATTAATTAAATCACCATGAAGTAATGTTGTTTCGAAGATAATTGCTTAAAATTGAATTTATTTTAAAAATCAAAATTTTCGACCCTTAAAAATATATATATATTAACCCTTATTTCATTTTCCGTGAAATTTTGGTTTTAAGGTTATAAATTCATTAACCATGGAGTAAACTGCGTTTAAATTAATTTCTTTTAAAAAATGAAATACTACAACCATAAAAATCTTGATTTTAACCGTTATTTAATTTTCTTATAAAATTTTGGTTTGAAGGCAATAAATTCATAAACCGTGAAAAAATGTTATTTAAAATAAAATGATTGTTGACTTAAATTTTTTTTTAAATAATATTTAAAAATCTTCATTCTAACCGTTTTCATTTTCCTTGAAATTTTTGTTGAAAGGCAATAAATTCATTCACCATGAAAAAATGTTATTTTACAGAAAATTCCTTATAATTTAAATTTTTTTAAAAGTGGAAAGCTTTATAAATAAAGACCTTTTTTTACCTGTAATTTAATTTTCCACGAAATTTTGTTTTCAAAGAAATAAATTCATTTACCATGGAAAAATGTTATTTTATAGAAAATTGCTTCAAACTCTAATTCTTCAAAAAAATTATAATCTCCATCAAATAAAACCACTTTTTTTTACCGTAATTTCATTTTCCATGAAATTTTGGTTTTAAGGCAATAAATTCATTTACCATGAAAAAATGATATTTTAAAGAAAACTGCTTTAAACTTAATTTAAAAAAAAAAAAATGGAATTATTCATTATAGTTTAACCGGTATTTAATTTTCCACGAAATTTTCACTTATGATGATATATTTTATATTAAAGAAAATTGTTTTTTCTTTTTATTCTTTTCAAAAACGAAATTCATAAACCATAAAAACCTTTAAGCCGTTTTTTTAATTTTAAAAGAAATTTTTGTTTAAAAGCAATAAATTAAGTTACAAGAACAAAAGTTGTTTTTAAGAAAATTGCTTTAAATCTAAAATATCATCAAAATGGAATTTTTCAACCATAAAAACCTTCAAACTGTTTTTTAATTTTCGATAAAATTTTGGTTTTTAAACAATATATTCAGTTACATGAAAAAATAGCATTTTTTAGAAAATTGCTTTAAACCTCAATTCTTTTACAAAATGGAAAGCTTTAACCGTAAAAATGTTTATTTTAACCGTTATTTCATTGAACATGAAATTTTGGTTTAAAAGCAGTAAATTCAATAACCATGAAGTAATGTTGTTTTGAAGATAATTGCTTAAAATTGAATTTATTTTAATAATCAAAATTTTTGACCCTTAAAAATATATATATTAACCCTTATTTCAGTTTCCATGAAATTTTGGTTTTTTGGTTATAAATTCATTAACCATGGAGTAAACTGCGTTTAAGTTATTTTCTTTTAAAAAATGAAATACTACAACCATAAAAATCTTGATTTTAACCGTTATTAAATTTTCTTATAAAATTTTGGTTTGAAGGCAATAAATTCATAAACCGTGAAAAAATGTTATTTAAAATAAAATGATTGTAGACTTAAATTTTTTTTAAAATTATATTTTAAAATCTTCATTCTAACCGTTGTTTCATTTTCCTTGAAATTTTTGTTGAAAGGCAATAAATTCATTAACCATGAAAAAATGTTATTTTACAGAAAATTCCTTATAATTTAAATTTTTTTAAAAGTGGAAAGCTTTATAAATAAAGACCTTTTTTTACCTGTAATTTAATTTTCCACGAAATTTTGTTTTCAAAGAAATAAATTCATTTACCATGGAAAAATGTTATTTTATAGAAAATTGCTTCAAACTCTAATTCTTCAAAAAAATTATAATCTCCATCAAATAAAACCACTTTTTTTACCGTAATTTCATTTTCCATGAAATTTTGGTTTAAAGGCAATAAATTCATTTACCATGAAAAAATGATATTTTAAAGAAAACTGCTTTAAACTTAATTTAAAAAAAAATGGAATTATTCAACCATAAAAATCTATAGTTTAACCGGTATTTGATTTTCCACGAAATTTTCACTTATGATGATATATTTTATATTAAAGAAAATTGTTTTTTCTTTTTATTCTTTTCAAAAACGAAATTCTTCAACCATAAAAACCTTTAAGCCGTTTTTTTAATTTTAAAAGAAATTTTTGTTTAATAGCAATAAATTAAGTTACAAGAACAAAAGTTGTTTTTAAGAAAAATGCTTTAAATCTAAAATATCATCAAAATGGAATTTTTCTACCATAAAAACCTTCAAACTGTTTTTTAATTTTTGATAAAATTTTGGTTTTTAAACAATATATTCAGTTACATGAAAAAATAGCATTTTTTAGAAAATTGCTTTAAACCTCAATTCTTTTACAAAATGGAAAGCTTTAACCGTAAAAATGTTTATTTTAACCGTTATTTCACTGAACATGAAATTTTGGTTTAAAATCAATTTATTAAATCACCATGAAGTAATGTTGTTTCGAAGATAATTGCTTAAAATTGAATTTATTTTAAAAATCAAAATTTTCGACCCTTAAAAATATATATATATTAACCCTTATTTTATTTTCCGTGAAATTTTGGTTTTAAGGTTATAAATTCATTAACCATGGAGTAAACTGCGTTTAAATTAATTTCTTTTAAAAAATGAAATACTACAACCATAAAAATTTTGATTTTAACCGTTATTTAATTTTCTTATAAAATTTTGGTTTGAAGGCAATAAATTCATAAACCGTGAAAAAATGTTATTTAAAATAAAATGATTGTTGACTTAAATTTTTTTTTAAATAATATTTAAAAATCTTCATTCTAACCGTTATTTCATTTTCCTTGAAATTTTTGTTGAAAGGCAATAAATTCATTCACCATGAAAAAATGTTATTTTAAAGAAAATGATTGTAGACTTAAATTATTTTTTAAATTCAGTTTAAAAATCTTTATTTTAACCGTTATTTCATTTTCCTTGAAATTTTTGTTGAAAGGCAATAAATTCATTAACCATGAAAAAATTTTGGTTTTTTAACAATATATTCAGTTACATGAAAAAATAGCATTTTTTAGAAAATTGCTTTAAACCTCAATTCTTTTACAAAATGGAAACCTTTAACCGTAAAAATGTTTATTTTAACCGTTATTTCATTGAACATGAAATTTTGGTTTAAAATCAATTAATTAAATCACCATGAAGTAATGTTGTTTTGAAGATAATTGCTTAAAATTGAATTTATTTTAAAAATCAAAATTTTCGACCCTTAAAAATATATATATTAACCCTTATTTCATTTTCCGTGAAATTTTGGTTTTAAGGTTATAAACTCATTTACCATGGAGTAAACTGCGTTTAAATTAATTTCTTTTAAAAAATGAAATACTACAACCATAAAAATCTTGACCGAAACCGTTATTTAATTTTCTTATTAAATTTTGGTTTGAAGGCAATAAATTCATAAACCGTGAAAAAATGTTATTTAAAATAAAATGATTGTAGACTTAAATTTTTTTTAAATAATATTTAAAAATCTTCATTCTAACCGTTATTTCATTTTCCTTGAAATTTTTGTTGAAAGGCAATAAATTCATTAACCATGAAAAAATGTTATTTTACAGAAAATTCCTTATAATTTAAATTTTTTTAAAAGTGGAAAGCTTTATAAATAAAGACCTTTTTTTTACCTGTAATAAAATTTTCCACGAAATTTTGTTTTCAAAGAAATAAATTCATTTACCATGGAAAAATGTTATTTTATAGAAAATTGCTTCAAACTCTAATTCTTCAAAAAAATTATAATCTCCATCAAATAAAACCACTTTTTTTTACCGTAATTTCATTTTCCATGAAATTTTGGTTTAAAGTCAATAAATTCATTTACCATGAAAAAATGATATTTTAAAGAAAACTGCTTTAAACTTAATTTAAAAAAAATAAATGGGATTATTCAACCATAAAAATCTGTAGTTTAACCGGTATTTCATTTCCCACGTAATTTTCACTTATGATGATATAATTTATTTTAACGAAAATTGCTTTTTCTTTTCATTCTTTAAAAAAACGAAATTCTTCAACCATAAAAACCTTTAAACCGTTTTTTTAGTTTTAAAAGAAATTTTTGATTAAAAGCAATAAATTAAGTTACAAGAACAAAAGTTGTTCTTAAGAAAATTGCTTTAAATCTTAAATCTCATCAAAATGGAATTTTTCTACCATAAAAACCTTCAAACGGTTTTTTAATTTTCGATAAAATTTTGGTTTTTAAACAATATATTCAGTTACATGAAAAAATAGCATTTTTTAGAAAATTGCTTTAAACCTCAATTCTTTTACAAAATGGAAAGCTTTAACCGTAAAAATGTTTATTTTTACCGTTATTTCATTGAACATGAAATTTTGGTTCAAAATCAATTATTTAAATCACCATGAAGTAATGTTGTTTTGAAGATAATTGCTTAAAATTGAATTTATTTTAATAACCAAAATTTTTGACCCTTAAAAATATATATATTAACCCTTATTTCAGTTTCCATGAAATTTTGGTTTTTTGGTTATAAATTCATTAACCATGGAGTAAACTGCGTTTAAATTAATTTCTTTTAAAAAATGAAATACTACAACCATAAAAATCTTGATTTTAACCGTTATTTTATTTTCTTATAAAATTTTGGTTTGAAGGCAATAAATTCATAAACAGGAAAAAATGTTATTTAAAAGAAAAGATCGTAGACTTAATTTTTTTTTTTATTCAATTTAAAAATCTTTATTTTAACCGTTATTTCATTTTCCTTGAAATTTTTGTTGAAAGGCAATAAATTCATTTACCATGAAAAAATGTTATTTTATAGAAAATTGCTTCAAACTCTAATTCTTCAAAAAAATTAAAATCTCAATCAAATAAAACCACTTTTTTTTACCGTAATTTCATTTTCCATGAAATTTTGGTTTAAAGGCAATAAATTCATTTACCATGAAAAAATGATATTTTAAAGAAAACTGCTTTAAACTTAATTTTAAAAAAAAATGGAATTATTCAACCATAAAAATCTAAAGTTTAACCGGTATTTCATTTTCCACGAAATTTTCACTTATGATGATATATTTTATATTAAAGAAAAATGTTTTTTCTTTTTATTCTTTTCAAAAACGAAATTCTTCAACCCTAAAAACCTTTAAACCGTTTTTTAATTTCAAAAGAAATTTTTGTTTAAAAGCAATAAATTCAGTTACAAAAACAAATGGTGTTCTTAAGAAAATTGCTTTAAATTTAAAATCTCTTAAAAAATGGAATTCTTTCATAAAAACCTTCAAACCGTTTCTTAATTTTCGATAAAAGTTTGGTTTTAAAGCAATATATTAAGTTACATGAAAAAATAGCATTTTTTAGATAATTGCTTTAAACCTCAATTCTTTTACAAAATAGAAAGTTTCAACCGTAAAAATGTTTTTTTTAACCGTTATTTCATTGAACATGAAATTTTGGTTTAAAAGCAATAAATTCAATAACCATGAAATATTGTTGTTTTGAAGATAATTGCTTTAAATTGAATTTATTTTAATTAACAAAATTTTAGACTCTTAAAAATATATATTTTAACCGTTATTTCATTTTCCTTGATATTTTGGTTTTAAGGTTATAAATTCATTAACCATGGAAAATTTTTATTTAAAGTTAACTGCGTTTCAATTAATTTCTTTTGAAAAATGAAATTCTATAACCACAAAAATCTGAATTTTAACCCTTATTTCATTTTCCATAAAATTTTGGTTTGAAGGCAATAATTTCATAAACCATGAAAAAATGTTATTTTAAAGAAAATGATTGTAGACTTAAATTATTTTTTAAATTCAGTTTAAAAATCTTTATTTTAACCGTTATTTCATTTTCCTTGAAATTTTTGTTGAAAGGCAATAAATTCATTAACCATGAAAAAATGTTATTTTACAGAAAATTCCTTATAACTTAAATTCTTTTAAAAGTGGAAAGCTTCATAAATAAAGACCTTTTTTTTCCTGTAATTTAATTTTCCATGAAATTTTGTTTTCAAAGAAATAAATTCATTAACCATGGAAAAATGTCATTTTATAGAAAATTGCTTCAAACTCTAATTCTTCAAAAAAATTAAAATCTCCATCAATTAAAACCACTTTTTTCACCGTAATTTCAATTTCCATGAAATTTTGGTCACAAAGCAATAAATTCATTAAACATAAAGAATGTTATTTTAATGAAAAACCGTTATTTCATTTTCCATGAAATTTTGGTTTAAAGGAAATAAATTCATTTACCATGAAAAAATTTTATTTTGAAGAAAACTGCTTTAAACTTAATTTAAAAAAATAAATAGAATTATTCAACTTTAAAAATCTATAGTTTAACCGGTGTTTCATTTTCCACAAAATTTTCACTTTTGATGATATATTTTATTTTAAAGAAAATTTCCTTTTCTTTTTATTCTTTTAAAAAACGGAATTCTTCAACCATAAAAACCTTTAAACCGTTTTTTTTTAATTTTAAAAGAAATTGTTGTTTAAAAGCAATTAATTCAGTTCCATGAAAAAATGGTGTTCTTAAGAAAATTGCTTTAAATTTAAAATCTCTTAAAAAATGGAATTTTTCTACCATAAAAACCTTCAAACCGTTTTTTAATTTTCGATAAAATTTTGGTTTTTAAACAATATATTCAGTTACATGAAAAAATAGCATTTTTTAGAAAATTGCTTTAAACCTCAATTCTTTTACAAAATGGAAAACTTTGACCGGAAAAATGTTTATTTTAACCGTTATTTCATTGAACATGAAATTTTGCTTTAAAATAAATTCAATAACCATGAAATAATGTTGTTTTGAAGATAATTGCTTTAAATTGAAATAATTATAATTATCAACATTTTCGACCCTTAAAAATATATATTTTAACCGTTATTTCATTTTCCATGAAATTTTGGTTTTAAGGTAATAAATTCATTTAACATGGAAAAATTTTATTTAATGTAAACTGCGTTTCAATTAGTTTACACTTATGATAATATAATTTCTTTTAAACAAATTATATCATCATAAGTGAAAATTTCGTTGTAAATGAAATACCGGTTAAACTATAGATTTTTGTGGTTGAATAATTCCATTTTTTTTTTTAAATTAAGTTTAAAGCAGTTTTCTTTAAAATTATATTTTTTCTTGGTAAATGAATTTATTGCCTTTAAACCAAAATTTCATGGAAAATGAAAAAAACGGTTTTTCTTTCAAATAACACACTTTATGTTTAATGAATTTATTGCTTTGTGACCAAAATTTCATGGAAAATGAAATTACGATAAAAAAAGTGGTTTTAATTGATGGAGATCTTAATTTTTTTGATGAATTAGAGTTTGAAGCAATTTTCTATAAAGTAACATTTTTCCATGGTGAATGAATTTATTTATTTAAAAACAAAATTTCGTGGTAAATTAAATTACGGTAAAAAAGGTCTTTATTTATGAAAATGAAAAAACTGTTAAAATAAAGATTTTTAAGGTTGAATTTAAAAAAAAATTTAAGTCTACAATCATTTTCTTTTAAATAACATTTTTTCATGGTTTATGAATTTATTGCCATCAAACCAAAATTTGATGGAAATTTAAATAACGGTTAAAATTGAGATTTTATGGCTGTAGAAATTCATTTTTTAAAAGAAATTAATTGAAACGCAGTTTAGTCCATGGTAAATGAATTCATAACCTTAAATCCAAAATTTTATGGAAAATGAAATTACTATTAATATATATATTTATATATTTATTTTAAAGGGTCAAAAATTTTGATTATTAAAATTAATTCAATTTTAAGCAATTATCTACAATACAACATTACTTCATGGTGATTGAATTTATTGCTTTAAAACCAAAATTTTATGGAAAATGAAATAAGGGTTAAAATTAAGATTTTTATGGTTGTAGAATTTCATTTTTTAAAAGAAATTAATTGAAACGCAGTTTACTTTAAATAAAATTTATCCATGGTAAATGAATTTATAACCTTAAAACCAAAATTTCATGGAAAATGAAATAACGGTTAAAATATCTATTTTTAACAGTCAAAAATTTTGATAATTAAAATAAATTCAATTTAAAGCAATTATCTTCAAAACAACATTATTTCATGGTTATTGAATTTATTGCTTTTAAACCAAAATTTCATGTTCAATGAAATAACGGTTAAAATAAACATTTTTACGGTTGAAGCTTTCCATTTTGTAAAATAATTGAGGTTTAAAGCAATTTTCTTAAAAATACTATTTTTTCATGTAACTGAATTTATTGCTTTAAAACCAAAATTTAATCGAAAATGAAAAAACGGTTTGAAGGTCTTTATGGTTGAAGAATTCCATTTTTAAAAGAATGAAAAGAAATATCAATTTTTCTTAAAATAACGATATTTCATCGGAAGCGAAAATTTCATGGAAAATGAATTACCGGTTAAACTACAGATTTTTTTGTTTGAAGAATTCCATTTTTTCAAAAAACTAAAGCGAAAAGCAATTTTCATTAAAATAGCATTTTAATGGTTAATTAATTTATTGCTTTAAAACCAAAATTTCATAGAAAATGAAATTACCGTTGAAAGAAAAAATTTTAATGTTTGAAGAATTTCATTTTTTTTAAAATTAAAGTTAAAAGCAATTTTCTTTATAATTACATTTTTTCATGGTAAATGAACTAACTTTAAGCAAAATTTCACGGAAAATGGAATTACGGTTAAATAGTTTAGTATGTTTGAAAAATTCCGATGATTAAATTATTTAAATTTAAACAATTTTCGTTAAAAAAAACATTTTTTCATGGTTAATGAATTTATTGCTTTCAAACAAAAATTTCATGGAAAACGAAATGACGGTTGTATTAAAGATTTTTATAGTTAAAGATATCCATTTTTTTTAAATAACTTACGTTTAAATAATTAAAGAAATATTCTTTTAAATCGATTTTTTTTAATGGGGCATAATTTATTCCTTTCACCCACAAATTGCAGAAAGAATGAAATTTCGGTTAAGAGAAAAATTTTTATGGTAGAAGAATTCCATTTTTTAAAAGATTTTAAATTTTTAGCAATTTTCTTAAAAACACAATTTTTTCATGTAACTGAATTTATTGCTTTAAAACAAAAATTTCTTTTTAAATTAAATCACGGTTTAATGGTTTTTATGGATGAAGAATTTCGTTTTTTAAAAGAATAAAAAGAAAAAGCGATTTTCTTTAAAATAAATTATATCATCATAAGTGAAAATTTCGTGGAAAATGAAATACCCTTTAAACTATAGATTTTTATGGTTGAATAATTCCATTTATCTTTTAAAATTAAGTTCAAAGCAGTTTTCTTTAAAATAACATTTTTTCATGGTAAATGAATTTATTGCCTTTAAACCAAAATTTCATGGAAAATGAAATAACGGTTTTTCTTTAAAATAAAATTTTTTATGTTAAATGAATTTATTGCTTCGTGACCAAAATTTCATGGAAAACGAAATTACGGTAAAAATAGTGGTTTTAATTGATGGAGATTTTAATTTTTTTGATTAATTAGTGTGAAGCAATTTTCTTTAAAATAACATTTTTCCATGGAAAATGAATTTATTTCATCAAAAATAAAATTTCGTGGAAAATTAAATTACGGTAAAAAAAGGTCTTTATTTATAAAGCTTTCCACTTTTAAAAGAATTTAAGTTATAAGGAATTTTCTGTCAGATAACATTTTCTCATGGTTAATGAATTTATTGCCTTTCAACAAAAATTTCAAGGAAAATGAAATAACGGTTAAAATAAAGATTTTTAAGGTTGAATAAAAAAATTTAAGTCTACAATCATTTTCTTTTATATAACATTTTTTCATGGTTTATAAATTTATTGCCTTCAAGCCAAAATTTTATGAAAAATGAAATAAGGGTTAAAATTTAGATTTTTTATGGTTGTAGAATTTCATTTTTTAAAAGTAATTAATTGACACGCAGTTTACTTTAAATAAAATTTTTCCATGTTAAATGAATTTATAACCATAGAACCAAAATTTCAAGGAAAATGAAATAACGGTTAAAATGTATATTTTTAAGGGTCAAAAAATTTGGTAATTAAAATATATTCAATTTAAAGCAATTGTCTTCAAAACAACATTATTTCATGGTTATTGAATTTATTGCTTTTAAACCAAAATTTCATGTTCAATGAAATAACGGTTAAAATAAACATTTTTACGGTTGAAGTTTTCCATTTTGTAAAAGAATTAAGGTTTAAAGCAATTTTCTAAAAAATGCAATTTTTTCATGTAACTGAATATATTGCTATAAAACCAAAATTTTATCGAAAATTAAAAAACGGTGTGAAGGTTTTTATGGTAGAAAAATTCCATTTTTTAAAAGAATGAAAAGAAATACCAATTTTCCTTAAAATAAAGATATTTCATCGGTAGCGAAAATTTCATGTAAAATGAATTACCGTTTAAACTATAGATTTTTTTGTTTGAAGAATTCCATTTTTTCAAAAAACTAAAGCGAAAAGCAATTAACATTAAAATAGCATTTATGGTTAATTAATTTATTGCTTTAAAACCAAAATTTCATAGAAAATGAAATTACCGTTGAAAGAAAAAATTTTAATGATTGAAGAATTTCTTTTTTTTTTATATTAAAGTTAAAAGCAATTTTCTTTATAATAACATTTTTTCATGGTAAATAATTTAACTTTAAGCAAAATTTCACGGAAAATGGAATTACGGTTAAATAGTTAAGTATGTTTGTAAAATTCAGATTATAAAATTATTTAAATTTAAACAATTTTCTTTAAAAAAACATTTTTTCATGGTTAATGAATTTATTGCTTTCAAACAAAAATTTCATGGAAAACGAAATTATTGTTGTTATAAAGATTTTTATAGTTAAAGATTTCCATATTTTTAAAATAATTAACGTTTAAATAATTAAAGAAATATTCTAGTAAATCGATTTTTTTTAATGGGGAATAATTTATTCCTTTCACACCAAAATTGCAGAAAAAATGAATTTTCGGTTAAGAGAAAAATTTTTATGGTTGAAGAATTCTATTTTTTAAAAGATTTTAAATTA
The DNA here is from genome assembly GCA_936435175.1 of Glyphotaelius pellucidus. Taxonomy (NCBI): domain Eukaryota; kingdom Metazoa; phylum Arthropoda; class Insecta; order Trichoptera; family Limnephilidae; genus Glyphotaelius; species Glyphotaelius pellucidus. The sequence continues at coordinate 26,755,371 of OW386555.1, read as the reverse complement.
AAAGCAATTTTCTTAAAAACAACATTTTTTCATGTAACTGAATTTAATGCTTTAAAACAAAAATTTCTTTTAAAATTAAAAAAAGGTTTAAAGGTTTGTATGGTTGAAGAATTTCGTTTTTTAAAAGAAGGAAAAGATAAAGCAATTTTCTTTAAAATAAATTATATTATCATAAGTGAAAATTTCATGGAAAATGAAATACCGGTTAAACTATAGATTTTTATGGTTGAATAATTCCATTTTTTTTTTAATTGAGTTTAAAGCAGTATTCTTTAAAATAAAATATTTTCATGGTAAATGAATTTATTGCCTTTAATCCAAAATTTCATGGAAAATGAAATAACGGTTTTTCTTTAAAACAACATTCTTTATTTTTAATGAATTTATTGCTTTGTGACCCAAATTTCATGTTCAATGAAATAACGGTTAAAATAAACATTGAAAAAATGAAATTACGATAAAAAAAGTGGTTTTAATTGATTGAGATCTTATTTTTTTGAAGAATTAGAGTTTTAAGCAATTTTCTATAAAATAACATTTTTCCATGGTAAATGAATTTATTTCTTTGAAAACAAAAAATAAATAACAGAAAAAAAGGTCTTTATTTATAAAGCTTTCCACTTTTAAAAGAATTTAAGTTATAAGGAATTTTCTGTAAAATAACATTTTTTCATGGTTAATGAATTTATTGCCTTTCAACAAAAATTTCAAGGAAAATGAAATAATGGTTAAAATAAAGATTTTTAAGGTTGAATTTTAAAAAAAAATTAAGTCTACAATCATTTTCTTTTAAATAACATTTTTTCATGGTTTATGAATTTATTGCCTTCAAGACAAAATTTTATGGAAAATGAAATAAGGGTTAAAATTAAGATTTTTATGGTTGTAGAATTTCATTTTTTAAAAGAAATTAATTGAAACGCAGTTTTCTCTAAATAAAATTTTTCCATGTTAAATGAATTTATAACCTTAAAACCAAAATTTCATGGAAAATGAAATAACGGTTAAAATATATATTTTTAAGGGTCAAAAATTTTGATAATTAAAATAAATTCAATTTAAAGCAATTATCTTCAAAACAACATTACTTCACGATGATTCAATTTATTGCTTTTAAACCAAATTTCAGGTTCAATGAAATAACGGTTAAAATAAACATTTTTACGGTTGAAGCTTCCATTTTGTAAAAGAATTGAGGTTTAAAGCAATTTTCTAAAAAATGCTTTTTACATGTAACTGAATATATTGCTTTAAAACCAAAAATTTATTGAAAATTAAAAAACGGTTTGAAGGTTTTTATGGTAGAAAAATTCTTTTTTTAAGAGATTTTAAATTTAAAGCAATTTTCTTAAGAACATCATTTTTTCATGTAACTGAATTTTTTGCTTTTAAACAAAAATTTCTTTTAAAATTAAAAAACGGTTTAAAGGTTTGTATGGTTGAAGAATTCCGTTTTTTAAAAGAATGAAAAGAAAAAGCAATTTTCTTTAAAATAAATTATATCATCTAAGTGAATATTTCATGGAAAATGAAATACTGGTTAAACTATAGATTTTTATGGTTGAATAATTCAATTTTTTTTTTTAAATTAAAGTTAAAGCAGTTTTCTGTAAAATAACATTTTTTCATGGTAAATGAATTAATTGCCTTTAAACCAAAATTTCATGGAAAATGAAATAACGGTTTTTCTTTAAAATAAAATTTTTTATGTTAAATGAATTTATTGCTTTGTGACCAAAATTTCATGGAAAATGAAATTACGGTAAGAATAGTGGTTTTAATTGATGGAGATTTTAATTTTTTTGAAGAATTAGAGTGAAGCAATTTTCTTTAAAATAACATTTTTCCATGGTAAATGAATTTATTTCTTTGAAAACAAAATTTCGTGGAAAATTAAATTACGGTAAAAAAAGGTCTTTATTTATAAAGCTTTCCACTTTTAAAAGAATTTAAGTTATAAGGAATTTTCTGTAAAATAATATTTTTTCATGGTTAATGAATTTATTGCCTTTCAACAAAAATTTCAAGGAAAATGAAATAACGGTTTAAATGAGGATTTTTATGGTTGAATTTAAAAAAAAAATTATGTCTTCAATCATTATCTTTTAAATAACATTTTTTCATGGTTAATGAATTTATTGCCTTTCAACAAAAATTTCAAGGAAAATGAAATAACGGTTAAAATAAAGATTTTTAAGGTTGAATTTAAAAAAAAATTTAAGTCTACAATCATTTTCATTTAAATAACATTTTTTCATGGTTTATGAATTTATCGCCTTCAATCCAAAATTTTATGGAAAATGAAATAAGGGTTAAAATTAAGATTTTTATGGTTGTAGAATTTCATTTTCTAAAAGAAATTAATTAAAACGCAGTTTACTCCATGGTTAATGAATTCATAACTATAAAACCAAAATTTCATGGAAAATGAAATTACGGTTAAAATATATATTTTTAACCGTCAAAAATTTTGATAATTAAAATAAATTGAATTTAAAGCAATTATCTTCAAAACAACATTATTTCATTGTTATTGAATTTATTGCTTTTAAACCAAAATTTCATGTTCAATTAAATAACGGTTTAAATACACATTTTTACGGTTGAAGCCTTCCATTTTGTAAAAGAATTGAGGTTTAAAGCAATTTTCTTAAAAATACTATTTTTTCATGTAACTGAATTTATTGCTTTAAAACCAAAATTCAATCGAAAATTAAAAAACTGTTCGAAGGTTTTTATGGTTGAAGAATTCCATTTTTTAAAAGAATGAAAAGAAATACTAATTTTCCGTAAATTTACGATATTTCATCGGATGCGAAATTTTCATGGAAAATGAAATACCGGTTTAACTATAGATTTTTTTATTTGAAGAATTCCATTTTTTCAAAAAACTTAAGCGAAAAGCAATTTTCATTAAAATAGCATTTTAATGGTTTTTGTTACACTATACCATTATTGTTACATTATGTACTTATTGTTACACTATTGTTACATTATGCACTTATTGTTACACTACTTCACTTAATGTACAATTAGTATAACACTTAATATTACACTATACACTTACTGTTGCACTGATGTATGCTCATTTTGTGCAAAGCTGTTCAGACAAATTTTAATCATGTTTTTGCTTTATATGCCCATTGTTTGTTCTTTCTCGGTACAATAATAAAATATATTCCACTATATTACCCATGCACAGGCTGCGCCTAACTTGGTTCCCATTATTCTTTTTATTTTATAATATTGTATGCATCAAATGTAAATTTTGGGAAAAATAAAGGAAAAAAAAAGCCAAATTTCGTGAAAAATGATGTCACGGTTAAAATAAAGATTTATACATTGAAGATTTCCATTTTAAAAAGAATTGAAGTTTTAAGCCATTTTCTTTAAAATAACATTTTTTCATGGTAAATGATAATTTCTTGGTAAATGAAATAACGGTTAAAATAAAGATTTTAATGGTTGTAGAATTTCATTTTTTGAAAGAATTTACGTTTAAAGCTGTTTTATTGAAAATAATATTTTTTCATTGTTAATGAATTTATTGCCTTTTAACCGAATTGTAATTTTGGTTGAAAGGCAATAAATTCATTAACCATGAATAAATATTATTTTCAATAAAACAGCTTAAAAGTTAAATTCTTTTAAAAAATGAAATTCTACAACCATTAAAATCTTTATTTTAACCGTTATTTCATTTACCAAGAAATTATCACTTACCATGAAAAAATGTTATTTTAAAGTAAATGGCTTAAAACTTCAATTCTTTTAAAAATGGAAATCTTCAAGCGTATAAATCTTTATTTTAACCGTTTCATTTTTCACGAAATTTGGCTTTAAAAGCAATGAATTCGTTAAACAAAAAATAATAATCTTATTTAAAAAAAATTGCTTTTAACTTACATTTTAAAACAAAATGGAAATCTTCAACAATAAAAATCTTTATTTTAAGCGTTATTTCTTTTTCCATGAAATTTTGTTAAAAAAGTAATAAATTCATTCACTATGAAAAAAAGGTGTTTGAGAGAAAATTACCTTTAACCTCAATTTTTTTTAAAAAATGGAAAGCTCCAACCTTAAAAATTTATATTTTAAGCGTTATTTCATTTTCCAGGAAATTTTGTTTGAAAAGCAAAAAATTCATTTACCATGAAAAATTGTTATTTTAAAGAAAATTGCTCAAAACTTGAATTATTTTCAAAATGGAAATCTTCAACCGTTTAATTAATAATTAATAAGCCATTTTCTTGAAAATAGCAATATTTTGGGTTTAACGAATTTATTATTTCCTTTATAACAAAATTTCACGGAATATGATGTTACGGTTAAAATAAAGACTAAAATTAAAAATTATAAACAAAATTTCATGGAAAATGAAATAACGCTTAAAATAAAGATTTTTATGGTTGAAGATTTCCATTTTGTTTTAAAATGTAAGTTAAAAGCAATTTTTTTTAAATATCATTATTATTTTGTCTTTAACGAATTCATTGCTTTTAAAGCCAAATTTCGTGAAAAATGATGTTACGGTTAAAATAAAGATTTATACGCCTGAAAATTTCCATTTTTAAAAGAATTGAAGTTTTAAGCCATTTTCTTCAACATTTTTTCATTGTAAGTGATAATTTCTTGGTAAATGAAATGACGGTTAAAATAAAGATTTTAATGGTTGTAGAATTTCATTTTTTAAAAGAATTTAAGTTTAAAGCTGTTTTATTGAAAATAACATTTCATCATGGTTAATCAATTTATTGCCTTTCAACCAAAATAACAAGGAAAGTGATTGAAAAAACGGTTGAAATAAAGATTTTTAAGGTTGAATTAAAAAAAAATTAAGTCAACAGTTATTTTCTTTTAAGGATGATTTTTTTATGGTAAGTGTTAATTTCATGGAAAATAAAATAACGGTTAAAATTCAGATTTTTATGGTTAAGATTTCCATTTTTTAAAAAAATTTAAGTTTTAAGCAATTTTCTTCAAAAAAATACTTTTTCGTGGTTAATGAATTTATTGTTTCTTAACCAAAATTTTATGGAAAATGAAAATACGGTTTATATAAAGATTTAGACGGATGAAGTTTTCCATTCTTTTGATGAATTTAAGTTTTAAGCAATTTTCTTTAAAACTACATTTTTTCATGGTTAATGAATTTGTTGCTTGAAAGCAAAATTTCATGGTGAATGAAATTACGGCTACAAGATAGTTTTTTATGGTATTAGAAATGGGTTTTTTTAAGACCTTTCTCTTTGAATACCGTTTAGATAATTATCAAGGAAGTTAACGTTTTTTGCTTTGCTTTAAAAAAATTTATGAACAATATTCTTTTCTCTGTAAATAAATGTCCTTTTCCTAACAGAGTTTCATGGAAAAAGAATTTCTTTTTTAAAAATTGTATTACATGATTTTTTAATTTTCTGTCAAAATATTTTTTCGTTTAAAGCAATATTATTTTTAAAAAACCTTTTTTTTATGGTTAGTCAATTTATTGCTTTACAACAAAACTTAATGATGAATGATATTACTGTTAAAAAATCGTTTTTTTTTAATAATTTTCTCTTTTATTTAGATACTTATCAGGGCAGTCTGTTTTTTTGGCTTTCTTAAAGATTTAGCGAAAATATGCTTTTCTTTCTAAATAAATTTCATTTACCTTATCATGAAAAAAGATTTTTTTTTTAATTTCTTAACACGGTTTATAAATTTTCTTTCAAAAAAACTTTTTCGTTAAAAGCATTTTTTTTTAATCGCTTTTCATGGTTAATGAATTTATTGATTTAAAGCTAAATTTTACGGTGAATGAAATAACGGTTTAAAGATAATTTATTTTTTAAATTTTCTATTCGAAAGTCGCTTCAATATTTATCAAGGAAATCCGAGTTTTTTGCCTTTCTTAAAATGTTTGTGAAATATGCTTTTAATTGTAAATAAATTTCCTTTTATTAATAGTTTTTCTTTGAAAAAGATTTTCCGTTAGGCAGGTAAAGGCAAACAGAGGCAATTCAGGCCAGAAAAGACATGGGAAGGCAAATAGAGGCAGGTTGAGGCAAGCAGAGACAATTCAGGAAAGATGTGACGTGAGGAGGCAAGTAGATGCAAAAATTAGAAAGTTGAGACCAGTTTAGGCAAGTAAAGCAAAAAGATGAAGAAAAAGGCAAGTTTGGCAAAAAGAGGTAAGTTGAGGCAAGAAGAGGCAAGAAGAGCAAGTAAGGCAAGAACAGGAAAATACGGGCAAGTTAGGCATGAAGAGGCAAGCGGAGGCAAGTTAGGCAAGAAGAGGCAAGTAGAGGTAAGAAAATGCAAGAAGAGGCAAAAAGAGGCAAAATGAAGTAAAAAGAGGCAAGAAGACGCAAGAAGAGGCAAGAATTGGCAAGAACAAGCAAGTTGAGGCAAGGACAGGTAAGCAGAGGAAATTAAAAGCAAAAAGCGGTAAATAAGGCAAGAAGAGGCAACCAGAAGCAATTTAGGCAAGATAAAGCAAGTAGAGGAAAGAAAAGTAAAAAAAAAGCAAGAAAAGGCAAAAGTAAGCAAGAAAAAGCAAGAAAAAGAAAAAAGAGGCAAGAAGAGGCAAAATTAAGCAAGTTGGGATAGAGGTAGGCAAGCAAAGGCAAGAAGAAGCAAGACGAGGCAAGAAGAGACAATTCGAAGCAAGAAGAGGCAAGAAAAGGCAAGAAGAAGCAAGATAGGCAATAAAAGTCAAGTAGAGGCAAGAAGAGACAAGCCGGAGCAACTGGAGGCAAAAGAGGCAATTAGATGCAAATTAGGCAAGAAGAGGAAAAAAAAATCGTGTGAAATAATTTAATTTTTAAAAACAGTTTTTCGTAGTTATTGAATTTTTTGATTTAAAACCAAATTTCTTGGTTAATAAAATTAAGGTATAAAGATTGTTTTTTTTTCAAATCTGAAAATTTTTGCGAAAAATATGTTGTTCTTGGTGCATAAATTTCCCTTTACTTTTTTTACATTTTATAGCACGGTTTTTAAATTTCTTTTTAATGATTTTCTTGAAAACAAAATTTATAGTTTTAAGATTGTTATTTATGGTAAAAGAAATTTTATTTTTCAGCATTTGGTCTTTAATTGCTATTTGGATATTTACCAATGAAGGCAGTGTTTTTATGCTATTTTAAAAATGTTTGCAAAAATATGGTTTCCTTCGTAATAAAATTTCGTTTAATTAACAGTTTTTCATTAAAAAAAAAAATATTTCTAGAAATATAAAGAAAGAAGAAATAAGGGGATCCCCTTTTCAAATAAAAGGAAAAAGCGACAAAAAGATACAGTATCGCAAAAAGAGGTAAGTAGAGGAAAGTAGGCAAGAAGAAGCAAGCAGATGCAAAAAGAGGCAAGTACAGGCAAGTTAGGCAAATAAAGGCAAGAAGAGGCAAGTAGAGGCACGTTGAGGCAAAAAGAGACAAGTAAAGGCAAGTAGTAGCAATTCAGGCAATAAGAGGCATGTAGAGGCAAGTAAACGCTAGAAGAGGCAAGTAAAGGCAAATAGAAACAAATAGAGGCAATTCAGGTAAGAAGAGGCAAAAAGAGGAGAGTTGGGGTAAGAAGAGTCAAGAAAAAGCATTAAGAAGCAAGAAGAGGCAATTAAAGGCAAGCATGACAAGAAGAGGCAAGTAGAAGTAAGGTAAGGCAAGTAGGGGCAATACAGGCAGGAAGAGGAACTAAAACCCAACTTGAGGGAAAAAGAGGCAAGATTAGGTAAGTTTGGTAAGAAGAGGAAACAAAGGGCAAGTTAGGCAAGATGAGGCAAGAAAAAGCAAGCAGAAGCAAGAAGAGGCAAGAAAAGGCAAGAAAAAGGTTAGGCGAAAATCCTCTAATTAACAACAAATATAATGCAATAAAAGACAAGGAGAGGCACGTTATGAGAGAAGAGGCAAAAAGAGGTAAGTAGAAGCAAGAAGAAGCTAGAAAAGGCAAGTAGAGTAGTAGTAATAGAGGCAAAACGAGGAAGGTTGAGGCAAGTTAAGACAAGTAGAGGCAAGAAAAAGCAAGATAAAGCAAGTAGAAGCAAAAAAAGAGAAAAGAGGTAAGTAGATGAACGAAGAAGCAATAAGAAGCAATAATAGGCAAGTTTAGGCAGGTTGACGTCAAATGAGGCACATTTAAGTCCGCATAGGCAAGTAGAAGCAAGTAGAGGCAAAAAGAGGCAAGAAGTGGCAAAAAGAGAAAAGTGGAAGCAATAAGATGCAAGTAGAGAAAAAAGAGGCAAGAAAAAGCAAGTACAGGCAATTCATGCAAGGCAAGGTAACTAGAGCCAAGTTTAGGCAAAAAAACGCAAGTAAAGGTAAGTAGAGGCAAAAAAATGCAATTCAGGCAAGAAAAAGCATGTAGAGGCAGGTAGTTGCAAGAAGAGGCAAAAAGCAAGGGAAAGCAAAAAACCGGAAAGATCCAGTTTGAGGCAAGTTGAAGTAAGAAAAGTTAAGTAGAAGCAAGAAAGGCAAGAAGAGGAATGTACAGGCAAGATGAGGTAAGTAAAAACAAGGAGAAGTAAGAGAGGTAAAAAAAGGCAAGGTGAGGCAAGTTTAGGCAAGTAGAGGCAAGAAGAGGAAAAAATAAGTAAGAAGAGACAAAAAGCAAGAAAACGCAAGAAGAGGTAAGAAAAAGCAAAAGGAAGCATGTAGAAGCAAGAAAAAGTAATAAAACGCAAAAAATGAAAAAAAAACAAGGTTACGCAAGCGCAGGCAGGCAGAGGCAATAAAAAGCAAGAAGATGCAACAAGAAGCAAGTTAGGAAAGAAAAGGCAAGTAGAGGCAAGAAGAAGCAAGTGGATGCAAGTAGTAGAAATTTTGGCAAGAAGACACATGTAGAGGCAAATAAGGCAAGAAGAGGGAAGTTGAGGCAAGTAAAGGCAAGTAGAAGCAAGAAATAGCAAGAAAAGTCAAGAAGAAGCAAAAAAGCAAGAAAAGGCAAGTAGAGGCAGGTAGAGGCAGGCAGAGGCAATCAGGCAAGAAGAGGCATGAGGAGGCAAATAAAGGCAAATTTGGCACTAAGGGGCAAGGAGAGTCAAATAGAGGCAAGTAGAGGCAATTGAGGCAAAAGAGGAAGGTAGAGGTAAAGGTAAGTAAGGCAAAAAGAGGCATGTAGAGTAAAGTTTGGAAAGACGAGGCAAGAAACAGAAAGTAGAAGCAAGTCGAGTTTAGTAAATCCACGTAGAGGCATTAAAAGAAAAGTAAAGGCAAGAAGAGACAAATTAGGCAAGAAAAGGCACGTAGAGGTTAGCAGAGGCAAGTGGGTACTATTCAGACAAGAAAAGGCAAGCAGAAAAAAGCAAAGGCAAGTAAGGCAAGAAAAAGCAAGGAGAGGCAAGATAGTCGAGAAGAGTCAAGTAGAGGCTAATAGGGGCGAATAGAGACAATTCAGGCAAGAAAAGTCAAGTAGAGGCAAAAAGAGCCAAGAAAAGTCAAGAAGAAGCAAGTAAGACATAGAGGAAAATAGGGGCAATAAGAGGCAAGTAAGGCAGGAAGAGGCAAGTAAAGGCAAGAAGATGCAAGAAAACCCCAGTTTAGGTAAGAAGAGGCAAGTTGAAATGGGCAAGAAGACGAAAAAATAGGCAAGATAGGCAAGAAGAGGCAAGTAGAGAAAATTCAGGCAAGAAGAGGCATGAGGAGGCAAGTACAGGCTAGTAAGTCAACTCGAAGCAAGCAGAGGCAATTCAGTCAAAATAAGAAAGATAGAGGCAGAGGCAAATAAGGCAAGGAAAGGCAAATAGAAACAAGTTTGGAAGTAAGAAGCAAGTAAAGGCAAGAAGTGGCAAGTAGAAGGAAGTTGAGGCAACTAAAGGCAAGTTAATCCAAGTACAGGCATTAAAAAAAGTACAGGCAATGATATAAGTCACGAAAAAAAAGCAAGTAGGGTCCACAAGAAGAGGCTAGACGAAGCAAATTAATGCAAATAGAGGCAAGAAGAAACAAATAGTAGTATATCAGGCAAAATAAGACATGTAGAGGCAAATAAATGCAAGAAGAGGCAAGTAAGGCAAGAAGAGGCAAGTTGAGGCAAATAGAGAAAAATAGAAGCAATTGAGGCAAAAAAAGGCATGCAGAAGCAAAAAAAGGCACGACAAGGCAAGACAAAGCAAGTTGGGGCAAAGATAGGCGAAAAAAGACAAGTATAAGCAAGAAAAGGCAATTCAAAGGTTTGGAATGAAGAGAAAAGTAGAGACAAGACGAGTAGAGGCTAGTCGTGTAAAGTAAATCCATTAAAAGTCATGAAAAAAAAAGTAGAAGCAAGGCAAGACTAGTAAGGCGAGAAAAGTCAAGTAGAAGTAATTAACACGCGGGGACAATTTAGGCAAAAAGAGGCAAGTTAAAGCAAAAAAGAGATGAGGATGGAAAGAAAATGCAATTAGATGCAAGAAAAGGCAAGTAGGAGCAAGTTTGGTAAGAAGAGGCAGTTAGAGGCAAGAAGAGGCAATTCAGGCAAGAAGGGGCAATTAGAGGCAAGAAGAGGCGAGTGAATGCAAGAAGAGGCATTAAGAAGAAAGCAGAAGCAAGAAGAGGCAAGTAAGGCAAGAAGAGAGATTTAAAAAAAATAGAGGGAAGCAAAGGCAAGAAAGAGCAAGAAAAAAGAAAGAAAAAGCAAAATGAAGTCAGAAAAAGCTAGAAGAGGCAAAAAAAGCAAGTTGAGTCGAGGACAGGCAAGCAAAGGTAAACCGCAGCAAGAAGAGGCAAAAAGAGGCAAAAAGAGGCAAGAAGAGGTAAGAAGAGCCAATTCGAAGCAAGAAGAGGCATGTTCACTAAGAAGATTCAAGTTGAGTCAAATAGAAGCGAAACGAGGAAATTCAGGCAAGAAGGGGCAAGTAGAGGTAAGTTGAGGCAAGAAAAGGCTTGTAGAAGCAAGTTAGGCCAGAAGAGGCAAGTAAAGGCAAGTGGATGAAATAAAATGCAAGTTTAAGCACGTAGAGGTAAGTTATGCCAGAAGATTAATGTAAATAGAAGAAGCGGCATGGAGAGGCAAGTTTAGGCAATAAAAGGCTGAAGAGGCAAAAAGAGGCAAGTTGAGGCAAGGAAAGGAAAGAAAGGGAAAGAAGAAGCAAATGGAAGCAAAAAAAGTAAGAAAGGGCCAGGAGTGGTTAAAAATAGGTTACGCAAGCAGATGTAAGAAGAGGCAAATCAAATGAAAAAGAGTCAAGTAGTTATAATAAGGCAATTAGAGTCAATTTGAGGCAATTCAGGCAAGAATATGCAAGTAGATGCAAGAAAAGGCATGAAGAAGCAATTTAGGCAAGGAGAGGTAGGTCGTATCAAGAAAAGGCAATTAAGGCAAAAATATGTAAGAAGAGGTAAAGAACCCACGTTGAGGCAGGTAGGTAAAAGATGTGGCATGTACAGGCAAAAAATAGCAATTAAGGCAAGAACAGGCATGTAGGGACAAGTTAAGGCAAGAAGATGAAAGTTAGGCAGAAAGAGGCAAGTACAGGCAAAAAGAGGCAAGTTAGGCAAGAAAAAGTAAGTAGAGGCAAGAAGATGAAGAAAACCCATCTTGGGGCAAGGAGAGGCAAGTAAAGGCAAGAACAGGAATGTTAGGTAAGAAGAGAAAAAAATAGTCAAACAGAGGCGATTCAGGCAACAAGAGGCCTGTAGAGGCAAGAAAAAGAAGAAAGTATGGCAAGAAGAAGCATGTTAAGCAAGAAGAGGCAGATATAGTCAAAAAGAGGCAGGAAGAGGCATAAAGGAGCAAATTAGGCAAGAAGAGGCAATTAAGGCAAAAAGAGGGTAGTCGGGGTTAGTAAAGGCAAGAAGACTCAATTCAGGCAAGGAGAGGCAAGAAAAGGCGTGTAGAGGCAAGCAGAGGCAATCAGGCAAGAAAAAGCATGAGGTGGCAAGTAAAGGCAAGTTTGGCAAAAAGAGGCAAAGAAAGGCAAGTAGAAACAATTCAGGCAAAAATAGGAAGGTAGAAGCAAGTAGAGGCAAGTTAGGCGAAAAGAGGCAAGTAGAGTAAAGTTTGGTAAGAAGAGGCAAGTAGAAGCAAGACGAGGCAAGTTGAAGAAAGTAGAGGCAAGTCAATCTTAGTGAATCCAAGTAGAGGCAATAAAAGAAAAGTTGAGGCAAGGAGAGACAAGTTAGACGAGAAATGGCAAGTAGAGGTAAATAGAGGTAAGTAGGGGCAATTCAGGCAAGAAGAGGCAAAGAGAGGCAAGATAGGCAAGTAGTTAAGTAAAGAAAAATATACACAAATAGAGGCATTTCAGGCAAAAAGAGCTTAGTAGAAACAAAAAAAGGCAAAAAGAGTCAAGAAGAAGCAAGTAAGGCAAGAAGAGGCAAGTTAGGCAAGAAGAGGCAGTAGAGGCAAGAAGATGCAAAAAATCCAAGTTGAGGCAAGTTGAGAGTAGTTAGACAAGAAGAGGAAAAATGAAGCAAGTTAGGCAATGCAGAGGTAAGTAAGGGCAAGTGAGGCATGAAGAGGGAAGTTGAAGTAAATAGAGGTAATAAAAGGCAAGTAGAAGCAAGAAAAGATAGATGCATGTAAGGCAAAAGAAAAGCTTTCTTTTGCCTTACATGCATCTTCCTGCCCCTACTTGTCTCTTCTTGCCTATTTTGCTTCTTCTTGCTTCTACTTGATACTTCTTGCCTCTTCTTGCTTCTTCGTACTTTTTTTGTCTCTACTTCCCTCTATTTGCTTCTACTTGCCTCTTCTTTTCTTTTCTTTCCTAACTTGCCTCTACTTGCCACTTCCTGCCTTTTCTTGCTTCTACTTACTTTTTGTTGTCTCTACTTGCCCCTACTTGCCTCTACTTGCCTCTTCTTGCCTAACTTGCCTCTTCTTGTCTCTTCTTGCTTCTACTTACCTTTTTTGTCTCTACTTACCTCTTTTTGCCTAAATTACCTCTATTTGCCTGAATTATCTGCATTTGCCTCTATTTGCCTGTATTACCTCTATTTGCCTCTACATGCCTCCCCTTGACTTTTCTTGCCTAACTTGCCTCTTCTTGCCTCCACTTCCCTCTTCTTGCCTAACTTTCTTCTTCTTGCCTCTTCTTGCTTTTTCTTACCTTCTCTTGTTTCTACTTGCCTCTACTTGCCTCTTCTTGCTGCTTCGTGCCTCTTCTTGCCTAACTAACCAGTAAAATATACGTTTACGACCATCTAACCCCAAAAAACTTATTTTTGCTGAAACAATGTCGTGACATAAGAATAACTGGTAAAATTCGGTATTGTTGTGTAAGAAATCGTAAAATTGTCGCTCGTGTAAGCGATTCAACTCCCATAATACTTATTACTGATCAAAAGGATGTCGACAAACTATCCACATTGAAGTCACTACAGAATACACCTATCGGATCTGCCGCCGTCCCTTTATGAATATAAAATTACTAAAGTTACATAATTACTTCTCTCATACAAGCTACTTAAAAGTTAATCTTTTGGAAATTTGGAATAACCTTAATTATATGCCCTCCATTGTAGTACTTAATTAACGAATCATGAGTGTTTCAAATATCAGGCAAGGTAATTTGCCATGAAAATCTTTATTTTTTGTATAACCGATATTCACATGGAAACTTTCTTTTTTCAACAGAAAGGTTATTTATCATAAAAAATTTCTTGCACTACCAAAATGCACATCTCGTATAACTGAGAGACAGCCTATTTTATCATAGCCTCGCAAACTCTGGTCCACCGTCAATACGATAAGGTGCTCTCATAGCCGGTGTGCCCATACGATTTATATATGGGGCCTTAAAGAGTCGGAGACGAGAGAATGCGGTGCAGACCACCGAACATGTGGTCAACGAATGCCCGCTCCATTCATTCCCCGGCGGGATTGATGAGGTCCACAGGGCAATGCCCGAGACTCTAGATGTCCCCCTCTGACCCCTATACCATGAGAATGAAGAAAAACACTATATAAGTAGTATAATTGACCGTTAATTGCCATAATGTTGGCCATATGCCGTATGCATTATGTGTTGCAAACTATTCTGGGTGTTCACAAAGAGAATAATACAACCGTTTTCCATGACAAAGAGAGAGTCACAAAATATTCCCACCTGTAAGTAAAATTCCATTCGATCATTCGTAAACTTTCAATTTTACGTCTCCGATAATGGAAACAAGTCTGATTCAAGCCATTTCGAACAAAAAAAGTTTTGTCTTTGAAGAGCAATCAAAACCATTTCTTTTACTTTAGCCCCTCACTAGACTTTAATGATCCCACAAACAAGCGCCCCCGTGGGTGAGCAGCCCACCGGCCTACAGCCCTAAGGGCCGCAAGCCACGGCCAGACTGAACTACAAACAAGCGACTCTAAACAATAAGTCTTCAACAATGTAGGTAGATACTCACTGTAACAAGGAGCATCGGGAACTTTGCAATTCGAATTGAATTTGCGAACTGGTAGAGTTTCCACGATCTTTGCTTGACGTTATGTTGTATACATTTTTGGCGCAGAAAGTCAAGAAGGAATTCTAGTGAAAAATGTTACGACTCAAAAAAAAAATAACATTTATAAAGGTAAAACGCCGATTCTGAATAAATATACATATTATTTATTGCCCATAATTATTTGTACAATTAATTAATAAATATTTTAAAATGAGTAAAAAAATATTTAATGAAAAACAAATACTTTGTGTAACACCAATTGTTAATTAACAATATCAACATGTTTCATTAAATTAATGATGATGCCACAAAGTAAATTTGCCTATTTTGAGGAAATAAAAAAATATTTATTTATTAATTTTAAAATATGTTTTTTATTCATTTTAAAACATTTATTAATTAATTGTTATTAATAAATATTTTAAAATGAATAAAAAAAATTATTATTTTTTAATTTTAAATTTACTTTTTTTATTCATTTTATAATATTTATTAATTAATTGTATGAGATGACTTAAACTTACATAATTTTATTTTTTTTATAAAAAACTTCCAATCTTGCTACGGTTATCTTTTTTTATTTTTCGGTGTCTTATTCTTTTTCATTTTTCATTTAGATTATTAGTGTTATCTTCTTCTTCAATAATATTTTGGAATGATGGGAACAACCTTCAAAAGTTACTCTTATAAAAAAACGAATATTCGTTTAGACTTTCATAAAAAAATGAAAAGTTCCTTTTAAATAAAATCGGATGTATCTATCCGAAGTTACAAAACCAGTTCTTTGAACAATTGTTTCCAATGAAAAAGGGTAGTTGTCCATGATATGGAAAAATCTGTCGAAGAAAATATTTATAATTCTAAAATTTTAAAATATGAGATTAACAATTATGACGGTTTGATGGGAGGTGGCAATGGCTGAATTAGTAAAAGCGCACGTCCCGGTTAGACGATAGGTTCTGGGTTCGTGACCCAGTTGTGACTATTATGTTTTTCTATTTTTCGGTGCCTTGTTCTCTTATATATTTTCGTTTAAATCGTTAGTGTTACCTTCTTCTTCAACCATAAAATAAAGTTATTTTAAAATTAATAAAATGTCACTGTTTTAGCTGTTTCTCTAGCCGCGAGTCTTCGCGTGTTTTAAATTCATGTATTGTATGAAAAATTTTATGTTTTGTTATTAGAAATTTGTAAATCTAATAGATTCGCTATTTTTAAATATATACCAATATAAAAAACTGGTTTTGAAAGCAGATGAAAGATTCTTTCAGGTAATAATATTGTAATCTGACATAAGCAATTAAACTAAGAAAATAACTGACTTAATAAATTCAAAGATTTTTTCACAATTGTTTTGTCGCTAATCTATTGTTTTTTCTTGCAAGCTGTAGAAATACTATTCAATGAAAAAATAGAATTTAAAAAAAATTAGTTTTACAGAAGAATTATTAAGATAAACAATCATCAGTTCTATTTTTTTCGCTTTTTATAAAAAAATAACAAATTTTTCGCAACGAAAATTTAACTTTACGTATTTTGGAATATCTATACTACAATTATTTGGAGGTATATTTTAGAAGTAAATACAATTCTAGAAGCCGAATCATCGCTGCCACTATTTTAATATATATAATTGGATGATTTCGAGCTCCAACTCATTTTTAAAATATCGAAAATATCTTTTGAGGAGATCTTTTGAAAAAAAAATCTCTCGGGTTCTAACACAAAGAGAAAAAGTTCTGGTAAGGAAAAATTATCAGTGGGTACGAATATAGTGGTCAGTATGTCTAGGAGTGACGGACGTTTGAATCCATTCTCCCCACTGCGGTGGAAGGCAATGGGTCGAGAGAGTTCGGCTGGAGAGTTAAAAATGGACTTCCTCAACCAGTCTCTCCCGATCTGACCCGCCATGCAGTACATAGATAAACGCATACTCCGCCAAGACCTAGAAAAACCTTACACCATCAACCCGGGTCCTGAAAAGTCACCAAACATAGTGGTTCCACTTGGGGTGGCCTACGGCAGAGGAGTTGGCTATCCGATAAATGGTTCCTGGGGCGGCGGTACCCAAACCTACCTTTGAAATTGTGTTTCATAAAAAAAAATTATAAATCACTAGAAAAGTTGATTTGGTTTTATCTCTGTGATTGCAACTCTGTTTTTGAATTCGCATTTGTTTAGAATTTATTTTCATTTTCAAAAAAGGAACTGATTGAAGAATTTAGGAAAGAAATGAATTAAAAAAACATTATTTTTAAAACTTTTCATTCAATTGTCAACCCGTTTTCAATGTTAAAATAATTGCGAATATTGTGAAATTTCGGCTCCATAATTTTGAACGTTGAACGTATTAGAACTCCATTTAAAATCCAATTTCTCGTGACGCAGAAAAAAAACCAGGCACATTACTCCAACTGACTTCAAGCAGCCTTGTAACCTTGAAAGAAAAACTTCTGAACATTCTGGATCCCCGAACTAATTAAAACATCTGGTAGATTAATTAGCAACCCTTGTGAGAAGGTTTCGCCCATACATTTGATATAGTGAGGCTCTCGCGCGGGTTCAGACTCGGTTCAAGTGGAAGAAAAGTGTCTGGGAAAGAGTCGACAGTGGAGAAGACGTATTGTACGTAGGTGAGTGGTAGTGGAACTATGATTTTGTTAATAGGGTTCGCATTGATACCGATAACGCTCTATAAACGGTATCGGTATTATGAAATTTAAAGTAAATTATGAAAGTTCTCGACTGAGGTCGCGAGCTTAAATCATGGCGTTCGCAAGAAAAAATTATTTAGCAAAAATTATTGTTTTTAAATTAATATTTCATAATAATAATAAATCAATGTGGTTTATTTATGTCACGTTCCAGAGTCAGATATTCTTAGTAATGCCCCGGTTTAAGACCACCATTCAGATTTGAAATGTTGCTTGAATTGGTTTATCCGTGTTTGGTGCCTAAATCTGAACAGTCAGGTACTTTCCGCCTTTTGCATCACCTTACCCTCCCTTTTACCTTCTGCCGCACAACATACTTTAATCGGAAATACCTTAGTTCTACTGGCTCCACTTGGGAATAATTGATAATTAAAATAAAATGAAAAGTGATGATTGAAAATGAACGATTGTAAATTGTAAGAACTTTAAAAAATCAAATCATCAGTTTGTTGAAATCCTTTCAGTACAAATTTATAAAGATATTAATCTTTTCGTAACCTCATAAACAACTCTAATCAGTATATGCAAACAACGGAATGACTGTAAAAATATTTCTAAAAATAATGGGAAAGTAAATGGGTAATCCATCTAAATATAAACGATTAAATAAATTAAATATTTTGATCCAATTTACCTTTCCTGCTTAGTTAAATACAATAAAATATTGCGTCCCTCTATATATTTATAGTTTACCTTTTAATAACTTAGTGATTTGTCGTAGTCTGCGGTAGAGGATTCACCTTTTCGAATCGAAGAGCTGTTTTTTTAATTTTTATATAACAACTGACAAGGGCTATACAGTGTATATGTCTGTACAGTGTAAAAGCAGGGTAACCGTATAGTCACTCGGTTGGGCAGCATTGGAAGAAGGGTTAAGGTAGGGGCTGGAGGAAGGGATTTATTAATTCGAACCTTGGAGAGGACGGGTTATGCCACGGAGAAAACAACATATGCCAGCAATTGCACAAAAACGAGTTGCACAAACGAGCCAAATTGCACGAAAAAGAGTCGAAGAAATGACCCGTTCTCATGAATGAACATGTTCTCACCATGTGGCCATCGAGTTTTGCCACCAGTGAACATGGGATCAACGCCGCTAGCTGATGCGAGCAGGCTTAGAAACACAACATGTTTACATTGCGTCTAATTGCATTTGTGTGTGAGATACGTCGTTCGGACTGTTAATAATGGATTTCTAACTAGACGGACCGCACTTCTTTGCACAGTAGTTGAATAGGTTTATTTGCGTAAAATCGATTAAATCGTTTTTAGTTATCAGATTTGAACAGCCAGATAATTTTCAACCTTTTTATTCTTCTAACCCTCGCGATGACAACCCTAGTGGAATTTTAACAAATTTTTGTAGTTCCACTGACTGCGAGAAATTGAGACGCTAATCCGTAATTCACGTAAAAAAGAGAATAATAATAATAATAACTTAGTATTTATAAAGCGCAGTTTTGTGTAATTTCACTTCAAGTGCGCTTAGCTATAATAAACTTAAGAGTAATCCTATTATAGTGTTCCTTACGAGTCCTTACAAAATTTATCAAAAACTATGAAACAAAGATTATACAGTTTATACAAACAACGGCGTTGTTTTGGCACAGGACAATAGATAATGCTAAACCATAACGGTGCCCTTATCAAGAATCATTAAGAGTTAAATATAACATAGAATACGAGGCAGTTTCGTTTAGAAATAAGAAAAAATTGGAGTGCACATTAAACATAAAAATACAGTAAAGAGGCAACCGAAACCAAACAATTACCGGAAACCTGAAGAACATGGCTTATTAGATTATTTGAAAAGGAGTTATGATTCATGAAAGGTACGATTTTTTAAATAAATTTAAAAAAAGGGGAAGATGCCACATCACTGCATAGTTCAACTAGTATGCAGGGAAAATATTGCCAGTATGATGGTCATCCTCTAATAAGGAAACCGTTTAAAGTAAGCGTAACAATTAAAAATAATGAATGGAAAACATTGGTAATTACGGATAGAAGTTTACGAGCCAATACAATACAAAATATCATTACATTTCTCCAGAGTTGAAAATCACACCGATAACGCACCGATAATCGTTACCGTTATGAAAACAGCTTCAGGAGCGGTTTTAACCGCTTCTCGCGAGTATCGTAGACATTTGCACAATGATGTGATAATGCTAAATCGAATCTTGAAATGGTTGACTCGGGAGATAACGGAGAAATTATTGTAATGAGAGAATTGTCCTATATAGGACGAGTAATGAACCTGTATGAGGAAGCTTTCTTAATGATACTTTGGTGCGATACCGTCATAAAGTAGATTAAATTGCCAATTTAAGAAACAGATTAAGATTGGTAAATTGGTATCTGTTCGACCTTTCAAGAATATTAGAAAATGGACCACTATTTTGGGATATGGCGCTATTAGAGCGTAGCCATATATATTAAAATTAAATAATGAAATAAAAATTGCTTTGTTTACAGCCTCTAAATTTAATTAATTTATTATGAATTATGACCGGTTTTGCTTAAGCACCAGCATCATCGGGATACAAAATTAAACTTTATTTTAATCGTAGATTAATTTTGTACCTTGTTGATGCTTGTGTTAAGGTCTGCCTCTGTTTTTCCTCCTTCCACGGGTCTCTTCAAGACCAATGTTCATTCCACCATCTCCTCAAAAAGACCCTCCATACAACATCTCTGATGACATAGGCCCTAAGAGAAATTATTTTTATCAGGGCCTCCTGTGTGGAATTAATTAAAAAAAATATATTATCTAATGCCAGTATTCAGTAATCCCGAAAACCGGACACCCGTATGAGAGCAAATATTGTTCCTCCTTTCAAATTGAAAATGGCACCGAAAACATATTTTTAATCAACTTTCCGTTCAGTGTTAAGTTGTAACAGTAGATAAAGTCAGAACTTTAATTATGAATCTACCCCTAGTTTATACACTTTTTTTTCCTCATCTTATCGAATTTGCGAATTATTTGCGTGCGGTTCGTTTTATAATTAATGAATAATATTAGGTCATTATAAAATTGGATACCCCTTCTGATCAAGAAGCCTTTGCATAAGGTCATACAAAGAATGCCACCGGATGCACATTTAATAACCTGAAGTATCTAGCGTAACTTGGTTATAAAATCCAAGGTTTTTTTCTGGATTTAATTTAATTTTTTTGTTGGGTACCCAAATGCCTAATCTTTTAAGAATTAAAAAAATAAACAAATATTTTAGCTGCTTGCGACGTATGGCACCATCGCAAATACTCACTACACTACTACTCACAACGAAACGCCAACGAGTAATTTTATGTCTGTCGAGTTTGGATCTCTCCGCGGGTCGACGTGTACACGTCATCGTGATAGTTCAACTATAACTTTTGTGTTTTTCTGAATCTTTATGTTGGAGTCTAGGAAATCAAGTGATTATCATAACTTTTTAACTTTTGTTTTAGTGTGATAAAAAATATTGAAGCAACGATTTTTCAAAACGTATTTTTCTTTAAGTTTTGAATTCAACGAAACTTTGAAAAATGTATCTGGCAAATTTTACGTTTTCTGTGTTTGATGTGTCAAGTAACTTCATTTTTTTGGTATTTAGGGTTTACTGTAACAATTTTCAATTTTAAAACAATAAAGTTACGCAAGATACTCAAAATTACTAACTGTGCGACGGTTTTATGACTTCATGTGAGGTTCCCCACCACTTCCATTCAACTTCACAAGATGTAATATTCTCTTCACACCTTTTTCTCTAATTATCTCCTTTATATTTTCATTCCATCCAAGTATCCCTTAAAATTGTTAATTTTCCTGACATTTCAGCATTATTTTTACACCCTTCAACTATTCATTGAAAGCCCCAACTTCTATTAAATAAAATTATTTTATATTTATAAATTTTCATAATATTTTTAGTACAGCCCTGTGTTGCACTTCACAGTTTGTCGCCTGCACTCGAGAATCCTCCGTTCGATTCCCAATAAGGCCAGCCCTCGAGCTGCCACCGCTGTCCCAAGCTGCTGCGAGTGTCTATCCCCGTCCGTTGCTCGGCACACGGTTTCCATAAGCAGCGAACATTCTAGTAGCGGTCGCGCAATATGTCGCTGGTAACGAGAGATTGCAACTTGTCTTGGCCGAGAAATCGGGAGGTTACGTATTATTGCTTTTTAGATTTTTGTTTTCTTTGTCTTTTTTCTGTCGTGTCGTATCTAAGTAAGTAGGTAACTCAAATTTTGTGGATTTTTACCACATTTTCTCTATGAAATATTTTTAATTTACTTATAACATGGGTAGGTATTAGTAGACGGCCGGCGTAAGTTCATTTCAGCGGTAAGGCCCTTGACTCGCATTCCGGAGGTCGCGGGATCGAATCCCTGCATGGCAAATAAAATTTATTTTATTATTTTGTGTTATTTCACAATTTATTCATTTAAAATAATGTATATTATATTTGCGGCACGTTCCAGTGTGGAAGATACACTCAGTATCGCCCTGGTATAACACCACCGTTCAAAATTGAAATGTTGATTGAAATGGCTTTAACCGTATTTGGTGACCAGATCTGAATAGCCAGGTACTTCCCACCTTCCCCTTCCCCATCTTCTTCCCCTTCCCTTCAGTCTTATAACAGACCCCAATTGGGGATGCCATTGTCTCACTGGCTCAAGACGGGAGCAGTTGGGACTCTTGTGTGGTATTCATATTTAAAAAAGTATTCCGGAGTGGAAGACAAGATTTTAAATCGAAGCGATGCTTTAAATGACTTCAGTGATGACTAGATCTCAGGTGGTGTCTTACTTTTCTAATCCCAACCTCATCTTCTCCCACTTCATCCAGGCGGTTGGAAGCAGTTGAGACTCTTGTGTATTCATACAAAAAAATCAGATGCAGTTCACACGCAGTAAAAGAGAAACCTTCAGAAAACTAAAGTAGACAAGAGTGGGGAGGCTACAAAGCACCGCACGAATAATAATAATAATAATGTTTAGCACGGTTTTGTGCTATTTCACTTCATGCGCTTAACTGAAATAAACTTAAAAGTTATCCTACAGTCTTCCTTACAAAATATTGATCAAATAATATGAAACAAAGAATATACAATAAACATCATCTACAAAGCAATGCCAAGGGAACAAATTAACGATATCACTGCTTTTTTGGCACACTTGAGTGGCACAGGTAATGATGAACAAAATCTCAACCAATAGGAGCCTTGAAAAGTGTGCTCATAATCAAAGCGGCCAATGCAGTAAGTTTTCATTCTTTCTCACTCTCTCGCAGGCTCAATCTTATAGATGTATGTGTTTGTCTTTTTTAGTATCGTTTCCGTTTCATCGTGTTTCAAACGACAGCGGTGCTAAAGAAGTTTCAATTCGAAAATATAATCGTTTCTACACAATAAGGTACTATTTTAGAAGGTGACCGACAGTTGATCCCATGACAGTGGCCCCCAAAATAAATATTTTTATAATTTTTGTTCATTTTTAACCACTTTCAAACCAAACTTCAAAATACCTCCCATAATAATTTGCTACGGATATCTAATGCTTTTATTTTATAAAATAATTTATTCTCTTATCATTTAGCTGTTCAACCTCTCTGCATACCCCTTCGGATATTACTTAAAGAGAATAGATACTTAGGAAAGCATTTGCATGTCTTGCATTTGCAATTAATATAGCAACAAGATTTTTTTGTGGAATACTTCATTTTGCGAATCAAAGGTAATTGTCAGTTATTTAAAAAAAAATCTTCATTGCAACTCATGTTTCATTTCACATAATTTAATAAGTGATGTAATTTAATTCCAAAAACTGCTTTAACAAATGACACCTAATTACAAGGCCGCAAAACATGTGAATTATTGGAGAAATTAATGTATATAGGTTAATTCTGGCACAAATCAAGTTCGTAATTAGCTCTATTTGAAATGATTATTTCGAGTTGTGGCCGGAATTAAATTAAAAATACCAAAATAATTGGAAAAAATCACAAATATCGAAAGATGGGGAACTTGGATAATCTTCCGGCGAAAGCGAAAACAGACAATAATTATAGAAAAAAGTTTTACCGTCAAACTCGTTTGTCGCTTAGGTGAACAAAATAATAATTAAAAACATAAAATACAAACATGTCGTGTAAGCGTTGTGTCTTCCTATTTTGAAATGTTTTGCTTTTATTTCTACCTCTAATTTTATATTTAGAATCATCTGGATTCATTTGTCTTTAGACTCTTTTACTTTTAATTTGACGTCTGTATCGCATTTTGTCTTAAATTCTAGAACAAGTTTGTCTTTGTGTCGTTTTGTATACGATTTTAATACAAGCAAAAATATCACCTCATTATTAAATTTTGTTACACTATCTTCTAAAATTCGTCTATTCCTTTTCTAAAAGCATTTCATACAGCATCAACATTCATTTTGCGGTATTTGCGGTACCCATACCCACCTCCCAAATTTGAAAAGACATGATGTAATCCTAGGATTTTTGTCACTTTCGCACCAGAATCACAATTGTGGACAATGTGTTAGATCTTTTTTTTGGGGTGGGACTAGAGGGTGAAAGAGTGAAGAGAGGAATGATATTTGAAAGAAGATGGTCGAAAAAGACTTGGCTCTTCAGATGTAGTCACTAAATACGGTAATATCATTTCAAGCAAGATATTAATTTTGAATGGTGGTCTTTTTCAAGGGATATACAGGTAGGATCTACTACTCAATAAACTGTTAATATTTATAATTTCGAATATATTTTATTTATATGTAAAGTCACACATTTAAAATTTATTTGTGCACGTCTGCTTTCCAACACGTGACCTTTCGGTTCGGAGCACAGGATTTTAATATCTCATCAAAATTTATAAATTGTTTAATTGAAGTAAAGTGAATAAATAAAGCAAAGTGATTTTATAATTTAACAAAGTAGAAAATAGTTGAAGGAGAGTAATTTATAAGAAAAGAAATAGTTATTTTATTAGTTCCTTCTTCGGCCGTCGGTAAAGGAAAGTTTTGTAAATCAGTTCTGTTGTATTGCAAATACGTGGAAAACATTGAAATTCCAAATAAGTCCCAATTCCCCAACAGAATTTCTTGCAGAGTAATTTAAATTTCTCATAGGCTCCCGAGTTCCATGAAGAAATATGGCCTAAGCAATCAAGGCTCTATTCATTCCCTAAGATCAACAAATGATAGGGGATGGAGATTATCACGGAACATAAATCTTTAGTACGAAGGGCTACATACGGATACACTGTCATTTCATTTATAATAATGACTTACCCACGAGGAAGTTCTTGGGAATAATAATTAGAAATAACTACCGTTTATTAAGATGGTATTACTCTTCTCCAAAAACAGGCATCATTACATGAAGGTTAATTCAGTATGAATTCTTTTAGATAGCTTCATGCATTTAATGAGTTTTGAAATATTTGTACCTTTGTCAAAGTGTCTGCAGGATTGAAGTCGAAAAAGAAACACACTTTCGGGAGGCGGGTTTGGGTACCACCGTCCCAGGAACCATTTATTATATAACTGACAGCTCTGCTATAGGTTACCCTTATGGCAGAGGTTTGCTTCTTTTGGTGGTGGCTTAGCAGGGGTGCCCGGGTTCATGGGGTGAGGTTTTTCCAGATCTTGGCAGCAGCTGCATCTGCCTATTTGCTGCGTGGCGGGCCGGATCGAGAGACTGGTTGATGGAGGCCTTTTGATATTTTCAGCAGGACTCTCTCGACTCATCGCTTTGCATTGCAGTTGGAGGGATGGATTCATACGTCCGTCACTCCTGGACACACTGACCCCCAGACACCTTTTATTACCCATTCCTCATATCTTTTCCTTCCCAGAACTTCCCATCCTTTCCTTCCTTAAAAAGACCCTCCACACAGCATTCCCTTAGCCTTGAGAGAAATTATTTTCTCAGTGTGGAGTTTATTTAAACAATAGAATTAATGCAAATTTCAATCAATTTTTTATTTCTTAAATTTGATGTAAATCATATTAAATTTCGTTTTTTTTAAGTTCTGCACATTTTTTAGGTTTTTGTTATTGTAAGAGCAACGTCGGCATCCGAGGCCACTTTGAAACTGTTTGAAAGTTTTACGGTAAGTACATAAAAGAAATTAATTGGGTTAAAAAAAATATAAAAACAATGAATAACCGCTCATTTTACAAATGGTAGAAATATTTGCTTATGTTATACGTCTAAGCAAAAGTAACAAGCTGTCAGAATATCAAAAAGTTCCGATTTTCTCACATATTGAATCCTAACATCTTATGTTATCAATTCACCACTCACGAGCGATATGCAAGGGACAAAAAAACTCTCAAGAATTTATGTCTCTGGTCCAAAGTACAGGATGAACCGAACAAACGTTCTGTTACGTCAATTTAGAATTTATGAACAGCCATGTTCTGAATCCATTGAGAATTTATGCTCCGCTGGATCGCCCAGTACCTACCTCCGTCACACTAGAACTAGAACGAGAACTTGGAACCACTCGTAGGGGAAATCAATTCAAACCACGAATTCGAAGCTACGGTTATTGTAGTCGTACGTTACTTTGAGTCAAATAAGCGGATATAATAATATCTGGAGCAATTTTAATTTGTATTGATTGCTTAAAAATAAATTCAATGATATGGGCTCTTAATATGCCGTATGAGAAATAAGGTTTGTTTTTTGACATATGGGGATTGAAGCTTTAAAAGTGTTTTGAACTTTCAATCAAATAACCAGCATACGTTTTTGTACACCATAAAATAAAGTTTCAGAGGAACATTTTAAAAGGATATATTAGTTTTCCCCTGTACCGCGCACATTTAGAAAGTACTCTTATTATGAAAGAGATATTTTCAATGACCCAATTGATCACTTTAAACCCTAAAAGCCCAATCATGGGTCAAATTTACCTATAAGAGTGAGAACACTTGTAAAATAGTTTATTTTGTGTAATTTATTAGTTTTTATCATTATTTATTTGTATTTACTATTTATTTCGATTTGCTTCATTTAAAATGTAAAAAAAAAAACTAATGAATTCTTTTTTTCTACTAACCAATAAATGTTTTATAACAATTAAACAGTTTTACACAATTATTTTTTCTTTATAAATACTTTTCACACATAATCAAATTATAAAAAGCCTAAACAGAGGTAAAATTGACCTACATCAGTACGATAACTCCAATATGAAGAGAAGGCAACACCAGGGCAATACAAGGCAACACCGCCGTCTCCTGTGGGCTCTTGGTGGGTAATAAGTTGGTTCGATCAATCAGGGCAATCGAAAAAAGTGTGCCAAATAGAAATCAGATATTTGTTTGCGTAAAAATGACCTAGACTGGGCTTCTAGGGTTAAAAAAAAAATGTTTTACCATTAATCTATCAAACTGATAATGTTACAAAGCCCTTAAATTAAAGGCAGCTAATGTTGTAATTACCCAATCAGTACGTAATAAGTCCCATCAGCACAAGTGCCAATAATAAATTGTTTGCGAACCTATTTGAATGCTTTATTTTACCCATTCTTGTGATTTAATTTTGAATATTTAGCTGATTTTTTCGTTTTAACAATATTGTCATGTTATTATTATGTTTATAAACTGTATGGCATCATGCCTGTCGTTGTACTGAAATAAAATAAAATAAAAAATATTAAAAAATCATAATGGTATATGGTACTCAGAGCTAGGTTTTTGTTGTAAAGAAACGAAGATTTTGTTTGCAGTAATTATAACATCTTATTCCAAAATTATATAAGAATTCACGTAAGACATAATAAATAAATGCTTAGTTATATATGTAAATTAAATCTTTCTTACAGAAATGTCGGCTGGGATCCACATTGATAATATAAATTCTAAATGAACAGAAACAAATACATAAATATAATGGTACATTCATACACCTTTGGGGTGTTACGCCGTGTTGCGCTACCTCCTTCTTTAGCCAACGTTTCGGACGGCGTTATAGTGTCCATCATCAGGGCAGATATACGTATTGTAAATAAGTTTGCCCAAGAAATCTAAATTTAGAGGCTTAGAGATGATTGGTAAGTGTCCACAATGTTTTTGTAACACAAATAAATAAATAAGTAATCAAAATTTAATGGGGTACCCAAAACTTACCTTAATAACGCTACTATGTTTTTTTGTAAACAAAACCCCAATTTAATTTTTTTTTTTATTTGCCTACAAACAATGGGTTACACAAGGATGCAACAGTGTCCCTGCACTATTTCAACGGACGCAGCAGTAAACTATGGGCCTAATCGTATTGCAATAATTGATTCCATTAAGCATCGGTTCTAATAAGCACCGACCAGTTTGAATCCTTCATATATTTGGATGATTTATCGTCAAGTTTGGATGTGACCAGGGATATATAATTGGATTAGGTAAGTCATTCAAATGTATGTATGCAATTATTTCCCCTACGCCGGACGGCGGGAGTATATTATATTCAACGAATCATATAATAGGATATCGTATTCGATTATAACGAAGGGGATAAGATGTCTTGGAGGTTGATTAAATACGACCAACCATGCTAACAAACCCAAGAAGACAAAAAATCATTACACATACACAGTCGTAAAAGTTTTGATTATTCAACGTGATTTCAAAAGTTCTAAAAGTGGTTTTTGAAATTGATTATTTTGCATAATATTTTGTTTTATATGAATCCAGATTATTATCAATGTCTTTCTCCATCCAATGATAATCAGGGTGACCGGACAAGGCAGAACAAAACCAACTCGGAACCACCTCAGAAAAGTCAGAAAATCAGAAGTGATAAAAAAAATTATAAAAAATTGGTTAAATCGCCGCTTCCCGAATTTCTACCGATTTCTTGCATATCTACCTTGAACATTTGAAGTTTTTAAGATCTTAAAAAAGAATATTTGTTATTTTTTAAGATAATACCTATACAATCACCCCGCCGAAAGGCTAAATTATACGAAATTCCCTCGATAAAACAAATCGCAAATACTCCGAAAATTTTTATTTTCAAGAAAAAATTCACAATGTTTCTTTAAATGTTGTTTTAGACAACTCCCGCGAGATTTTCGCTCTATTTTAAACGAGTCGTATTTTATCAAACATTTTTTACAATTTTCGCTTCAATTTTATCGTTTGAAATATTAGCGGGCTCTCTCCAACATTTGTAAATAATAATCTCTTCATCTTCTTTTAGAGCTCGGATACGGGGCCTTAAAAAGATTTCGTTAGGTTAGGCGTATGAGCTATTTTAAAATATTTTTTTTTCTATAGCGTTTAATGATTTTTGAAAGAGGTTTTGAGTTGACTTTATTTACAGTTGGCATGGAACCGATAATCAGATGGTGATCAGTTTCGAAACTTTGGATTAAAGCTACGTAATATGGTTCAAATGCACTTTTCTCTGGTAGAAAACAGAAAGAATAATTAAAAACTTATAAACATCAATATTTTGTTTATTTTAACTGGAAAAAATTAAATGGAGGACTGAATGCCGTTGGCGCTAATAAAAACTGTAAAAAAATGAAGTTAACAGTCCACAATGAAGTGCTGATACCTATCCTGATGTATGGCAGTTAGGCATGGGACTGGCAGAGGAGGGATGAAAGCAGACTGACTGCTGTTGAAATGAGATCGTATGAGAAATGTGGAGATCAGCAAAGAATGCAAGGCTGATGTAAGCGTAATGAGTAAGATTAAGAAAGGGACCCTCAGATGGTTTGTTTGGCCATGTAGAGCGAATGAACGAAGACAGTAGTGTTAGAAGAATACATGACGCAAATGTGAATGGTACAAGTAGTCAGGGACGCCCGAGGAAGACATGGTACGATCAAGTGAATCAAATCCTTGAGACGGACCATGTCAAGAGTCAGAATAAAAGAAGAGGCATAATATGAGGCGATTTATGAACGTGAATGAGGCAAAGAGTGTGGTCCAAGACCGAAGTGATTGGCGGTCCATCTTCTCTTCTTATCCTTGGGGAGAAACGGCTTGTTGGTTGGTTAGTTAGTTAGTTGGTTTCTTTTAAGAATATTTCAAACTAAAAATTGAAAAAATTTAGCACAACGAATAATTTTTTAATAGTAATGAAAAATCTTTTTTTTATTTTATTTTATTTATATTTGTACAGGATTTTACAATTTTTACATTTTTATAAATGTTTGCACTTACATGAGAACAATCCAGTTATAAAAACTCAGTTATTACACAATTACAAAAATCTTCAATAACATACAATTAAATACAGATACGATTTACAATTACGAGGCACAATTAGAAAAACAAAAACATCACAAATAAAAATACAGAACCATATACAAGCTCACTCAAGTAACACATTACTTAGTGGTAAGAGACATAAAAAAATACGCGAGGCATGTAGAGAGACCATTAACACAATATAATTAGTTAGTATTTTTTAACAGCGCCAGAACTTTTTTTATGAATACTTACAATTTTTTATGTAATTAAATTAATAATGACGCCACAAATTGGATTGAAGAAGAAATTATTATTTCATATAAACAGTGGTGTACACAAACTTATTTGTTTCATTAAATTGTTATGTATTTATTATACTTACCACAAAGTTACAACTACATTCAAAAGCATAATTTTTTGATAGTTTAATTAATATAACAAATTGTTGCGGCTAAAAACGGTAGTATTTACCTAAAAAGTTCAGATAAAAAAAAATTAAGCGAATATTTTAACCGCTGAATCTTCTGCATATAAGGTTTTTAATCAAATCAAATATCAAATCAATTAGATTAATCAAATTTCAGATTTTTCAGAACATTTTTTTTTGCTTTGAAGTCGAAATATAATGTAGAAAAGAAATTGTTTTCAATCTGTCAGGTTTCAGTAACATAGTTTGATTAGGTAGGAACTTCACCAAACTCTTCCCCACTGACTCCAGGCAAATGGACACTAGCTTTTTTGAATATTATTATTTAATTTTAATTTTTGAGGAAGGCCAACATCTAAAGCTGGACGCCAGAAGGAACTCCAGTGAAAAATATTATGGCTTTAAAAAAATATGTTTATATAGACCAATAAACGCTGATTCTGAATATATAAGTTTTATTAAATAATATTTAACGTATAGTTTTAAAAAAAATATTAAAAATTCCATTTTAAAACAGTTCATTAAAACATCCTGTCAAGTTGGTATTATTGAATTTGTGAGGCGTGACGTCACCGCGTCCATAAAACGCTCCAATGCTGAAATTCAAAATGGCCGGCCATGAACAGCTGATTCCAGTTGCCTACAAAATTCATACTTCGGTTGGTCATGATGACGTCACACTAGATTCGGTGGTTTTCGGGGGATCTTGAAAAATTAAAACTTTGACATTTATTTTAACTATTAAAACTAACTATCAAAATAAAAATAAATATGCAGTTATTTAAGTTAGAAGGTCATTCATTATTCGTAAAAAAAATTTAAAAAATGGACTGGAGTTCTCTAGTGTGGTTTATTAATGTCATACACAAATGTTCTGACGTTCCCGACGATAAGCGTGCAATCTCGTGTGCACTGTTATTGTCTTTGAGTAATAGCAACTAACAGCGGCGCAGTCCGTACTGTTCTGTCCATGTATGGAAACTGATAATAATTGCTTCATTGTAAATAATTGATGTCGTTCCTCATGTTCACATGCCATTATTAAACGGTCGGATATCGAACCACTTGAAGTTTCTTGATTTATTTATGTTCATTTTTTTGTAATTTGCCGATATCGATCTTTCGCTGCAAGACTGAGCAAAGAACTTTTTGCAGTTTTGTGTCGTCACACCAAAAAAAGGATTTTAATAATTTTCTCTTTCATATTTACTATTAAGTCAAAACCAAAATTTCCTCTGAAATCATGATTCGTAAGTACTTGCGTAAATACCTACCTATTTTATTGATAAACACGACGATTTCATAAATGAATAAAAAAAAATCTTATCCATGAAATCGGCCACCATTTTTAACCGGAACCGGTACGTTATAAGTAAATCTACAGACAAGTTTTTAGATTTTCACGGCCAAAAGTATTTTCGTTATTTTTGGGGTGTTATGCCGTGTTGCGCTACCTCCTTCTTTAGCCAACGTTTCGGGCACTGTAACACTGTAACACTGTCCGAAACGTTGGCTAAAGAAGGAAGTAGCGCAACACGGCATAATACCCCAAAAACATATACCGAAAATCTACAGACGATCAGAGTGAAAGACATTCCCTGTATTACCCTGGTGTATGACAACCATTCAGAATTGAAATGTTGCATGAAATGGCTTTAGTCGTGTTCAGCTTTATTTCAGTTTATGAAGCCACTGGCCTGTATTGATATAATTACAGACCTTGAATAGACCTAACTTAAAATTTAATTTTGAAATTACGTCCTAAGTAATTTATATTTTTGCGCATTAAATTTTTGTAGCAGAAAAGTCAAAATTATATTTTTAATTATTTATCATTTTTAATTATTAGTTCACCAATAATTGCCAAAGTTGCCTCTAAAATCTAATCCTAAAATGGCATATGTATAATAATTTAAGTCATAAATCAATAAAATAATAATTTTACGGCTTGGATAAGTATTTTGGCCACAAATTATAATTAAGGTACCTATTGGGAGGAACTTTTTTCAATTTAATTATAAATTCATTATATTTGTGGTAGAAGACGTCGCCCGAGGAAGAAATGTAACATGCACGAGAATCAGATACTTGAGTCGGGCCATGTCAAGAGTCAGAATAATAGAAGAGCTTGTGTGAGGCGATGTACGAATGTGAATGAGGCAACGGGTGTGTGCCAAGACCAAGTTGTTTGGTGGTCTGTTCTCTCTGCCTACCCTTACGACGAAACAGCGTGTTAGTTTTAAAAAGAAGATAGGACAAAATCATTTTTTAATATAATTATCGATAACTCATAATAATTGCCTTGCCCATAAAATATTGAAACATCGAATTTTTCATGGCCTTTATTTTATAATTGGCAAAATAACCAAATAAAGGAGCACACGTCCCATTAAGATACTTGTTTCACCTTATTGATTTAAAAAATAAATCTTGTGTTTGGTTTTAAGTTTTGTACGAAAAAAGCCACACAACCTTTCCTTTTAAGGTGAAACTGTACGTGAGATCCAAATTAAATACTATTTAGACTAATCTTTACTAGAAATCTGTTTACATTATGAACATCAAAAAATATGCTACGAATAAATTGAAGCTTTTACTAGCTTTTGTGTGTATTGGAATTATAATAAAATTATTATTTACATTAAAAAAAAAAATATGTGTAAACCACTAAAAAAATGTTTTTTCGCGACTTAACTATGAAATCTCCACACAGAAGGCCCTGAGGAAAATAATTTCCTTCAGGGCCTATGTCATCTTTGGGGATGCTGTGTGGAGGTTTTTTTTAAGGAAAGAAAGGAAAGGAGAGTTCTGGGAAGGAAAAGGGTTTGAGGGGTGGGTAGGAATTTGGGGTTCAGTGTGTCCTGGTCATCCACCTCCAAGGCCTAGACAAACCTCACCCCATGAACCCGGGCACCCTTGCTAAATCACCAAACGTAGCGAACCACTTAGGGTGACCTATGGCAAAGGTGTTGGTTATCCAGTAAAGGTTCCCGGGGCGGCGGTACCCATTCCCGCTTCCCAAATTGATGATTGATTACTCGCCTTGTGCTAATAAGACGCTCGATTTTAAATTTGAATGCGTGAGAATTGAAATATTTCCAGCGTTTATATTCCTCTTAAGGATTTATTTTATTTTAAAATAAACTTTTCAGAATAAACTTAAAATAACATCATATATTCTTCCACCGAATAAAAATTTCCTTGTGACATTTGTACGAGTTCTGTTTAAATAATTCCGTGATTAAATTTGTAACGTCACAAAGCGTTGACTCGACTCATTTGCTTTTGGCATTTTTCGCCTCTTCTCGGGGGCGGGCGAAGAGCGACGAATTAGGAACAAGGATCTTCTCGGAGCAGGGAACTAGCGGCAGGCAGCTAGCAGCTAGCAGCTAGCAGCTAGCAGCTTTAGCCTGCATTGCGGGAAGCCTCTGCTGAATATTTTAATGAAACTCCCACTAGGAGAGCTTCACTACATGCTTACACAATAATAATAAACACACCACTGTAAGAAGGCACGCCAGTGGAGTACCGGAGTTAATTGGTTGGGGAATGAATTTGCGATTTTAACGTACATAAATTGAGAAAATGATTTGACAATAATCACGTAGCATTTTTCATTGCGAATCTCTTTGTGAGAAAAGGAAATTGTTAATACATTTTAATTTGCAGTTTCTTCATACAGTTAACTCTTATTTTGAAAATGACACTTAAAATTTACAAATACTAAGTTGATTGAACCAAATTTCGCGGAGCACTAACGCAAAACACAGACTATCAAAATTAGCAAGTTTGGTAATCTTAATTCTTCACATAATCAGTTCCATTTTTGAAAGTGCATTTTAATTCATTGAACCAATTTCACGCAGGATAAACGTACAGCACAAGCAAAATTGGTATATTTGATAATCGAAATGCGAGCTCGATTCAGACTTATGAATATAATTAACAAGTTTATTTTACACAAATATAGTTTTGGAGCAAATCACAATGTAATTAATTAGGTCCACAGAATTTGAACAATTCATCAAATTCAAAGTTCATTTTTAAGTCAAAATTACATATCAAGTTCTGTTATCATACCGTAGTGGGCCAGTTGAGAGAAAACAAAAATAATTTTCAATTTGGGAGGCGGGAATGGGTACCGCCGCCCCGGGAACCTTTATTGGATAACCAACACCTCTACCATAGGTCACCCCAAGTGGTTCGCTACGTTTGGTGATTTAGCAGGGGTGCCCGGGTTCATGGGGTGAAATTTGTCTGAGTCTTGGAGGCGGATGACCAGGACACACTGAACCCCAGATTCCTACCCACCCCTTAAACCTTTTTCCTTCCCAGAACTCTCCTTCCCTTCCTTTCCTTAAAAAACCTCCACACACCTCCCCAAAGATGACAAAGGAAAATAATTTCCCTCAGGGCCTTCCTGTGTGGAGCTCATGTAAAAAAAAAAAAATACCAGATTTTGATTAGATTTTTCCTAGAACTTGAAATTTGATGAATTGTGTGAACTGTTTTAGTTTTTTCATTGTTTTCTCAAATTTATTTTTATTTTATTTTATTTTATTTATTTCTATACATTACAGTATTTACCTTTATAATTTTATTATGTTGGGTGTAAGGTAGGTTTGTGAAGGTGAAACTGTGGATAGGTATTGTAATGGATCATTGAATAAAATGACAACAACTTTCAAATGAACAAAAATGTGACACAAAAAGAACAGATAATGATTCGGTCGCTTTTGGGAATAGAATCTAGAACTAGCAAGGCCCCGGCAAGGCTAAAATCCTGGGTTCAATTCACAGATGCGACCAATCTTACTCTGATTTTTCTGTTTCACTAGAGTTGTTAATATTACCTGCAATGGTAAATTAATTAATAAAATTTGGTTATAAATTATAAAGTATACAAAAGGTATAATTTAATAAGTATTGCCTCTTCGGGAACCATTAATTGGATGATCAACACTCCTGCCGTAGATAATCACAAGTGGTTTGCTATGATTGGTAACTTAGCAAGGGTGCCAGGGTTCATGGAATGAGGTTTGTGTGAGACGGCGGCGAAAGCGTTTCACCCGCAGTAAGTGGACAATGTTTCTGTTGCCAAGACTTGGACAAACCTGGCTCCACGAACCGCAGCTAAGTAACCAAACGCAGCGAACCACACGGGGTGACCTTTGACAACAGTTTCGGTAATCCAATAAATGATTTGTGTGGTAATGCACAAGAGTCACAACTGCAAATCTACCTCTACTTAATTGGCAATATAAAGTATTGAATTTCATTAGTTACCATTTCCATTCCTCGTTTAAACCTGCTCAATTTAGACCTCTGCTTCAAAGTCACCAAAATCTAGTAACGCCACTGTCCAAGGTTGATAATAAGTTGGTTCCGAAGGACAAAACCGTCCGTCTAAACAATAAAAATTTCATGCCCTGTAAATAATGTATGGGTGCAAGCGTTACTTTTTCTTTCACTCGACAGAGGTAGCAGAAAACCGACGTGATACTTGCAAGGTCTTCGCAAAAAGTTTTTTTTTTTGTTTTTCGTTTGTCGTTTTGAAGGTTTGTTTTGAAATCCTGCGACTAATTAACATGTGTACAATTTACTCCCGATTGCATAGAATACTAATGGAGAGGAAAATACCATGTTAGTGAACATCTTTATTTATTAGAAAGCAAATACAAAAGATTATTTAAATTTTAATTTTAACTAAATGAGTTAAAAGAAAGCAGCTGAAAAAAAGGCGTTTAGAAAATGAATAGAGCTTTTTTAGCGTTGATTGCACAAAGGAGGCCCTCAGGAAAATAATTCCCCTCAGAGTCTATGTCACCTTGGAAATTACCATATGGAGAGCCTTTTTGAGGAGAGGAAGAAGTAAACATAAAGGACGCGAAATCTTTCCTCCACGCTAGATGGCAGTTTAAAACCATTTTGACGTTTTTGGCGCCAATGGCGTTTTCTCACCATTTTGAGGATTTTTACGAGGTGACCGATTATAACCATTTTGACGTTTTTGGCGCTAATGGCCGTTTTTCACCGTTTTAAGATTGTTAAATGATTGAAGCGCTCGATGGCAGTTTATAACCGTTTTGACGTTTTTGGCGTAAATGGCCGTTTTACATCAATTTGAGGTTGTGAAACGATTCAAGCGTTTGATGGCAGATTTGAACTATTTTGAGGTTTTTAGCGCTAATGGCCGTTTCTCACCATTTTGCGGTTGTTTGCCGATTCAAGCGCTTGATGGCAGTTTATAACCATTTTTACGTTTTGAGCGCTAAATGGGGTTTTCTAAACATTTTGACGACTCTAACGCTAGATGGCAGTTTAAAACCATATTGACGTTTTTGGCGCAAAATGGCGATGTTCACCATTTTGAGGATTTTGACAATTCTAACGCTAGATGATAATAAACATTTCGACGTTTTTGGCGCTAATGGCCGTTTTTCACCGTTTTGAGGTTGTTAAACGATTCAAGTGCTTGATGGCAGTTTATAACCATTTTAACGTTTTTGGCGCTAATGGCTGTTTCTCACCATTTTGAAGTTATTTGCCGATTCAAGCGCTTGATGGCAGTTTATAACCATTTTGACGTTTTCGGCGCAAATGGCCGTTTTCCACCGTTTTGAGGTTGTTAACCGATTCAAGAACTTGATGGAAGCTTACAACCATTTTGAAGTTTTTGGCGCTAATGGCCGTTTTTCACCATTTTCAGCGTTTTTGCCAATTTAAGCGCAAGATGGCCGTTTAAAACCATTTTGTCGTTTTTGGCGCAAAATGGCGTTTTTTCACAATTTTGAGGATTTTGTCGATTCTAACGCTAGATGACAGATAAAAAACATGTTGACGTTTTTGGCGCTAATGGCCGTTTTTCACCGTTTTGAGGTTGTTTAACGATTCAAGCGCAAGATGGCAGTTTATAACCATTTTGACGTTTTTGGCGCTAAATGGGGTTTTCAAAACATTTTGACGACTCCAACGCTAGATGGCAGTTTAAAACCATATTGATGTCTTTGGCACAAAATGGCGTTTTCTCACCATTTTGAGGATTTCGACGATTCTAACGCTAGATGACAGATTATAAACATTTTAACCTTTTTAGCGCTAATGGCCTTTTTTCACCGTTTTGAGGTTATTTAACGATTCAAGCGCAAGATGGCAGTTTATAAACATTTTGACGTTTTCGGCGCTAATGGCCGTTTTTCACCATTTTGAGGTTGTTTGCCAATTCAAGCGCAAGATGGCAGTTAATAACCATTTTGATGATTTGAGCGCTAAATGGGGTTTTCTAAGCATTTGACGACTCCAACGCTAGATGTCAGTTTAAAACCATTTAGACTTTTTTGGCGCTTACGGCAATTTTTTATCATTTTGAGGTTGTTTGCTATTCAAGCGCTAGATGGTAGTTTAAAACCATTTTGACGACTTGAGCGCTAAATGGGGTTTTCTAAACATTTTGACAACTTCAACGCTAGATGGCAGTTTAAAACCATTTTGTCATTTTTGGCGCAAAATGGCGTTTTCTCACCATTTTGAGGATTTGGTCGATTCCGACGCTAGATGACAGATTATTAACATTATGACGTTTTTAGCGCTAATGGCCGTTTTTCACCATTTTGAGGTTGT
Source organism: Glyphotaelius pellucidus (assembly GCA_936435175.1). Classification (NCBI taxonomy): domain Eukaryota; kingdom Metazoa; phylum Arthropoda; class Insecta; order Trichoptera; family Limnephilidae; genus Glyphotaelius; species Glyphotaelius pellucidus. The sequence continues at coordinate 26,718,064 of OW386555.1, read as the reverse complement.
TTGCCGATTCAAGCGCAAGATGGCAGTTTAAAACCATTTTAACGTTTTTGGAGTCTCTTCGTCCTTTTTTTAGATATATTTTATTTTAGGTCCTGCGATAACTACACTCGTACTGATTAGAATTTTTTTCTTCAGAAAATTTTATTTGTTTTTGTTTACGAATAAGAGAAAGTTCCAAAACTGGTCCCACCACCAAGGTCCGAATTTATGAGTAAGGCAACTTCAGCGCAGTTCCTTAAGGCGGCGCTATTCGGCTGAAAAAGAAGATGGAGAGATGTCCAATTACGAATGTTGGCAGAGCGCGCTAATATTTAAGTGATGAAATCGCAGCGAAAATGGAGAAAAAGATTAATAAAACATGACTCGTTTAAAATAGAGCAAAAATCTCATGGAACGTATATTAAGTATCATTTAAAGAAACATTGTGAATTTTTTCACAAATGTAACTTGTAAAATAATAGAAAAAGACTTGTTTTAAATTATTTTAAGAGCATACTTTGCGATTTTTTTCTATCGAGGGAATTTCACATAATTTGCGTTTTGGCGTGGAACATATCTAGATATTATTTTCAAAAATAACATATATTTTTTTAAGAGCTCAAAAACTTCAAATGTTTATAACATATTATCTCCCATATGTAAGAAATCGGTCGAAATTCAAATAGTGGACCCTTAACTACTTAAATTTATTTTTATTTTTCAATAATAATGCGTGCAATTACACAAGCAAAGTAATGGCAATATAAAATAATTTGTAATTTATTCTGCTTTTTTTTGTGGTATTGTGCCGTGTTGGGCTAAACCTTCTTTAGCAAATGTTTCAAACAGCATTGCAGAGTCCATACAGATGTATAATACTGCAATGCTGTCCTAAACGTTGGCTAAAGAAAGAGGTATCCCAACACGACATAACACCCCGAAAATAAATAATTATGATACTTTTGGCGGTGAAAATCTCAAATCACATCTACGAAATAATTCATTGAAAATAGGTAATACTATTAAATCCAAACGAAAATATGAAATAGAACAAGAAATACAAAAATAACAAGATGACGGTCGCAACTGGAAAATCGAACTCAGGATTTTTTGTCTTAACGGGAAAAATGCTTTGAGTTACGTTTTTTGTCCCGGCTCGACTAGCAATCCGGGTGTCGCGTAGATAAATTTTATTTTATTATTTTGTGTTTTCACTATTTATCCATTTAATAATATAACACACGTTGGCCCGTGGCACGTTCTAGATTGAAAGATTCGCTCGGTGTCGACATGGTGTAAGACCACCATTCAGAATAGTTGGAACGCTGCTTGAAATGGCTTAAGCTATGTTTGGTGATGAGGTCTGATTAGCCGGGTACTTCCCCTCCTAACTTTTCTCCATCTCCTTCCTCCCCCACTTAAAACCTGTGCCTTATTCTTTTCACATTACGTTCATATTTTTTTTAAATGTTACATTGTTCAATTTGGGAGGCGGGAATGGGTACCGCCGCCCCGGGAACCTTTATTGGATAACCAACACCTCTGCCATAGGTCACCCCAAGTGGTTCGCTACGTTTGCTGATTTAGCAGGGGTGCCCGGGTTCATGGGGTGAAGTTTGTCTAGGTCTCGAAGATGGATGACCAGGACACACTGAACCCCAGATTCTTACCCACCGCCTAAACCCCTTTCCTTCCTACCCACCCCTTAAACTCTTTTCCCCTTCCTTTCCTTAAAAAAACCCTCCACACAGCATCCCCAAAGATGACATAGGCCCTGTGGGAAATTTTTTTCCTCAGGGCCTCCTGTGTGGAGCTCATGTAAAAAAAAAAAAATACTAAAAAATAAAATAATGGCAAAAACAAAATTGTGAAATACACATTTTCAAGGATTTCTACGCCAATTAAGATAATTAGATCTTGAGCTTGGTGTAGGAGTAATTTCATAAATTATATAATAGAGAGCCTTATAAATATAATCTTAAATACTAGAGTGTGTTGTAAAGTTAAAAATTATAATATGGCGTGAAATGAAATTATTTTCAAGAATAACTTGACCTTTTTCTTGAATGAAACCAAATCTGTTATTCATTTACTTCTTCGGGAAGACTATAAAAATATTTTATGTCTTTGTAAATATAATTATTGTGTTGAAAATGTTATGGAAATGCGGTAAAGTACTAGGTAAATTAACTTGACTATTTCTTTATCCGATGGCTACACCAGCGCGTGGGCAACATTGGTCAACATCGCTCGGCGTGAAGCAACCTACGTCATTCCAGTTGCGACACTCCGATCGAGAACACGCTGCTAAATTCTAAATTCAATTTCCATTTCCATAGCATCCTACCGCGATCTTTAATATGTAATGTTGTCTAACGAAATAAATTATAAAACATGTGCGAACTCTTTAATTACTTTCTCCGAACACAAAGATCCTTCCTCGGAGTCTCGTAAGTATTTTCAACATCACAAAGGAAGTCCTGAAAGCAAGATTCGCTACAATGTATTCGTGTTATCTTGTTTTTTGATGGTATACAAATCAGACAAGTATAACCTTAAAAATTTATTGTAACAAATTTAATTGTTCCTTTGAAATTACAAAAAATTAAATTACGTGAAACATTAGAGCAGTTCAGAATGCAAACATGTTTTTTCTAATAACAAATTTTGTTATTTAACATTTAATCTAATCAGCCCTAATGATTCAAGAAACTTACGTTAATTAACTCGTCATTATAACTCATCGCGTGCCTGGGGTGTTTATTTAATCCTAACAAAAGATACAGTGCATTTTATTACCCCATAAAGACAATCGTTTGTTCCCAGGCGATTTATACGCCAGGAAAATAATAACAACGAAGAATTTGTTCGCAGGGATGATTTATTACTTTAGAGCTATAACCAGAAGCTATATCGTCTGGGGTCATTTGAACATCGAATTCCAACGGTTCTTAAGGTGTTCGACCTGCTTTTTGTAATTTTTTGCATTTATTCAAGTATAAAAAAATGAAAATATTGTGTTGGAGTGAAAACGTATTAATTAACACAAATTTTATGATTATTTGAAATGAAGGAATTAAAGAAGTCAAAAATTTGGTAAGAATGTACGTCATCTGGAGGTCAAGCACAAAGAAATCAGTAACGGTACAATATCAGATCGATAGGGGCGTTACTTCCGACGATTTTATATCGGTATACCGAGTACGGTTTTATTGACAACCGAACCGATATGGATAAAGAATAAATAAGAAATCGAAATCGCTGGCAACACTGACGGACTTGTCTCCGGATTCACATTCCACGTAATCACGTAAAAATATTAATAAATTAGCAAATTTGATTTGAAGTACTAACCTACGCATGCATTGGCAGTCCGCATTTACGTTTTGATAATAAACGGGAGTGAATTAGTTAACGAGATTTTTAGTCATATTTCAACCATTTTCGTTTCTCAAAGTTCGAACGGAATAAATTGATTGCTTCCTAGAGGCGTTATTAAGTCCATTGATCGCGTAAATAATATTTCTTTAATTTCTAAGAGCTTTGATAGTTCAATCCGTTAATTAAGTAAGCCAGTAATTTTACATATCAGTCGATATTAATAAAAAAATAATTACACATTGAGAGTTAATCGAAACTATTCTGATATTATGGAGGCCGCGCTAAAATATATCAATTGTCGATCGGAATATCTATTAACAGTCGTTTATCGTGCTCAAAATAATTGATAACTAACCGTAGATGATAGATTTGGTCAATCTCATCTTAATATAGGATATTATCAATCGTACATGATACATTTACTGATCTCTAAAATCTAGGCACGTAAAATAATAAGATTTTTTCTAGACAAATCCAGGGATTTAAATTTATAAGCTTCCACTCATAAATATCATTTCACTAATTGCGCAGCGACCACCATTTTGATAGTAGTCATCCATTTTAAAAAACTTAATTAATCTTGGTATTTGTTAAAGGTTTTCGAATGCTTTCAGTAAAAAATATAATTGCTAAACATAATTTTTTTTTAATATTAATAAGTCTGCTTTCATAAGAATAATTTATAATTAATGTGTAATTAAGAAAAATCAAACGAAAGACAACGATTTCACGACGAAATATTTAATTAAATTAACAGTGTAAATTTTTTTTTTTGAATGACAAACGTTTCGAAGCGTTTGTTTGAAGATAAGCGATCGTTTTGACCGAATTTAGTGACTAGATCTGAAGAGTTCAGTAATTCCAAGTTTTCTTCATCCCCACCCTTCCCTACTCTCTTATTCCGTATTTACGTACCATCACTATCACTTACGATTACTTACGTATCACTTACGATTTTTTTTACATTAGATCCTCCTCCGTCCATCTACGAATTATGTGTGGAGGGTCTTTTTAAGAAAACGAAGAAGAAGAAGAAAAAAGTTTTGAGGGGTTGGTAGGATTCTGGGGGTCAGTGTACCCAAGAGTGACGGACATACAAATCTAACCCCCTACTGCAATGCAAAGCGATGGGTAGAGAGAGTCCGGCTTCAGATTAAGATTAGGTCTTCTTCAACCTTCTCATTCGGCTCGACGTTATTCGTAAACCTCATCCTGTGAACCCGCCCATTCCTAAGTCACAAAACGTAGCGAACCATTTAGGGATAATCGGCAGGGGTGTCGATTATCCATCAAATGGTTTCCTAGGCGGCGGTACCCATACCCGCCTCCCAAATTGATCCGAAATTAGGTCTGATTATTATTATGATTGACCAGAAATTAGACGGCCGGCGTGGTCTATCGGTAAAACTTTTAACTCGCAATCCAAAGGCCGCGGGATTGAATCCCGGCGTGGAAAATAAACTTAATTTGTTTAATTTATGTTATTTCACAATTAATTCAATTAAAATAATATATTGTATATATGTGGCACGTTCCAGAGTGGAAGATTCTCTCAGTATCACCCTGGTGTAAGAACACTTGCTTTAGCCGTGTTTGGTGACCAGATCTGAAAAGCCAGCACTTAACCACCTTCCTCTTCCCCATCTTCTTCCCCTCCTTCGACAACATACCCCAATTGGGGATGCCATAGTCTCACTGGCTCCAGACGGGAGCAGTTGGGACTGTTGTGCGGCATTCATACAACAAAAAAAAATTTAAAAAAAACAATCTGAAGAGCAAGATAATTCCTAATTTTACTCATCTCCATCTCCTTCTCTTCCCTACTCTCTCATTAGGTCTCACAACGTACCCTCAATGGGAATGCTGTTGTCCCATTAGAGGCTTTTAATATTTCCACGTAAAACATACGTTTCTTTTCACAATAATGCTGCAGCACTTTCTTACGCATGAAATAATGATGAGACAAAATAAAAGACATACGTACACTGCGTGTCTCATCTTTTGTCTCACCATTGTTCAATGCGTTAGAAAGAGCTGCAGCATTATTGTTATAAGGAACTTATGTTCATTGCCTTTTTTTTACCGTTGCGAATTCGGTCACGTATGTAAAAATGAAATAATTTTTTGATGTTTTAGACCGTAATATTTAGAACCACTGCATCACGAACAATCGAGTCGGTAGTGACTTGTCATGCATTTGATCAATGCCGCCGTCGTTAGATATTATTTATGGCGCAATTCATTCACGCGTAACGCAATCCCTCTATTATCTTTTCCTTGATAGGCGTTATCGCAGCTAAGGTGCGATATGTACATCACAATACATGGAAGTGTTAACTTTGAAAGAAGATATTAACGATATCCATGGCGTGTCTTCTGTGTTTACTTTGAAAAATATCTTTGTTTTCCGTTGCTGAGGATGGTTGGGGTGTCTTTGTATAAATGCTTGACCCGACAGTTAATCCCAAGAAATCATAATTATGTTGAATTATAATTTTTCGTACATTGTTTATACAATTTCAAACCAAAATCGTTTTCTAAAATATCTTGAATAATAATTTGGTATAGATAATAATTAATAATAATAATATTTGGATGATTTGTAAAGCGCCGTTTTAGTGAAAAATCACCTCAAGGGCGCAATGAATTTATTTACAGAGTCGATTTTTTCCCCCAACAGTTGATCCCTTGACTGTTTTCTCCGATAGTTGAAAAATAAATTTAATATAATTGCAATGTTTACCAATGTCAAACCTATAATTTTCATTTACTGGAGCGCTTTTTGCCACAATATGACGCTATTTAAAATACCTCGGATTGCTTTCCTGCCAATTTTCGAAAATTTTCTCTTGTTTGTAAGTAAAGTAGAAATTTTATAAGTCCTAGGAATATGTGATAATCGTTTAAAGAAAGGTGAATTTATTGGCTTTATAGAACTATAATCAGTTTGCATGTTTTCTTATTAAAATTCGTCAGCATGTTTTTTTTAATGTGGGCGGAAAATATTCAAAATGATTACCAAAAATATCCAGCAATCGGAAAAAAAAATATAAATTGCGCTGTCGCTCCAGTGGTTAAGGAACTTCAAAATAAGTTTGCATGCATATCAAACAAATTTATTTACAGTTTCAATTTTTTTTATTTATACGCTGAAAAATATACTATATAGATTAGTGGTTTTATCCTTGACGCATTTGAATGAAAAAATATATATTTATTTTTTATTTTTATAAGAAAAACTCTCTTTTTATAACTTTTGAAGGTTATTCCCATCAACGTAATATATCATTTGAAGAAGAAGATAACACTTATAATCTAAATGAAAATATGAAAGAGAACAAGACACAGAAAAACAGAAAAAGAAAATGGTCGCAACTGGGACTCGAACGCAGACCTCTCGGCTAACCGGGACGTGAGATCTGGGTTAAACACGCCCCGGTTAGACTAGAGGTCTGTGTTCGAGTCCCAGTTGCGACCATTTTCTTTTTCTGTTTTTCTGTGTCTTGTTCTCTTTCATATTTTCATTTAGTTTATTTTTTCATTTTTCTATTTATCTGATCTTGTTCTTTTTCATATTTTCATTAAGATTATAAGTGTTATCTTCTTCTTCAGATGAAAATATTTCTATTCTATTGTTATTCGGCGATACATTTTCTCTGCACACTCCTTCGGAGTAATGCGCGTTTTCATCCCGCGAGAAAATATCCCCGACAAAATATCCTCCGACAAAATATCCTTCAAACAAACCATCCTCAGACGGCCGGCGTAGTCCAGCGGTAAGGCTCTTGACTCGCATTCCGAAGGTCGCGGGATTGAATCCCGGCGTGGCAAAGATTAATTTGTGTTATTTCACAATTCATTCGTTTAAAATAGTATATTTGCGGCACGTTCCAGAGTGAAAGAGACTCTCAGTATCGCCCTGGTGTAAGACCACCATTCAGAATTGAAACGTTGCTTGAAATGGCTTTTGCCGTGTTTGGTGACCAGATCTGAATAGCCAGGTACTTCCCCACCTTCCTCTTCCCCATCTCCTTCTCCTCCCCATTACCTTCAGCCTCACAACATACCCCAATCGGGGATACCATAGTCCCACTGGCTTCAGACGGAAGCAGTTGGGACTCTTGTACGGTATTCACATAAAAAAAATCCTCTAACAAAATTTCTTAACCTAACAAAAGATGGTACAAAAATAATACACTACTCATCCTGTAGAGACAATAAATTATTGTTCAAAAATAGTAAAATGGGACAAAAATAATACAGAAAACAATATTTTATTATTTTTACAGGATGTCTGTATTATTCATGTTCCATTTATGGTTAGGTTAGGTTAGGTTTTAATAGATTTTTTGTTGGGGGACGTTTTGTCCGTAGGATATTTTGTCGGGGATATTTTGTGGCGGGATGAAAATGATGTCCCCCTTCGGGGACACTTTATTTATTTATTTATTTACTCCCTTTTTGGGGGCTTTTACATATTTTATGAACAATAACATATATACATTATTTATTGTACATTATAGAATTGCCTCATTAAAAATGTTTTATTTTTGTTTAAAGATACATTGAAGATGTCCACTGACTTGATTCAGTTATTTCCTTCCATTAGTTTTCTGGGCAAAGAGGAATACATATGGTAGTTAGTTCCAGAATTTCTGCACTGAAATAAGTCCTGACTTCTGGTATTACGTTGTGGTATCCGGAAGCTTATCAGTTCAAGCAATACCGGACTATCAATTAAATCGTTTAGAATTTTATATAAAAATACCAAGTCAGTGAAAATTCTTCCGTCTGACAATTTGAGCATATTCATATCATTAACAGAGTGTTCAAAATAATTGCTGGAATACCCATTTTGAAATTTAGAAAACGAAAGAATTAGTTTTGTGTTCTTTCAACAGCTTGTACACGAGTATAATAAGTTGGATTCCAGACGGGAGAATTGTACTCCAGCTGACTTCAACATAAGCAAAATATAAGATTATAATACAATTTTTATTGTTAAAATTTTTAGTTAGCCTAGTTTTAAATCCCAACATTTTTAAGCCCTTATTACAGATTTCTGTTATGTGGTTAGCAAATGAAAAGTGATGCCTAGCTCTTTAATTTGTTTTAACGTCTCAAGAGCATTGTTATCAATATTGTAATTAAATTAAATTACTTTGTTATATCATGAGTATCTAGATTCTAGACAGTGTATTTTCCCCAAATCGAGTGCATTTTGTACCTATATAAGTATGCCAGGGTACAAACGTCACGGATCAACTGCCATAGAATCGTACAAACGATACCTAATTAGCAATGCTATGTAATCTCTTGACGCTTATTTATGTGAATGATACAGCGTAAGAGCTCTAGAATCCAGAATCAGATGGATTATACTGTTGCCAAAGAAGGGATTAATTTATAAGCATGTTGAAGGCATGACTGTGTGCTAGAAATGAGGTCAATTTTCCATTACTTCGTGGGTAATTGACCAAACTTGTTTACTAACCCTTTATTGAATTATTACGCGGTGTAAATCACCTTTTTCTGCTTTTTTTAAAGTTTATTTAAGAAACATGTGTACAAAATTTAATACTAAGCTCACTCAAATGCCTATCTGTATCTGGGTATAAATTATTTCAACAACCTCTCTTTAAAACTAAAAATTCTCGAAAATATACATGAATTCCAAATAAAAATGAAAAATCACCTGAAACTTTTGTAAGAGTTCATTTCTATTAATAATATTTCATTTAAGTCTTGAAAACAATTTATTGATGTATCTTGAGTTTTTTTTACAAATCTTTTGTTATTAGATGCAATATTAATCTTCTTACTCAAATGAATATAAAGACTTGAGAATAAACGCATTCACCAAACACAAAGGGCCTTGTCTCTGTGATTAGGAAATGCTATTATTATATTAATTTTATTAAACTTATTGTAAAGACATAAAATATTAAATTTAAAAAAAAAAAAAAGGTTCTTTTTTAATAGAGAATATATTTTAAGGTTTATTTATAATATTTTTTGTTATGGTTGGATTTAGTGATGGGAATGATTGATACATTTACATAATCGATATATTTATATCGATACAGCAAAAGTATAAAATGATTATCGATGAATTGCCCACGAATTTCAAATATGTAAGCTTTTTACAATTGAATATTTTTATAAATAACCAATAAATATTAAAGAAGAAACTTCAAAAAAATGTGCGGACCGCATAAATTCAGAAATGAGTCCCAGTACGATCAAGGGGTGTGGTAGATCTCTATACCCTCTCCAGGATCAGGGGTCCCGTTTTCAGAAAAATAAATAATTGGCTTTTTTGACAAAGCTTTAATGACTTTTCAAAAGGGCATTAAAATTGCTTGATTCTGACTTGTCTTGGAACCCTATTCAACAAACTTGTTCAAGTAAAACATAGTATTTTAAGTTGGAAGATTCTTTAACAACTCAAACAGGAGTCGACAGTTGGAAAGCTAATACACTCAACCGATGCAGTTGGGATCAGTAGCCGAAAGTTGCCAGTGCTTTAATTTCGGTTGGGAACTATTCCAGAATAATTCGGACCTGTCAAGTTGCAGGAATGGAAGAGATTGCAAATAGAGCCAAATTGCATTTGATGAAAACTTTAATATGGTTTTTAGTTTATTTGCTCATCGCTTTACTGATAAGATTATTGCAAAAACGGAGAAGGTAAATTTTTCTGTGTTCAACCATTCGTCTAACCTGCTGAACAGAATATTCACACTTATTAGTGTTGTCTGTAGGGATTTGAAAATCTAAAATATGTGCACATTTTAAAAGAATGTTTTCTTGGATCGAGCAGTAAAAAACTTTCAAAAAGGATAATTTTTTTTCTATATTTTTATTCTATATTTTTTATTTATTTTTCTATTTATTTATTTACAAGAATTTTATTTTTTTAACATTACAAGTGATTAGAATAATTCATTATTATACTACTACTCTGCCAGGAGGAGTATATACGTGCAAAAAAATAATATTCCTATGAAATTTGTAAAAAATGATGAAAGACTTAAGAAATAAATACAAATATCAATTTTTTTTACATGATCTCCACACAGGAGGCCCTGAGGAAAATAATTTTCCTCAGGGCCTATGTCATCTTTGGGGATGCTGTGTGAAGGGTTTTTTTTTAAGAAAAAGGAGGGGAGGAGAGTTCTGGGAAGGAAAAGGGTTTAAGGGGTGGGTAGGAATCTGGGGTTCAGTGTGTCCTGGTCATCCGCCTCCAAGACCTAGACAAACCTCACTCCATGAACCCGGGAAACTCCAGAACTCCATGCACTGGCTAGTCTCAGGTAAATTGGCGACACCTTCAATTTGAGAGGCGAGAATGGGTACTGCCGCCCCGGAAACCTTTATTGGATAACCAACACCTCTGCCATAGGTCCCCCAAGTGTTTCGCTACGTTTGGTGATTTAGCGGGGGTACCCGGGTTCATGGGGTAAGGTATGTCTAGGTTTTGGAGGCGGGTGACCAGGACACACTGAACCCCCGATTCCTACCCACCCCTTAAACCCTTTTCCTCCCCAGAACTCTCCTCTCCTACTTTTTTTTTAAAAAATCCTCCATACAGCATCTACAAAGATGACATAGGCCCTGAGGGAAATTATTTTCGTATAACCCCTGCTAAATCACCAAACGTAGCGAACCACTTGGAGTGACCTACGGCAGAGGTGTTGGTTAATCCAACAAAGGTTCCCGGGGCGGCGGTACCCATTCCCGCCTCCCAAATTGTACCTAGGTGTATTTGACGTAGGTATACAATTTATAAAAAAATAGTTATTGAAAGACAAAAATAATATTTATTTATTAAAAACTAAGTAAGGGTAAATTAAGGGTACAATATATCATTATCCAATTTCAGGGACTTAATTTGCTTTTTGAATTGTTCATATTTGAATGTTTCGGTTATACCTACCTGTGTTTTTCTGCGTGAGTAATCTAATAATTTAAAACTTTTATTACTTGGTGTTAAAGACAATATTACAATAAATATTCAATGCCGGCTTCCGTGGTCTAGGAGTAAGGGTCTTAACTAGTGATTCGGAGGTCTCGGGTTAAAATTCCAACATGTGCAATGTATGTGACTGATTTCTGTTATTTCACAATTAAATTATTTAAAAAATAATATGTAACGTGTTTGCGGCACATTCCAGTGGTAAATTCTCAAACGTTAGCCGTGTTTGGTTACTAGATCTTCTCTAGCTTCCTCTCTTCCATCTCCTTCCCATCCCCATGTACCGTTAGTCTCACAACATAAAATATTTGGGGATACCGTTTTATCATTGGCTCCATACGGGAGCATTTGGGACTCTTGTGGAGTTTTCAGATTAAAAAATCAAACAATTTTAAATAATGACATATTACAATGTTATCACTACACAACGCTCATGTAATTGAAAGAACCACAAATCCTGATTTTATAGCAGTAATATCCATGAATTGAGCAATTTTGCAGCAGTGTAAAAAGACCACAGCAATTTCGCCTTTATTGTTAGATATGTTTCTTTGCAATTATTATATTATTTATAAAAATCTCACGCCACAATGTTTGTTCGAGATAAACTCCAAAAATACTTAACCGATTTTTATGAAATTTTGCTTTCTGTATGGTAACTTGGTACAACTTAAAATAAATGTTAGTTTATATCTCGATTATTGACCTCAATATATATTAAAGGAAAATAAATATTTGTTATAGGGCGATGCTTTGTAATTATTTGTAAGTTTCATAAGTTTTTAAAAGATGGCGGTGTGAGTTAATTTATAATGAGCCACAGCAACAAGTTATTTTATTTACTTTATCGTTAAGTGTACAATTAATATTTAACAGCACCAGACATCCTTACTCTTGGAAGATCTACGTTATTCTGCTGCTGCGGGCTGCGACACTGATGGCGTCTGCCCGACTACTAACGACTATGGCTTTTATCGTAACCGTTCGTTCTCAAGACACGAACGATGATAGATGATACTCTTCTAAAATAATTCTAAACTGACATCTGATGAGATACAGCAAAACTAGTTAATTTTATTCGTTTATATGAAAAACAGTATATTAACCAACGTTTTGCAAAAGCGGTAAAAAAATTACTTTTTTAAATAAATTTAACCTCTGGAGTGATTATTGTCGAAAACTCGATCTCCTTTATTTTTCTGCGATTGAAAGCGGTCCAAAATTCGACCACATTTTCCTGCCATTCGTAAAACATTTATTGTAATTTTGGTAAACATTTCCACGGCCAGCCATTTATTTTAAAACAAAGCTATTGAAATGCTTTATCTATTATGACCATAGATGTTGCAATTTCTAACTTTGTAGACATTTTAGAACATTGTTAAAAATATATTTTTTTAATATTTTTCACGCAGATCAGCTGTTAATGGTTAAAATTAAGTCCCTTTTCGATAGAAATACACCTTTTATTATTAAGTATACCACAGACAACATACAGAAATCGAAAATATTCTATGCTGACTCGAATGAGTACCTCACGGAGTTTCAAAAGTAACAACCACGCAGGATTAGCACGGTTATAAATTTTACGATTTTTTTCATTTTTTTTATAAATTCTACAAATATGAAATAAATTGTAAAACACAGGTTCATTTATTGGCTATATAGCACTGTAATAAGTTTATATGTCTCCATGGTAAAATTCAAATGTATGATTTTTTATGTTGGCAAAAAATTAAAAAAAAATTATCTTTTTGAAATCTCGAGCAATTGAGGCAAATTTATTTATTTCGCGTAGTCACTCCAATGGCACACTTTTTATCGTAGATAATCAATACACTTAAATTTGAGCAAAGATTTACAAATTGGTATATGCGGTTAAAAGTTACATAAGTAATTCAATCTTTGTACACGTGGACACGTGGAGAAAAAACATTCCCTGCGAGACTGTTAATTAACATAGTAAGTCTTCCCAAGGGCATCACCATTGCTACGTTAGTTCTGCATCTGGGATAAACCTGTGTTAGCGGTCTTGGTTAAAGCTTTCCGGGACATAGAATCCTATTTCAGCTAGAATGTCTGGTATTGATAATAAACCATTGAGAAGCTTATAAGCCATCACCAGTAATGTGATATCCCTGCTGGAACTAAGGCTGCAGATACTCAGCATTCCCAACATATTATTGGAAACAGCCATGGGCAAAAACATCTTATTCAGAGGTATCAAAAAAATTATAGCTTACATTTATTGAAGGGGGTTGCAGCCACAATATAATGTATACAATATGAGTACCCAACTAATACTGTTTTTCAACACCTGCTGGAAAACAGTAAACAAATTAGTCATCCTTGCACGTGAAGCGATAAAAACATTAACATGTTTACGTAAAACTTGGAACAAGTGCGTGAATATTGTGATATAAAAGCTGACTGAAAATAAATATTATTCGTTACCAAAAAGATTTCCGAGTTGTTAATTTCAAAATATCTCCCGAACCGAAGTGAAGAGTGGGGTCCAGCCGCCTAGTTTTTACAGTATTGCATAGATCAAATAAGTTGGTCTCATACAATTATTATGAATGTTGAAAATATGAATTCCAGTAAGTGTTAATGAGAAACGTAGCTGTTCCGCAGAGTTATGATCACAGTCAAACCACCTCAATTTTCCGTGATAAAGCATCGTCAAAGAAGATAAGGTATTTTCCGCTGTGAAATTATCTCGTTCACGTAAAGTGAGCTCCGTCTAGAATGAAGTATGAAGTTAGTAACTTATCATCCCTTGCCGGATCTTTATTGAGTAAACGTCATTAGTTGTAATTGGAGACGGGCGGGGATGCAAAAGTTCATCCCTTTCAGTCCCGACGAGCAGTTGAGGAATTCTTCCATTCAGAATCCAAACTTTGCTAAAAAGCGCCTTGCCTTGTTTTTGCATTACTTTATCTGCCACGGAAGAGACAAACCAACTTGTGGGAGTGTCTGTGTGCCGGAAGTAAGCTAAAATTTCCGTACTTTTGGTGAAATTGATAAAATAATTTCAAACACAATTTTTTTCCTAAATAGTTGTTTCGCATAAATTCACTTAGCCACTTTTGTTTACATTTGAAAGGTTTCCGTTAATTGCCGATTCTATGGAGGGATTGTTTCACAGAATTTGAACAACTTATAAAATTAAGTTCTGTTAAAGTTCTGTCAAATTTCTGTTATTAATTCATTACGGGCTGAAAATTTTACAGAACTTAGATAATAACTTGACGTACAATTCAAATTCTGTGAAACATCCTGTACTAAGTCCGTTTTAGCTTTTGAATAAATTATCAGCAGAAGAGGACAACTTTCATGCTGTTAAGCTTGTCAGTTATTTACAATATGATAAAATGCTAAAATCGGCGTTTAACGGGGACCTTTCAAATGGCAAAAAAATATATGCCGCATAATGGTCAATCGATGACAATATTTGTTCATTCAAATCAATTCAAATTTGAATTATTTTGTTGGTAATATTTTGGAGTAGTATTAACTTCAATATACTTGTTTTCAGATTCCAAAAGCACAATTGACGCAAAAAACGAATTAATTATGACGTGATTAATGTTTGCGGCCTTTTTTATTTTAGTTAGTTTAGTTAGTTAGTTTAGTTAGTTAGTTTGGTTAGTTAGTTAGTTCCCACAATACTCTGTCTACAGACTCTTCGGGTTACATTTCCGAGTCATGCCAAATGTAGATTTTTTTTTTTTTTTGATGTGCAGAGACGTTATAATTAATGACACATACGAAATCTAGTTTTCAGCCAGGAAGAACATTAGTCCATTAAAATTCGTAATCAGCGAAAAAATAATTTGTTATTTATTTTTGTCACATGTATGAAGCCACGGTGGCCCAACTTTAGTTTTCACTATTTGAAAGATCCTTTGAAATCAGTGAAAACGAAAATTGGGCCACTGGGCGACTGACTTTGTGTATATGACAAAAATATATAACAATGCTAGCTGGTACCCGACATGCGTTGCAGTGCCATTCAAAGAGATAAATTGATTCTCCCTGCATGTCCTTTCCAGTGCATCCCCGTTCCCTTCCGCCTTCCTCGCCATCTCCCTCCCTCGTCTCTTTCCTCTCCGAGAAACCTTTTCATTTACACAAATTTCATAACGCCAGAGTTAATAATTATATACAGCCTATGTTACTCGCGGAAAGTGAGCTTTCTATTGGTGTAATATAAAAAAAAATATTTTAAAATCAGTTTAGTAGTTTAGGCGTACCAAACAAACACACTCACTTTCGCAATTATAATATGTTTATAATATATAAATATAGATGATGTTTTCGTTGAGCCACTCTTTCGCTGAGCGCCTCAATTATGAATTGCAGTACAATTACAGTGCAATTCAATAAACAGTAACTGAAATTTAATGAACCCAGTTCAATAAGCTTTCTGTGGTACTAGAGAACACTGGTTCCAGTACTTACAAATAACGAATGTTTCTGGGGATATTATAATATATTTCCCACATCTCCAATCCAATTTTCCAAATTTAATCACGATATTTTATATTTTATAACTTTTTTCTGAATTGTTCATTAATACGCATTATTATCAGGCAAATCATGTACCATTTCAATAAGTTATCATCACCCTTCATAACATACGGACCCCTCTAGTGTACCATGTAGATGAAATAACACAAAAAATGTAACAAATATACAATTAGTTTTAACACGAAATAAATAAAAATTAAACATTATTTTCAAGTAGGTGAAAACATAAAGCAGTAAATAAATTGAAATATTGGCGCAATTTCAAAAACACCTCTTTGGTCCCAAAGGGTTGGTCGGAGCCCAAACCACGATGGATAATTCAAAATGAAAAGTTGCTCTGTGAGCGATGAAGCAGAATGCAAACACTGGCTGCAATTTATCATATTAATGGGTGCAGTTATTCAACTAGGAAAGGAGACGAGAGATATGCACCTAGTTTAGATCAAGCAAATGCAGAGGACACTGTGTCATTTCATATGTAAATTCAACTTTTGTTGATGCAATTTGTTGTGGAATTCCATTTTAATAAAATAATAAAACAAAAATGTTTTTTTTTTCACTTTTTTTGTGATGATTGGCCAGTCAGAAGATGGCTTTAACAGGCTGAAACCAATTATGGTCACAAATAAATTAATTGAAAAAAGTTTATATTTGTTTTATTATTTTATTAAAACTACCTCCATTTAAAGAATTTTAACATTCAATTGCATGTGGGTCATATTTTATTTTCTTTTTTACACAGCTAAATTATCTTTGTATCATTTTATATATGTTTTCATGAGTAATAAGTGGTGTCGAGTGATTGAAAAAACTGCTTTTATCAATTGTTTGTAAAAATTCAATCATTCTTTTTCTAAAAGCTTTACAACTACCATCTAAAACCATCTCATCTTTATTGCAAGATTTTTTAACTATTTATACGCAATAAACAAAAACAAGTTATTTAACACAAGTATTTTATTCCGAGAATAACCTCAATCAACACTGTGCAAAAATTCATTGTTTTGAAAGACAAAGATTGGGTTCAAAGCCCGACACCAGAACTCCAGAGAACTTTAAGGGAGCCAACGGATACTAGGTATTACAAAAATCCTTTTTTTATTTATCACTCTGGTTTCATTTATTTAGCGGCATCACTTAACTTGCCGGAGGCAAAAGCACAAATGCATTGTTATTCAGGTGAAATTATTTTGTATGTAGGTACCTACTTACCATTCTCTTCATTAACTCCACTCAAGAAGCTTTGAGGAAAGTAATTTTCTTTTTGGGGAGAACAAGGAGCGAACATGAGTCTTGAAGAAACCCAACTTCTAGGAGGGATGAAACACAGAGGCCGGCAAATTCCTCAGTCGAGCTGTTGAATTCAATAACAATCGCAGAAACGATCCATTCTTTAACTTCAAATGTCAACTACGTAACGTCGCGCGAGCGTTTGTCGTGTTTTCCGACTATGTACCGATTTCTACTGTTTTATTTTACTGTGTTTTTATTGGAAACAAATATAATATGTAAATGAATAATTTTCGTATGAAAAATCTCGGCGTATCTCAGTGTTGTTACATACGGTCACCGGACAACTCACAGAGAACAACAACCTCAAAAAAGTCATTAGGAGTCGCAAAAAAAAAATTGTTTAAATAGGTTACGTTAGGTAAGGGTTATGACCATATTCTAAAATTATGTTTTTTATAGTTTTTAATGACTTTATTCTCAGTTGGCATGGAACCGTTACAAACAACATAAGACTAGGAAAAACTCTGTGATTTACTTGCAATCTATTTGCGTTTAACATTCAGTATCAAAATCATTTAGTTGTTATATTATATGATTTTTACATAAAAGGAATTAATTAATTGTAACCTTTTTTTTTGCAACGGACAATCACTTATTTTTTACGGACTATATTCAATAAGATGCCCAATGCTTATTAAAAGCTAATCAAATTAGACCACCGAACTCAAAAATTGATAAAAAGAACATATTTTTAAGAATCTTAGATGCTTATAATCTTTTGCAAAAATATGCCTACGAGTACCTTATGTGCCTGTGAGTGAGTGTAAGAAATTGAACAAATTGCCTATGTTGTATTCGACTTGTGTCTATCTGTCTACATATTTTATGCTTTTAACTTGTAATCACTTGAAATATTATTCTTCTATATCTATTTTATTCATTGTAGGTAACCTGCTGAGAAACTGCTTTGGCAGTTTTGCGGTGTTTATAATGAATAATTAAGAATACAAAAAACGTGGTGGTGGTGGCAAATTTACTTTGTCTCTCCTGAACAATTAGAGAACGGTGACACATACCTCTCTTTTCAAATAAGTTAGTCTACGTGATAAGTAAATGATTAAATGAATTAGGCCGTAAATCAGCAAGTAAAAATAATACAAAAACATTTTTAATGAAGCCTGTGTCTCGTAAAGTTTTCAAAAATAATGATTTCGTTGTTATTTCATCCGTGGTTCATTGTGGTAAGGGTAGGGATGCTGTGCCAGCCTTGTCTTAATGCCTTTATTTCATAGACCGCCAGAGTTGAAGTAAATAAAACAGACTTATATCCTTGTAACCCACGAAAGTGGCTTCATATTTCGAGGGTTAATATTGAAGTCGTGGAACTTTAACTGAACTGGTGCATTATTGTTCTGTATTACGTTTTGTTTGTCGGGTTTCTCTCGTGAAATATTAAAACAAATTAAAGTAATGGGAAGTTTCATTGCATTTTACGTATACTTGGTAAAAATATGTTAATTTCTAGCTGGTAGTTCAGTCGGCAGTCGGGATGGTGTTTTAGATGGTAATAAACAAATGGTTGTGCATGTGCACTAGCGTGGGCCGATTTTTTTTTCTTCCGAATTTCTTTTAGCGCTAGTAATAAAAAGTTGTCTTTGCATCTAAAACATCAAATTTAATTTAATTTAAAAAAAATCAAAAAATATCCTAAAGTTCCGCAAGACCTCTGAAGTTTGAGAAAATATCGAAATATTTCCTTTTTTCAGCCATTGCACAAAATATTCTGAAATAGTTTAAAGATATTCATTTATGAGCTCTTGTTAAATAAAGTCTATAGCTTCGATGTATAAAACCACCATTTATTATTTTTGTAGTAGTATGGCACTAAACCACGTCCGCCCGCAGTCCCCAAACCCGCCCTCGCTTGAGCAGCGGGCCATATTGGCCGTTCCTTAGTCGACCGAGGACCCTCCTTTTCGTGTTATTGTTGTGTAGGTAACTAAAAGTATTACTAAAAAAAGCTTCTTTGTAAATGGAACTGACTTCTGAAGTTAGGTTAAATTCTTCTTATTCTTTTTCCGTTATATTTTCCAAAATGGGAGGATTCATGATTGGCGTATCTTGCCAAGATATCAAATCAAAGTAGGATTGTTCATCAAAATTCAATAGGGGTACTTTAAATGTTCGATTTTCTGTCCGGAATAACTCTCTGGCTTTCGATAAACGCCTTATTCCAAGTTTTTTGATGGTAGGTCTTCTTCTTTCGTATGGTGGAGGGAGTCAGAAGGGAACATCTAGGTCTGCGAGCCAGTGGTAGGTGATTCATCGGTTATCATTGACAAGAGTAAATATTCAGTATGAGCGAAGTATGCCCTTTGCTGTGCAAGATTAACATTCCAATTTTTATAAAAACTACTTCTGAAACGAAAATTATGGTTAAAGTTAGAATAATTTAGAAATCCAAAATTACAGTTTCAATCGTTGTTTCTCTCGATCCACATCGACCGCCTAGACCTTGATAAACCTCATCCCACGAACCCTGCTAAATCACCAAACGTAGCTAACTTCTTGGGGTGACCTTTGGCAGAGGTGTTGGTTATCCAATAAATGGTTCCCGGGGCGGCAGTTCTCATACCCGCCTCCCACAATGTTTGATGTGGCTTAGCTATCACAAACATCGCGCGGGTAAAGTAAGCAGCATTCTCAGCGAAACCACATATTTTTACAATACAAACAAATTAAACAGCTACTTTTAATCTGCCTACCCTGATTAAAAACTCTGTGCACTCCACTTCCTACAGAATTCTCTGTGGGATCCATACCCATGAAAAAGGACCCTTACAGGACCTGGAGATAAACTCGAAGAATTGTGGGGAAAGGGAGATAGCACAATGAGCCCATGGACAGTAACTATCCATTAAATAAAAATTAAATATACTTAAATATGGAAACAACGGAAAACGAAAATTTATTTTTCTTTTCTCGCCTTTGTCGCTAATCACCTTAAGTACATGTTTATGCAATAAGTCCTCTAAACAGATTGTTTCAAATGAAATCTCAGTTCTTCAGAGCAGTGCGCTGCTTAGTTATAATGCGGTTACTCTGTGCCCCGAACAAAGCGAGAAGAAAAACTATTTCTGCCGCCCAGTATAACGACCCGCCTAGAGGTGTATACTGTGTCCTGTGTAGGGTATTGCAAAAGGAACAGAAAACGACGGTCACAACAGAAGAAAGAAAATTCTAAGGATTGTTAAAATGTGGTGGTTTTTTGCAGAACTCTGTAGAACTGTGCCTTTGATCTGTGAAATATCTCACACGCGATGTAAATGAATAACAAAAAAGACGTAATAACGATATTTTTTCAAAATCAAACTTCTGCAAAAAAATTCTTAACATCCTACAACCTACATTTGTGTGGTATAAAGATTAGTCTTGTATTTGTAAAATCCTTCAGAAGATGTCGTTAGTAAAGTTAGTTAAACCTAATTTTGGAGTGAAGTTGTGGTTAAGTAATTCCTTAGAATAGTATCATCTAACGTCGTTCGTGTCTAATGTACAAATGGTTATAGTATTAGCCGAAGGTATATCGTGTACGGCTGCACTTTGTGAGTGTATGTATTATCTGTACTTGTCTAATTTTAAAGTTAGTTTTAAGAACACTAGTGAATGACACGGACGTGTCAAAATATGGTGGCAAACAAATAAAATTAAATTACAAAAGTTTCATTGTGGATAAAACTCTAACAAATATGCGAATTTACAAAATTACATTATGTGCAAAATGTAATGCACACGAAGAAAAAACACTGTCTAAGATATAAAGAAATTGATACAGATTCATATTAAATTAACTAATCAAACTAATGTACTTTTTTTTTTTAAATGAGCTCAACACAGGAGGCCTTGAGGAAAATAATTTCCCTCAGGGCCTGTGTCATCTTTGGGGATGCTGTGTGGAGGGTTTTTTTTAAGGAAAGGAAGGGGAGGAGAGTTCTGGGAAGGATAAGGGTTTAAGGGGTGGGTAGGAATCTCGGGTTCAGTGTGTCCTGGTCATCCGCCTCCAAGACCTAGACAAACCTCTTCCCATGAACCCGGGCACCCCTGCTAAATCACAAAACGTAGCGAACCACTTGGGGTGACTTATGGCAGAGGCGTTGGTTATCCAATAAAGGTTCCCGGGGCGGCGGTACCCATTCCCGCCTCCCAAATGCTAACTAATCTTGGTATACAAATACCCTAAGAAAAGTGCCAAGAATAAAAGATAGAACTTCCTTAGTATGTACTTGAATTTTGGATAAATTATTTCATGATTTCATGTTTATATTTTATCAGCAACACATTCCATACGTCTATGTGCGAGTACATATTGCAAAAGTTTTGAATTCTGTGTAGAATTCTGTGAATATTGAAATGAGCCATGGTCACGGTAATGCCACAATAAAACGGTAGTACTGACCTTGTGTTTCTGGCTGGCATATTAAAATTTAAGAGCGCCAATAATTCATTGCATTTTGCAAGATTTTAAATAAAAATACTAGATCGAAAATAGTTCTTCTGTCACTCAAATTTAATAATAGATTAGATAATCGCAGTACATAAGAGACGTTTAATTAATCTTTCGGTATTTTTAGTAATGATAAAAAACAATTTAGTTTGCCCACCCTGGTTGCAAACCAGCACCTCGTGGGACCAAATTCGAGGCATATCAACAAACTTAACATTTAATGTGTTCCTGAAAAACCCAACTTAACAAAGTCAGTAATTAAGATTGAGAAACATCTCCCTAGACCCTGGACCCAGCAGCCCCTATTCCAGACAACAGATAAACTTTCCGCAGCGGCACTGCACACTGAGTGCACGGCGCACTGCACACTGATGCACATTGCATCACTTGCCCAACAAAATAACAATCCAACTTCTCCTCTTATTCATAAAACTTTTGCATGCAGAGCTTTTTATTATAGTCTAATGGAGTTACCAATATAATTATGACAATTCCAAGCAACTGTAAACTAGAACACAAAACTAACTACACTATCTTACAGTCAACTAAAACTTGCTTCCACACAAAATTGTGCGTGCATCAGTTGATATACCAAATATTTTAACCCAAATTTACTTACCCACAGACAAGTAGAATGAAAGAAATTTTCTGTAATGTAAAAACTTACCGCGAAAATTTAGAAAATGTTTAGAAATTTCTATGAGAAATTTTTATTTTTTTTTTTAAACCAAGACAAACATTTTCGGCTTACGATTTTTTTTTCATGAGCTCCACCCAGGAGGCCCTGAAGAAAATAATTTCCCACAGGGCCTATTTCATCTTTTGGGATGCTGTGTGGAGGGTTTTTTTTAAGGAAAGGAAGGGGAAGAGAGTTCTGGGAAGGAAAGGGGTTTAAGGGGTGGGTAGGAATCTGGGGTTCAGTGTGTCCTGGTCATCCACCTAGATGTCACCACCTGGTCAAGACCTAGACAAACCTCACCCCATGAACCCGAGCACCCCTGCTAAATCACCAAACGTAGTGAACCACTTGGGGTGACCCATGGCAGAGGTGTTGGTTATCCAATAAAGGTTCCTGGGGCGGCGGTACCCATTCCCGTATCCCAAATTGAATATAACTCAATTTGGGAGACGGCAATGTTTGAAAATCTCTTATTGCCACAACAGAAAGCCGAAAATGTTGCTTGTTTTGTGATGGAGGACTTAGCCAGCCGAGGAATCGAACACGGGGCGCCCGGGTGGGACCCTAACGCGATGCCCACTCAACCACTGACCGGTCACACACATACTTTGAGTTTACCATTAACACTAGAAAGACCGGGGACTGTTCCATACCTATAAAGACCACGACCGTCAATTTGACGGCTGATCACTTTTTTTCAAATTGACAGGCGGATATGGGTACCGCCGCCCCGGTACTCATTTATTGGATAACCAACACCTCTGCCACAGGACACTCCAAGTGGTTCGCTACGTTTGATGACTTAGCAGGGGTGTCCGGGTTCATTAGGGTAGGTTTGTATGGCCTAGGTGGCGAATACGTTTGCCCACCCACTGCGTAGCGGACCGGGTCGGGAGACGCTTGTTGAAGGAAACCTAATCTGGACCTCTCCAGCAGGATCTCTCTCGACCCGTCGCCTTGCACCGCAGTAGGAGGGATGGATTCATTCGTCCGTCACTCCTGGATACATGTACCAATTTTTCCTATTCACCCCTCACACTTTTTTCCTTCCTAGAAATTCCTCTCCTTCCTTTCTTTGAAAACACCAATGCACACATAAATGTACACAGCATCCCCAAAGATGATATAGGCCCTGAGGGTTTATTTTTCTTCAGGACTTCCTGGAAAAAAAAACATGTGAGTGCAAAATGCTCTAATTTTGGTACATGTGTTATGTTTGTAAAATTTCGATTTACGTTACTTTTTTTTATAAAATCGAATGCACTCTCCGCAAACGGGTTTCTTACAATTATCACATGTGCATTTATTTGGTTTTTCTTACATTCTTTTATTGATTTGGCACTGTCGTCTTTCAGAAGTTTCATTTTCCGGTTGCGTTCCTTTTTCATTTACATAAACTCCACAAAAAATCCCTCAGGGCAATTCCACAAAAAATTATTCCACTCAGGGCATTTGTCATCTTTGAGGATGCTGTGTGGAGGGTACCTAAAGGAAAAGGAAGAAGAATAAGTTCTGGGAAGGAAATGAGATATGAGGGGTGGGTAGGAAACTGGGAGTGCTCAAGAGTGGCGGAATTATGAATCCATCCCCACCACTGCGGTGCAAGGCTATGTTCCGATAGTCCTGCTAGCGAAGTCAAAAAATCATCTCTGCTGATCTGGTCTGCCACGCAGTTATTTGGCAGACGCATCTGCCACCAAGATCCGGTTAAACCTAACCTTACGAGCCCGGGCGCCTCTGCTAAGTCACGAAACATAGCGAACCTCTTGGGGTGACCTATGGCGGACGTGTTTGCTATCCAATAAATGATTCCGATAGTTCTTCAGGAGCTAATGCAACTGGATCAGCTCTGTTATTTGTATACTCTGTCCTTCTCCAACAAGTCATAAAATAAATTTGGGCGAGAAATATATTTTTTTGGTCTTTTCATAAATTATGTGACAGTGACCAATTAACATGCAGATCGAGTTTGAATGATACGCGATACCAAAAGAAAGAGACACACATATTAGTACTATCATAAACGAAAAGGAATGGGTATGTTGTAAACTTGGGTAAAGAAGGTTGTAAACAAACCCAGTCTTACGGCCCAAACAGTCACATTGACTGCGGCGGTCTTTGTAGGTATAATTCAATATATCTCAAAAAGTATAAAAGACACGTACCTGTTTTTTTCACCATAGTTGTAAAACCATAAATCATGAAATGTAAAAAAATATCATACCAATACAACAATAATTAAGCATTATATCTTCAAATTACTTCGAGCTGCCGTCAAAATGACTGCTCCGGTCTTTCTAGTGTTAATCTCACCAAGCTGATACGTGATGAAGCCTTTTATTTTAAAGACCGTTAAGTAGGCACTAAATCAGTGTGTCATCAGCATATGTGTTTTATTTTTTACCCATCTTGTTTGTCATTTTTTTCATAATATAATTAACTAACCAAGTGGTTCGCTACGTTTGGTGATTTAACAGGGGTGCCCGGCTACATGCGGTGAGGTTTGTCTAGGTCTTGGAGGCGGATGACCAGGACACACTGAACCCCAGATTTCTACCCACCCCTTAAACCCTTTTCCTTCCCAGAACTCTCCTCTCCTTCCTTTCATAAAAAAACTCTCCACACAGTATCCCCAAAGATGACATTGGCCCCAAAGGAAATTATTTTCTTTAGTTATATCAATAATTTGTTTTCTTCCATACATATATATTCTCAAACTTTTACATTAATGAATTAAATGAAAGTACTAACATAATAATTTCAATCGAATCAAGAATTACAGAATTTTAAAAAGGTACCTATGTTGGTTTGTTTGTTCTTATAATTTACAAAAATGAATATTTGTAATGCATGAAAATGAAAATTTAAATTTAAGAAATTGTAATAGGTGGCATGCGAGCTGTTTGAAAACTGAATGTACTGGGGCTGAATATATGGAAAGTGGGAGGGAAGTTGGTGAGACGGGGAGCGTACAGGGCAGAGGGAAGGGGGAAGGTGGAAGGGGTACGCTGGAGGGGAAGGGGACGCGGGAGGGGAAGGGGACGCGGGAGGGGAACGGGGATGCATGGGAAAGGACATGCAGGGAGATACAATTTTTTTTTTTAATATGGCATTGCAACGGACGCCGGGAACCAGCTAGTTTTATAAAGATCCACTTCATCCTCGTGGAAGATTAATAAAATTTTAAAAAGATAAACTTCTCCAAGGAAGAATTGACTTTAATACTATTGTATAAATTAAATTGTTTCTAATTAAAACCTTCAATATCGCTTTAAGATGATAAAATAAAGAGACCCTCTAGTAAATACAAGAAGGTCCACTGTCGTAATTGACTAAGAAATTTCCAAGTGGCTCACTCAATAAAGACAATGTATTTACGAAAATGATTGTTATAACATTGATTAAAGTTTTTCCATTTCTCAAAATCTTTCATTACAATATTTTAAAACAATACCTCATCTTTTATTCTTCAACTTTTTTTCTACTCGGCTTGTTTTTTTTAAATATTTTAATATTTATAATAAGGGTGAGCAAACGCATTTGCCACACTCGGGCACCCCTGTCACTGAACATAGCAAACCACTTGGGGTGACCTATGGCCGAAGTGTGCCGAATTGATAATAATGATAATAATTGATAATAAAAATTGATAATTATAAAAAATCCAGAAAAAAATAACTCAAAATAAATGATTTAAATTTTAATAAGTCGACAACAATTCGGAAAGCTAAAATGGATCCAACGATTTGCTGGTTATTGGTGACTTAGCAGGGGTATCTGGATTCATGGAGTGAGGTTTGTCTAGATGGTGGAGGCGGACATCAAGGACACCTTGAGGCCCTATGCCTACCCATCCTGCGTGCCTTTTTCCCTCCTGGGACTTCCTTTCATTCGTTTCCTTAAAAAGACCCTCCACACAGCATTACGAAGAAGCTGAGGGAACTTATTTTCTAAGGGCCTACTGCGTAGAGGTAATGTAAAGAAATTAAACTAAATATTCGTTGGCTGTGTGGTATTGTTCCAAGAAACTTCTATGTTAGTTAGTTTTGTGCATTACAAAACATTAGGTAATGTGCTCGCGATGTGTGAACATCCGATAAGAGTGTTAGAGAGGTTGTGTGAGGGCAAACACGGTGAAACAAGACCAACCTTAAAATAGGGGTGGCACATGGCCAATATTATATTTTATCGAAGGGTAACACTTCGTGGTAATTAAAAATTAATTAGTCCTTGAAACATAAAAGATTTTGAAAATTTTCCTTGAAATTTTAAGAGTTTTGTATGTACTTAGTTAAAAAACGTAAATTTCTTTAATTTTGTGGCAAAACGTATTATATATTTACGTACATCCAAAGACAAAATTCTGTTTTAAAAACATTCTTCAGGTACCATAATATTGATTATTGCCGTTTGACAGCTCGTTCGTAGTTTAAACTTTGTTTGCACAAAGATTTTCCCCTTCAACCTCCCTTTCTCCTCCACGTCCCTTTCCCCTCTCACGTTCCCCCTCCACCTTCCCCGCCTTCCCTCTCCTCTTGTCACGCTTCTCTGGTCCCGCAACCACACTCCCGCGGATCCCTCCCTCCTCCCGCGTTCATTCATTCCCGGTACATTCAGTTTTCAAGCAGTTCGCGTGCTACTTATTGCATTTTTTATTTCAAATGTCATAATGCCAGAGCTCATCAGTACATATAAAAAAAACCTTATCGGGTGTGCGCACAATAACTCACCAAAGATTCATCGCAATCGAATGAAAAGAATAGGGAATAATTCCATAACGCCAGAGCTCACCACCATATAATATAGAAACCATCGCGGGCGTCCGCACAATAACTTATCAAAAAATTATGGTTTAGGGACCGTATAAGGGACAAACAAAGAAATATGAATTTTTGTATATTAAGGTTTAGCGTTTTATGAAAATACCGAACAAGAACTTACGATACCCAGCAATGCAAAGGGTCAAACTAAGGGTGCGTTACAAAAAAGCAGACATGCAATTTATGCATTTTCCAAGGTTCTGCAGTGCTTTTAAGATGTTCACTGAAGAGAGAGTTCCTGCCATACTTACCCATTCCTTGCCATACTTACCCATACACTTCGCTGGCTTTTACAACCATGTGGCCAACCAGCAGCTTCTGGGACAGGACCCGGAAGTCATCCAATGTCATCGTCTGACTGCATCTGAGTGGCCCAGATCTCCATTCAACGAGCGATGGATGTGGCAACCGTCTTGAAGGAGGATCCTTTCATTTAGTATGTATTTTTATTTTATTTTATTGTTACAGTTTTATTATTTTTGTATAATTTACAATCAAACAATATTTGTTTTGTGGGGGTACTTTTTATTAACAATAGGTCCTTGATTCAAACGAATTTATTTAAGCTAACGTATTTGTAATAATTATATTACCGGTCGTACGACCTGTCTAAATGGCTGCTAATTGAATCTGCTTGGTAGGCTGGCGATTGACCGTTCTCAAGAGCCACTGCTACCCGCATAGTATTACTGGCATCTGTCGGGTTCTAATAGAAGCTCTTTCAAAGCACTACAGGTACCTACGCCTTATGTTTTTTATTTCTTTAGTAATTTAATTATGTTCTTGAAATATAACAATTTTATATAGCTCATGCAAATTGGCAAACTGGGTGCAATATCAACCATTCATCTTCGATTACAAGCTTAAATATATAAATTTACTGTTCCCAACTGCCCGGAGCCAGTGGGACTACGGCACCCTGAATTGGAGATTGTTGGGAGGCTAAGAGGTACGTAATAAGATAGGAGGTAGACGAAGGTCGGGATGTGCCTCAGTAGAGTCAATAGCCTTACCCCTTGACCACGGAGGCCATAAAATGGCGATATTTGTTATAATAATATCCTGCCGTCTATTGTAAAAAGAAGATTGTACCACACAGGGTGAGGCACACAAGACTGTTAATCAGGGCGGTGGTTCCGATCTACGGAGGTGGGAAGATGTCGGGCGTTCACCACGTGTATCTTCGTTGTGCTGTGCTGATCTGTCCTTTGACGTAGCCGTTCTGGTCCGTGGAGTAAGAGTATCGGAGGTCCAGGGGTAAGGCGGTGGTCAGAGAATGAAAGAAGCGTGTAGAAAGAAGTTCGGAGCGAGGTCAGCGAGCGAGAAGAGAAGAGGTGTTGTTGGCACGGCTTGTAGTGGATGACTGGTTTGTTTGACTTTTGACTTTTGATTGATTTATTTACAGAGTTCCTAAACATGAGTTTACTGACTCTAGCATAATTATATATTGATTATCTATAGATACTTTACTTTTATTTATTATTAAGGTTGGATTGAGTGAGAGTTAAAACTATACTGCGGCTGTATGCAGGTTTTTTTTTTTTTTTATTCCTTCCTGAGGACAATCTTTGGTTTTTTATATTTAAAGTTATCATTTTCGCTGTATTTGGCAAGAGTATTTATGGTAGGATTAGTGTGACCCCGTAGGCCGGCGTAAAATTTAGTTGCTTGTGAGAAAATGAAGTCCCTTATCAACGGAATGTTGGAGTCGTTATGGAGAGAGCAAATTCTACTCCATTTTGGTGCATTTAACGCAAGTCTAATGGCTTTGTTTTGAAAGATTTGAATTTTATTTAAGAGGCTGGGCGCAGCGTGCCCCCAAACGGGGCATGCATAGGTGAAACCTGGCCTTATGGTTGTTTTGTACAGTAATAATTTGTTATCCGTTGATAAGCGACTTTTTTTTCCCATCATCGGATAAAGTGATGCTAAACTTTTATTTGCTGCTTTAATTTTTCCAGTTATGTGTTTCTTCCAGGTGAGCTTGGAGTTGAGCGTTACACCTAGGTACTTAATTGACTTTTCCCATGGAACATTTTCCCCAAACAGTTTAATGAATGGAGGCCGTTTCGGCCGTGTCTTTGAGAAAACGGTCGCGGCACTTTTAGTTGGATTTATTGATATTCTCCACTTTTTACACCACTTTTCAGTTAGAGTGGTTTGTCTCTGAACACGCTTTGTGGCGATGTTCTTGACGTTAGAGCTAGAAATGATGTTAGTGTCATCCGCAAATTGAGTGATTTTAACATTATGATCCACGGGCTTAGGAATGTCGCTACAATAGATGTTATATAAAGATGGAGAGAGTTGGCTGCCTTGTGGAACCCCAGCTGATATGGGGCGGGTTGTGGAGAATACGTTGTCTATTTTAACTTTGAAGAATCTATCTCTTAGGTAGCTGGCTATTAGTTGCGTAAGTCTTAATGGATAACCAAGAGAGTTCATTTTATATAAGAGGCCGTTATGCCAGACTTTATCGAAAGCTTTACTTACGTCGAGTGAAAGAATAACTGTTTTTTTCTTGATGTTGAATCCCTCCGTGATGTGTTCTACAACACGCAGGAGTTGGTGAGAGGTGGAATGACCTGCTCTAAAACCATGTTGGAAGTCTGGCAAGAATTTACTGTCCTGAGTGAAAGAATTTAATCGTGCTAGTATTATTTTTTCCAGGATTTTACCTAGGCATGGGAGGAGGCTAATTGGCCGATGATTCTCCGTTAATAATGGGTCCTTGCCTGGTTTGGGGATTAAAATTACGTCAGCTTCTTTAAAATCCTTAGGAAAGCAACGTAGTCGAAGTGACGCGTTGCAGATGGCTGTCATAGCACAGATGCCTTTGGTTGACAGATGTTTTAAGATTTTGTTTGAAATGCCGTCAGGACCAGCGGCTTTTTTCTTTTTTAATTTCTTAATTATGTTAATTATTTCTTTAGGAGTTGCGCACCTGATTGGGGATCTTCAGGGTCTAGACTTAAGATTGATTTTACTTTTGAATCCACCTTTGCTACGAAGGCAGGGTCGTCGTGGTCGGTGTTTGGTGTTTGGTGTGAATTGACTTTCAAGGCTATCTGCAAAGGCTTCAGCCTTGTCTGCAGCGGAGTATACTTTTCCGTTGAGGCCTTGAATCGGAGAAATTTTTGTTTTTGGGCGTCTGAGTGCTTTGGAGAGCTTCCAGTAAGCTGCTCTATCGTCTTCTAGGGTTGAGATGAACTCGTGCCAACGCTCGTTGCGAAATTCGCTGAGGGCGTCACGCATTTATCTGTTTAGTCGATTAAGGTGTTGTTTAACTATCGGATTACAAGATCTTTGCCACTCTTCTAACAAGATTTTTTTCCCTAATAAGATCTTTGATCTCTTCGGGAATTCCGTGACGTGTTGTGACGTCGGGAATTTTATCGGACGCCTCGTTGATGCAAGATTTTATTGACTGAATAAAGTTGGAGGTGGCAGCGTTTAGAGTAGCTTCGTCAGGAATTGATGTGGGTATTACTATGTTTTTATTTAGCAGCTCGGTTAATTTTTTCCATTTGATTTTAGTGCGCGGAGGATTATCGGAGACCAGAGGGTTAGAGCCTCCTGTTAGGGTTAAAAGAACTGGATCGTGGTCTGAAGTAAGTTCGTTGAGTACTCTGAGGGAGTGTAAGTGGCTAGTATTTTTAAGTAAAACGATGTCTATCACGTCCGGATTACCGTTATGATGATGAATCGTTGGTCTATCTGGGGCATCGACTACGATAGGGTTGGTACTCGCGTACTTTGCAAGTATGTTTCCTTTTGTGTTACTTTGTTTGGAATGCCACGATTCGTGTTTGGCGTTCATGTCCCCAGCTATTATAGTGGGAACATTTTCGGACAAGAGGCTATCTAGTTCGGCTGGAATTATTTGACGGTTAGGGGGTACGTAGGCTGAAATGAATTTTAGTGGTCCGGAAGAGGTATTTATTATTACCGATGTGGATTCAATGTTATTACTAGAGAAGGAATGCGCTAGACGGTGATAAATGTTATTCTTAACCAAGATGGCGGTTCCGCCTCCTTTTTTGGCTAGTCTGTCGTCACGATAGGTTATATAATTTGGTATTCTGAAGTTCCTAGATGGCTTAAGCCAGGTCTCGTTTATGAGGAACACTTCGATACTGTAATCTTGTAGGAATTCAATTATTTCTTCCTTGTGCGTTAGGACAGAGCCATTGGCGTTCCAATAGGCCGTCTGTAGGTTGTTTAGTTTTACATTTTGTCTAGCCATCGTGAAATCTTAATTGTGCCCGGATGTTTTCTAGCTCTTTGGTGGCGTTTTGGATAAGAAGTGTAAGCTCTGTGACTTTCTCGTCTAGAACTTTCTTATGGACGGGATCCATGGGAGGGTTGGAATCGGGGATGCGCTGAAATGCATTGGCGGGTTCGGGCTGACGCTCCAGCCTGTATTGTTGGCTAGGGCCCGGGTTTGTAGGAGCCCGTTTATTCCTCTGGGAGGGACGGGGATTGTAATAGTGTGGCTCAGGCCACTTGCGGTGGGGGGCGGGAGGTGGAGCTGTTTTGGAGGGGACGGAGGGGGCGGGGAGAGGGGGAAATTCCGCTAGAGAGGCTGCGGGAGAAGGCTGATTAATTGGGATTTGTGAGCTATGATCAGGTTGCCTTCGCGGTTGACTATGATGGTCGTTGTTATTGTTGGGTTGACTACGATTATAGTTAAATTTGTTATTATTGTAGTTTTTGTAGTAATTCCTACTTTTGTTGTAATTTAAGTTTTTTTGGGGCCTCGCAGGGCACCCTCCGTAGTTGGCTGTATGCGCCCCTTCGCATAAGGCACACTTAGCCGGAGTATCTCTGGGCTTTGTACATTCCGAGGATCTGTGAGGTCCCGCGCATTTTACGCAACGTTCGCTGCCATGACAGCACGTTGCTGAATGTCCGTGCGCCTGGCAACGGAAGCATTGTCCTACTCTCGCTTTGTTGCGAAGAGACTCTACTTGTATCTTCAGACGGAAGATTGACGTTAAGGTGTTGAATATTTCCTTGCCCGCTTCATTTTTCGTCAGAGTGACAAGCACTAGGGGAATGGGTTGCTTGGTCCTACCATTTTTCATGCGGTGGACCGCTTGAACCGGGTATTTTCTTATTAGTTCGTCTTTAATTTCTTCTGAGGAGATATCCTCAGGTATGCCTCTCAAGACCACCCTCAGAGGCTTCTCTTCGGGCAGTTTTTGGATTTGGATTTGGATATTATTTATGTTCAGAGTTCCTAAACATGAGTTTACTGACTCTAACGTAATGACTAAATGGATTATCTAAAGATACTTTACATGGAATTTATTTTTAAAAGTTGTTTTTGGGAAAATAAAACTTAATAAACTATACTGCAACTTGAGGCAGGGTTTCAATCCTTGCGGAGGATTATCTTGGGTTTAATATATTTAAAATTTTCATTCTCGCTATATGTAGCGAGAGAATTTATAGTGGGGTTTTCATGTCCGGCTAATCCGGCATAAAATTTTTCAGAATGTGTAACAATTAAATCCTTTATCAGAGGAATGTTTGTGTCATTGTGGAGAGTGGAAACCCTGATCCACTTCGGCGCATTCAACGCAAGTCGAATGGCTTTGTTTTGCAGGGTTTGTAGTTTGTTTATGTGTGTGTGAGCTGCGTGGCCCCAAATAGGTGCAGCGTATGTGAAGCCCGGCCTTATGGTCGTCTTGTAGAGTAGTAATTTATTGTCTGTTGATAATCGACTTTTTCTACCTAGCATCGGGTAGAGTGAAGCTATTGACTTATTTGCTGATTTTACTTTTTCATTAATGTGTTTTCTCCACGTTAGTTTAGAGTCTAATGTTACTCCGAGGTATTTTATTGATTTTTCCCATGGGACTTTTTCCCCAAACAGTTTTATGTTCGGGGGTTGTTTTGGCTTTCTACGTGAAAAGACAGTCGCGACACTTTTAGTGGGATTTATTGAGATTCGCCATTTTTTGCACCATTCTTGTATTAGAATGGCTTGGAGTTGAACGCGCCTTGTAGCAGTGGACGCAACGGTTGAGCTTGACATGACATTCTTATCATCTGCGAATTGAGTGATTTTAACGTTGTGGTTCATTGGTTTGGGAATATCGCTAGAAAAGATATTATAAAGGGTTGGGGACAACTGTCCTCCTTGAGGAACTCCGGCTAATAGAATACGTACCGAGGAGAATATGTCGTCAAGTTTAACTTTAAATGTACGACCTGTTAGATAGCTATGAATTATTTTTATAAATGATATAGGGAAGCCCAAAAGATACATCTTATATAGTAGGCCATTATGCCATACTCTGTCGAAAGCTTTGCTTATGTCGAGCGAAAGTATAACCGTATGTTTATTTATATTAAAACCTTCAATGATGTGTTCGACCACACGGAGAAGTTGGTGGAGTGTCGAATGACCAGCTCTAAATCCGTGTTGAAAGTCAGGTAAGATTTTATTTTCCTGAACAAATGCATTTAATCTTACTAGGATGATTTTTTCTAAGATTTTACCTAGGCAAGGAAGAAGGCTAATTGGGCGATGATTTACAGCTAATGTTGGGTCTTTGCCAGGTTTTGGGATCAGAATAACGTTTGCTTAATTAAATTCTTTTGGAAAACATTGTAGACGAAATGATGCATTGCAGATAGCTGATATGGCACAGATGCCTTTTAAAGGGAGACTTTTGAGTACTTTGTTTGAAATGCCGTCAGGACCGGCTGCTTTTTTGATTTTAAGTGAATTAATTGTTTTTTTAATTTCCTTAGGTGATGTGAATTTGATGGGCAAGTCATCAGATTCGGTATTTATTATTGATTCTACTTTTGAATCCACCATTGAAACAAAGGACGGATCATCGTGATCTGTATTTGGAGAGAATTGTGCTGCAAGGCTGTCTGCAAAGGCTTCTGCCTTTTCTGCAGAGGAGTATACTACTCCGTTAGGGCCTTGCAGAGGGGATATTCTTGTCGTAGGTCTTCTAAGCGTTTTGGAGAGCTTCCAGTAAGCTGCTCTGTCGTCTTCGAGAGATGAGATAAACTCATGCCAACGCTCGTTGCGGTATTCGCTTAGAGCGTCCCTCACTTGGCGGGATAATTGGTTGTAGTGCATTTTGATAATTGGGTTGCAGGTTTTTTGCCACTCTTTACGAATATAATTTTTTTCCCTAATAAGATCTTTGATCTCTTCAGGAATTCCGTGACGACTTGAGTCATTGGGAATTTTAACGGATGCCTTGTTGATACATAGTTTTATTGAGTTTATTAAGTTAGAAGTGGCAGTATTTAAACTAGCTTCATCGGGAATAGAAGTTGGCACTGTTGTGTTGGTATTTAGTAGCTCACTAAGTTTGTGCCATTTGATTTTGGTCCTAGTTGGCTTATCAGGGACCAGAGGATTTGAACCTCCTGATAGTGATAACAGAATTGGATTATGATCTGATGCGAGATCATTAAGTACTCGTAAGGAGTGCAAATGGCTAGTGTCTTTGAGAATGACTATGTCTATGACATCAGGCCTTCCGGCGTAGGGTAGGGATGTCCGGAGCATCTATCACTAATTGGTTCGAGAGCGCGTACTTGGCGAGATCTCTTCCTTTTTTATTATCATATCGACTGTGCCAGGAGCCGTTTTTCGCATTCAAGTCACCAGCTACTATAGTGGGAACGTTTTCTGAAAGAAGCGAGTCTAGTTCTGAAGGAATCAATTGGCGTTTGGGAGGACTGTATACTGAAATGAATTTTATCGGGCCGGTAGAAGTATTGATTTTAACCGCGGTGGATTCAATATTAATGTTAGAAAATAAATGGGCTAAACAATGGTCAATATTGCTCTTAACTAAAATGGCTGTACCACCTCCTTTGTTGGTGGTTCTATCGTCACGGTAGATGTTATAATTAGGTATTCTTAGTTTGCGTGAGGGTTTTAACCACGTTTCATTTATAAGGAATACATCGAGATTACAATCATGGAGAAATTCAATTATCTCTTCGCGGTACGCTAGAACTGTGCCATTGGCATTCCAATAAGCCGTCTGTAGATTAGAGTTTATGACGCGTTGTCTATCCATTGTGTTTGTTAATGAAGGTCTTGATGGAAGTTAGCTCTTTGGTTGCATTTTGAATAAGAAATTCGAGCTCAGTGGCCCTCTCAATAAGTGTTTGTATTTCGGAATCACTGGGTTTAGATTGAGGTGGAGGGGGGGGAAGCAGGGGAGTGCCTTGAGGCATTTGCGGGGACTCGGGATGGCGTTCAAGCCTGAATTGTTGGCTGGAAGCCGGGAAACAGTGAGACCGTTGATTCTGGGAGGAACGGTTTTTGTAGAAGTGAGGTGCAGGCCAAGTGGGAGGCGTAGGAGGAGTGCAATGGGGAGGCTGCTGCGTGGGTTCAGGCCTAAGTGGTTGACTTTGCCGTTGTGGCTCGGCGCGAGAAAAATCAGTATTTTGACGGTAACTTTTGCGGTTATTCTGCCAGTAATTAGATGGGTATCGGTTGTTATTGTTAAAACGGTTAGGCTGGGGCCTGGCGGGGCAGCCCTTATAACTGGCTGTATGTTCACCCTCGCAGAGGGCACATTTGGCAAGTGTATCTCTCGGTTTCGTACATTCCGAAGATCTATGTAGACCTGCGCATTTTACGCAGCGCTCGAGTCCGTGGCAGCAGTTTGCTGAGTGTCCAAGAGCTTGGCAACGAAAACATTGCCCCACTCTTGTTTTGTTGCGTAGGCTTTCGACCTGTATCCTCAGATGGAAGATCGAGGTGAGCTCATTAAATATCTTTTTGCCGTCATCGTTTTTGGTCAGGTTGACCAGCACAAGAGGTATCGGTTTGCGGGACCGAGCAGCTTTCATACGGTGTACCGATATCACCGGGTAGCTGCGGGCAAGTTCAATCTTGACCTCCTCTGTATCTATTTCTTCAGGGATACCCCTGATGACAACTTTGAGGGGTTTCTCCTCAGGAAGCCGAAATGAGTGATGCTCGATTTTCCGGCTGATTAGCAGCCTGGTAATGCTGCTGTGTTCTCTAGGAGTTTTTGTCTGTATATGGAGAAAGTTCCCCATATTTTTCGCACTAAAGTCGATACCTTTATCTTCGAGAGTTCGGAAAAGTGCCGTTATTTGAGTTTTATTATGGAGGACAATTGGTGGAATTCGTCCGAATTTGCGTGGTGGTTGAACAGTTGTGGAGGGCTCGACTATCTCAGCAGATGTACAAGGAATGGGAGAGGGAGACCTTAGTAATTCAAATTTATTATTATCGGTAGTTGATCCGGTTCGCGAGTCAATGTTCGATTTTTTTGATCGAGGGGAAGAACCAGGAGAGTGCCTCGGTGAGTTTACTGGGGTCCGGGAGCCATCAGAGCTAGCTCGAGTACGTTTGCGTCCGGATACGAGACGGAAACCTGTCTCGTCGGAAGATGAATATTCCATTTCGGATTCGGAATCGGCTTGATTTTGGTAGGGAGAATAATGCCTTGGTGGAGAAAGATAACGACGCGGGGACACTATGGCATTATCTGGAGTTTGATTTGCAGCTTGCGAAGCTAGTTCACGCTGAATTAATTCGTTAAGATACGTTTTTTCATCTGGAGAAAGTTCTTTGCCGACCCTAGCAACCATGAAGGCGGCTACGGTGTTTTCGTAGGTGTTCATAATTTTAAGAATTCGAGAGTTTAACGCAACTGAGGTAATTCGTTAATTGGGGAAAGCTTAAATGTTGCTACTAATTAGTTAGTTGCTATGCCCGCGTGACGACGGGTTGGGAATTTCAGTAGATTTGGAAGAAACGGTTTGATATTTATTATTTTATTGATGAATTAATTATAGATATAAGTAATTAGAGATTTAAGTAGCAACCGGCTGGGAATGCTTTTAGATTGTTGGAAAAACCCGTTTGAATAATGGAACTTTATGAGGCTTTCTATTGGGGGTAAAACCGAGTGTAAAGTGCTTTTAATTAATAAAGGCTATAACTGTCCATGAGGTGATTAGTGCTTTCTAAGGGCGTTTGAAATTTGGGCCGGGGAAAAACGCGGCAAAAGTGAATTTTACAAAATTATTTAATTTATATGACGTTGGTATGAGGTGAATAAAATTTTTGAACTCTGACAAAAAAACAATATCACAAATACAAGTAAGTCCAAACACTCTCACCAGAGGATGTAAAGATTTCTGCTGTGGATGTTGTCTGCTGCTGGATGCTCAGCGCTGATTTTGTGGTTTTTCCAGGAATCGGGACAGTCCTACTCTTCTTTCAGACGGGGAACCAAGGTCGTGGATTATAATAAACCAGAAAAGTTCAAAGCACTTGCACTTGAGTTTGTAAAACGGATAATGTTTGAATCGCTAAAAATAAATTTAATTTCGACACATAAACGCGTGGTTGCGTAGATTACATGCGAAGAATCCGCACTTGTTGCGAGTAATCTCCAAAGGAGCAAAACACGAAAGCACTGATTTTGTAACTAGATAACTGTATTAAAAACACAATGGTTGGTGAAATCACTACGTGTAGACGCAGAGCTGTTGACGGTTCGGCAGGCGAATCGAGAATGATGAACTTCTGGCAGTCGGAACGTGTGGAACTCCACTTTCCTGCTAAGTAGGTTCCGCATAACGGCGTAATGATCGCGCGGGGTTTTCGTTTGAATATGGAGACCGTTCCCCATATTTTTTGCGGAGAAGTCTATGCCTTTGTCTTCTAGCGAGCGAAGAAGGGCCGTAGTCTCGCTTTTTTTATGCAAAACTATTGGAGGAATACGCGCATATTTGCGTGGCGTTTCCTCATTTGCTGAAGGCTCTATAGCTTGGGCTGGGGACGTTGGGGACGGAGACTGAGCCCTAAGGGACTCAAATTTATTATTGCTAGCCACGTCGGTTCTGGGTGACTGGTGAGAATTTTTTTTTTTAAAACGGGAGACGATCTTGGTGAATTTACTGGCGTCAGGGAACCGTCGGAGTTTGTGCGCGTTCGTTTGCGCCTAGCTGATACAAGCTCATAGCCTGACTCAGATTCCTCTGACGATGATGGACAATCTTCCATCCCGGCAGTTTTGCCCTACTTGTACGCTGCGTCGAAACCCCAGCGCATAATTAGGGCGGAAACTACCGGGCCGCTCAAGACCCTATCCTCTCGCTCGATTACCCCCACTCCGATACGTTTATTTGGAACAATTTATTTTACATATTTAAAGACAAGTACGCGGACATGTTCAGCCCTGCCGGGGGGTCGCGTCGTTCCGAAATACGTCCGTTACAAAGATATTTCACATGAACATTAAAATTTAAGGGGATTGCATCATAAACGATACAAAAAAAAAATTGTTATTTGATTTTGGAGTGTTATGCCGTGTTGCACTACCTCCTTCTTTAGCCAACGTTTCGGACAGCGTTACAGTGTCCATCATTAGGGCAGATGTGTAATAAACACAATTACACATCTGCCCTGTACACATCTACACATCTGTAATTGCACAATAAACACAATTACACATCTGCCCTGTACACATCTAGACATTTTTTTTTTTTTTACATGAGCTCCACATAGGAGGCCCTCAGGAAAATAATCTCCCTCAGGGCCTATGTCATCTTTGGGGATGCTGTGTGGAGGGTTTTTTATAAGGAAAGGAAATGTAGGAGAATTCTGGGAAGGAAAAGGGTTTAAGGGGTGGGTAGGAATCTGGGGTTCAGTGTGTCCTGGTCATCCGCCTCCAAGACCTAGACAAACCTCATCCCATGAACCCGGGCACCCCTGCTAAATCACCAAACGTAGCGAACCACTTGGGGTGACCTATGGCAGAGGTGTTGGTTATCCAATAAAGGTTCCCGGGGCAGCGGTACCCATTCCCGCCTCCCAAATTTGTAATTAAACAATAAACACAATAAGATATTTGCGCTGTACACATCTACACATCTGTAATTACACAATAAACACAATTACATATTTATTGTTATCAAGTTTAATTTGTAGAACTTCATTTTAATTTTTTTATTTCTTTTATATATTAAATAATATTATTATTCAATTTATAAAATTTTTTATTTATAAACAAGTTCTGCTAGGTAATTATTATTACACGTGACAGCTGTTTTGCCTTCTGAAGGCATTATCAAACTGCTCTGTACACATCTTCTCATCTGCTCTGTACACATCTACTCATCTGTAATTGCACAATAAACACAATTACACATCTGCCCTGTACACATCTACACATCTGTAATTACACAATAAACACAATTACACATCTGCCCCGCACACATCTACACATTTGTAATTACACAATTACACATCTGCCCTGATGATGGACACTGTAACGCTGGGCAAAACGATGGCTAAAGAAGGAGGTAGCGCAACACGGCACAACACCCCGAAAACAAATAACGAAAATACTTTTGGCCGTGAAAATCTAAAAACGTATCTGATATAAACAATAAATAAAACTCGGTCTCTCAAAGAATTTAATGTAAAAAACGCATATAAATAGCATAGCCCATTTTATTTGAAAGTGCCTCCAAAATCACCCTTTTTCGGAGGCAGTTTGAAACGAGGGTGCATTTTTGCTGCTTAGCGGCCATTCCAAAACGTTAACACCACATTCCTTTCAATCGCCTCTACAAATTCCAACTAAATGTTTCCACTGGCAGTAAAAAATACCTTCCCTTACGTGCGAATATTCAGTTGGGTTTAGTGTACTTCTGTACAGTACTGTACAGAATTGTAATGGAAAAGTAGTTAGTACGATAAATTGGCGATAAAAGGCTTTAAATGGTAAATAATAATTTAAATTGCTCGATTTAAGGGTTGAACAATTTTGAAAAAATTACGTAAATCGTCACTTCAATTGGACAAGATTCAAATTGACAGTCCTTTCACAAATGAATCGAAATTTCAATCGAAAATTCAATCGAAAATCCGAAATACAAAAATTAGAAAAACCCGATTAAATTTGATTATAAACTAAATAATGAAATACTGTCATCAGTGAAATCCATCAGGGACCTAGGGGTTACATTTGATCTCAAACTTACTTTTTCAGATCATATAGTGGAGTTGACATCATCGTGTTACAAACTTCTTGGATTTGTGATAAGAATAAGTAAACAATTTTCCAAGTCCGAAGCAATGACATCAATGTTCAATTGCATTATACCATCAAAATTAGAACACGACTCTGCTGTTTGGGCCCCATACCAGCAAAAATACAAAGTTTTTACATATAACAAATCCAAAAAAAGTTTCTAAGGTATCTAAACATGAGAATGCATGGTGAATATACAACTACTGCCAGGGTCGTCACCACGACTTGCTCTGTATCCCACATGGCAGAACAGACGTTCTAGCCAAGCACAACATGACAAGAGGTATGGTGCTGCTAAATGAAATATCTAGGTCCCTTGACATTTTCAACATTGGCCTTGAAGGTTTCAATAGTAATTTTAGGCAACAACTCTAAAATATGTATTATTATAATTTTTCCAAGTTAAAAGATTGAAAAGTCAATATTTTATGTGTATTGTAATAGGATTACGTTAATCTGTAATGCACAGAAAAAAAAAATAATAATAAGATTAAAAAATTCTGAATGGTAAATACTGAAATTGCTCATCAGTCTGGAACGCGTTGCAGATATCCTTTATTATATTTAAAAGTCTATTTAATAGAGTAAAAAGAGAAAAAATAAAAATACACACTTGTTGAACGTCTTTGAGCAAATTTCTACAATAATATAAAAAAAGTAAAATGAAAAAATTTATTGTACCTACGGATATTTAGTTTATTATGTAATGATATATTTTATATTTTTGCATATTAAATTTTCTTATATTATGCTGGTGAAAGCTCTACGGGCGTTAAATAAAAAAAAAACTGGAACGCAAATGTGATTGATACGTTTGAATTAAACAAATATATTTTAAGACGACGTACAATATTTTACGTATATTTAATTACTAATTATATTTTTAGATACGTTAAAACTTTTTATATTTATAAGTATAATATTTACAATAAAATCACTACTTTCTCATTGTAATTTATATTAAACAGCATATTTAATTCATGAAACGATAGTTTTATTAATAACATTTATGTATGATACAAGTATACTGTATACTGCCCATACAATCACAAATTAATAATGCTTCTATGGAAAAGTAGTTTTAAAATATTTGAACGGAAAAACACTGAAATTCCTATAATTTACATACTTACCTAATTTCTTAAAAAAAAATTTAAAAAAATAGAAGATTTCCTAGAAATATTTCTCTTCATCACGGCTTTACTAATTCGAACAGATTATTAAAATCACACTTTGTTTCAACTTACCTAAGCACCATAAAAAAAACATTTCAACAATTTCTGAGTCATTCCAGAAAAAAACATTACTTAGCTCCACCACTAAACACAATTTGGACAAAGTTTTCTTAAACCTTGTAAACTATTTGTCACGGAAAATTTTTTTTTTCTAAAATAACAAAAAAACAACATTTTTTTACGTTATCTCCACACAGGAAGCCCTGAGGAAAATATTTTCTTTCAATACTGTTTGGAGGGTCTTTTTCGGGAAAGGAAGGAGAGAAAGTGAAGAAAAAGGGTATTAAGGGTAGGTAGGAATCTGGGAGGTCGATATGCCTAGGAGTGACGGACATTTGAATCCTTCCCTCAATTTGCTATGCAAGGCGATGGGTCAAGAGAGACCAGCTGGAGAGGTCTAGGTTAGGTCTCCCTCAACCAATCTCTCTTGAACCGGCCCGCCATGCAGCAGGTGGACAAACGAATTGACAGCCAAGACCTTGACATAAACCAGGGCACCCCTGCTAAGTCACCAAACGAAGCAAATCACTTATTTCGGGAGAGAATTTATCGAAATTTATTCGCATGATATTAGATCCAACCATAGAAAAGAATGGCCATAATCAAAGTTTACTAAGCAGATAAGTACATATTGTAAAAAGAAATATAATTGATGAAAAGTGAAAATAAAATTTAATATTTAAAAAAGCTATCCTAACAAACCATGTTCAAACAAAAATTAATCAACGTGCTTTAAAGGGAAAATAAATGAAAATGCGCTTTTCAATCTCCAATAAATTATTTGCCCCGGGGCAAAGGCGGATCAAATCCTTTGACGCTTGACTTTTCCAGTTGCTAAACGTCTTTTGCAGACGCGAGGGAAAATATATTCAAAAATGTTTTTTTTTCCTTATTTTACTGCTGAAAGCTATAGAGAACGTTATTTTACTGCAATTTAATCACTGCGTTCAAATCTGCTTTACGATTTACGATTGAAATTCTTTTATCGCAGTGGAATATACTCTCAGTAATGTCCTGGTGAAAGACTACACTTCAGAATAACCAATCGTTTTGACCGTGGTTGATCTGAATAGCCAGTAAGGTGGGTCATTTAACAAAAAATGTTATTTTTAAATTCTAAGAGCGATAAAAGGGTGCCTAATGGGTTCAAAACGACGTGTTTAAATTTTTTCAAATTTCTGAAACGATCTTCTTCCTCCGGATTCACTTCAAAGTTTTGAAAATTTTAATATTTTTTTAAATAAAAAAATTTAATTAAATTTTTTTTTCTCGAAACCATATTTTTTGTACTCTTCCATAGCAAATGTAATATATTGTGACGAAATCATTTACAATAAGTCCCAAAATTGAGTCTCGCAAAATAATGCCGAAATTCGAGAGTAAGAATAATTTTGCTGGTATTTGAATACACTGCCTTGAGATAATTTGAACTATATTCAAATATATTTTTTAAGAAATACATGTAAATATTCCCTTTTTTTGCATTTTATTAAAAATTGTTCACTTTAATGGTTTATCTAACATTTTTTTAAGATTTAACAAGGGTGGGTTTTTCTCTATTATGTGAAATTTCGAAGTCAATCGGAGGAAGAAGATGATACCCAAATATTTTCAAAAAAATTACATGATTTTATATCTCCATTTAACACCTTTTATCACTATTAGACAAATCAAAACAAGAAAAAAAATTCCCCATACAGTCGTGACCCACCCTAATAGCCAGGTACTTACCGAATTTTACTCTTTTACATATGCTTTTCCTTCTTGCCCCGAACAAACTCACAACCGGGAAAGGAGTAAAATGGGGAAGAAAAGGAGAAAAGTACATATTCAGACGTCATCATTAAACCAGGTCAAAGCCATTTAGGGCAAAGTTTCGGCTCTGAATGTTGTCATCTACTAAGGCAATATCAAGATAATTTTCAACCACGAAACTACTCGACCACTAGTAATTATTAAATAGCACCGTTTTCATGAAAATAATGACCTAAAAGGCGCATCATAAGTTAATTTATTTTCTCTATCATTTCAAAGACTCAATAATTATTATCTTTTCACATATAAAGATTGGCTAATCTCATAAAACCTCTACCTATTATGCAAATAGAGACTTCTACGGCTTGCATTTTGTCTAAGATTTGCAGCTAGTAAATGTATTCTGACATATCGATATGAATATAAAGATATCAATACAATTTGTTAAATAGTTATTATGGTAATTCTTCTGATTAACAATACAGTTCTAACTATCGGGAGTTTTCATTAATACTTCGGTCTGTCAGAAATTAAGAGAATCGTTTAATATCATATCGTAGTTATGATGAATATCTAAATGGTGTTAGAGTTGGTTCTAAATGATGCTGAGTGTTAATCTGCAGCGGGGGACGGATCACTGAATATAAACGCCTGTACATCGGTTATTTTCGTAACCGTTCGGGGATTGGACCCAAACTTCCGACAATTGTCTCAATCATGCAATTCTACCAACGACACCTAAAGAGACACCTTAAAACTACACATAACTGCATATACTAACGACCTCTGTCGAGAGACGTTAAAAAAAATAAACTCTAACGATATCTTTATTTCTTCAAAATTCGCAAATTCACTTTGTGGCATCATTATTTAATTTGATGAAAACAAATAACTTTGTGTAACGATATATATCTAACGATATCTGTTGAGAGATATTCAAACTACCTACATATTTAAAAACACTACACCTATACTATTAAAATTAAAAAAATAAAATACATATAAAACTTTCTATTACAACACATAAATACTTGCCACACATAATCATAAATAAACACTTAAACACATCAGCACAGGTTCTCCTAGTGAGGTGTTCACGAAACATACAACAATACCTATCCACAGTTTCACCTTCACAAACCTACCTTACACCCAACATAATAAAATTGCAAAATATATTAAGTAAAAATGTTTTCAAAATTGATATTTTAAGTAAAAATGTTAATTAATAGGTAAATACTGTAATACATAGAAATAAATAAATAAATAAAATACTTTTTTTTCCGTATGCACAGATGAGTTCCTAAATCTCTAAGTACACACAAACGTCTGAGGACAATCCTTCTATCATAAAAACCATAGTCAAAGATATCCGTTCTCAGTACAGAAAT
Source organism: Glyphotaelius pellucidus (assembly GCA_936435175.1). Taxonomy (NCBI): domain Eukaryota; kingdom Metazoa; phylum Arthropoda; class Insecta; order Trichoptera; family Limnephilidae; genus Glyphotaelius; species Glyphotaelius pellucidus. Next base: position 26,673,500 of record OW386555.1, on the reverse strand, counting down.
CTTGATTTCTTATCTTAGTATTTTGCGATATTTATAATCTAGGAAGCTTTTCTTGAGCAACAAAGCTTCTAGGAAATCAACTTCACTTATCAATTCTGTATTCAAAGGTGGCCGGCGTTGCGGTTGCCTTTCGCTCGGTAAACTGGAAAATCTATTTCCGGTAGCTTTTCAGGAAATGCATTTCCTATTGCTGGTTTTATCTATAATATTTCCATATTTCAATTTCCCTATAAACCTCCTCTCTACAGAGTTCCTGTACAAGTAGCAGCACTTATAGGAAAAATAAGGTGAGGAATCATTTGAACAACAAGCTAAAAATAAAATGAAAAAAACCTAGGAATGTACCTATGTATGAGATAAATACATATGATGTGACGGTATGCGAATAATCAAACAACTACGTAATCTCATTCCAACTACCACGTCGCATCTCCAAATGGGTAGGCAGAGGGGATGATCCGCATACAACTCTGCCATGGGATAAACTCCTTTTTTCATTCCCGTTCGATCAGCATTTCATCCAAACCATGACCCTACTTGCTTATCGCGCTATATCGTATTTGATGTCACATCGTTTTTCTTAAACTCCTAGAGAAAAGAATCATTTGTTTGCTCGATGTTATTGTTAAAACATCTATGAAAACCTTACCTAATCTTGTTCATTGCGCTAACTGATGTTAGGCTGATGCCTTATATTCATCACGGATCGCAAATCACAGATCACGGATCACGGATCGCGAATCGCGCATCACGGATCACGGATCACGGATCACGAATCAAGGATCACGGATCACGGATCAAGGATCACGGATCACTGATCACGGATAAAGGATCACGGATTACACGAATCACGAATCACGGATCGCGGATCATGGATCACGGATCACGGATCCGGATCACATATCACGTTTCACGGATCACGGGTCACGGATCACAAATCGCGGATCACGGATCACGGATCACGGATCGTGGATCGGGGATCGGGGATCGCGGATCGCTGATCACAAATCACCGATCACGGATCACGGATCACGGATCGTGGATCGGGGATCGCGGATCGCGGATCGCGGATCATGGATCACTGATCATGGATTACACAACATACACAGTTTTATCACAAATGGATCAAACTTCAATAAAAATCTGTCCTCTTTTACTCCTCTTCTTCCAGTTATATGTTTCAATGCCATACATCAAGCTTCAGTCCTGTATTTTGGCCTGCTAAGTCCGCCTCTTTTAACATTTTTTTTATTATTTCCTACTACTGCAATCAGTCCTCCACTAGAATAGTAAAAATGAAATGAATCTTGACCTTTTGTGAATTTTTTACACCCACAGTTTGAAAATTACTTATTTACTTTGTTACATAGAGAAACCCATAGATATATAATTTTATTATGAATTCTTATCACCCTTTAAAGTGTCAGAGCGGCAGACTGTAAAAAATCTTGACGTGACAAATTAACCACAGTCTCCGCTGTACCATAACATCCATTCAACACAGCAATTGAAACAAGCTCACTTTGTAATACGAGGGCTGTTTGCACTAACGACTTAAGCGGTTTATAGGAAAATCTGAATCCACGCTGCAAAGTTTGGGCGCAGCCGAAAAGCAAACAGAGAGAGTTGGGCGCGACGATAATAATATTTTAGAGTACCTATCTGAACAGTTGGTAGGGTTGTCATTTAGATGAAAACAACTAGTTAGATACTGAATAGTCTAAGTAGTAAATTTAGAGATATCACATTTATTGTTTGAATTTCTAGTCGAAGATTAAAAAAGCATTATGCACCTTATGATATCATCAACAAATTTGCTGAAGTAAAAATATCACCGAAACGCACAAACACCTCTTAAATCTGTGATGAAGTATTTGTTTATATATATATATTTTTTTACATTAGCTCCATACAGGAGACCCTAAGGAAAATAATTCCAATCAGGGCCTGCTTCATCTTTGGGGATGCTGTGTGGAGGGTCTTTGAGGGAAGGAAGGAGAGGAAATTCTGGGAAGGAAAAAGGTATGAGTGGTGGATAGGATTCTGGTGTGTCAGGGTGTCAAGGAGTGACGGATGAATCAATCCATCCTTTCCACTGTTACGCAATGCAATGTTCCACGAGACTCCTGCTGGAGAGGTCAAAAGATCTCCCTCAACCAGTCTCCCGATCCGGCCTGCCCCGCCGTTGGTGGGCAGACACACATGCTGCCAAGATCTGGGCAAATCTGACTCCATGAACCCGGGCGCCCCTGTTGAGTCACCAAACGGTGGTATCCTTACCCACCTCTCAAATTGATGGTTTTGATGATTTAATGTCTTTTTTCAACGACTTGCCGAATGTCACATCTTACAAATTTTTTGGTTGCCTGTGATTAGGTATGCTAACCATCTTTTTCTTTCCCTCCGCTTCATGGTTTTTTTTTAGACCCACAACAATTCCTGAGGTTGTCTCCTAATTATCGTGTTTATTTTGATAAAAATGCATTACAATGTAAGTGTTTATTTTATCAGTAGCATTTGTTCTTTCATGTATGCAAAAATAAATAAGTTATAATCTTTAAAGTGTACTAGTGCAAAACGACCACTTGAAACACCCATGGTGTTCTTATCTAAACAGACAATTCAGACTTATTCACAATTCAATATTCAGTACCGCACATTAAAATTTTGATTGCTATCATTGCTACTAATCGGTATTTAAAATAAAAAAAATGGTACATTTTGTAAATAACATGTTATCTCGTTGAGACAGCCTCAACGGGAATGACATAGTTTCACTGGCTCAGGGGGTCAAGCGCAGAGTTATCGATAATTTTAGAATATCGGATCAATAGGCGTAAATTTCTCATACATCAATATACCGAGCACAGTTTCACTGTTGACAGCCAAACCGACACTCAGGGAATAAATAAGAAATCGGTATACGCTAGCGACACTGGCGGATCTGTTTACAAATTCACATTTCGAAACCTCAAACGTTAATCAATTACGTACAAATATTAAAACATAAATATCGATGAGTTAAAATACTAACTTCAGTTAGTGTATACTTTTGCAAACAAATGGGAGTTAATTAGTTAATGAGGCCTTTAGTATTTCAACCATTTCCGTTTTTCAAAAATCGAACGGAATAAATTTATTGCAACTTAGATGCATTATTTAAGTCTATGGATCGCAAATACGACTTCTTTCAATTCAAGAGCTTTGTTAGTTCAATCAGTTCATTAAATTCTACAGTAAATTTATATAAAGAACTACATTATTAAAACATATGGGCGTGCCTAAATTTATCTGTCGATCGGAATATTGTAAACGTGCTCGCAAATTTTGACAACTGACAAAAGATGACGGATTTTGTCAATATTTTATTGATATAGGGTTTTATCGATTGTCCATGCTAGATTATTAGGAAGAAGGATTCAAACGATTTTTAAAATATACATCAGGAGATATAACTCCTAAGATTTTTAATCGGGATTTAAATTTAATTTTTTAATGTAATAATAGTGCTCACGTCAAATAACTAGTGAATCAATAAAGAAAGTTCGTAAATTAATGAGAAATTATAGGTGTATAATAGATTTAGCGCATCCCTAAAAGGATAAGTTTGCTGCGCGTGACGATAACATTATCTCGTGTGTATTGGACTTTGAAAAGCGAGGGGTAGCAGTGGAAACTTGGACAATTAATGCACCCCACTACTGGCAAAGAGGTGTAAACAGCTACACTACACTACGAGAAATTAATTACCGCGTTAGTTTAGGTACAAAGTTATCCCATTTACTATTTACAACGGGAATAGGAAATGCAGTACTACATTGCGGTGGCGTTTCTATTATTTTTGTAGGTCTTTTTTATGTTTCCTTTGTTTGAAATGCAGTCAACTTTGGTAAGCCAACATTCTACTGGGAACTTGCAGGAAACTATATTTAAAATTCCTTGAAACTTTATGTATCGTGTACCTTTTGTTGCTGATTTAAAAAAAGAATTTCTGTAGTTGAAATTGTTTACATAATTATGATGAAATGAATCTGTGATTGTGATTTTACGATCGAAAATGTTCTAAAACAAATTTTCCATTTAAAGTTGCCCATAGCTGGGTAAAATCAGTAGGTCGGAAATAAATTGAAAACTTTACTTGATATTGCAATAAGCTGAAATAGTTATTTTCGAATTTGATTTATTTCAATGTTGTTACTGAAAGCGTTTACTTACATTGTGAAATGTGCATTTCAACGCCGTTCGTCTTGTTTTCAATGCACAAAACACAGTGTAGGTTCAAAACTAAACACTTCGAAATATTATCAAAAATCCACATATTTTCTACATGAATTATTTGGAATTATGTAATTAGCCGCGTTTTATAAATTTTTAATTAAATATCCCAATAGAAGATTTAAAATACGATTTCTTATTAAATACTCTAAAAATGCATACATTAGAAGTCAGACGTAAAATAAACGATTTAACATTTTTATTTAAAATACTTAACTCTAAATTCGACTATTGTGAACTCCTGCAACTCATTAACTTACGGATACCCACAGTAACAACACGACAAAATACAATATTCTACAGCGGCACTCATAAGTGTAACTACATTGCCCACTCTACGATACAACGACTTCACACCATGGGAAATATGTTAACATATTCAATATGATGTTGACATATTCAATATCAACTTGGCGAGTTTTGTGGATCATCTAAAGCATTTGTTCAACACTATTACTAAACACACCTTTTCCCCTGGTTTGCCGATTGCGCGCCCAGGACGCGCCATAAAAAAAAATTGAGATGCGATTTTAAACCTTATTTGTAAAGAAAATGTATGCAGGACAAGGTCAGAATGGCTTCGGGCATTCTAGTTCTTGACGTAACAGATATAAGGAACACACCTAGCCTCTCAAATAATCATCTTTGCACATATCTATGACTTTCGAAATGACATTTCTGCCGCGGGATTTGAGCTGTCAAACTTTGAGCGTCGCATGTCATGAAAAGATCGATAAAACTATCAATTTGTCAAATAAACGCAAGTAATATTATTTGTAAGCATAGATTATTGTTCAGGAAACGTGTTTTGGTAAATATTATATACGATAGCATAAAATAAATCCGCAAAATATTACGTCAAAGTCAAAACATCGGGAAATTTTCGAGTTTCTTCCCTGGCATTTGGGAGGTTAAACCTATAAAATAGCTGTATTTTACCGTTTTAGTTTCTGTGTTTGTATGAATTTATCAAATGTTATGTTATTTTTATTATTTCTTAAGTTTCCAAAGTATCTGTCAAATTAAAATTATACAACAAGTCATGTAAAAGCCCATTGGGCGTTAAATAAATAAATAAAAATAAATACGTGAACTTAAATTGGAACCACAAAAATATTTACTTTATTTATTGGTTCATTATTTGGTAGTTTGATTGTAATGATTGCAGTACTCAAAGATCCAGTGTGATCCTCCTGCCGTGTCTTCAAAAAAGCAGTTTTGAGTAAATAATGTAAAAGAAATTTTCGTCTCCGGTGCCTTTTTAGATGTCTTTTTTAATTTTTTTTTCTTCCACGTTCGTCACTGGTCACCCAATAGAGTAGCCTAACCACCCCAAATTATTCAATACCAACTGATTTTTTTATGTTTTTAATTGAAAAAAAAAACATCAAAAGTCACCGGACACAAAAATTTCATCAATTTTTCTCACGCCAAATAATGGTCAAGAATCATTATTTAAAGTAAGTCAAGTACGTTCCTTAACACCCTCTATATGTATCATGTATTTTTTTTTTCTTCTTAAATATTTCAAATTATTTCACAATCAAACCATTCACCAAATTTGTGAAAGGTTTGATTGTGAAAAGTGTCCAAATCAATTTAAAGTCATTTATCTCAAAATTAGCTTTAAAAAATTAGCTCGTCGCGTAATATATCATATCACGTGGCATGGTTAGCTGCCGATTCCTAAGGCAGATATCCCTTGCAACTCATACAACGTGATTCCCGCACGTTGGCGTTGTAGGTACTCCTAATAGCAAAATAGTGAATTTGTGGGGTTGTCCTGGCAGAATGCTGTATTTTTAGATGCAATATTCTGCCATTGCAGAAGTGTTGTTTTTGGAAGTTACAGCGTTGTGCCACGTAAACAATTCCTTGTGAAGAAATCGTTATAAAAAAATGTATAAGAAAGTTCGCACGTTAACCCACGGTGAAATAAATTGATTGAGCGATATAAAGCCAAAAAGCTGTATCATTAGATACGGCGTGTTGCTATATGCTGGGTTCTTTGATGTGGCTTATGTTATCTTTCGAAAAATCGAATTTAAGCTTTAGTACTCGTTCCTCGACTCCTACGCACCTTTCTTGTTTTCATTCATGCTTCTAGAATACAACATTTCTACAGGGTGCGGCAGAGAGGACGGACGGTTTTAAAAAATCATAAAATAGTTAATTTTTACTCAAAAACAAATTTATTGATGGAATCAGGTTCGCAAGGAAATAGCATTTGAGACAGTCACAAACACAGGAAAATCACATCAGGTATGTGGTGGCCGAAATTGTTGATACAGTGCTGGAGGCGTTCTTGGAAGTTCGCGAAGACTCTCTCCAACATCGCTCTCTCAACTTGGGTGACTTCCACGCGAATTGCGTCCTTCAATTCGTCCAGAGTTCGGAGCTTGTTCTCGTCCTCTAGCCTTGAGGTGTCCCCTCTTGAGCTCCTCTTGGTCTTCTGTTCACCACGCCTGCGAAGTGATTCAACCCAACGAAGGATGGTGTTTCGAGAGGGAACAGCTCTATTTCGATGAATGTTGAAGTGGCGACGAAACTCACGCTGTACGACGGAGACTGACTCATTATTTCGGACGAAACAATCATAGGCGAAAACGCGGCGCTCCACCGTCCACGGCTCCATGACGACAACTGGTAAAAAAATGCTAGGAACTCACGAGTCAATCAGCACCCCCCCACCTCTCTCGTAGACGGAGGGGGAGAGTACTACCCATCTCAAAAACGTCCGTCCTCTTTGCCGCACCCTGTATAACATTGACGTCATCATTACGTATCGAAAATGGTCTATTTTCGGATCGTGTGAATACTTAACCCGTCAGATTAATTCGTTCGTTTTTCGGAAAAACTCATGTAGCTTTAATCGTTGTGCCTCCCGAAGGGGAAGTGTGATCTGTTAAACGGTGTTAGAAGGAGAATACAACTCTAAAAATGAACCATAAAATAAGTAAAATGAACACCTCCATGAAACCAAAGTTTCGCCAAAGGATCGCAATTTGAAACATTGAGAATTTTTTATCAATTATTTTAACATGGAATGACAAAAAAGTGAGGTGATGATAGTGTTGATAAAACATTCGTCTAATAAATAATATGCACTTTTTCGTTACCACAAATTTTAGTTGGAAAAAAAAGGCGAGCCATTTTTTAACTTTTTTATATTTGCATGCAAAAATTTCGTTTTTTGAAATTCGTATGTTTATTTCAAATTGTTAAATTTGAAAAAATATTTTATTACCTATCTAAAACAGTTTTTAGTTTTCAGATACGTTCAGAAATATTCCATTTATTTGGATTTCATTGCAAAGCGGAAATAATTTGACCTTCTGACAAAATATGGCGGAGGCCTGAGGGGTTAAGTAATCTTATTGATTTTCCTCGGATCATTAAGTGGTTGGAAATAACAAAGGTGTTTTGGAAGTGTGTCTTCTTCATCTCGTGCCCTGTCCATTCAACGTTGGCCTTGCGGACTTTGCTTACTGTGGCCCTGAACAGCTCTACAGTAGGCTGGTCAAACCATTGTCTCAGGTTTTTTAGCACGGATGTTATTTTTCTTCCAAGGCCCCGAATTCCGGCAACCTTTTCCTGCATTATGAGACGCAAGATCTCGTACTACTCTGGATGTCTCGTCGAATGTCCTAGATATTGGAATTTTCGGATTTTTATTGTTTTAATAATTTCTTGTTCTTTATTCATCCGAACCATAACATCTTCATTTGTAACTCGATGGAACTCGAAGAGGTTCGCTTCTTGGGCGCAATTCATCTGTGAGATTAAATCAACATTTCATTTTTTTCCCTCAGTTTAATTGTGTTTGCGTTCCAAAAGTCATATAAAAGCATGAAACAAAGAATAATGTTACCAATATACAAATCATATAACGTTAACAAAATCAGCAAAGGCAGGTTCTTATTAAATAAATTCGAGTGCAATTAACACGCGGTAGCGACGACACTTTACCAACACAATCTCAACCAATGAAGAGCGAAGGATTCTTGAAAAGTGAGGTCATAATAAAAACGGCCAACGAGCGCAGACCTCGCGTCATTTCCGTTTTATATCTCAACCAATAGGAGCTTTGATAGGAGTTTGATGCTTCGCATTCCGTTTCATCCGAATTCCAAGTCATAACGGGGCTATAGAAGTTTCACTTCAAAAAGTTTCATGACTTTGTGTGGTAACACTTTAAAAAAAGTAGGAAGGTAACATAAAATAACATTGTGACTGGTCAAGAACAAATGAAAGAAATGAATAAACAGACATTTTACTCTGGAATGCAGTATTGAAACATTTACTTTCACAATCGCGCGCAATTCATTTGACAAATTATTGCATACCTAGCAGCGAGACAATGCACACGAGACGAACGGAAACTGGCCCTTTGTGAGTGAGGAAAATTCAAGATGCAAAACCCATCGAGCGCCGATTTTTACACTTTGGCACAAAAATAACAGATCACTTCATCTCACAAATTAGTAGCGCCCGACGGAAGGTTAAACCAGGTATCAACGTTCGAGTAATAATAGTTCTGAACTACAATTTACAAACTTAAGTCAGATATCCGTTTAATAGTTAAGATTAAAACGTGGATACTACGCGATAAGTCGCTTTGTGTTAGCATCAAATTGCTATCCAAATAATTAAAGTTCCTAGAACTCCATCCAAACGAGGGATGCATCGGCGTGTAAAACCACGCGCGAGGGAGTTCTAGATTGCATGCATGAATAAATATTATTGCGAAGCATATTATTATCTTGATTAGAGAAACAACCGTGATAGTGGAATGTCTGTTATAGTTAACACATAATCTACGCCCACACAACTCCTAATAACGTAGTCTTCTCGTTGTAAGCCGGCAGACTGCGATTTAGTCGAGTTTCCACAATTCGTCGATCATATTATAACACCGCGTATCTCATTTTACACAGAGAACAAAAAACGTTTGGTTTATCAAATAAAAATGGCACTTAAGTGGATTGTAAAACACGTAACAAACAAAGAGCATTTGATTGCATTTTTATCACTGGGAAACAAGAAAGGCAGGATAAGGCCTTACTTCAAATATTGATGATTTTATTCCTTCAACCACTGGTCACTTACGGAGGTATTCTGGTCTAAAAAAAAATCTTTCAAAGTTTAGATATTATTTTGATGGTGTAGATATTCAAAAATACCTCCTTAAAAGGATTTTTCGAAATTAAGGATATTTTAAAAGTCATAACCATTTAAGGATGGGTTGTTTCAAAAAATTTGATGGATTCATCAAATATTTGAGATTGATTTTCACATTCTGTGTAGGTTCTATTCAAGTTCTGTTATTATATCGTTATAGGACAGCTGCTTCACAAAACTGAAATAATAACAGAACTTGAATAGAAATAACACAAAACGTGAAAATTAACATCAAATATTTGATGAATCCATCAAATTTTTTGTAACAACCCGTCCTTAGTGTCGTGGCAATAGACAGAATCTAGCTAGAATCTAAATAGACCAAAACTTTAAACGCCTTTTTCTAGAAACTACTTTTTCGAAATGTTTGTCACAAAATCTCGAGTTCTAATAAACCAATTTTCTTGAAATTTGGCATGAATTTTTTTTATGCATTCCATTATGGTAAGTAAAAATTTAAAATTTTAATTTTTACAATTTTTAAGAATTCGGAAAAGTTATAAAATAACTGAAAAATATCATTTTTTTTTAAGTAGCCGCCATTTTTAGTCAATATAAATCTATTTTTACATCTCAAATGACTATAATTTTACGTATTTTTCATTTGAAAAATGTGTACAGTAAGGTCTCATGAAAAACGAAGCATTGTACCCCATAAATTCAGTTCAATATTGGCTCTTGTAGTCCTTGTAAATTTTGCTAAATAAATGAGTTAGTATTTATATTAAACTGTGTCTAATATAAACAGACTTCAGAATATCTCCGTAGAGACGTTAAACACGGGGTAAAGAGCAACAGAACATTAAGCCCTTGAAAATATACGGCGAAATTAAAACGTTTGCGCCATGAGATTATTTACCTGCGGGCAACAGCTTAACGATGAACTAAATTCAATCTGTTCTGTCTTTATCCAATATGGCATCATTACGAACTTAAATATTTTTTAAATAATTATTTAATGAATCTGGATTAAAGATGTGATATAAACTTTCGGCATGCCATGATGCAAAATACAACTTTGGTTGCCATGAGATACCTGTATTAATATATATGCATGTAGGGGCTTTTAATGTTGGCGCTTATTAATGTCGTTGAATGATAATCATGGAGTAAAATGTGCTAATTAAATTTTGTGGGACCAGCAGAATAATAGCAGGTAACTTATTATTGAGAAACGTTATTATAGCCCGTGCGTAACTATGTTCCGTGCAGTTGAACACATCTACTACTTCTGAGAAAGTACTGCCAACTTCACGCAATCTATGTACAAAGGAGTATCTAAATAACTCAGTCATGATACTGTTGTTGTAATTAAAAATAATTTTATATCGAGTAGTTCTTGTTGGTATATGGGAGGTAATTAAGCTTAATAAATCAGGGCTGTAGATATTTGTATTAACAACTATAAAAATAAGAATTAAGTAGGACACGAGTCTTCTCCCTGAGAGTTTTACTAATTTTAATTCACTTTTAACGTTTAAAAAATTATTAATTATCATAATATAGTAAAATTTATAAGAAAAAAAAATTGGTTGTCTGACGGTTTACGGACGATAATTTTACGCGATAACGTCACGAGCCGAACGCTTAAGCCGAACGCCCGGTTCAGGCGGAACGTGACATCGTGAAAGCTTGACAGCGTGACAATGAGTCATGCTTTATCGTGAATGCGGCCGGCGTTCATCAATTTATAAGACGTCATCACGTCAATAAACCTCTTCTTTCATTATCGAATGGGGCTTAGGGGTTGGAATAACTTAGCGCATGTGACAAGCTGTGAAGGACAGCCGGCAACGTTTCCTTACCTAGTCACGTAGTTTTGGTTATAGCGTGAGCAATGGGATGATGCGTATCACCCACAAAACAAGTCACTGTACCCTTTAGTGGCAAAAACTCCGTCACTATACGCGCAATATTGCCATTTTGTTAAAGGTATTCTGTTCTGTTTTCGAACTTACGAGATGGATTGTAGTTTTTACGTTTTAGTTTTTTCGTTGCATTACTTTGGAGCATTGTCAGTTGAACCACGGCTTCAAGCCCACAACAGTTTCCTTACCAGTAGATTGAATGAACTCAGCCTTCTCGAATGCGATGACTTCTTACGACAAATTCTTAAGTACATCTTGAGGGGTCCGAAGCTCGCAGATCGAACTAATCTGCTGATCTATAGTTTCTCTTCAGCCTCTCATTTGGTGGTTTGAAGTTGACGGGGATCGTCACCAGGTAAGTCGGAGGATCCTTAAGGCACTATAACCTCAATCTTGTAACATTGTGGCACAGTGGTTAAAAAACGTAATGTCGGCCAGCCCATTCCGTTGATCCCGAGAACTTCAACCATGGTTTACGTATTATGAACTTGAAGTCCCCCAGAACTACAAACTCGGCCGAAGAGTAACGGGATAAGAGATCACTAACTATCTTGCTCAAATCTTTGAAGAGATCGGGTATGTCTGATTCGCTAAGGTAATTCGCCGTATAAAACAATGGAAAAGCTTGCATCTTTTTGGTCCTATATTTTTTTTAACAAAGGAATTTGTACAAAATTTCCAGGGGCTCAAATATAGTAATATCAATAACTTTAAAATAATCAATCGATAGGCGTAACTTCCGAAGATTGTATGTCAATTTTTGAAGCAGGGTTTCAACGTTGACAGCCAAACCGATATTGATAGGGAAAACATAAGAAATTGATATTTATGGCTGAAGTATTTTATGAATTAATTTACATTCCGTTGCGTAAAACGCCAAAAAAATACTAAAAAATATTAATTAATTTACAAGGTTGAATTGAAATAGTAACCTAAATATGCATTGGCAGTTCGCATTTAATTTGTGACACAAAACGGGAGTTACTTAGATAATAAAGTGTTTATTGACATTTGCTTCTCAAAGATTGAATAGAATAAATACCTAGGTCGCATATTAGATGAATTATTATCCATGGATCGCGTGCACGACTTCTTTCAATTCTAAGAACTTCGTTAGTAGAACACCATTCAATAATAAGCCAGTAGTTTTGCGTAACAAAAGACATTATTCAAACATATAAGATTAATGACAGTTTATCAAAACTTTACTGATATTAAGGATCCCGCGCTAAAATTCATCGACCGTTGGTTGGAATATCTTATATCACGACCGTGCTCGCAAATATTGATTTAGTCAATATCGTATTGATATAAGGTTTAATCGATCGTCTGTAACAGACTTCCAGGACCAAGAAGCTTTCTGTAATCTTATTGTAATAATGTCAAAAGTTACATGAAATGCAATTCTTGCGATAGTTTACTACGTAACGAACATATTCTCTATTATTTTCCAACCGTCGCTGCCACCATAGGTATACACTCTTTGAATATTCACAAGTATTAACATCGTTGTTCAAAGAAGGCTACAACACTCCATTGTAGAGCTTTTTAATATGCGAAAGCTTTCACGTTAGGGGTGCCTTTTTGTGAGGGGGTTATTTATCCCCCCCACTTGCCCTTTCTGTGAAAGGCCCGCTCAGAGAGTCGATAGTGGGACCTTTTGAATAAATTGCCGTTCATTCGAGTCAAGTATTTGCTTGACTTTTAGTGGGGATTTAAAGGTAAATAATTTAACTATATGACTTACATTTTTACAAGACGTATAAACATTAGGGTGAACCGAAAAAAACTTTTTCTTACGAGTACAAAAAAAAATGCAAAATTGAAAAACATGTCAGTCTTCCACAAGAGGCTACAGGTTTAAGATTTTTTTTTCTAATATTAAAAATTGTGAAAAGTGTGTCTGAAAAGGTTCCCTTTGATTTATCGTTCTCAGCACCATTGTCACTAATTCACAAAAATAAGCTTAGTTTTATAAAATTCTTCAATTTTAGGCCAAGTGCGGATGACCCACTCTGTGACTGTGACTGGTGACCCACACCAAATCTTGCAAGTGAGTTTATTTTATTTAGATTCTTACTTCTATTTCACGCCACGTAGCTTTAATTTTTCAACTGAGAAAAAAAAATCCTACATTAAAATAAACAGATATACGTAAAAATTAAATATTTAAGAAAGTTTCAAACTTTAGGTCTCTACGTATGACAAGTGTCAACCGTGTACATACACGGTTGACATTTGTCATACGAGAACGGGTCATTTTTTCCTCTCGTTCTTGAGTACAACAGCTCGGCTATGGAACGATTTGCCGGCCTCTATGTTTCCTCCCTCCTACAACATGGGTCTTTTCAAGACCAATGTTCATTCCTTCCTCTCCTAAAAAAGACCCTCCACACAGCAACCCAGATGACATAGGCCTTGAGGGAAATTATTTTCCTCAGGGCCTCCTGTGTGGAGTTTATGTAAAAAATAAAAAAAATAAAAAAAACCACAAAATCAGAAATTAGTCAACGGGTAATGAGAAATCTTCTTTGCAAACTTTGACGTCCTTAGCCAACTTAAAACCCTGTCCAACTGAATTGATGAAGTGTATTTTGGTTTATTTGGGGACAATATTAAATGACAGATAGATATGTAATGGTGTCTGTAACAGACTTAACTACGCGAGATTTGTTAAAAAATTAAGGAAGTGGATTCGGCAACTGAACTCCGCTGAACTGTAACAAGTTAGTTAGTTGGTAAATGACTCCAAGATAGGTAATTCCTTGAGCTAATTACACGCCAGGGCGCTGTTTGTTGTTCAACTATTGCTTAATTACTGCGAATATCTGTTCAGATATTCAAATTACAGTAACGCGGAAGCGTACAGTACCAGGTAGGGCTGTTGTTGGCGGCATGTGCTCTCAGTATCGCCCTGGTTAAAGATCAGCATTCAAAATTAAAACGATGCTTAAAATGGGCTAACCAGTGTTTAAATATTAGATCTGAATAGCCGAGTACTGCCCAAACTACCTTTTTATCGATATCCTTCCTTCTCCCTCCCATCACGTCTCATTTAGACACGCCCAAGTCCCGCTGGCTCCTGGCAATAATACTTTTGTGCGATAGTAACGACTGGAGCGACAGCGCAATTTAAAACATTTTTCTGATTGGTGAACATTTTGAATATTTTCCGCGAACATTAAAAAATCGGTTCCATGCCAACTGAGAAAAAAGTCAACTCAACACCTTGAAAAAACGTAAAAAGCTATGAAAAAAGTTATTTTAAATTAGCCGATAACCCTAACCTAACATAACGTATTTAACCATTTTTTTTTTTATATATATGTTTTTATCGCTCTAAACCACTTATCTGAGATGGTTCTGAGTTGTTTTCATTCCGAGTTATCCGGTCACCTAAAAAATCATATCTCCGAATTTTAATATGGAAACATACAAACCTATTATAGTTCTTTACAGCCAATAAATTTACCCACCTTTTGTCAATTATCGCATATTCGTAGAATTTATAAAATAAATATTATAAAACCGGAAACTTCTACTTAATTACTTACAAATAAGGGAAAATTTGCCAAAATTGGCAGCAAAGCAATCCGAGGTATTTTAAATAGTGCCATATTGTATCAAAAAACACTCCAGTAGGTAACACTATGACAGCTCTTAGTAAAATTTGCCTTAAATACTAAATAATCCACGTATTTGAGGTACAATAATATTGGCAACCCAAATCTTGCTTTTCATTATATATCATATTATTTTAACCTTGAGATAAGTTGAAATTTTGAATGAGGGTAATGTTTTTAAGGTCAGTGTAATTTTCTCCTCGTTTGTTTTGATGTGTGTGGATTTTCCTCGCTGCGTTATTTTTGTAGTGTTATCTTAGCATAATTTAGGAGGCGGGTATGGGTACCGCCACCCTGGCAACCATTTATTGGATAACAAATACCTCTGCCGTAGATCACCTCAAGAAGGAGACCTTTGGACCTTTCCATTAGGACTTTCTAGCATCATAGTCTTGCACCACTGTGGGAGGGATGGATTCACACTTCCATCCTCAATTCGATTATGTAGAAAGAGATTAACTTACTTATATGTCCCTAGCAAGCATACTCGTGGGAGATCCTATGCCCTTTTTTGTGCTCCAAAAGCGAGAACTTCTTCCTATCAGAATGGCCCAATAAACAGAGCAACTCAACTGCTTCACTGTTCTGCATTGACCATCGACATTTTCAATGTCACTTATAGACAGTTTAGTTACTTATTTTGTCACATGTCACAAAATAATATAACTACCCCCATTCACTACGTTTGGTAATTTAGCAGGGGTGCTCGACATCATGGGGCGAGCTTTATCAAGGTCTTGGAGGCGGATGGCTAGGACACACTGAACCCAAGGTTCCTACCCACCCCTTAAACCCTTTTCCTTCTCAGAACTCTCCGCTCCTTCCTTTCATTAAAAAACCCTCCACACAGCATCCCCAAAGATGACATAGACCCTGAGGGAAATTATTTTCCTCAGGGTCATCTGTGTGGAGTTCACGCAAAAAAAAATCAATTTTTTATTTGTAATCTTATCCATGGTACAACAGTTTTAAAGAGAACAGATGATGTGTAAAACTTGCTATTTTAATTGTAATATAATTAAAACAACTTGTAACTTAAATTAATTGAATGTGTTACTTAAATAACTAACTTAATTTGATACTAAATTTGTTACTTAAACTCCTTAAATGAATTGCATAAGTTAATAACTGTACACTTTACCTACCCAATCTGTAAACTTCATCCGCCATAACACAGGGGCATCCCTAGCATGGCGGATGATTTAACACAATGTTTTTGTTCATTGTATAAACTTCTTTTAATAAATAAATTAGTAAAAACATGAAAAATAAATATTACTCTTAGGGATTCTTGCCTCCAGATTCCTACCCACCTCTTATACCTTTTTTCTTCTCAGAACTTCATATCTTTCTTTTTCAAAATACCCTTAACACATCATGCCCAAAGATAAGCCCTCACGGGAATCATTTTCCTCATGGCTTCCTGTGTGGAGCTAATATAAAAAAAGTGTTCTCGTATAAATCTTATAACACCCTGTATACATACAAACTGATTGATTTTTATAACCATTGCGGTGCAAGCATGAAAACATCTTTTTGAGAAGAACACTTCATTAAATTTAATAAAAACAATGCTGTTCAGAAAAGAAGTGGAGACACCCTTGCTAACATAATACGTAGCTATCAAACGTAATGCTACGAGCACTAGTACAATTATTTCCATCTCATTTGCACCGCCACTCTTGTTAGCTCTGCTGATGTCTATCAAATGCGGATTATCCAGCGAAGGTTAATAGAACGTGAAACCAAGAAAAGGGTTGTCACAACAAAACATATTAATTGCGTAGAAAAAGAAGAATACTTCTCTTAAGTCATTATTTTCGGTGACCCGGATTTTGATCCCCAACAGTTGAACCCCCGGCAGTTGAACCCCCAACATTTGATCCCCCAACAGTTGATCCCCCGACAGTTAATTCCCCTGACAGTTGATCCCCCGACAGTTGATCTCCCGACAATTGATCTCCCGACAATTGATCCCCCAACAGTTGATCCCCCGACAGTTAATTCCCCAACAGTTGATCCCCCGACAGTTGATCCCCCAACAGTTGATCCCCCGACAGTTGATCCCCCAACAGTTGATCCCCCGACAGTTAATCACCCTGACAGTTGATCCCCCAAAAGTTGATCCTTCGAAAGTTAATCCCCCAACAGTTGATCCCTCAGATAGTTCATTCCTCGGGCGTTTGAACCCTCGAATTTTTGATCCCACGGACAATTGATCCCTCTGACACTTGATCTCTCTAATGATCAATTCTGTTGTAAATATTTCCTCTTGGTAACTTATGCAGAACGAATAACATATACGGACGTAAAACAAAAGTCGTTACACTTATATCTGTAAGAATCTTGAGTGAAAATCGGCAATACAAACATTTATACTAATAATAAAGCCAGAGAATGTAAAAAGAGGATATACCCTCTTATCATCTTCTCTGCGTAGGTTTCTAGAGAGGAAGTATAACAGAAATAATTCTTTGGGGGGATCAAGTCAAGATCGAGGGATCAACTGTCCGGGATCAAGCATACTGGAATTATTGTTTTCATGACCAAATAAGGCAAATCCACTGACAGTTTGTTTATAAAGCTGTTCAAAAAATTTCACTTCTATTTCTACAGTTTTAGGTAAATATTTCTTCTTCTATTTAATTCATGAGCTTCCTTAAGGCCAAACAGAGGCAGGTTTCTGTGCTTAAAGGCTGTTTTGAGTGCCTAAAAGATAAAGTAAAATATAAAAAATAATCTTAATTGTTTGAAACTGTAAGAATAATGACAACAAATATTACGAGAAAATTATTTAAATGGTATCCTGTAAAAGTGGTACAAAAACTAATTATTAAAGTAATTTTGAAAAAACAACCAACGTCGCCTTCAACATCGTTGATCAAAATCTTCGAAGTACCAACAATTAAAGACTCAATATTAAAAAAGATTCAATATAACAAATATTTGAAGAAAATGTAATCAAAGGTTTAATCTTAACTCGTCATTAAGAGAAATGTAAACGCTAGAAATATTTCAATTCCCATGCCTACAAAATTTAAGATCACGCGTCGTATTTGCACGAGGCGACTAAGCGAAAAATTTTATAAGAATGAAAAAAGTTTGAACATACAGAACCTCAAAAATAGTCTTAGCCATAAAGGGATATTTAAAAAAAATTGTTTCTTATATTACTTCATAGTTAAGTCATGAAAAAAACATTTTTTTGTGGTTTACGCTTATATTTTTTGTTAAGTAAATAACATCACCACTCAAAATCTTTTAACTTTATTTCATGCCATATTAAAAATTAACGTCACAACATCCTGGGACTTTAGTTTACATTTATTGTACATTCTACGTAAAATTATGTTATAATAATGAAATAACTCCTACGCCAAGCTCAAGAGCAAGCAATCTTAATTGGCGTAAAATATGTATTTCACTATTTTGTTTTGCCTAAAATTATGTTCAATGCTTTAACAATGTTACAAATTAAGCAATAAAATTTTTACGCACGCTTGACTTGGGGAGTAAGCTGGTTACGAGAGCGTTACGAAAAGTGTCGGGCGAGGCGAACGGAAGTTGAGAGGGAGATATAAGTTAGTGAAGTTAGAAAGATAGAGAGTTACGTTTCGTATATTACTGTAGAGGCAAGAGAGAGAGGTGCGAGCACGCATTTTCTTTCTCTTTTTCTCTCGGAGCCAGTTAAGTTTCGTATATCTAAGACACAGTGCAGACCTTTTGTCTGTATCACACTGTAGGAGCAAGAGAGAGCAGTGCGTGCGCACATTTTCTTTCTCTCTTCCTCTCATAGAAGTTTTACCTCAGTCATGTGGTCTAAAGCACACTCGTAAATATATTAAAACAACATAAAATAGTGCTTTTAAGAAGGCATTAACCAAAAGTATAACATGTTTAAATAAGAAAAAGTTTCTTCATTATTGCATTAAAATTCAACCTGCATTACCGTCTCTTTTAACTACATCTCTGAGAAAGTTTCTAAGAGTAATCTTGCTGGAATTCACTTGATTTGACTCTAGTTCCCTTTTCAACGAGCGTGATTGCAGAATCGCCTTTACCAAGATTACTTGGAGCAGAGATGCAGTGAAGGAAAATTCACTACTAAAGGAGCTAATAATTACAAGTTATTATTTCCTGAAGGATCAGGCAGCTTTTGTGAAAATTATTTTACAAGTTTTCTTTTCACACAGATTTGATACTAGCGCAGACCCGTGAAACATAACGGAAAAGAGTCGTCGCGTTGTTGCATACTAGTTTCCCGTTGAAACGTATTCCACAATTATCACTCGAATAGCAGTGCGTGGTACCGGATTCGATGGTTTCCGGTCGTTCAGAGCGTCAGAGCGTCGAGCGTCGGAAGTCAATTTGGACTAATTCTAGGTAAAAAAAAAATCGGTTCGTGTCTCATCTATACTAATATTATTAATCCAAAACTGCTCGAGTTTGTTTGTTACGCTTTCACGCATAAAACAATAAAACGATTTTACAAATTATTTTGCCAATAGAAAGCTAAATTTTATGTAAAGACTTAGGTGTAAGCTCCGGCGTTATGAAATTATAAATATTAATTTTTTTATATATTTTTTTTATTTTTATTTTTTTTTTTGTTCATCTTAAAAATGGTACACATTAAAGTGATACTGGTCTTCCATTAAATGCATTTGCTTGTGGATGGAAGAAGAGTTTACATTTTATTTATACATTTAAACAGTCACGTAATTCACATAAATAATTAGTGCAGTTAATACAAACACATCGCAATCTTTAACTAAAAGACATCCATGCATTACGTAAGAGTATAATTTTTAGTGTTACATTCATGTGGAAATAGGGGAAGCAGTCTTCCCGTTGCTGATTTCTTTAAAATGATTTTTGATAGAGTTCGATAATTGTATTTTTTTATTAATGATTCTGATTTCTATGGGTAGGTTGTTAAAGAAATATTTACCTTGATACGAACAATGATGTTGGGCAAAAGAAGTGTTTAGTTTCGGGCATACAAATACATGTTTGAGTCTGGTATGATTTTCCGTTACGAATGAGTGTTTTTCTTTTTCTTTTACAATTCGTAAGATTGAATTTTTTATAAATAGGTTTTTGAATGTTGGGACTTTAAATTCTTCATATATTTTTTATACGTTTTCTGTCGCTAACAAAAGCGAATTATTGCTAACGTCAGAAAACAAATCGTTGCCGTGGAAACGATGTTGATATATTTGCGAGAAATATTATTTCAGGCGTCGTAGTTAATATCTATCTATCCATTTAAATTAAAATGAATCCTCGAAATGTTGGTACCTACGCGCGTAACTTCCGAACGACTGAACCAAATTGGATAATTCTGTTTTTACTGCTGGTGAGCTCTGGCATTATGAATTTTAAGTAGTACGCGAGCTTCTTGAAAACTAAATGTACCGAGAATGAATGTATGGAATGTGGGAGAGGGGAGGGGGTATAATTGATAAGTGCGAGGGCTACAGTAATGTACCCCTAATACCATGCGAGCGAAGCCGCATGCAATAAAGCTAGTCTAAATATATAATGGTGTAGCCTGAATTCCGGACAAATCAGTTCTATTTTTGAAAACGGCATTTTAAATAATTTTCTGTTAAAAATAATATATTACAGTTAGGTACATTATCTCTTGTCTGGATTCTGCAAATAAAAATTTCCAATTTTTTGAAAATGAAGCGTAAATTCAAAGTAAAAGTTCGTCGAACTGGAGTCACCGATATTAATATTTTTAATATATATCCGTTTAACCTTTAAAAAAATTCCTGGAAAATCTACGTGCCGTACAATTTTTTAATAAATAATGTCGGCGGGTAATTGGTCCCACACATAAATAAATCCCAAAGCTAATTTTAACAAAGATTGAAAGGTTAAGAAAAAAATTTCCTATGTCGAGTTTTTTTTTTTAAATGATAATTATTTTTAGATTATTGAAATTTTTTCTACAAGACATAATAAACGTTAACAAAATAATTATAAAAACAAGACATAAAACCCTGGTCACCCACCATCAATAATTCTCCTAGAACAACAGTGAAGTGTTACAAATAGTGAGAGGTTTGTGCTGTTGTCAAGGACAAGGTATACATTAGGTTGGCTACATCTTCTTATATATAAAAATCAAGATTTTTTTGTTCGTATTTTATACGCTACCATACCGTTCATCCAATTGCGATGAAACTTTGGTGAATTGTTGTGCGCATGCCCGCAAAGCTTATAGGCTATAAATAATGGTTAACTATGATAAAGCTTTGGCGTTATGAAATTTGTATAAAAATTACTACAGGTGGTGCGCAAGCGGTTTCAAAATGTGTGTATTTTATATATTAGATATATATATATATAGAGGGAAGGCAGGAGTGGGAGGGTAACGAAGGGAGAGGGTAACGAAGGGTTTGCGGGAGGGGTAACAAGGGATGGCAAGGCGGAGAAGATGGATTGGGAACGTGTACTACATTGTGGACACATATACTACATACGAGTACTACACGGAGAAAATAATAAAAAAATCCGTTTTGAGTAGATTAGATCATTTTAGTAGATCCTCTTTGTGAAAATTCTCCTCAATTTTGATTCTAACAATGGTGGAATTATAATAATATATTGGAACAAATTTAAACTTTTTCAACTTTTTCAAATATCAATTATATATCTAACACACAGAGTGCTGCAGAGATCCTGGGTTCGAGTCCCAGTTGCAAATGATTCCGTTTTATTTTTGTTTGCCTTTCATATTCTCGTTGAGATTTATTAGTATTATTTTCTTATTTATAATGTTTATAGCAGTTGTAGTCTGCTATGTAAATGGACTAAAGGTTATAAAGCATGTTCTTCCGTCGATTGATAGTTTTTTTTTTATATTAGTACGCATCTTGGTCTTAATATCATACTTTGAAAATTTCTCCTAAGATGTCAGGTTTGGACAGCGTTGCTGATCAAGCCATTAGTTATAACTTGTGCAGATGCCAAGAACAGAACATCGTTGAAAAACAAATCGTATCAAATTTTTCACAATTTGGTTAATTTTAAATGATATATTTGCCTGAAGCTTAATTGCTTGCAGTTGACAATACTTTCTCAGAAGTAGTAGATATGTTTAACTCTACGGAAAATAGTTTCAAACGGGCCATAATAACTTACCTTAGTAATAATAATCAATGTTATAGTACACATAATTTAATTAGCATATCTTACTTCAAGATTACCTTTTCACTAAATTATTATGTGTATCAGATGTTTGCAAAAGCCCGTGTAATATAAATAAATTTATAAATATTACATATCTGCAATCTTTCTTTCAAAAGCATCACATTACGTATCTTGTATCTTACTGATCTTCGTGTCGCGGTGTCTGTGTGATTTAAAGTGATGACTTTAAGATTGATGGTCTCCATGGTGACGGAGAGACGAGGACAGATGGCGCGTATTGTTATCTCTGACGGAGGACAAATGGAGAAGATGATGCGACCATGTCCATTAAGGAGTTATGTAATGTGAGGGCGATACGTCGGCGTCGTGGATTCTATTTGTAATGAACTACTAAACTAGCGGGAGCGGTGTTATCGGGATTATGGAAAATGACAGTGGGAAGAGAAAATACTTCCTTCGTTGAAAAAATAAAGTAATTTAGCTCTAAAGAGTTTTGTGGACAACGTATATTTGTTAGATAATTTTAGTAATTTGCTACCGGTTTCGTGCCAGTGAATGACATGTTCGTGCCATTCACTGGCGTTCTTCAAACTTACTCCAATAAGTACAGAAATGGTTACATATTATCAAATATAAGAGACAAGCCATATCTTCAATGAAGAAACATTTAGTTAAAATATTCAAATATGAATACATTCTTTAGTTGGTGCGTCCTAGAAATCTTATAAATAAACAAATAAGAAATTAAAAAAATTAACCCTCCGTGCACCAGGTGGGGCGTGACATACCCCAGTTCTTCAAAAATCGCAATAATTTGAAAACTGTGATAGTGCCGACGTTCAAATTCTCAGTAGCTGGAATTGCCGCTCCGATCAGTGTTGCTAAGTCAGTCCGCCAGACACGCTCCTAAAGTGCTTATGGGTATCACACACCCCATCTCGTTCGGTGCGTTGATAAAAAGGTACATAAATATCTTTCCTGCGTTAAATTTATGCTTAAAATGGGAAAGTTAAAAAAATTACTTTGTTTAATTATTATAAAATATATTGTAAGTAGTTTGTTAAATTAAAACGATTGTGAAAATGATAAAATGTAACTTTTTTTTACATTAACTCCACACAGGAGGTCCTGAGGAAAATAATTTCCCTCAGGGCCTATGTCATCTTTGAAGGTGCTGAGTGGAGGGTGTTTTAAAATCAGTACTTAAGAAAATGATTGAAACAGCTCGCGTGCCATCTAATACAATTTTTTTATTAAAATTTTCACTTTTCATATTGTTTTACAAAGATTCGTTTTTGAATATTGTGGTGTATCGTAAAGCTTCCGCCTTGTAGAGACAGATGGCGGTGACATCAACTATCGGTAGAATCCGCTAGATGGCAAGCCGTAGTGCTTAAGTTCTCCGGCAGGGGTCAGGACAGCTCAGAGGCTGTGTTTTTAATGTTCACTCGCCAGAACCATTATAGCCAGCTCCTAGTTAGGTTGACTACCTTAGTCCCAATTGTATACGCAAAGTATAAATAAATCGCAGATAATGAACCAGAGTCTATTATTTAAGAAGTTATCTCCATCCAAGGTATTAAAGAATCTGTTAGTGTGTCTACAAAATAACAGAACACTACAAAAATTATATAAAAAATCAATCAAATTTGGTTCCTTACACAGGAATCTATTTAAAATATATATAATTATTACTTTGTACTTCGAGTAAATTCATTAATTTAAACAGTTTATTCGAAAATTGTATTTTTATTGAATAATAATAATAATAATAATAATAATAATATTGTTGTAATGATCCAGAAATCTTTACACCCTCGCGAAGATTTCAAGATCATTGAGTCTGAAAAGTTTTTTTATAAAATCACTTACGAAACTTTCAAAAATGTCACAATTTAAGATGAAATTTTGTAAATTGAATATATGGTGTGCAAAATGTTATTCTTAAATTGTGACATTTAAAAAGTTTCATAAGTGATTTTATTAAAAAACTGCTTAGAAGTATTGTCAAATGGTTGTAATGAACCAGAAATCTTTGCAAGGGTGGAAAGAAGGTATTTTGAAAGTTTCAAAACACATAAACGACTTATACACATAAGCAAGCATATTTTGATTTTCATGTTTCATTAGACTTCAATAATTTAGGCACATTTAACATGTTATATAAAACCCTAGTACGATGCCAAATAGAGTATAACTCTACGTTATGGTCTCCCTTTTAAAATATTCATTCCTACAACATTGAAAAGATTCAACATAAGTACCTAAGGTATATAAACTATAAATTGCATATTCCTGTACAAAACATTGATTAAAATTACCTACTGGATAAAATGTCCATATTAAAACTTTCAGAAAGAAGAATAAACACAGACTTAATACTATTACACAAAATACTGCATTACAAAATTGACTGTCCTGAATTGCTTCAATTAATCAACATCCTTATTCCCAAAAAATCTGGCCGACATTTATTACCATTTTACTTTAACAACACCAGGACACTGTCTTACCAAAATTCCCCAATTCCGAGACTTCATAGCCTCGGAAAGAAATATTCTGATTTAGCAGATATATTTCACCTAACACATAACCAGTATAAATATTGTTTATTCCAATTCTTCTATATATCTAGGCACAAATAGACGTGTATATAATTTCTGCAATTTTAAATTCAATACTTTTTTTATGTTAGCTTTCATATCAATTATACAAATGTATTTTATTTTTATTATGTATACATATGCTTGTGTTGTTTACAGTTTTTTTTTTCACAATATTATTTTTCTTTATTGTTTTAATTTTCAAGTACTTAAAATAAATGTGATCTCAACTTAACAACTAAAATTAGAATGTAAAAGCCCATTAGGGCGTGTAATAAATAAATAAATATAGATGGACAAATGGCGTTCTTTTTCCGAACGCCCTTATAATAATCCTTTATTTAAACTCATTCAGGCAGGTATCTCAAACTGATTGATCTTTGTACCGCTGCCGGCAGGTAGTGCACTAATGATAAATTGAATCAAGCCTTCACGTCTTGTGTGACAATTCTCAGTACAATCGCAGGACCATGGTATTCATGAGGCTGTAATATGCAAATGATTTAATCATTGTCTCCGGCAAATAACTCGATTGAATTTCTAATTCAATTTGCCGGACCATTTCAATCTGATCTGTCTCGGTAGATAGTGCTTTATTATAATATTATGTACGGAATGGATTTGAATGCAGATTGCAAACCATTTTCTTCGAAGTAACCAGAGTTCAATTTTATGTTTTCATCACACATTAACCTTTTCGTCCCGGAAAGAAAAAAATTACACATGATCCGAAGGGGGGTCACTCGGGGACCCCAATTTGTTTTTCTTATTAAAGGGTGTTAACGACAAAAAAAAATTGTAATTTTTTTTTGATAATAATTAAAGGGAAGTATATTGATTGTATTTCAGTAGTCATTTTCAAAATAGTTTGATAAATAAAGTCATAATTAATATTATGAATTTAGACCACAGCGTATATTTTTATATCCGATAGCCAACGTAACTCCATGTTTCCGAATGTTGACTGGCAATTGGCGCTTAGCGAAAACGATCCAGACCGAATGATCTTTGACCGGCAAGCGAACATTATAGCATTGTAAAAAGAGCAAACGAGATGCGCAGTGTAAACAAACGAGATCTAGTCCTTTCCACTAACAACTTAAAAATTACTTGCTATCGCTTAGAATCGTCCCGATACTTCCAGCAGATTGGTACGGGGTAACGCCCGAACAGAGGGGTAGGGGGGCGGGCGGGATTGATTCTCGACCGGAATTTGATAGAAATTATTTAATATTAAGAAAAGTAGTAATGCGATATTAATTTTTTAATGCAGATCGATAACCAAATACTTTTTCTAGGATTACCTAAATTATTGAGTATGTGGTTTAAAAAACAACTTAGATACAGCGTAAAACTCTCGTTAGTGTAAGTGCGTTCCCCTGGTCCGGTACGGAAGTGTTAAAAAAAATCAATGATTTTGCTATGATGTAATAATTGCATTTCAAACAGATTCAATAATTTATATTCCACAATTTATTAAGTTGTAAAACGATACTACGTCTCTTTTCTATTGATTTTAAATATGAGTCGATCGGGATTTTATTTGAAATTATATAATATTTAATAAGTTGTTTTATAGATTTTGTTATTGAGTTGAATCATCATTTAATAGCTCGATATGGATATGGTAAAAAAGCTTCGTTTACCTGAAAATGAACGACAAAAAAAGCGAAAATTTTACAATACTAAAGCTCTCACCATTCGAGAGAATCTCGCATTAACTTCATAATGTTATATGCTTTTAGTTAATATAACAGAAGTAAAATTGTGACTTTTCTGTTCCAGAATACTAAGATTTATATATTTTTTTTACGTAGGCTCCATAAAAGAGGCACTGAGGAAATTAATTCCCCTAAGGGCCTATGACATCTTTGGGGATGCTGTGTGGAGAGTATTTTTAGGAACGGAAGGATAGGAAGTTCTGGGAAGAAAAAGGGATGAGGGTGGGTAAGAATCTGGGGGTCAGTCCAGCAGTAACGTACGCATCAGCCGCCAAGACCCGAAGTGGGGAGCGACGGACGTAATACTTCCAACTGCGGTGCAAGGCGATGTTCCGAGAGAGTACGGCTGGAGAAGTCAGACGGACTCCCTCAAACATTTTCTCCCGATCCGGCCTGCCGTGCAGCTGGCGGGCAGACGTGTACGTCGATAAGTCCCGGATAAACGTCACTTTATCAACCCGGGAACCCCTTTTCCCTTCCGGGGCTTCTCTTATCGAACATCGCCTTGCACCGCATTGAGAGGGATTCACACATCCTGGACACACTGAACCCCAGATCCCTTAATACCCTTTTCCTTTCCAGAACTTCCTCTCCTTCTTTTCTTTAAAAGATTCTCAGCATCCTCAAAGATGACTTAGGCCCTGGGCCTCCTGTATGGAGTTAATGTTAGAAAAATGTTTTGGTTAGAAGTCAGACGGACTCCCTCAAACATTTTCTCCCATTTGGTTTCATTGGGAACTGAGCTTTTATTCATTTGGACGACTTAACAGAGTCAATTATTTTGCCTTTTTGATTTGATCGATCTTTTAAGTCTAATATTTTATTTCTCTTTTATGTGGTGGATGATTTGTATGAACGTGTAAATTGTAATGTGGTTTGTCTAAAAAGTAAGTTGAAAAAATTAAATCGTTAAGAAAATTTTTAAATTTAATTTCTAAAGCATTTTTCCTATTAATTTTTTTTATAACCACTAAAATTTTACCTCATCGCTCTATTTTGGATTATTTGGAGTTTTTAAGCTATCTCAATTTTGCGGTTACCGTCATTAAATTCGTTGTGTAATTATTTTTTGGTAAAAAATTTATTACAGAATTATTTATCACCATCAAAATTCTTCAGGATCTTCATAAAAATAGATTACCCAATATTTTTTGTAGAAACTAATGTTCGAGAAAAGCGTCTAGCAATTTTTCGTTTTCTTTTGAAATTACAAAGGGTACAATAAAAACCCGTATAAGTGCATCTATATAGTAATATTTGTTTACTTGGTTCACATATTTACTTTTAAGATATTTACGTTGATATTTTTTTAAAAACAGTTTATTGATATTTTTTTTAATTATGACCTTTTTACCCCTACATTTTTTAAATCTCATTCTTCTATCTTTATTGTGGTCTTTTCAGTATTTTTTCTAGCTCTCTCCCTCTTTCTTTTTAAAACAGCTTAGTTTGCAAAATGGCCTTTTCCGTTCCTTTAATTTGTTTTATTATCGACAGTAGCCGATGATCTGAATGCATTATAATCGTTCATTCGCTCTACATGCCCAAACCATCTGAGTGTCCCTTTCTTAATCTTATTAATTACGCTTACATCAGCCTTGCATTCTTTCCGAATCTCCAAATTTCTCACACGGTCATACATGGTTTAACCATACATACGTCTCAGGGATCTCATTTCTACAGCATTCAGAATACTTTCATCCTTTCTTTGCCAGTTCCACGCCTCACTGTCATACATCAGGGTAGGTACCAGCACTCCATTATGAACGGTTAGCTTCGCTTCTTTTGACAGTTTTTTTGTTGGCGCCAACGGCGTCCCGTCCTCCATTAATGGAGTGACCGGCATTTACCCTTCTTTCAATATCTTTATCAGTCTTCCCATCTCTCGTAAACATACTTCTCAAATTCACAAACTCATCCACCTGCTCCAAATATTCATCATTCACAACTGTTGCACATTGTTTTCGTACTCTCTCTTCCAAATACCAGTACTATGTAAATCAATGGTTATATTTGGTAATTATTTCTGTAGAATATTACGATTGTCAAGCAAGATCCCGTTTCATAATTTTGTATGTTGTTCGAGAAAAATATATGTCTATCTGCTTTGGATTTCTGAATCGACAGCCAAATATTTTACCGCTTTGCCAAAAGATCGGGTACCAAAAAAATAATGCTCTGAAAACAATTTTATCCGGCTATGAAAGGTTTGCGATTCCTTTGATGGCTTCTAGATATTCTAGATACAGGCGTGGCCATAATTGGACCAAATCTCCGAGCTTTCAATCAAATCTCACGGGGCTCCGGACGACAACAGCAATTTGAATCGCCTCGAGGAAATTCACCTATAATCCAATTTTTCACCTTCACCTTTGAAATTTTCACCTTCTATTCTTTCTCTGGTTAACAGAATAATTTGGTTAAAGTCAAGAAAAATTAATATCAAGAATTTTGAGTCAGAATTTTATTTGAAGTCCAATGAATTTGGTTGTGAAATTTAAAAAAGTTCAATATTTTTTTGAGAAAAACTCTCTTTTTATAACTTTGAAGGATATTCCTATCAATGTAATTTATCATTGAAAAATAATAAAACAATAATAATCAAAACGAAAATCTGAAAGAGAACACTGAAGACGCAGAAAAATAGAAAAAGACAATGGTCGCAACTGGAACTAGAACCCAGACCTGTCGTCTAACCGGGAAGCGCGTTAACCAATTTCGCTATTGCCACCTTTTGTCAAACCATCATATTTGTCAATCTCATATTTCAAATTTTAGAATTAACAATATTATCTTCAACTATTTCTTTTTTCCCATATTACCAATATACCAACCATACACGTCCCGGTCAGACTAGAATCTGGGTTCGAGTCCCAGTTGCTATCATTGTTTTTTTTCTATTTTTCTGTTTTCTTTTTTTTTCTATTTTTCATATTTTCGTTTAGATTATTATTGTTATTTTCTTCTTCAATACAAAAAAAGTTCATGCCGAAGTAACTTTTTTCCCATAATATTGACAAAAGATTTTTTCTTGGGAGATTGGAGGATTTTGTTCTCTAGAACTAAATACGTTGCAATGACTTATAGCCCAAAAATATTTTTTGTGATACCCTTGATACACCAAGGTGAGCTAGTTTGAACCTAAGGCAACCTAACTTCAAATTTTTTAATATTTTTTTTATGAGAAAAATCTTAATTTATTTATTTAAATTTTAATATTGTTTCAATAATACAGTTAAAATGTAACAAGATGAAATGGTTAAACGCATATTTGAAAGTATTTGTACTGAAGAAAAAAAACTAGCTTTTGAGTTTGGTGTAGGAAAAAAAATAATGATGATGTAAAACCGTTAGGTACGTAAAAATGATAAACAACCAAAAAAAAAATTGATTCTACCTCTAGGTAATTGGACGCACTTTTTCTTCTTCTGTTGGCTATGCCGAATTTGTTTACTGCGGCCCGGTTCAGGTCTGCAGTAGACTGGCCAAACCATTGTCGCAGATTTTTCAGCCATGATGTTATCCTTCTTCCAGGGCCCCGACTTCTGGCAATCTTTTCCTGCATTATGAGATGCAAGATCTCGTACTTCTCTGGATGTCTCATCACATGTCCTAGATATTGAAGTTTTCGAATTTTTATTGTTTTAATATTTTTTTTCTTTATTCATCCGAACCATAACATCTTCATTCGTAACTCGGTCCATCTAGCTTATTTTGAGTATTCTTCAGTAGATCCACATTTCGAATGCCTCAAGTCACCTTATCAGTTCTTCGGTAAGCGTCCATGCTTCCATTCTTTAAAATAACACCGAAAACACGTAGCATCTGACCATTTGCACGGCCGTTAATAAGCATAAATGGCCATTTAGTAAATATGTAGGGAAATTTATTACTAGATTTTTAAAAATGCTTTAATTTCACTCAGCGGATTGGTATCCACTAAAATCCTCCCCCCAAAAAAACGCTTCCAGAGCGGAACTAGTTAATATTTTATTCCACTTTCTAGCCAATTTTAGATCTGAACTCGGGAACGCCAGCAGATCGATTTTTGAAATATTTTTATTTAATATTTTTATTTTTGATACTGATAATTCGTGGCGGAAATCTATTATTAGATAATTATCCGGGGGTCAGTGTATCCAGGCAAAACGGAAGTATGAATCCATCCCTACAACCAGATCTAAATGGCCAGGTACTTCCCTACCTTCCTCTTCCCTATCTTCTTCCCCTCCCCACTATCTTCAGCCTCACAACGTACCCCAATTGGGGATGCCATAGTCTCTCTGGCTCCAGACGAGAGCAGTTGCGACTCTTGTGCGGTATTCATATATAAAAAAAAAACACGGCGCAAGGCGATGTGTCGAGAGATTCCAGCTGTAGAGGATAAAATAACTCCCTCAGTCTCTCTAGATCCTGCACACCACGCGGCAGGTACACAGACACATTGGTTGCCAAGACCTGGACAAACCTCACCCCATGAACCCGGGCACCTCTGCTAAGTCACTAAATGTAGCAAACCACTTTGAGTGACCTGTGGCAGGGGTGTTGGTTATCCAATAAATTGTTCCAGGGGCGGAGGTACGCATACCCGCCTCCCAAATAGAATCTGTTAAAGCTATCTTCAAACTGGTACAACTATTTCATAACCTGCGTTTTATGTACATGACATATGGAGGAGAGAGAGGAATAAAATCCTTGTACACCACCCCCTTAACCCCTATGCCCTCTCCATCCTTCATATTTTTAATAAACGTAGGTTAAAAAACAATTGTACCGGTCTGAAGATGGCCATAACCGGTGTCGGCCTGTTAAAGCCACAATAAATTAAGTAGAAAAAGTTTTAAGTTGCTTTAATATATTATTTTTAATTGATTATGAAAGGAAATGGGTAGAGTTTATAGAAACAATTATATGTATCGGAATATTTATAGACCTTAAAAAAGCATACAACAGCATATCACATTAAAAATTAATAAATAAATTAAAATTAATAGGAATTAGTGGAAAGGTGAGCATGAATAAGTAGTTATTTACATAAAAGACCTCAACAAGTAAAATAATCAAGTCAGTGATTCAAAATATAGCGTCTTTTCAAAATACCCCAAGGTACTGTTTTGGGACCATTGCTATTTATTATATATGTCAATGATATATTCCATGTTTCCAAATATGGAGACATTGTCGTCTACGCTGACAATACAGTCCTACTACTAAAAGCGAACACTTGGTCTGAATTAAATAACATGGTAAATACACACATCAATGAACTAAAATTATGGTTTGATAAAAATCTGTAGACTTTCAATTCTAAAAAAACAATGTCTCCATATTTTAAATTCTAAAGAAAGCAAAATTGATATTAAGTACCTGGGCATAACAATAGACCAACGTTTAAAATGGTCCCCACATATAAATATTCTGAACGACAGAGTAAGAAAAATTACATACATATTTAGATGTTACTAACTATTGTAAAGAATCTGTGAAATACACGTATCTATTTATGATTAAAAAAAAAATAAATAAAAAAAAATATATAAAAATTAATACGGATGTGATTTCCTGACGTCTGATAAATATGTAATGGACCAAAATAATATTGGCTTAATGTTAAAGATTTTCCTTCAAATTAAACCCTGCGAAATCATTACTTTTTCTTTCCATCACTCAGAGAAGCACACATTTATCATATTTCAGACAATAAAGGATCGCTTGCCTTAATGAAGTGGATAAACAGAATTGAGACAAACAGAATAAATAATAAAATTAACATTTATCTCAAAGGAATAAATCTGAACACGAATTGTAATGGAGCTTAACACTAAAACAGCTGGAGTTGATGGTGGACGTGTGTTAATAACAATAAAGAAAAAAATTTCATGAAAACGAAGGTCACCATTTTTTTTTTGGGTTTACACGTACCGTGCTACCTCCTGCTTTAGTCAACGTTTCGAATAACGTTATAGTGTCCACAAGGCAGATGTGACATCATCAGGGCAGATGGCAGACGTGCCTGATGAAAGACACTCTAACGCTGTTTGAAACGTTGGCTAAAAGATACGTTGATACCGTAATAAATACATTTTTTTTTGTAAAACTTTTTTTGAATTGAAACTTTTACGTTTTATCCTTTGTATTGGAAAAACAAAAAAAAATTTATTTTAATAACAAAAAATGTAAGCGTAAACCAATTTTTTTTTTGTGACTTAACCATAACCATGAATTAATTCAAGAAACATTTTTTTAAAATTACTCCTTTATGGCTTAGACTATTTTTGAGGTTTGTATGTTTCAATTTTTTTTAATTATTATAAAATTATGCACAAATAAATAAAAAAAAAACACTTTTTCGCTTACTTATCTCGTGCAAATAAGACGCTCGATTTTAAATTTTGAAGGCTTGAGAATCGAAATATTTCTAGCGTTTATATTCCTACTAAACACAAAAACTAATTTCGTGTTTAGGAGGAATACAAAGGAATATAAGGAATATGGTAATATACAAAAGAATGCAAGGAATATACCATTTAGATTCAAAATTAAGAAAATGCTTAGATTTAACCACTTTATTGTTTAAAAAATCAATATGTTTCGACGTTACTTTATTAGGGTTTACTTAAAACCATTTACTGCAATGGATGTCAACGAATGGACGCGAATGGGAAGGGGGGGGGGAGTAATAAGGTTAATATGTTGTTTTAAGAAGGACGTAGCAATGCACGGCGTAATATCCCAAAAATTAATCATGATAATACTTTTGGCGTTGAAAATCTCAAATCAAATACTCATCGCCTTAGACACCTAAAATATCACGAAACACCAATATTTTTTTTTTGAACTGTTGGATTCAATAATAGAAAAAATAAGACTTCAAAAGTTGAATCTGTATCGAAATATCCTTTTCTGAACTCAGATAGCATAGTGATCTTCTGTTATCATTTCTTTGCTACAGACTACAGTCACTTGAATACTTTGAAAAGCGTTGCTCGAGAGTATGGTTGTTATGAAAACGCCATTTTTCTTGTAGATTTTATGCATTTTAGGTTGGTTGAGCAGCGAGTTATTTGTGCTGGGTTGATTTATTTATTTTTCATACATATATTTTAAGATAACTCGAAAATATCTCCCATGTGTCAAAAACGTTAGACGTTCAGGGGGAGCTAAAATCTAATTTTTGAGAGTTTAGATTGTTTTTTTAACCCTTAACTGTGGACGCGAAATAAAAATCACACTCCCATGGACGCCAGGTCACACACACCTTCATAAAATTCTTTATTTTCATACCTGGACCAAGCTGACTTTAACAAGGAGTTTATATATATAAAGTATTTATAAATAAAAGATCGAGTAATAAATATAATCAATTTTTATTCATATTTTAATAATTATCTCCAAATTTAACAAACTTAGTCAGTTTTCAGTTTTAATTGACTTGAGATCATATTGAGGCTCATTAATTATAGTAGGTATCACATAAACCAAAACTAATAACTTTTCCTAGCTAATAAAGAAAAGGGTAACAATAAAACATAAAAAAACTTCTGAAAGAAATAAAATAAAAATTCTGACAAGGATCAAACTTAGGTAAAATTACTGGCAATCAGAACATAGAGGTTTGGAATACTGGAGACAAACTGGCTTCTTGCAGCATGTAGGATGTTTTTTTGTGGTTGGGCACCACGTTTCACAGCTGATGTACAACTGTCCGCCATTTTGTTTTCAAAATTTAGAACAAATTAAAAAATGTTATAATATTAAAATGTTAGAGAATTATAGTAGTCGGGTCACACAGGCCCGTGTATATGAAGTATATTTGTATGGACATTACATTCAGCGGGTCTCACAGACCCTGATCAAATTATAAATGATTATTACTCACGTGATAAGTGCCGGACGACGCGACTTTCTCCCTCCTTGGTCCAAACACAATTAAAACTGAAGCTACTGAGACGCGCGGGGATGACGCGCGCGAGGAAGGTGTTGATTCCCAGAAATTGAAGAAGGGGCTGGGCCTCTGAGACCCGGCGTCCACAGTTAAAGGTTAAACATTAAAACTCTCAATCATCAGTTTTCGCTCGTCTTTGACGGTTACTGTTTTTGACACAAGGGGGGTATTTCGCGTTAACGACAATAAAATACTCTTCCAAACTAAAAACCAACGCATCCATATAATAGCAGTACGATGCAGTATTCAAAAATAGTTTGTAATAAAAACCAACTTGGATGGAATCCTCTCAACGCTGTCTAGGAAAATACTTCTTTTTTATTTTTGTTATTGTTTTTGGGGTGTTATGCCGTGTTTCGCTATCTCCTTCTTTAGCCAACGTTTCGGACAGCGTTACAGTGTCCATCATCAGGGCTGATACGGGGCGGACACTGTAACGCTGTCCGAAACGTTGGCTAAAGAAGGAGATAGCGAAACACGGCATAACACCCCAAAAACAATAACAAAAATACTTTTTGGCCGTGAAAACCTTAAAACATACCTCACTTCTTTTTTAATTCACATTTTTTTCGGGAGGCAGGTGTGGGTACCGCCGCCGCGGGAACCAACACTTCAGCCATTGGTCATCCCAAGTGGTGCGCTACGCTTGGTGAGGTGTGAGATTACCAAGTGTCCCCAAACGTCTGGAGCCTGTGAGACATGGCTTTCCTAATTGGGATATGTTGTGAGGCCGAAGATAGTGGTGAAGAGGAAGGTAGGGAAGAAGAAGGTAAAATGTCTATTCAGATATGGTCACCAAACACGGTTAAATTCATTTTTAGAAGCTTTTTGAGTAAGGATGGTAGTGGTTCACCATGGCGATACCGAAAGACCCCGGTTTTGTAGCCAAGGATCGTAACCACTCTACCACGGAGAACGCTTTAAGTCTTCCGAATTATTATTTATGTAAAATTAGAATATACTTGTTTGCGTTCGTAATAATGATTGATTACTTCGTAAAATTGGTAAATAACGTCACATCTCAGTGCGTATTGCTGGCTTCACAGAACGTTTTACTTTCAATGCGGTATTTGGGCGTAGCCTATGTCACCACATCGCTCACCACGCAACCCTATACATATATTTCACACGAAACAAAAAATATAAAATAAATACGATCTAGTTGATATGTCATGATCTGTCGAATATTACTGATATTACAGATCTGAAATGATATTACCTGGACAGGAGAGGGATTTATATAAATTAGGGGGCTGCCATGGTCACGGAGTTGTCTCCGTTAAGCCGACAGGTCCCATAAAAAGTTATAATAATCTGTGCTCTACCCACTACACCTCCTTTACACTCTATGCCCGGGAGAGAGGAAGATAATAGCTTCCTTGTGACTCTGAAACACATAATAATCTATAAAGACCACGCCCAAATACCGATTGAGAGTATAGCTCTCGTGTGAGGCTAGTATTGTCGAAGTGATTTATGTTTTTTTTTTAAGTAAAACTTCTTTACGCACGCTTGACTTGGGGAGTAAGCTGGTGAATGCGTGACGAGAGTGTTACGAAAAGTGTGATCAGGCGAGGAGAACGGAAGTTGAGAGGGAGGTATAAGTTAGTGAAGATAGAAAGAGAGATTTACGCTTCGTATATTACTGTAGGGGCAAAAGAGCGAGGTGCGATCACACATTTTTTGTCTATCTTTCTCTCATAGCCAGTTACGTTTCGTACATCTAAGACACAGTGCAAGCCTATTGTCTGTATCACACTGTAGGAGCAAGAGAGAGCAGTTAGTACGCACATCTAAGACACAGTGCAGGCCTATTGTCTGTATCACACGCTGTAGGAGCAAGATAGAGCAGTGCGCGCGCACATTTTCTTTCTCTCTTTCTCTCATAGAAGTTTGACTTCAGTCTAGTGTACTAAAACACATTCGTATTTTTAATTTTTAGCGTTTTATACGGATGGCAACGCGTGGCTTAAAATATCAAAAGAAACTCAAATGAGAAAAAGTTGATTCTATTTCGTTACAAGTTTTGTCATTTTTGAAGTCCAAAATTCAACAAACGCTGCCAAAATGGGTTTCCTACTACCTGCAACCGTAATTAAGAATATTAATACGTTACAAATTTATGTCAAATTGACCCATTAGTGGTTCCAGTGTTAACTTAATTCCGCCTAAACGAACCACGGCTGTGTGTTTTGTATGGCCCAAGCAATGATTAATGAAGTCGTAAAGATTAATGTTCGCGTTTCATAAAGCGAACTGGATTCGTCGGTTGGGAACACGCGGATGCGATAAACACCGCTGAAATGCCTGGGTTAATCCAGGAGTGTAACTGAACTACACGACGTAGAGATAACGGCTGGAAACGGATTAATTAATGTTATCTAGTCATATTTTTGACTGAGCAAAAGTCCTGTTTAAACTTGACCTGTTTGCCTGTTAATCTGTTTGTTACGTTGCGGTTCCGGTTGAAGATGGCGAAAACTAACCTTTACCACGTCAGAATAATTCTGCCATGTCTTCCTCGGGCGTCCCCGATTTCGTCTATCATTCACATTTGCGTCATACATTCTCTTTACACTTCTTTCCTCATTCATTCATTCTACATGCCCAAACCATCTGAGTACCTTTCTTAATCTTACGCATTACGCTTTCATCAGCCTTGCATTCTTTGCAGATCTCCACATTTCTCACACGATCATACATGGTTTACCAAACATACGTCACAGGGATCTCATTTCTACAGCATTCATTCTACTTCCATCCTTTCTCTGCCAGTTCCATGCCTCACTGCCATATATCAGGGTAGATACCAGCACTCAATTATGGACGGCTAGCTTCGCTTCTTTTGACATTTTTTTTGCATCGTGACACTTCTCAATATTTGGATTTTCATATTTTGTCTCTAAAAAGTCAAAATTCTTGTGCGATTATCATAAAAAAATATCAATAATAATTTCCCGTCCTAGACTGATATCTGTTTTAATTTCATTTCCCAATTATTATTTAGAAGATTTATTCAAGAATTATTCCAAAAACACTTCCAGAACCGTCATAGAAAATAATTTGTAAGGGTTTTCGCCAACGCCTATTTCCCTAAAGTAAGACGCACTGCACAATCGTATTCTCTGAAAGCTTTTTCGGAAGTTTCCCGGTGCGAAATGTAATGCTCGTCGAAATGTGAAATAATGCCGCCTTTATTTCGTTGACAATAGTGTCGGGAAAACGTATTAAAATAAAATTATTTTGAACGTTACCGAAGTTCGCATGTAAACGTATTTCGTATTGTTATTCCGAGCAAGACTTTAAACATTATCTCTACAGAATACCATCCTCATGGATTAATAAAGAAATTAAAATAAACCCTTTTCAGAGTACGCCAAAAGTAACTCTGCTCTGTTACTAAAATACCAACCTACATAAATAAATTAAACGAACTAAATAAAATTTTATCCATTTTATTATTAACAAATCATCCAATATGTTCCCAATCCAATTCCGATCACCTTTAAATAGGAGTCCATCTCACTTTGTTCTGTGAAGTACTTACACAAAAATCCTCGGAGTCAGTGAGACTATGGCATCCCCAATTGGGGTATGTTGTGAGGCTGAAGGTAGTGGGGAGGGGAAGGAGATGAGGAAGAGGAAGGTAGGAAGTACCTGGCTATTCAGATCTGGTCACCAAACACGGCCAAAGCCATTTCAAGCAACGTTTCAATTCTAAATGGTGGTCTTACACCAGTGCGATACTGAAAGTATCTTCCACTCTGGAACGTGCCTTAAATATACTTTATATTATTTTAAATGAATAAATTGTAAAATAACAAAAATTAATCAAATAAAATTTATTTGCCACGCCGGGATTCGATCCCGCGACCTTCGGAATGCGAGTCAAGAGCCTTACCGCTAGACTACGCCGGCCGTCAAATATTTTATTTTTAGTTACTTTTTTCAATTTGGTGTTGCAAATTCAGAATTAACAATATTATTTTCAAAAAACCTTAAATTATCACCGATTTTATTAGACACTGGCTAGTTCCCGTCATGCGTTGCTATGCCATTTAAGAACGAAAATGTTTCTCCCTGCGTGTCCTTTCCCGTTCGCCCGCTCCTCTTCCACCTCCCCTTCCTCCTCCGCGTCTCCTTCCCGTCTTGCCCTACTACGCCTTCTCTGCCTTCCCTCTCCCCTCTACCGCCAACGCCCCTCCCGCAATCCCCTTCCCTATCCCGCCTTCAATATATTCAGTCCCGGTTCATTCAGATTTTTGGTTATTACAGATGAGAATAAATTAATTAATTTAAACATTTTCGAAAATTAAATTTTAGATGAACTATCGATGGCTTGCAAAATGTCATTCTCAAATCATGGAAGTTTTGTAAGAGTTTTTTAATGATTAAAAAAACTTTTCATGTCGTTCTTGTAATCCAGAAACCTTTGAGAGGACGGAAATAATGTATTTTGATACTACAAAGTATTCACATCAAATCCCAATAGTTTCATCGCAATCGGATGAACTGTCAGCAATGCATAATTTCATGACGCCAGAACTCACTATTGTATACAGTAAAAATCGCGGGCTCGCGGAAATTCTCAAAGTTTCATCGCAATCGGATGAATGGTTTAGCAACGCGTAGCAAACATACAAACATACATAGACAGAAACAAACAATTATTCATTTTTATACGAATATATATATTATAGATTGTAGGATTCGTTTAATCTAGTGCGTGCTGATATTTTATTTTATGTAGAGATCAAATAATGGATGACGAAATGTTTTGTTGTTGTTTTTTTCCTCCTTTGTCAAGCCTTTAGAACTCTAGACAAATATCGGTTATGTTACAACCACTGAAGAAATCTTGCAACATCAAAAATAATGTAGAAGAATTTTTGCAGACTATAAAATCCACCTAGTTTATAACTTAATTTCAATATTGCGAGCTTTCGGCGCCGGTATTAGTAACAAAGGCCTCCAAAGCTCTCCAATTAATTCTAAGGCAAGAGACCGAGCTTACAAACTAAAGCAGTCGTACGTTATATTTAGGCAGGAATTCCGAAAAACAGTACTGAAAATGAGTTATAATACGAGAGAATGAAACTTCATATTATTAGATTAGATCCACGGAGGAGCACTCAGCAACGACTGCAAATTCAAAGATTGCGGGATTTGTTTCGTGTTAAATTGTTAAGTATAAAATTTCAACAATGTTTATTTGGATTCTCTGAAAATTCAACGTGAAACATTCACCGCAGGGAACTTACACCACCCACAATTCAACGTCTGAAATTGATCATTCAAGATGTTTGAATGGTGTGGAATTCCATTTTGGATAACACCTCTGCCTTAGTGGTCCCAAAATGGTTCGTTACATTTGGTTACTTAGCAG
The DNA here is from genome assembly GCA_936435175.1 of Glyphotaelius pellucidus. NCBI lineage: Eukaryota > Metazoa > Arthropoda > Insecta > Trichoptera > Limnephilidae > Glyphotaelius > Glyphotaelius pellucidus. The sequence continues at coordinate 26,633,734 of OW386555.1, read as the reverse complement.
GGGTGGCCAGGTTCATGGGATGAAATGAATTGATTGGTCTTCGTGGTAGACAGGAACGGGAGAGACTGGTTGAGGGACACCTTTTCACCGCTCCAGCTGGACTCTCTCGGAACATCGCCATATAAATATCACCTCGGGATAAATTCATACGTCCGTCAATCCTTGACACGCTTATCCCAGATTCCTTTCCACCCTTTAAACCTTTTTTTCTTCCGAGAACTTCATATCCTTCTTTTCCTAAAAAGACGGAATCATCGCGGAAAACTCAACGCACGAAATAGAGCAAACAAAATGTTTGAATAGTGTTAACTTAACCTAACGGAACTTTTTATTTCTGTCTGCATAACCTTTTAATTCTTGGCTATTATTTGGACTTAATTATTTCTGAAATAATAATGCACCTTTTTCGTGGCGTTTTCCGTTATTTTAGTTATTTTAGCGCTCAGGTCTGTTCTTACGCAAATATGATAGATAAATAGGTATGTAGTAAAGTAACTGATTATTTTACAGTCTACAACCATGTTTTAAATGAGAAAAAAAATTGTTTTACTTGCGCTTAAAATCTATATAACCAGTAATATATGTACGAGAATAAAAAAAAAACCGTTGTAAAAGTATTACCTGCTAACAAAAATACACTTATTACAATTAATTAGCTGTTAAATTTAGCTTTAGCAACTCCATGTTCATTTCTCTAGCATTCCGAATCCTTGCACCCAACAACTTTCTTCAAACAGCATTAAAACACAACGTGTTCTTGTAATTTGCTGCATTTAACTCTTGCAAAAGTTGCCAGGAACGCCAGAAAATGCTTGTTTCGGCCCATTAACGCCATATATTTCCAACAGGCTTCAGCGGGCTCCGCCCTAAGGCTTCAGGGGCACTACCAGCTGGCAACTACCCCCTAATTGGTTGAATATTCATGGAGGGAACTGAATTCTGCGGACCCTTTGTACCTTTATTTGGCAAAGTAATTGAAGAGGTTGTTTCACGCTGTAGTGGTCACTGGATGTTTGTACTGTTTTCATTAAAAATTTCATTGTTTGAACACACCGACAGTCTGTAAAATATAAGGACTACAAAGAAAATATCAGAGAATTTTGTCAAAATATGAAAGGGTAAGTAAGATTTTGATTTTGACACACCATAATTTTAGTAAGATTTTATGTCGTTTTGTCGAGTTGAAATATTATGTCGATTTTACTCACATTAGTAGATCTTCGTCAGTAGAAGATCCTTATACATATACGACAGACGAATACGTAGGTAGTGTTAAAAGCTATAAATTAATGAAGTTAGTGACACCTGTAGATTTTTTCTAAGTTGATTACCTACAAATTGTTTGTCGGTAAAGCAGATTGCTACAGCCCGAGCAGATGGTGTTAACGACTTGTTGATATTTGAAATGACAGAGCAAATTTGTTTTTAGCTAGAGATTGGGGAACCGGGCTGTGTAATTTTGTAACACGTTTCAGTGTTTCTTTGATCATGTTTAACCTAAAAGAAGTTGTAAATAAATAACATTTATCTCCTATCGGAGGTCGGCTATCTTCACCCTTCAGTTTAAAGTTCTTATGGCGGGTGAAGCAGGTTTAATTAAAAATAATGATTTATTTATTTGTGTCATTGACGCCTTTCGGTTTTGTTACTTAAAATATGTTAAAATACAAACTGCAATACTTGAGATATGATTAAAAATGTGCGTGTAAAACAACAATGGTTAGTAAATAGAAGTTAAAAACATGTGTGAAAAACGAAGCAAAAAATTAGATTATAATATCGTAGGTAATGATAAAAAACAAACAATGTATAAGTGTTTATGTAACAAACTTATTAAGATAAGGTTCGTAAATTTCAAGTTAAAATGATGTTTAAATGAAAATTGCGTAACTAATGAAGAGCCCTTTTTAGCGCCTAAAACAGTTAACTTTAGAAATTAGAAATTAAAGGCATATTCCGAGTAGAACAAATATTACCATGGTAAAAATAGACAAAAATTATCTTTATAAAATATTTAAAATTAACTTACGATAAATATGAGGCCCAAAATAAATGTTTTTGATTATTTGTGAGCATGTTGAACACCAAAGATAAACTCAAGATTATCTGTAAATTAAAAAGCAAGAATACTGCTTATTGTTTGTATCTATAAAAAAAGTGTTTAAAAAAACCGTTATTAAAATAATTTTTTATCAAAAATTTAAATACTTAACTAACTAACTAACTAACTAACCATCACGCCGTTTCCCCACAGGGGTAGGCAGAGAGGACGGACCGCCAAACAACTCGGTCCTGGCACACACTCTTTGCTTCACTCACATTCATACATCGTTTCATACATACTCTTCTATTATTCTGGCTTTTGACATGGCCCGACTCAAGTATCTGATTCACTTGATCGTGCCATGTCTTCCTCGGGCGTCCCCGACTTCTTCTACCATTCACATTTGCGTCATATATTCTTCTTACACTACTTTCTTCGTTCATTCGCTCTACATGCCCAAACCATCTGAGGGTCCCTTTCTTAATCTTACTCATTATGCTTACATCAGCCTGACATTCTTTGCGGATCTCCACATTTCTCACACGATCATACATGGTTTTACCACACATACGCCTCAGGGATCTCATTTCTACAGCATTCAGTTTACTTTCATCCTTCCTCTGCCAGTTCCAGGCCTCACTGCCATACATCAGGGTAGGTACCAGGACTCCATTGTGGACTGCTAGTTTCGCTCCTTTTGACAGTTTTTTATTAGCGCCAACGGCATTCAGTCCTCCATTAACGGAGTTACCGGCATTTACCCTTCTTTCGATATCTCTATCAGCCTTCCCATCTCACTTAAATACTTCCCATTTAAATACTTAATAAGTTAAAACGTTAGATAGAGACAAGTAAACTATTTTTATCGATATAGTTATAATAAAATCAACGAGGAATTTCTCCCATTGAATTTATTTATCAGACGTAGACATTAATTAATTATGAGTACTTGTCTGAATTGTTTCAGCGATACATTCCTGCATTTCTGCAATTTGTGCATACATATTGTCCAAGTTTTGGATTCTACAAAGTTTAATTGTTTGGCCGTCGTAGTATTATTACAATAATGATAATGTCGTGTTTCTGTCTAATATGTGAAAGTTTGAGAGTTTAAGTAAATCAGAACTATCAAATTTATGTGGCAAGATTTTAAATAAAACACCAAAGCAAAAAAATTTGTTACGTCACTAAAATTTAATAAATTCATCAATCATTATGGATAAGTAGATTTATTGTTCGATCGATATATTCAGATTATAATTTAATAATATTTGGCTGCACTATTTTTCGCCACCTTTCCATCACAATTCATATATGAAACATCTGTTCTAACAATCTTATCGCTCAGTTCGTCGAAGTAACATTTTCTTGACATTTCGTCGCCTCAGTTCTTATTTGTCCAACAGACCATTTCAGTTTATGTACAATCTCCACTTTAAAATTAAAAATAAAGTATAAAAATGATAGATAATCACTTAACTAAGAATTATTTAAACTAATGAGACCCTTATCTTTAAGGATATAGCTTAATATCAAACACCCATCATAACGTTTCATTGAAATAATTAAAGAAAACCTTCTCCTCCTGTAAAATTTCCTAATGGTCTGTTGGACAAAAACGAACTAATGCAACGATTTGATACATATTCAAAAATAATATTTAACAAAACAGAAACCAAAATTATTGGGTATCTAATTTATTTATTTTTTAGTATTTTTTTTCATTTTGATACAATATTTTACATTTCTTAGAATAATCCAGTCATGTTGGCCTCATTGGGTGTGTTACCCGTACCCATTTTATAATACCTACTAACAAAAAATTATATATAATACATTTTGAGAAAAAAAAACATTTTAATCAAAAATAAACATTAAAAATTTAAAAAAAAATCGGCATATTTTATGTGTTGTGTTGTGTTTGTGAGTCATGCGTGATTTATATTGGTTTTGTGTGTGGCGTAAATTATTTTTGTTTTATTATTTTATGTTATAAAGTTTTGTATTGTCTTTTTTGGTCTTTAATCCGTATTTTTTATTTTTTATCTAAATTTATTTTTGTTTCAAGTGAAAGACGCTGAATTGCAACTTAACTGCTTTTGGTGTACATAGTAAAGACCATAATATTGTGATATTTGCAGTCTATTCTTTCTCGAAATGAAATTCTTGAAATAAATTTCTTGTAATTGCTGTCACGCAATCTGAGTTCTGAAACCGACTTAAGAAATTTCTCAAAAAGTTTTAAATTTTGGTTAGGAGAGCGTTTCCAGGAAAATATTTTAAATAAATAAGCATTGGGTTTGTTAAAGATAGTGGAGCACTTCATTATACTTAACCATTTACGATTAATAAAGAGGGCTGTGGGCGCCCTTAAATAGTTATTTTGATACGTAAAGGGTGGAAAATAGCTTACAAGTTAACTAACTAACTAACTAACTAACTAACTAACCATCACGCCTTTTCCCCGCAGGGATAGTCAGAGAGGACTGACCGCCAAACAACTCTGTCTTGGCACACACTCTTTGCTTCACTCACATTCATACATCGTCTCATACATACTCTTCTAATATTCTGACTTTTGACATGGCCCGACTCAAGTATCTGATTCACTTGATCGTGCCATGTCTTCCTCGGACGTCCCCGACTTCTTTAACCATTTACATTTGCATCATATATTCTTCTTACACTGCTTTCTTCGTTCATTCGCTCTACATGCCCAAACCATCTGAGGGTCCCTTTCTTAATCTTACTCATTATGTTTACATCAGCCTTACATTCTTTGCGGATCTCCACATTTCTCACACGATCATACATGGTTTTACCACACATACGCCTCAGAGATCTCATTTCAGTTTTTTCATTCAGTTTACTTTCATCCTTCCTCTGCCAGTTCCATGCCTCACTGCCATACATCAGGGTAGGTACCAGGACTCCATTGTGGACTGCTAGATTCGCTTCTTTTGACAGTTTTTTATTAGCGCCAACGGCATTCAGTCCTCCATTAATGGAGTTACCGGAATTTAACCTTCTTTCGATATCTCTATCAGCCTTTCCATCTCGTAAAGATACTCATACTCATACATAAATTCATCAACCTGCTCCAAAAATTCATCGTTCACAACTATATCACACACTGTTTTCGTACTTTCTCTTTCAAAAACCATGACTTTAGACTTACTTACATTCATCATTAACTCATTCTTCATACATACTTCGTTCATCCTAGACACTAGAGACTGTAAATCTTCCATAGTGTTAGAAATCAGCACCGCATCATCAGCGTACAACAGACAACATACTTTCAGATTACTCAATTTCGCAACAAGTTGATTTCTGTTTATTGTGATAAAATATCATCGTTATTCCGAATCCTCTGCACATCTGTAATGAAAGTATTTTCTACCCTAGGACACCACCGGAATTAGAATAAGGAGATTTCTACACCAACCCTTTAAAATATTATAATGATCATTGAAATATGGACAATTTGAAAGGAAAGCGATTTACATATTTCGATTTGTGATTATTCAAATGTAACTCACTTGTGGAGAATATAAATCAATCGGCTCTCCAAAAAGCCAAGAAAGGTTAAATCAACGAATAACTTTAAAATTCAAAAGTGGCCAAACGAAGAATAGTCGGACGATTTTCTAATTGTTTTGCACAGGTTACCGCGGTTTCCGTTATTGAAAAAAACCAAAACTTTAAAAGTTTCTGAGGTATATCGAGACTTGCAATGTAATTACTCCTGGTTACATTCTCTCTATACCAATAAAAGGAGATCTGCTATACCTGTATTACGGATGAATAAAAATTTGAAATTTATGTTCCCGACAACTTCACAAGAGCGCCCACAGAATTTTTGTTGTTTCGAGATGAAAAACTAACTTTATTTTTATATTTTATTTTTTTATTTATTTATTCGTTTATTTATTTATATACATACATATTTCAAAACGAAACAATACAAAATGGTGCTTTGTCTATCCAACTGGGAAGGATTCCCGTTTCAGGACAGGCAAATTGCATATTTAGTTCATAATATTCTTAACAGATCAAAGGTTCCATTAAAGATAACACAAGAAAAGAGATTATGTCCAATAACTATTGAGAACATCAATAATTGCATTCTGAGCGTAGGAATAGTTTCTTTATGTTCTCGAAAGTAAAAATAATTGCATTCAGAAAAATGAATGGTTTCTTATGAGAAATCGCAAGGTTGAGACTCTTTCTAGGTCGTTTCGGAGAAGATTTACAATTTTATAATTGAAAATATACCTAATATTTAAAAAATATAATTTTTAACTTTTAAATTTTTAATTTTTAACTCAACTAACCTTTCATCGGCAATGCCGCGATATGGTTCAAAAAAACTGTTTTAACTGTTAAATACTTTTGCATTGATAAAAATGTTTATCAATTGAACCTTACTTTTTTTTTCCATTATTTCTTTGTTTAATTATTTGGAAGGCGGTTATGGGTGCCGCCACCCCAAGATACCATTTTTTGGATAAACAGCACCTCTAGAACAAGAGGTTTCTTCAAGTTTTTAGCAACGTTTGGTGACTTAGCAGAGGCGCCCTAATTTATTTGTTGGATAAACAACACCTCTGTCAGAGGTTGCGCTAAATTATTCACTACATTGGTTGACTTAACAGGGGGACCCGGCTTCATCGGGTGAGGTGTGTTCAAGACTTGACGGCAGATGCGCCTACGTGGCGAATGCGTGGCGGGCCGGATCGGGAGAGGCCGATTTATTGACCTAGGGTCTCCTGTGTGGGGTTAATCTATAAAAAGTATTACGATTTTACATTTTCACGCCCAAAAGTATTTTCGTAATTTGTTTTTGAGGTGATTGCCGTGTTGCGCTACCTTCTTTTTTAGCCAACGTTTCGGGCGGCGTTACAGTTTCCATCATCATACACATCTGCCCTGATGATGAACATTGTGATGCTTTCCGAAACGTTGGCTAAAGAAGTAGGTAGCACAACACGGCGTAACATCCCAAAAACAAATTACGAAAATATAAAAAGAAATGTATATTTTCGATTTTAATGAATTCAAATATACATTTGAAATAAATTAATAAAAATGAAGGCGCACCATAAACTTAGTAAGAACACACATGACTACACCAAAACAAGTGCATATTCATTTTTTGGTAAATCGAAGTCATTGTAAATAAAATTTAAAAGGTCATTTTTTATTTTGCTAAAAACGTTATCTACTGGAAGCAAATATCATGGATCCCAACTCTTTCAAAAGACAGAAAGAGTTGAATCTCTAATATTTTTAAAACGTAAGAACATTTTGTGACCGCCTTCAGCTTAACGTGGAATCTTGATATCTCATTATTTTTACGCGCCAAAAGAAAGTGCAAGGAAGCAGAAAAAACTAAATTTTCCTTTGTCAACGCCACTCTATTTTGAAAACATAGTTTCTCCCACCTGGGAATTAGACGGGATAGGACCTCCATTTCACTTTCGCGTGGAAAGTAGTTGGAGAGGGTCTGAAACAGAAATGCATGCAAGTAGATATGATATTATGTTCCTGTGATATGACTTTATCACATCTCCTCCCCTCGAGAGCATCGCATGATGATGAGGGTTGCAAAACATGACTCGAATGTTATATTTTTTGATGGAAAATAATGTTGTCGTGTCTGACAGTGTGTTCCTCCAGAGGTTTGAAACGTAATATTATAGTTTCCAATTTCAAACACTGTCTACAATTTATAAAATACTAGCTGGGTTACCCGGCTTCGCTCAGGACAACATTCGAGAGTGTTCTGGAATGTTCCACAATTTATTTAATTTATTTATAGCGGACCCGACAGACGTTGTCCTGTACACAACTGTCGGGACAAACTAAAATTAAAATAGAATAATATTGAATATTCGATACTGCGATGGTAGCGCAGTCTGCCGGATCCAATGTAAAACATTCCAAAATCAACAACTCCTTAGAAATAAAAAAAAATAATTAAAAGAACATTTTACAGTGGACCAAATTGTAAATCTAAGCCATTCTCGAATTCCCTTGAACCCACACAAAAAATTTCATCAAAATCCGTCCAGCCGTTTAGGAGGAGTTCAGTGACGTACACACGGACAGAAGAATAAGATTGGTCTGAATTATGTTTACCAGTACGATAACATGGCATTTACATGAATGGTAACAGCATGCAATGAATAAACACCACCTCAATTAGTTAGTTCTTCGTGAACGTAAAATCTACTTCGATCCCACGACCTATTGATCCCGCGAGCAACCAGAATGCTCTGCTGCCATGCGGGCATGCAGCCAGCTTTTTGCTGATCTGCAGGTCGTGATCGAATTTTGACCTATTTATGACTTTCTTGGTTTCCTTTGCCATTTTATTGTATGCTGTTCTGTTTTCGGATGTTCTAGATGTGTTGTAGGCTCGGTAAGCCGCGTTTTTCAATGGCACTGCTTCAGAGCATTGCCGACTAAACCACGGCTTTGAGCCCACACCAGTTTCTTTAACAGAGGAATGGATGAAGCCATCCATCGCAGATGTGATGACTTCACCAATTTTCTGGGCACATCTTGACGGATCCGAAGTCCGAAAACAGACAGCTGACCACGGGAAAGCATTGAAATGGGCCCGCAGACCGAACCAATCTGCTGACCTATAGTGCCACACTTTCCTCTTCAGCCTCTCTTTTGGCGGTCTGAAGTTGACGGGGATTGAGGTCGTCACCAGACAGTGGTCTGACGATCCCAAAGGCGCTGTGACCTCAATCTTGTAACCGTGTGGCACAGTGGTTAAAAAAAGGTCTAACAGATTGGAGCGGTGAGTCTGGACATCAGGAACCCTTGTAGGCTCCTGAACCATTTGCTCCAGTCCGTGGCAAAGGGCAAAGGATTCCGCCTGTCGGCCAGCTGAGTCCGTTGATCCAGAGAACTTCAACCATGGTTCGTTATGAACATTGAAGTCACCCGGAACAACAAACTCGGCCGAAGGGTAGCGGGGCAAGAGGTCATCAATAGTTTCGCTCAAGTGTCTGAAGAGCCCGGCAGTGTCTGATTCGCCAAGGTTCGGTGAGCGGTATAAACACGCGTAGAATTTTACCGTACGGGCAAGATTGACGCGCACCCACATGACGTCGAATCGGGAGTTTTCCAGATTCAACAGTCGCACACAGTTGACGTCAGCTCGACTATAGAGACAGACGCCTCCTTTAGGTCTGAACTTGCCTACGAGGGTGAAGCCCGGGCAGTCCAGATAGGAGGCATCTACAGGCTCAGCTATCTGCGTTTCAGACAGGAAAAGAAGGTTCGGACGTTGAGAAAAAAGGTGGTGGTGGACTGAGTTTAAGTTTGTGTGCAGGCCGCAAATGTTGGCAAAATTTACCAACAGTCTTGGCCCGCACCGGGGTCTCCTGCTTCTCGCCGCTGTAACGAAGTTAAGTATTGGTTTTTGTGAATTCATGATTTTATATTTTGAGATTACGTTGTGGGGGAAGGAAGGTTTGAGAGGGAAAAGGTGTGAGGGGCGGGTAGGAAGCTGGGGATCAGAGTTTCCAGGAGTGGTAGACGTATGAATCCAATCCACCCACTGCGGTGCAAGGCGATGGGCAGGGAGAGTCCGGCTGGAGAGGTCGCCCAATGCCCCCCAAACGCTGCTGCTGGGACCCCTCCGGTCACGAACCGGCACAACAACAGCGGCGGGGTTTTTTCGCTCGTTGATGGGGCAGTCCACCCTCAGTCGTGAGCCTGAGGGTCGGGCCCCTGTACTACCGAGCGGCCCGGACAGCGGTAACCGGTTGTAAAGGGTCTCCCTCAACCAGCATCTCCCAATCCGGCCCGCCACGCAGAAGGTGGGCCGACGCACCCGCCACCAAGACCTGGACACACATACCCCAAGAACCCGGGCACCCCTGCTAAGTCACCAAACGTAGCGAACCACTTGGGGTGACCTGTGGCAGAGGTGTTGGTCATCCAATAAATGGTTCCCAGGGCGGCGGTACCCATACCCGCCTACCAAATGTTTCCTTATTTTATTTTATTTGGGTGACCAACAGTTTACATTGATATCAGAGCATAATAGTAATTGAGTCCCAATAATTGTACCATTTACAGGTTTCCACAAGGGTATGGAAACATATGGTTTGAGGAAACACAGAAGCCGACAAATCGTTCCATACCCATTACTGGTGGGGTACCCTCCAATGTTTTCCTAAAACATTATATTTTATAAATTCTAAAATGGGAAATGACTTGTAAAAAATCAAGAATTCAAACAAACTCTAGAATTTTCAAAAGTTTTTAAAATAATTTTCGGTTTGATTGATAATTACAAAAAATAGATTGTTTTCATGTTTACATTATACCTGCAAAGCTACTGCAAGTAGCTTGTCGGCAGGAACAGTGTGGACAGAAACATAGTACAATTAAGTATAATACAATACAGGAAAAAATATTTCAATTTAATAAAACACGTAATAAAAACATTAATAAGTATAAAAATTACAATTATAATAAGAATACGCCTAAAAAAAATTCTTAATTTTTAAATTGTAGGTTGGTTTGTATCTATTTTGAAAATCTTACCTAAAATCAAAGCGAATTTGAGTTCACTATACCGGATTTCACGGGGACGCTCAGACAACCGTAATTAGTATGTTTGAAGAATTTAAGGTATTACCTTTCACGTATTAATGGTAAGCAGGCAGATGAAAATAATTTTTTATCACCTTTGTATAGTCGTAATGTGGAGAAGAGTTGATTGGGATAATTAGGATTTTGAGAGTCTAATTGGTAAATAATTTTTTACTTCGCAAAAGATATGGCAGAACATGATAATTTTGTCAAAGTCGGCAGATTATCATGTGAATAAACAAATTATTTACAGCAAAAGAAGTTCATTAAGTTCGGGCTCGGGATTGGTAGGTTATGACTTCAACGAGGGAGAATAATATATTATTTAAAAAATGCTTCATTACTAATTAAAAATGTTAGCACTTCGCTCCGAGGTTTTCCACTTTTCAGAATGGCACTGTTGGGGAACCATTTCACGTCAAACGACGTCGTTCAAAAGAATGGTAAAGTATTTTGATAATAACAGTAACAACACTTGGCTAATTTCTATAGCACCATTTACATTTTTTTAATCATAAAGTATATTTATTTACTGATTATGGCCCTTTCAGGGGTATTTACGTATGAATAGTAAAAATTATACAGTTATAATTATTAAACATAATTGAACTGCTTCAGTAGCAACATTTTGTATTTGTTTATTGACAAATTGAAGATGTTTACTGAATTGGTACAATTATTTCCCACCATTAGTATTCTGGGCAAAGAGGAATATTTATGGTAGTTAGTCCCAGAATTTTTATACTGAAATAAATCCCGACTTCTATTGTTACGTAGTGGAATCCTAAAAGAAGTGAATGCAAGGTGTCTGGACATCAACTACAAAAATAATATATTTTTTTTTAAATATCAAGTGGGTGAAAATTCTTTTGTCTGACAATTTACGCATATTTATATCATCTAAAAAAGTTTTTTTGTTATTGTTTTTGGGGTGTTATGCCGTGTTTCGCTACCTCCTTCTTTAGCCAACGTTTCGGACAGCGTTACAGTGTCCATCATCAGGGCAGATGAGACTCATCTGCCCTGATGATGGACACTGTAACGCTGTCCGAAACGTTGGCTAAAGAAGGAGGTAGCGAAACACGGCATAACACCCCAAAAACAATAACAAAATACTTTTTGGCCGTGAAAACCTAAAAACATACCATCTAAAAAAGTGTTTTAGTTCAATATAATTGCTGGAAACCCCATTTTAAAATTTATAAAACCTAATTTCGTTCTTAAATGCACAAGACAGTTGCCAATTTGCTTAACAAAAGAAGGCTAATGGTTTGACTAAAGAAAGAGGTAGTGAAACAAGTCTTAATACCCCAAAAATAAATCACAATAATACTTTGGCCGTGAAAATCTAAAATCAAATCTGTTATAAGTTCTTCATCGAAGTATGGATAAAGTGAAAAAAGTAGTTTTGTGGTCAGAGCAATGCCCCGGCAAGGTAGTCCTGGGTTCAAATCCTAGATGTGATATAATATTTTTCTGCCTTTTCTGTTACATATTTTTTGATTGTGGGTGATAATCATTTCTTCAAAGATTAAATACTTAAGTTTAAACCTTTGACGGCCGGCGTAGCCCAGCGGTAAGGCTCTTGACTCGCATTCTGAAGTTCGCGGTATCGAATCCCGGCGTGGCAAATAAATTTTATTTGATTAATTTTTGTTATTTCACAATTTATTCATATAAAATAATGAACAGTATATTTGCGGCACGTTCCAGAATGGAAGATAATCTTAGTATCGCCCTGGTGCAAGACCACCATTCAGAATTAAAACGTTGCTATAAATATCATTAGCCGTGTTCGGTGACCAGATCTGAATAGCCAGATACTTCCCACCTTCCTCTTCTCCATCTCCTTTCCCTTCCTACTACTTTCAGTTATCAAAATTAAAAAAAGCTTCTATTTAGTTAGTTATTCCAATTTAAAAATCTGAATTAATTCTCGAATTGCAGGGTTGCTTGATATCACTTTTCCGTTTCCAAAATTATGTTTTAGTTACATAAGACTTACACCAATATCGGAAGGAAAATAAAATTAATCTTAAAAATCACAGCGATACTATAAATATCTCCGCAACTTTATAAGGAGTTCTTCAAACAAAATCTGAAATTCGTTTGCCGCTCGTGTTGTGTTTTGGAATAAGTCCACATACAAAAGTTTGCGAGGCAAACCAACCCGCTACAACACATGCTCCCCTAATAAATTACACTTTGATACATAGGTACCTATTCTTCATTCTTCCTGTTTTAGTAGCAGCCAGTGACACCACGGTGGGGGTGTGTTGGAATTTTGAAAGTGTTAAGTCGGTTTTGTCAATTGAAATGCACCCTTACCTAAATTAATTTATTACAACAGAAGAAACATTAAAAAAAAAAATTCTGCCTTAAATTTACCATAATTTTTCATTATGCACGCACGAGGAAGGTGAATATCAAGGTTGATGTAAATAAAGCAACGCATTACATTTTCAACCATAAAATTAATTTTTAAAGCTATCATTTTGGACGATGAAATTATATAATATATCTATTTTACAATAATTGTACAAGGTGTTAAGAGGAATATAAACACTAGAAATATTTCGATTCTCGTGCCTTCAAAATTAAAAATCGAACATCTTATTTGCACGAGGCAAGTAAGCGAAAAAGTAGTTTTTATTTATTTTGTGCATAATTTTGTAAGAATGGAAAAAAGTTAGAACAAACAAAACCTCAAAAATGGTCTTAGCAATAAAGGGGTATTTAAAAAAAATATTTCTTATATTACTTCATAGTTAAATCATGCAAAAACATTTTTTTAGTGGTTTGCGCTTATATTTTTTGTAATGTAATTAATAATTTTATTGTAATTCCAATGCAAAGAAAAGCTAGTAAAAGCTTCAAATTATCCGTAGCACATTTTTTGATGTTCATACTGTAAACCGATTCATCGTACAGATAAATCTAAATAGTATCTAAATAGGATTTCACGTATAGCTTCATCTTAAGTGACTTGACTTACTTAAACCAATGATTCCTGTCATTATTTAGAATATGGCGTTTGATATTTCGGTCTACGGTGACATTTTTGATGTTTTTCGGTAAAAATGTTGTTCAAATTGATGTTGAGATTAATAAAGTTTTTCATAATTATTAAAAATATTCATAAACTAATACGAGAAATAAAAAAATAAAAAAATCAGGTGAGATTTTCACTTACTAACAATATACTTGCCAGAATTACACAAGAACAGAATAAAACATGGGCTAAATTACGAAGTTCAAAAAACCAAACTTAACTTAGTTTTTTTTAATATTAAATTCATTTAAAACGTATCCTAAAATTTTGAAAAATTAAAAACAGATAATTTTGACAATAGTTAAGTTACAAAGATTTATAAAAAAAATGATTGAAAAACTGCACTCTTAGCAGAGGATTCTCGTTCAAGTTTTTCCAAACCGCTTGTAAGAGAATGTAACTTGTGGGGGTGTTTGTAGGTATGGGGTAGATTTGCGGGCTTTGTGGGTGGAGGGGGAGGGGGGAGGATAGGTGGAGGGTTGTAGTTGTCTCAAATAGAAGCCAACTTTCCGACCTTCCGCCCCGGCTTCTAAACAGGAAGGAAGTTCAACTTTGCAAGAGGTCGATGTGACACATGTTAGTCTGTGAGGGCTGCTGTTTTTGGAAAGGTAGTATCGACAAGTGGCTATTGGTGAATTGTTAATGAAGATAATGATTAGAACCCTACGAATAAAATAAAATTCACAGATATCAATTATTGTCTTTAACGTAGAAAATATCTTTAAAAAACCGTAATTTAAAATTTACTTGTTACCCAGAAAATGAAATTTGAATTTTACATCTGATAACCCACCAATGAAAACAATACGCCGTTAAATTTAACAAACAAAAAAAATACTGTGTTTAACCACCGGAGCGCTATTTCCCACAGTATGGCACTATTTAAAATTCCACCGATTGCTTTGCTGCCGATTTTGGCAAATTTTAACTTATTTGTAAGTAATTAAGTAGAAGTTACTATTTTGTAATATTTTTTAATAATTTATTTAAAAATCGTCAAAAAATAGGTGAATTCATCAGGTTTATAAAACAATAATCAGTTTGTTTGTTTTCATATTAAAATTCAGAGGAATGATTTTTTTTTAATAAGGGTGGAAAATATTCAAAATGATAACCAAAAAATCTAGAGCAATTGGAGAAAAAAGTTCAAAATTGCGCTGTCGCTCCAGTGGTTGAAGGCTAAAGAGTCTATTTTTGATCCCCGATGTTGAAGTATATGATTCCTTTTCGGTAATGAATCACAAACATCTTCAAAATTTGATTTTCGGGTTGTTCTATAATGATTTCATTATAAAGAAAATAACTGTATAAAATATTTTTTTGAGTGTTTCGGTATGAAGATGATCCAATAAGTAGAAAGATTTGATTATAATATATGTAGTGTCTGTTTTTTGAACATAATAACGTAACAAACAATAAACCAGAACTAAGCAGTAAATTGTGACTTAACTTACTTTTTATCAAATGCCGGGTACCAGCTAGTAAATACTAGCTGGTACCCGGCATGCGTTGCAATGCAAAGAAATAAATTGCTTCTCCCTGCATTTCCTTTCCCATCCGCCACCGCGTCCCCTTCCCCCCGCGTTTCCTTTCCACCTTCCACGTCTTCCCCTCCCTCATCATCCCTCCCGCTAACCCCACCTCCTTCATTACCCCTCCCCTCACGCCTTCTCTCCATGCCACTAAAATGTATAAAATACACTCATTTTCATTTATACAAATTTCATTACGCCAGAGCTTACCATTGTATATAGCCTGTAACCTTTGCGGGCGTGCGCAGAACAAATCACCAAAGTGTCATTGCAATCGGATGAACGGTATGGCAGCATCTTTATATTTTCAATGCACACAAGAGTCCATCTTTCTATCAACCGTGTGGAGCGTGTGAGACTACGGCATCTCCAATTGGCTACGTCGTGAGGTTGAAAGTAGTGTTCGCGATTCCGAAGGTCGCGGGATCGAATCCCGGCGTGGCAAATAAATTGTATTTGATTAATTTATATTATTTCACAATTTATTCATTTAAAATAATATAAAGTATATTTGCGGCACGTTCTATCGTTGAAGATACTCTCAGTATCGCCCTGGTGTAAGACGACCATTCAGAATTGAAATATTGCTTGAAATGGTTTTAGCCGTGTTTGGTGACTAGATCGGAATAGCCAGGTACTTCCCACCTTACTCTTCCCCATCTCCTTCCCCTCCCCACTACCTTTAGCCTCACAACACACCCCAATTTGGGATGCCATAGTCTCACTGGCACCAGACGGGAGCAGTTGGGACTCTTGTGCGGTATTCACATAAAAAATAGAAAAAGTGGGGTCATGAAAGGAAATGGGGGGTAGGTCAACAAACACGGCCAAAAAAGCCATTCCGTGAAACTGTACGATCCTGAATGTTGGTCTCTCGCCAGGGCGATACTGAAAATGACATAATGCCGCAGATAAACTAAACATACATTAAATAATAACTAATATAATAACTAACTCACATTGACTTAAATTTCTATTTAAATCTTGGTGCCCTAGCAATAATAATATATTAATGATTAAATTAAAACCGATGGTCTCTTCATGTTCACAATAAAAACAAAATTTAATACTTATGTATACAAAGATTACCTAAGTACTTACCTTTTTATCCTCTCTCTTTTGTATTAATATTATCTTGTACTTTTTGTACCATAATTTGTACTATTTTTTACTTTTTTACTATCACACTATACACTTGTTGAACTCATCTGTATAACTTTTCAAGATATTACAACTCATGTATTTTTTATTTATTTTCTTCTATTTGTAGGTACTATTTATAGCTGCGTTAATTTTGCTGAATTCTTGAAAAACTTGCTTTCGAACAATTTATTCATGATCAAGTTAATAATAAAATCAACATAGTAAATACCTACACGTTCCTCAATAACTACTTTTAAGTATCTTAAGCACTCTTCTGTTTTACCATTATTACACTATGTAAACTTTTTAACTCCTTTGTACAATTTTAATGATAACGAAACTACATACCTATGTACATATTAAACCTGTTTGTATCCTTAAAGTACAGTTTATAATGTTATATACTTCAATCTTACAATTATACTCCTGAATAACATGTGTAACTTGAATAATGTGATTCTGTAAAAGCCTTCAAGGCGTGTATGAATAAATAAAATAAAAAAAAATAAAAATAAAAAATATTCAAATAAAATAAATATTATGAAATGATAAGTCTTGATCAAATAAAATGTACTTGCGTCCGCCGCAACCTCCGAAATCAGAGTCGACAATTCTTAGCACTCATCCACTGAGGCCGTCAGAATATTTTAATAAATAAACCAAATCAAAACCACCCCTCATTTTAATAAATAAGATCCATAATCCTTTGGATTCAGAGTATACACCCTTACACTAAGCCTTACTAATAACATAATCTCTATTTCCTATTTATTATTATTAAGATTGTAAACCAGGCCTTAGACATAAGACATTCACTCTTTTTTAGCAAGTAGCCCCATCTTGGTGTACGATTATACATTAATAATTCATAAAAAGCCGGGATAATGCGTTTTATCCCGGGGTAAACTCATTACTTTGCCCAGGATCTTCTAGCAGCTATCCTGCCGGGTAATTCTACTGAAAAAAGGGTGGCAAGGGCGCAAGGGTAGGAAATGGAACGGCGCCGAAAAAATACAAAATTAACGTAAATAAAAAGCATTTTATGTATCAAGAAGACTATTGTTGTTTTTCGATATATAGCGACGGTAGAAAAGCGAAGTGACTTATTAAAATTATTTCAGCAAAATATGAGTTACATGTTACGTTACAATCAGTGATTTTTTCTGCATTTAACAAGCCGGGTTTTAAGGCAATCAGAGAGTTTTTTTTTACATGTTAATTTTTTTTTACGTAAGCTCCACAAAAGAGGCCCCGATAAATTATTTCCCTCAAGGCCTATGTCATCTTTTGGGAGGAGCTGTGATGGAGATTCTATGTGGAGGGTGTTTTTAAGGAAAGGAAGGAGAGGTAGTTCTGCGAAAAAAAGGTAAAAGGGTAAAATTGTTGTTATCATTGTTATCCTATGAGAAACTGCAACGATTTTAGGCTTCCTAAAAAAAAATTATCTGGAACACAAAACAATATTTATTACAAAGGCTTTAAAATATTCAAAGAACTCCCGGTAAATGTTAGTGAGGCTAAAATACTTGCAGTTTTTCGTAATTTATGTCTCAACGTTGTGAAGTCCAAATTTTAATATTATAGTTGTTTAAGATTAGATTATACCCATTAGAAATAAAATGTTAAGTGTTATATTTAAATGAATTATAAAAAAAAAATGGAATCCAGGGTTCAGTGTGTCCATGTCATGAACCAGGCACCCCCGCTAAGTCACCAAAAGTAGCGAACCACTTTGAGTAACCTATGACACAGATGTTGGTTATCCAATAAATGATTCCCAGGGCAGCGGTACCCATTCCCGCCTCCCAAATAGCTACTTTAAACTGACCCTGAATACTAGAATTTGTGTTATTTTTATTTCTAACTTTTTTGGTTATAAGCTAGCTTGTGGTGAAATTGACTAATCACCTGTTTAACCTTTTCAATTGACATAAAATATTACTAACTTGTAAGACATTTTGTCTTAGTAGAAGGACCAATTTATGCACTTTCTGCCTTTCCCTGTATGAGAATATGTGTGCACGTTAGCCATTAATACTTGCCAAATAAAAACCCTTTATTGTTTTTTTTTAATATCATCTACACCTATTATTAATACCAAATTCATATTTTTAAATTTTGATGTGTCAGCAAGTCAACCTTCTCTGAATAAAATTTGTGAAATAAATCATTTTAAAATACGGAACAATGGCAGAGCATGTCCTTTTTTGACAACATGGCGCCTTTGCTTGCTTGTTAGTCATCAAAGTCATTTGTCAGCACGAGCATGAGCGATTTATGTGCCAAAACCTCAAGAGGACGAATCCGTTTTATTTTTTGCCAAACATAGAATAATTATAGACTATTGTTGTAATAATACTATTAATAATATATGACGATGGCGAACGAGACCTCATTAACTTTGGATGTCGTGGAAGACATTGATCATCTTCCAGAAGATATATTTTGACATTGAACCATCAATGCTGTGATTGTATTTATGGATCGCATTATTATTTTTTTAGGTATAATCATGATTTATACAGTATTTAGTGATTTACTTTTGCTTGGTGACTAAAGATACTCATTATGCAATGATTTAAATTAGTTAATAGAGATAAATAATGTTCGCTAAAAACTTCTTAAATTAAATGTATTTAATTGTTCCAGAAATTTACTATGTTTCTCAGAATGTCTCCTGTTCACGCAATATGCTTGGGATTGTTAAGTACGTATTTGAAAAGACTTGGTGGATAGCAAATGTTAATAAAATCCCGCAACTTTTCCACCTACCTAATCTTCCCATCGTTAAAATGTTACCATGACCCATGCTATTGTTGCAAGGAAAATACCTAACTTTAAAAAGTGACGGACGTGTGCTCCTTGCAACTGTCAGTGTAAAATAATAACTAAGGCAAGGCGGACTATCTGTTTTATAAAATGTTTGTGGAAGAAACCTTACGATTTCGTATTTTAAATTATAGTATTGTGAAATCGAAGCTTCCGGAATCTGAAGACGTGTGGTCTCATCTGCGACGGGTGAGTCCTTGTTTCTGTATTCCAATCTAGGCTTATCTTATGTCCTAGAAGCCCAAAACCGTTGACTAACACTGTCCATCAGGTTTGACGTATGCATGCAAACATAATCGATGCATATAAACTTAGCGGTTGATGTAGTTTTGGGGCTGGTCCTTCGAGAGTGTCCAATAGAGCTTGTCTTGGCTCTGCAGCACCTCAAACCTATCGATGCATATAAACTTAGCGGTTGATGTAGTTTTGGGGCTGGTCCTTCGAGAGTGTCCAATAGAGCTTGTCTTGGCTCTGCAGCACCTCAAACCTAATATAGTGGAAAAACAGTTTTGTGACACCAAAATCAAAGGTCTACATTTCCATCTACATCAACATTGGTAAATGCATTTTATTTAAAATATAACAGACGAAACTTTATATGCACAAAGTACTTTACGATAGATACTTCTCATATAGAAATTTATTGATACGACATAATTTCAGTGCAGTTAAGTAGGGTGTCGACTCTTTGTTCAAGCCGCGCTAAAAGGAGAGATAAACAATCGTCAAACTTCAGCTAGCAATAGCGCCTAAATGGTACGCGTGGCGAAATAACACTAAATTGAAAAGAAGAAGTAAGAACTTAAATTGAACGAAATTTCATGCAAATGATATTCGTATTTTTTTTACATTAACTTTGTCACATGAGCACGGGTCATTCCTACTATTCGTTTTGTAGTTCAACAGCTCAGCTGTGGAACGTTTGCCGGCCTCTGCGTTTCTTCTCTCCTACAGCTTTGCAGGTTCACGTTGGACGTTCCACCCTCTAACGAAGTGCAAATAAACAGCATTTTATTTTAGTTGCACACCCACTTTCTTGATTTAAAAGAAACAATGTTTTTTTCATTGCTGATTTTGCCAAAAATAAGATAAATATGTTCTTGGCACCGTCTTTCGGTCACGACCTGCCGCGGTTCGCGATCTATCTCACCGGAATTTCAATCGAAGATTTAAAAGCTGGAGAAGAATCTAACAAATAACTCTCACGGCATCCTGATTGCAATTCTATTTCCCCTCAAGGTCGAATTAAAACATCTTAAATTAAGTTAAACATCTTTTCCTCCTATTTAGATCCCTATATTGTCCTACGTCTGAAGCCTATTTTAGTAGGCCCAACCTCTTGTTGCACATCCTCTCTTTGTAAAATTAAGAAAATTAATTATTTATCAAATACATTTAAAAAAAGGCAGTATAATGATGATAAAAAAATAATTCTTCCCCAAATTCTACCTTGTGTTTACATCTTCTTCTTCTTCCTTGCACTGTCCCAACTCATTGCCTGGGTCGGCTCTTCTCGTACTCAGGCTTTATCTTCTTCGGTTCTGGGTGTCGCTTTCATCCAGACCGCTTCTCTGTAACATTTTGGAGCATTGAGTCATCCAGGAGTTCTTTGGTCCTCCTTTGTATGAGCAAGTCACGTACTTTTTCCATGTGAGAAGCTGGGGTTTTTTATATTTACACTGCTATCCCCTACCTCTAATTGTGCTCACGCACATTTTTCAAACAACTCGCGCACCACCTATTGTAATTTGTTTATACCGATATCACAACACCAGAGCTTTCCATTATGTACAAAACCTTTTATGAGCGTGCACACAACGAATCACCAAAGTTTCGTCGCAATCAGATGGTTGGCATAGAAAATATTTAATATCATAACACCAGAGCTCACCATTATATATAGAAACCAATTGGCTGATTGGTTTGGGAACGCATAGGGGACAAACAAAGCTTAACACATATGAGACAAAAAAAGCATTTTTATGTGTAAAGAAGATTACAAAAAAAATCTCACTTTTCCACTTAATCATCTCGCCAAATAGCGTTAAAAAACGAATAATATTCATCGCCAATCGTGATGTGCACTATTTTATGAACACCGTATGTAAATAAAGTAAAAAAAGGCGCTTGGACCATTCAATCAATTTGAACGATCACCTCGCAGTAGCCTCGTTTGATTATATACTAGTTTTTACCCGTGGCTTCGCTCGCTTGATATTAGGGGGAATTGCAGTAGCGCTTGCACTTATCAATTATCCTCCCCTCCTGCATTCCACACATTCACTCCCAGTACATTCAGTTTTCAAACAGCTCGCGTGCCACCTAAATTTCATAATGCCAGAGCTCACCTGTAGTAAAATAAAAAAAATAAAAATAAAATCTGGTGCAGTCGTTCGGAAGTTACGCGCGTACAAACATTTCGGAGATTCATTTTTATTTATAGATATTATATAACTAGATATTAACCACAATTTCCTGCAAATATATCAACATCGTTTTCACGGCAATTTTTTTTTTCTGACGTCAGAAATAGCTTGTTTTTGTTAGTATAATAGAAAACGTATAATAAATATAATATATTAATATTTATAATTTTATAACGCCAGAACTTACCAATATATACAACCTATATAACTTGCATCTAATGTAGCTTTCTATTGGTGAAAGAATTTTCAAAATCGGTTTATTGGTTTATGCGTGAAAGCGTTACAAACAAACACATGCAGTTTCGCATATATATATTAGTTTAGATAGATTATTTGTTATTGTTCTTGAACGTCGAATTTCGCAAACTCTATCTGGTAAAATACCTCACTTATTTTACAGGAATAATCACATTAAAAATTTCCTTAAATATGGTTTTATTCGTGAAATTTTACAGTCGTACAAAAAAATAATTTGACAGATGCTTTTAATGTCCTTTACCATATTTTTTAAGTCTGTGTTGGCCCTGTTTATATAATTTCTTAGAATCCATTTTGTCGTTGTTATGAAATGACATCACCATTTACATGTTTAATGTTTTTACCTTCAAAGCTTTCACTGCAAACATAAACAAGCTCAGAAATAATAAGAATAGCTGCGTCATCCAAAAAGCAGCTACGACTCAATATTTTTTATTTGTCGTGATAAAGTTCAAGGGTGTACAGAGTTCATGTTGGAAAATAAATCACAGGATAGGCCCCAAGAAAATAATACAAAACGCTTGAATTATTATTATTTTGATGTTCTTAAAGTTAACGCTTAAAGTTTTTAATAATAATGATTAGTAAAGCTTAACACTTCCTTACCGGACCGGGGGAACGCACCTACACTAACGAGAGTTTTACGCTGTATCTATGTTGTTTTTTAAACTACGTGCTCAATAATTTGAGTAATCTTAGAAAAACTATTTGATTATCGATTTGCATTAAAAAAATTAATATCACATTACTACTTTCCTTAAAATTAAATAGTTTATAACAAATTCCGGCGAATAATCTGTGCCACTCGCCCCCCTTCCCCTCTGTTCGGGCGTACCCCGTTCCTATCAGCTGAATGTATCGGGATAATTCTAAGCGATAGCAAGTAATTTCTAGGTTGTTAGTGGAAAGGACTAGATCCCGTTTGTTTACACTGCGCATCTCGTTTGCTCTTTTTACAATGCTATAATGTTCGCTTGCCGGTCAAAGATCATTCGGTCTGGATCGTTTCCGCTACGCGCCAATCGCCAGTCAACATTCGGAAACATGGAGTTATGTTGGCTATCGGCCCGCTTTCTCTGTTTTCCATGGAAAAATACACGTTATGGTCTAAATTCATTAGAATATTAATTATGACTTAATTTATGAAACGATTTTGAAAATGACTACTGAAATACGATGATAATACTTCCCTCTAATTATTATCATAACAAATTACAAAAAAATATGTCATTAACACCCTTTAATATGCAAAACAATTTGGGGTCCCCGAGTGACCCCCCTTCGGGTCATGTGTGATTTTTTTCGTTCCGGGACGAAAAGGTTAAAAACACACATTTTGTAGACAGCATTATAAAAATAATGAAAAAAATTATTTAGAATTAGATTTTTTAAAATGTTATGCTCTTTATTTAGTTATCATTGATTCTTTTGACAAAAAGGTCACTGCTCAGATATAGAGTATCAATTCTGATTTGCGGTCTTAGACCAGGGCCTTACTTCCATTCTGGAACGTACCACAAATATAAATTTCTTATTATATTTATAAATAATTAATTGTGAAATGCACAACACAGCGGCTGAGTTGGTATCGCGTTTGTGTGCCACTTAGGCGTCGTGTATAGGATTCTTCGGTTGGCTAAGTCCTCTATCGCGACACAAGAAATATTTTCCGCTTACTCTGGTGGTAGTAGGAGATTTTTCAAATATTGTCAGGTTATTCGTAAACCGGGAATGTTTGTCATTTTTTTTAAATAAAAAAATTGTTTAACAAATTCATTTACGCACGCCGGGATTTGAAGGCAACCTCCAAATGCTAGTCGAGAGCCTATTGCAAAGAGGGTATAATTATGATATTATTAAATTTGCTTTTGATGTTACATTTTTCTCATTATATTAAGTATATTTTCTTTTAATTTTAGTTTTAAAGTATATAAAGTACTGTGATACTTGACTTGTAAATAAAGAATTTAAAAGCCTATTAGGGCGTAAAATAAATAAATAAATGATGTCCTTTACGTTCGTCCATTTATGAAGGACATTTGTCAACGGTAAACTGATTCAGAGTGTGCAGTTAAAGACTCCAAAACTAAGCTTTTAAACTAAAATTAAGAGGCAGGAAGAGCTACCTACCAAAAATCAAATATATTAAAAATAATGTTCAACAATTTTTCGTACCTATTAGTTGTTTTAATTTTATGATTTCGTAATTCAACATCATCAATACCGCAAATTTACAATAAATAATAATGACCAGGAAGTGAGCTAACCTAGTTTCTTATATTTCAATGCAAGTAATATTGTCATCCTCTTTGTGTCGGCAGGTGTCCAAAATACATATTTTTGGTCTGGAAAAATAAAACACCGTCGTTATTCGATAAACTGCGACATCCTTCAAAGATACCGTGGACTGGAGAAAAGGCATAGAGTTGTTTATTTTATTGAATTCCCAGTAGAAATGTAGTATCTACATATTCTGGTAAATTACAAACACGATATGTGAATTGATTATTTTACAAATTATCTTATAATTTTATTACCTTATTGGTCTCTAGTCTTTAGTCAAACATTTGCAACAAAATTTAAAAAGGAAATAGTGCAAATCGAGAAATGGATTTATGTATAAAATAAGTATGAAATTTTTGATATTCAATAGATACTTTATGAATTTAATTAAACTGAAAACCTTTGGGTTTCTGGTGATCTTACCATACACCATCACATGATGACGATCTCCGTGTGACTGAAGGGGTAAGGCTCTCGACCAGCATTCCGAAGGTCGCGAGTTCGAATCCCTGCGTGCACAAAAAAATTTTTTGCAACTAATCTGTAGGATTTTACAAATAATTCCAAATAATATAATTTATGTATTAGTGTAAGATACTCTCAGTTCTGCCCCGGTGTAAGACCACTATTCAGAATTGAAACGTTGCGTGAAATGACTTTAGATCCGAATAGCTAGATACTTCCCCATCTCCTCTCCCCCATCTTTTTCCCTCCTCACTATCTTCCGACTCACAATGTACTCCCATTGGGAAAGCCATAGTCTCACTGGCTCCAGACGAGAGCAGTTAAGAAAACTATACATTTAACCCAATATTAAAAATGTATATTTTTACCATATACAATCACACACAGTGCAATCATTCACCATCACGACACATGTAGGTAACCGAACATTAATTAAACCGATATATTCTTACCGTAAATCATCACTACAATATTAATAATATGTTTTCCTGTTATACACCATCACTAAGCATTTAATTATATGTTACACCATACACACATACACCATCACTACGCATTTAACTCAATATTTATAATTTATATTCCTGTCATACACCATCACTAAACATTTATCCCAATATCAATTATTTATTAATTTATTTATTTTTATTTATTTATTTATTTATTTATAAACATACATATTTCAAAATGAAACAATACAAAATGGTCCTTTGTCTATCCAACTGGGAAGGATTCCCGTTTCAGGTATTATATAATATACGTATCATAAATCATCACCACTCATTAAACCCAATATTAATAGTAATATAACTCTCATAAACCATCACCAAACATTTAATAATTTATATTCTTATCATATATCACACGTTTAACTCAATATTAATATTATATTCATACATATTCGTGTCATACACCATCACTTCACATTTAAATCAAGATTTTTATTTAAGTTATCATGCAATATCATCTACAAAATAACAAGTTTTCTTCCAAGAATCCCCACATACCGCAATGTGTGTATTTATTTCACATTAAAGTAGTATGTTTATTCTATTCACATCATCAAAATCACAAGTTATGACTCAGGCCAAAGGAAATATGCCACTGAAGAGGAAAACGAAAATAAGGATTTGTATGCTTGTCTCCGTGCTTTAATTATGCTCAAGTTTGCATTACTTCTTGTGAAAATGATAACACATTTAAAAACATCGGATTTCTTCAATAGCCTGGTTTCTTCCGAATGCGATTTTATCCATTTAGTCTGTAAACATCATTTTTAATATTCATTTAATTTTATTAATATTAGTTACACGTAGTTTTTCCTTTTCAAATGTGCAAAATAATATTATCTCACGGTTTCAGACTAAGGTCCGAACCTTGAATAATATATTTATGGCTGGTATCATATAAATACATTCCATTACAAATTTGGGGCAAATTCTTTTACTATTTGTAAAGTCGGTACTTTCAATTAGTCCCCTCAAATAACACCTACTTATAAATGTTTATGACACTCAAAAGTTAAGATGTATTTTATTGGTGGCCCTTTCGGCCGACTTTTAGGTAATTGTTTTATTATTTTCTGTATGATAGATTTTAAAATCCTAGCTGTGGGAACTGCTTAAATATAATGTTCTCACCATTTTTCATGTAACATGTTTTTCTGTAGGTTTACTTTAAATATTAGCGAGGTTGATATGTAGGGCTAGTTATGTTGTTGGACTCGAGCTGAGAGGTACATAGGTACCTACTGCAGTAGAGTATTGTTGTGACGGTAAAACGGGAAGGTACATGTATTGTACCTTCGGAGTGTTGTAGTTAAACTCGAGCTGAGAAGTACAGAGGTACCTATCTTCAATAGAGTGTTGTTGCTAAGTTGCAACGTGAAGGTACGCGAGGTGTACCTTCATGTAATTGACTGAAGCTGTGTGGTACATGTTGTACCTACAGTTTAGTTTGTAAAAAACTGACATTAGAGATATCGAGGGAAATAAGGCCTTCGATATTTGTCAGTGTGGTGCGGTCTTGGAGATCACCCAAGCAAAGAAAAATAGAACCTTTGTAATTGTATTGCATTTTTGTTAAATAAATTGTATTAAAGAATAATAATAAGTGTTTTCCTGCAAATTCCATCGAGTTGTGCTCTCGTACCATGATAGTAACAAACAGCCTGCTTGAGACCTAGGCATCTAAAGTCTTGTACCAATTGGCTAACACCGTTTTCTTCAAAAACGGTTTAAATCACTCTTCTAGGTATTATCGCTTCAGTGGAATACCTACATCTATCAGAACCGGTTCATACGCGATACCGAACCGGTTTGGTCGCGGAGGGGTTGTTTTAATGACGTGAGGAAGTCTTTTTGTCCGGAAAATTGCAATCCGGAAGTACTTCCGCCTGATGACGCATCAGCTGGGGAAATACACAGTTAAACAGCTGGCAGCTCCGTGTATTTGTTTTCCTAGCCAGTATTCATGAACTGAGTGAAGGGGTTGATAAACATTTTGGTAATGGGTGGGTACTTGTCACTTTTTGGAAAAAATAATACCTGTATTATAATGATTTTTTTTTACATTACTTTCAAAAGCGCGAAGCTGATTAAATAGAAAGAGTATTTTTCACCTGTCAATAAAATAATTGAAAGATAATAAAATCACAAATTAACCATTTCAAAAAGTAAATTATATAAACAGGCATTAAAATGTATTGTCTTGTTTGAAATCACACGGATGAGTTTGTGTATTTGGGAAGTATGTTTACGAGAGATAGGAAGACTGATAGAGATATCGAAAAAAGAAAACTATACCAGGAGATGAACCTTTTGAATATAAGAACATTGTACGAATATAACAAATGTCTTTTAATCTACAAAATACAAAATGGACTTATACACACAAACACAACATTTATAAAAACATCACAAGTACACGAACATTATACTAGACAACACAATGAATTGTACACAAATACAGTCAAGACTGAAAGTGGCAAGAGAAGTATTGGCCACGAGGGAGTTCACATTTATAATCTCCTTCCAGATAATCTAAAAACGGAAAAGGATATAAAAACCTTTAAAAAAACTATTTAAACTTAAGATTTTGGAACAAAATTAAAAACTACTATATATGCTCTGTATTTAAGTTAAGAAAGCGAAATATTATATTTATTTTAACTTAATAATAAAAAAATAAAAAAAAATAAAAAAAGAAGGGTAAATGCCGGTAACTCCATTAATGGAGGACTGAACGCCGTTGGCGCCAACAAAAAACTGTCAAAAGAAGCGAAGCTAGCCGTCCATAATGGAGTGCTGGTACCTACCCTGATGTATGGCAGTGAGGCATGGAACTGGCAGAACAAGGATGAAAGTAGACTGAATGCTGTAGAAATGAGATCCCTGAGACGTATGTGTGCTAAAACCATGTTTGATCGTGTGAGAAATGTGGAGATCCGCAAAGAATGCAAGGCTGATGTAAGCGTAATTAATAAGATTAAGAAAGGAATGCTCAGATGCTTTGGGCATGTAGAGCGAATGAATGAGGAAAGGAGTGTAAGGAGAATGTATGACGCAAATGTGAATGGTAGATGAAATCGGGGACGCCCGAGGAAGACATGGCACGACCAAGTGAATCAGATACTTGAGTAGGGTGATGTCAAGAGACAGAATAATAGAAGAGCATGTATGAGGCGATGTATGAATGTGAACGAGGCAAGGAGTATGTGCCAAGATCGAGTTGTTTGGCGGTCCGTCCTCTCTGCCTACCCCTACGGGGAAACGGCGTGATGGTTAGTTAGTTAATTAGTTAGAAAACACACCAAAATTAAATTTATTAAAAAAGTTTGGTATATGAGCACTTTTCCTATGTGTTCATAATACTAAACTTTATTTTTCTTTCAGGATTAATGTCAGACCGAAAGGTTGGTTGCTGGAAAGTTCAGTTGCTGGAATATAGGTTTGGATGGTGGAAAGCCTTGAAATAACATCCCAAAATTCCAATTAAATTGCCATTTTTTTGTGTTTTTCAAAAACAATTTTATATTACACCGACCAAGTGTTGGGTTGAACATTTGTCATATGAAAACGGGTCCCTTCTACGACTCTTCTTGAGTTCAGCTTCGCTGAGGAATAATTTGCAGGCTTCTGTGTTTTCTCGCTTCTACTCCTTCCTCTCCTCAAAAAGACACTCCACACAACATCTTCAAATACGGTATATGTCCGGAGGAAAATTATTTTCCTTAGAGCCAATATTCAAATATTCAATATTCCAATATTCCTCTACAAGCTCAAACCAGAAATTTTGCTTTTTTTCATTTTATTTATTTATTTTCTGGAAATCGGCAGTTTACATTTTTACAGTTTTTACTTGTTTGTACAGCCAAAATAAAACCAATTAAGGATTTCCTCCTCGTGACTTTACCTCTGATTAAATAGCATAATAAAAAATTAGATATAATAAAATTTGTAATAAAGAAACATGAAACCAAAAATTATATAAAACAAAAGATTGTATAAAACTTAAATTTAGATAAAACATAAGAATATCAATTTTAGCACGCCAATTGCAAAAAAACAGTAAAACAAGTATGGTAAAATTGAAGTAAGGAATATGGCTAAATTGCATGTTTTTAATGAACAATTGAAGAAGAGAGTGTGATAAAAAAGAATCGTGAAATTTTCCACTTTTTTTAATAACTTTATCGAGTTTAATAATTTATTGAAGAGAACAAACTATTCGTGCTATTACGACGTGAATTATCAATCAACACATGTGGCAATAAACACGGTTTATAGTCGTAGAGACTACTATTTTAGTTTGTAGATAATTTCACTTCTGTGAAAGCAGTTTCCCATGCTAGGGTCTGAATATTGCAACTGAAATTTGGCAGCTGTTGAAACCTTTGCACTTGTAAAGAAATAAAACTACCACAAAGACGCTGATAGGGGCGATGCTATAAATCTTGCAATTCCGACGTAACCAACCCTGAAAATTCTAATTGAAATTTCACCAGTAATTCCACTAATACTTCCACACGTTATTCCACTATAAATTTCTCAATTGATTCCACTAGTAATTCCACTAGTTTTCTATCCCTGTTCTACTTGGTTTCCAACGCTGTCTGGAGGTCGCTGGCACAAAGAGGGCGCTAGTAACGGAAGTATAAAAACACACTTTGAATTGACGGTTCCACATGATTACATTTTTCTCGAATTGTTTTCTCGCCTTTTTCCCATTTAACGAGGCTTTTTTTTATTCACTATTATTGCAATCAAAATTGTACTCACATCCATACTAATATTATAAATGCGAAACTGCTCGAGTTTGTTTATGACCTTTTCACGCATAACACAATATAAAGACTTTAATAATTCTTTCACCAATATAAAGCTAAATTATATGCGCAGACTACAGGTTGTATATGATGGTAAGCTCTGGCGTTATGAAATTATAAATATTAATATATTTTATTTGTTATACGTTTTCTGTCGCTAACAAAAGCGAGTTTTTGCTAACGTCAGAAAAAAATCTTTTCCATGGAAACAATGTTGATATATTTTTGGGCTCTATGCTGGTAGGCACTCAGTCTACTGGTCAGCTACTACCGCAGAAAATTTAAATATTAGAATTCGTTTTTTTTTTTTGGACAAGCTTGGAATAAATGTCAGATTTGAGTTCCTGTATTAAAAATATAACTCGTAACGATTGTAAAGACTGAATGATAAATAGAGTATTTTTTTATTATATTAACGAACTTCCAAATATTTAAATAAAAATAAACATCAGAAATGTTTGTAAGCGTATAAATTTCGAACAAATGAACTTAATTGGATAATTCTTTTTTTCTTTGAGCTTTAGCATTATGAAAGTTAGGTGACGGGTGAGATGTTTGAAAACTGAATATGAGGGAATGAATGTATGGGTGGGTGGGGGGAGGGGGGATAATTGATAAGTGCAAGCGCTACAGTAATTTCCCGTAATACCATGCGAGCGAAGCCGCGGGGAAAAGCTAGTGTTAAATAAATATAAATATGTGCTTGGAATTCCGACTGCACTGTTAAGAGCCATTAACCAGCGGCCGAGAATTTAAATTTCGTCGAACGATGATCTTGCAATCGTACCCATGCAACGGTACAGGGCGGTTCCCATGAGAAAGATTAATTTTTCTCCATACCAGCATTGTAACATAATATCACTATATCTAACTAACTAACTAACCATCACGCCGTTTCCCCGCAGGGGTAGGCAGAGAGGACAGACCGCCAAACAACTCGATCTTGGCACACACTCCTTGCTTCGTTCACATTCATACATCGTCTCATACATGCTCTTCTATTATTCTGACTCTTGACATCGCCCGACTCAAGTATCTGATTCACTTGGTCGTGCCATGTCTTCCTCGGGCGTCCCCGACTTCGTCTACCATTCACATTTGCGTCATATATTCTTCTTACACTCCTTTCCTCATTCATTCGCTCTACATGCCCAAACCATCTGAGCGTCCCTTTCTTAATCTTACTCATAACGCTTACATCAGCCTTGCATACTTTGCGGATCTCCACATTTCTCACACGATCATACATGGTTTTACCACACATACGTCTCAGGGATCTCATTTCTACAGCATTCAGTCTACTTTCATCCTTTCTCTGCCAGTTCCATGCCTCACTGCCATACATCAGGGTAGGTACCAGCACTCCATTATGGACGGCTAGCTTCGCTTCTTTTGACAGATTTTTGTTGGCGCCAACGGCGTTCAGTCCTCCATTAATGGAGCTACCAGTATTTACCCGTCTTTCGATATCTCTATCAATAATATCACTATATCGATTTTATTAAATAATATAAATTCGATAAATACCCACATTAAAAAATGCTCAAACTCGTGATGATAAAACAATTAAAATGATGTACTTGTAATTATTTTTTGATCATAAGTATTTATAATTTTTTAATAGCGTCTAATAAGAATTTTTCAATCGTATTAGTTTAAGTACATAAATAGACAAACTGAGTATTTTAGTTAAACTAGGGCTCGGATTTTTTTTAATGATTTTATTTGAACTAAAATTAAATTTCTGAAAAGTAGCTTACCCAAATATTTAATTGATTTATTTAACCGCTTGATTACATGATTCGAAATGTATAACATATTTAAATGACACATTTCCGTTTTGGTCTAGTTATTCCCTCTTAAGATATTCCCTCTTGAAAACTGTGCCATATTCAGTGCGTTAATCAAAAAGCAGAAATCTTGATAATTGAAATAACACAATACAGTTGTTTGTAACCACGATTTATTTATTTTTTCTACTTCCGACCGGTTTCGCTTTACATAAGCATCTTCAGGGTATAAAAATTAAACTGAAACTAAAAATAAAAATATAAAAAATAAATAAATAAAAAACTTGATATTATTCAAAACATTTTTTATATTCTCACGGTACAAAAAGCAATAAACACACGTTCCTTATCATAATAACACTGCAAGCTCTTTTTTACACATTAAAGGCATGAAATATTTATTAATTTTGCTTGCCCTCATTTTAAATATGGATTGATTCAAAATCCAACACTTCAACACGTTCCCAAAATGTAATCCTTCCAAAACGAGTGTCTTCCGTATCCAATATGTTTAATTATAATTCTAAATGGTGACTCGAACCATTCATTAAAATTTAAAATGATATACCAATATTCTTCCGATTTTAAGTGGTCCATTTGGGACTTAAGACTTGCAGAGCAACCCCACTACACGTGTAACGGATTATCAGGATTTAGGGTATTATTTACCCGGATCCGGGCAAATAAACGTATTTCGATTTGGTCTGCTAATGCCGGAGGTTAAAACAAACCCGACCCATTTGAAAGGGTTAAAAGCTACAACAGAGCTTTTTAAGACTGTAAATTTGATTTATATATTATTTTGAGTTTGATTAAGTTTCGAATATAGAAAAGGTCAATTTTAATGAATATTGCACGGTTTATTTACAAGTTGTGCTGTGTAATTGTTATTTCGTGAGACAGATGTTTTGCATTTTGAAACCATTTTCAAACTGTGGTAAAGTCACTTACTGACGATGTATTTATACCAAATCTGTATAAATATATGATACTACTTAATTTTTTTTTAAAACGTAAACATTTTAAAAATAAAAATTTATTATGCGTGCACGGATTCGAACTCACTGTCTCTGTTTTCGTATTTTTTTTTACAGCAGCTCCGCACAGAAAGCCCTAAGGAAAATAATTTCCGTCAATGCCTGTGTCATCTTTTGGGATGCTGAATTGATGCTGAATGCTTTTAAAGAAAAGGAAAGAGAGGAAGTTCTGTGAAGGATAAGGGAGTAGCAAGCTTGGGAGGTCACAAAGTCTCCCTCAACCAGTCTCTCCCGATCCGGCCTGCCACGCAACTGGTAGGCAGTCAAGACTACCGCCAAGACCCGGACAAACATGCTTATGAACCCGGGCACCCCTGCTAGGTCACCAAACGAAACAAACCCCTTGGGGTGACCTATTGCAGTGGTGTTGGTAATCCAATAAATCGTTCCCGGGATGGCGGTATCCTTACCTGCCTACCAATCGACAAAGTATCATTATCACTTAACTACTGAGGCTGTCAGAAAAAGATCCATTGTAACAAGATAATCATTTAAAAAAGGTTTAATGAAATAATTGGATATCAAAAATAAATTATGGGTATGTGAAATTAATATTTTATTTGACATGGATTTGGAAAATTTAATAAATAGATAAATAATTAGTATTTTTTGCACACAAACCGATTTTAATAAACCTTAGACTTTAAGTCAATTGCTTACACCACTCCTCCACAGCCTTCATTAATTTAAAACCCTGGAATACAATGGTGGAAAACATAATGTATTATACATTACGGTGTACAACATACATTATTAATGCTAATATTATTTACTCTGGTCTTCTAAGAGCGAAGAGAGGCTGATGAATAAGAAACAATGGGGAGAATGGAAGAGAATGGAGGAATAAAGCCTTCATTGACGAGAAAATGGTATTAAGTCAATAATATCAATTGTTCAAGAGAATCACAATAAACTTTTCTAGTTTGTGCAAAACAAGTGAACTCTTCGTTTTATCAAGAAACCAACTTTTTAAAAATAGGTACCCATCACATTATATTTTGTTTTAATGTTCAATTCAAACATATTTTTCAATATCAAATTATTTGGTGATACAGCTAAGTATTTTGAAATCGTAAAAAAACTTAAGACATGTGGGCGTTCTATTAAAAAAAAGGTTTTAAAAATAAACAAGTAGATTCTCTTCATCGAATTTCACTCTTGAAAAATATAACAAATTATATATCTATAAATCATAATTGACTCTAACCTCAGATGGACACATCGAAACTATCAAATCACAATTAACTCCTCAAAATAATGAGTATTTAAATATGAGAAACATAAACTAAAACAACGTATTTTGCTCTTTGTCAATCCATAACAGAATATGCAATCATTGTTTGGGGAGGAGCAGCAATCTCAGCTATCGGTCATATGGAAATCGCACCGAGAACCATCATTAAGGTGATATTTAAGAAACAGAATGACAAAATTATTCAACATATTTGGCGTATTAGATTTAAGCCGTACAAACACTAAAAAACATTACTGAAGTGCATTTCGACCGCAACAACTAATTTCAACAAACACAGACTATTATAATTAAGACTAGTGAGACAAGTGTACAAAAAACACAAAAAATCCAACGGTAAATGAAAGCTTTGGAAAAAGATATAAATGCCAGGCAAAAAAAAAGCATTCAACATTCTTTAACTCGATAAACAAAATTAGGAGAACGTTTCAGATTCATAATTAAATGATGGATTAGAGAACAAAAAAGCCAATATAAACAAAAATTATAAAACAAAAGAATTCAAATATGAACGTATTATAATAAAAACTTCTTCATATGGAAATGTGTCTCATAATATTTAGAATTTTTTTTTCGTTACCAGCTTTATTATTGTGTTTTACCTCAGTTTTATTTAATATTTTTCAATTTATTGTTCCTAAATATATTTTTATTGAATTTGATTAAATTGTAAAATTAGAGCCTCAGCTCGGGTTAAATACCCAGAGAGGCCCACGTTATTAAATAATGTTTTAATTTACATAAAATTATTGCGAAAAAAAATATTATGCACATATTTTAATATTTACGTCTTTGGAGGCCGTCAAGAAAACCAGGTATCCACGTCATGTCGAAATAATTACAAGCCTTTCTGATTTAATTAGGTAAATTTGAATAAAACAGTCCACTCAAACGGCAAACGTCAAAAACCGCTCTCAAAGAACCCAGGATAAAATGGTGCAAATCAATGATTTCGCCTACACCCTAACATAAAAACGCACATCTGAGTGCTGGGCAATAGGCCGATCCCAAATAGCAAAAGGGTAAAATACAGAGTACGGATCTTCCCGTCAATATTATGTATCTGTTAAAAGTTATTTGTTTGTCCTCGCGACTCAGCGCGTTGTGCGTTGTTCACGTGGAGGGAACCATAAATTCATATCATTATAAAAATGTTGTACCTTCCAATACCATACATTGATCCCAAAGTCGTAAGTTGAATTACGACATAAACAAAAAAATCTGATATTATTAAAAACTGTAAAATTTTTAACACGAAGATAAATTTACCAAATAACGCGTCGAAAAATCGACTTTGCGATTGTGGTTAAATTTAAGTCATTTTGGCCATTTTCCGACCTAAGACTCTTTTCCCGCTCATGAAAGAAAGAACAAAGGGATTATAAAACTAATTCACTAACCCAAGGAGTGGAGACATGACAAACATAAATGAGTTATGTATGCTGATTCCATTTATTTAAAGGACTGCGAGATGGAAAATCTAGGTCAAGTTGATTAAAATTTTTTGAGTTTGATGAAATGAGCAATTAAATTATTTGTTGATAATTATTTAATTATTAATATTGCAACGTGTTGTTCGGGATTTTTTATAATAATCTCAGTTATATCATTAATAAAAATCGAAAAGAGGAGAGGTCCTAAATTAGAGCCCTGAGGAACTCCCGAGAATAACATAGGTGCTGAGGTAAATAAATTTCCTCAAAGTCTATTTTTATTATTATTTTTTTTATTTTTTTATTTATTTATTTCTATGTATTACAGTATTTACCTATTAATTGACATTTTTACATAATAGATCAATTTTGAAAACATTTTTACATAATATATTTTACTTAATAATTTTATTATGTTGGGTGTAAGGAAGGTTTGTGAAGGTGAAACTGTGGATAGGTATTGTTGTATGTTTCGTGAACACCTCACTAGGAGAACCTGTGCTGTGTCTCCTTTGACAGTTTGCCCCCCGGCATATTAACAAGCAATATCCAGTTGGTTTGAGGAAAATACCTACCTTCACAAAATATAAGGTGTACCTACTACACAAAATATAACCTACATTAAGGTGTACCTACTTACACAAAACCTAAGCCTAACCTACCTACACTAAGGTGTACCTACTTACACAAAATATAACTAAGAGTCCCCGAACGAGTGTGCAGAGAAGGTATACCGCCAAAAACAAGAGTATAAAACATATTTTCATTCAAGTGAACCAAAAATAAAACTACTTGTCAAAACTTTGTACAAACCAGAGTACAAGTACAAAAAATGAAGTTTTGGTGAGAACAGATATTTTGTCACTGAAAGATCATTTGGTTGATCACTGCACAAGCATCCATAACATACTGATTGGTACAATTCAAGGTCACTTAGGTATGTCCTCCAAAACTGACAGAATGGGAAAAGTAATTGGGTAAAACATTATGTATGGGTGGGGGAAAGAGGGAACATTTATGTTAAATGGAGATAAATAATATACAGTACATTTTTACATCAACACACTAATTGTTTTTTTTTTCCACCAGAATAGCAAACATGTTTTCACGTGAGTTGTTTATGTTCCATCCCGTGAAAAAATGAAAGAAAAAAAGCATTATCGAGCGTGGGAATCACACCATAAGTACTATGAATGCAAATAACAAATGAAGGTTATTTCTAGATGACTTGAAACTAACAAAGCTGTAAAGAAGAACATTTTAGGAATACAGAAGAAGTTTTATTGATTCAAATAAAAATATCTTACGCAAAACATGATTTCTAGATCTTGGTGAAGTTTTATTATTGAAATAGTCGTTTTTTATCATTTTTAACAATAGCTCCATACAGGAGATCCTGGGGAAAATTTTTCACGACTTTTTATAAACGAATATTCATAAACATGGATATTTCTTACTCAACGTTTCTTAATTCTGAACTCAACGAAAACATGGCGGATTATCTAACATTTTTAAACAAGTCTTTTACATGAAACCCAACTGCGGATGGCTTATTTTCTGCGGCGGGTTTCGGAGTGGATGGAAAATCTAATTACCTTTCTCCTTTGCCAGCGATTATTCAATTGCAAATGTACATCAAAACAGACGAAGAAGAGTCTCCGAGCATTCAAAGATTTATTTATTTCTTGAAAAGAGGCGGATTTTCTACGGGGCAAAAAAATCCCAAATTTCAAAGAAATCTTTACTTAAAATTTTTACATCTTTGCCTCGTACTCTTTTGCCGTAAATAAAATTAAGATTTTTTGACAATTTTAATTCACCAAAATTTCTATATATATATAAAATTGATATGTTTCCTCCTGTCTATGTATGTATGTATGCTATGCGTTGCTAAACCATTCATCCGATAGCTATGAAACTTTGAGGATTTGATGTTTGCATGTCCGCAATTCTTACCTTATACAATTGTGAGTTCTGGCATCCTGAAATTATGCGTTGTTAACCGTTCATGCGATTGCGATGAAACTTTGGGGATTTGATGTGTGCCTGCCAGCAATGGATTCTGTATGTACTGGTGAGCTCTGGCATTACGAAATTTGTATTAAAAAATGTAATAAGTGGCATGCGAGCTGTTTGAAAACTGAGGGGAACCTAGGAGGGGACCCCAAATCCCCATCGCGGGAGGGGAGAGGGGATAGGCGAATCAGGGAGGGTAGAGGGGAATTCAGGAGGGGGGAGGGGAACTCAGGAGGGGGGTTCGCGGGACGGGGAAAGAGGGCGAGGGGATTGGGCGGACAGGTTGTTTTATGACATTAATTGCACTACTAGTTTCACATGAAAATGTACAGTTTCATCATGCATGCATTAGTTGTGTGCCACAGAATTAGAATCGCGCTGGCGTGGAAATTACAGTACCACTAGTGGTACGCAACTAATTGCGTAGTGTAAAAACGTGATTCAACTAGAACCGCGAAAGGTTTAAGCTAAAAAGCGTTTCAGCTAAGCGGACGTGTGCGTTCCTTGGAACTACGTGAGTACCTAAATGACAAATCAACGCTGAAATGACATTAATGTATGCAGTTTATGTGAATCCAATAATTTCAATACCCGCTATATCTTATGACATCTTGTATACATTTTTGGGAGGAACAAGATGAAACTAAAATTGAGTTTAAAAACATCCCTTACCACGACCTAAAACCATGTTAAAATTGCGAGTGAGAAACGCTATTTCATTCACGAAATTACTATCAAAACCCGCTATATCGGAATTCAACCAATCACGAACAGTTATTTTTACAAGACGGCGGGTTTAGAAACTCGCGCGTCGGGTCAGTTAAGTTTCAAAAGCCTGTTTATCGTGAGTTAATCACAAAGTGAGTATCAAAATCCGCTATAACCATTTTATTTATCGAAATTACTTAAATATTGCTAGACATACTTGAAAAAATTAACATTTTTCGATTTTGTTTACTTCAATCCATTATATAAAAAAATTAAAATGCAATTATTTATTTACGCTAGAGATGTGACAGTTTTTTGCGGTTTCTCCGAATCGGTGAAAGTTGATACAGCGGATATAGAAAAACGACTCATGTATCGAAAGAGTATCTTTGGAATTTATAACAACCTCAAAAATAGATTCGAAAGTTGTAAAATATGTGATTTGCATGTGAGATGATTTGTGAAATCACGGAAGTCTGCTAACTTCGGTAATTTCACGAAGGTATAACGAACGTCACGTACAACCGAAATCAGTATGTGTGCTTGTTATATGATATTAAGGTGAATTTTATTACGTGAGTTGTTATTTTTCATATATCTGCAAAGTATATAAAAATATTTTTTGTTATTCAAAAGAATAAGTTACATTTTTATGCTTTAATTATATTGCTTTATTGATTTCCCTTAAAGGTTTAATTTCCATTTTCCTCGTTATATTTACTCATCCGCCTCTCTTGTGAAAATAAATTAATTTAAACTTCGTCTCACTGGATGATTCTAAAAAATGTAGCTTAGGATAAAAAATGAAAGAAAACTGAAAAGATTAAATGAGAGGTATTGAAGTGGAAATTTTTACATTTGTTTTAAACATTTACGTAATTAATTGGAAATACAGCCTTCATCTCCTAATACAACCATCAATCCGAAATTTCTTTTTAATTTTTCTAAAAAAGCTAATAAATTGTGACATGACATTTTAAATAAATGAAAAGAAAATACTAAGTTTAAAGTCATTTTATTGATATTTTTTAGTCTACCGGTTTCGGTACCTCCGTACCATCATCAGGACTGTTTTAAAAATACTTACAAATACAGGAGTACACATACTTATAAATGAGAGGGACAGTATCATAGAGCGGGACAGTGCGTCAGTTGTGGGAGGGAGGTGGTGGAGGGTAGTGTGGGATAAGTGGAGTAACGGGAAATATACTTATAATAGGATTGAAGGTTTAATTTAATTGATTATCAATTATTTCAACTTTTGAATTTTTCGATTCTTTTTTAAATTCTAAGGCCACGTCCGCATAGGCAGGTGGCTTACTTAGCGCCTAGTGCCTAGTGGCTTGCACCCTGGCTACTCGCTAGGATACACGGTGGCCGCACTGTAGGTGGTTTGCCTGGTGGGTCGCTAGGTGCCTTGCTCATTTGCTTGTCGGCACGTCGCTAGGCGACTCGCTAGGCGACTCGCTAGGCGACTCGCTAGGCTCTAGGCGCTAAGCAAGCCACCTGCCTATGCAGACGTGGCCTAAAGCTTCTAAATTGTTATGTTTTAAACCTATTCCATTTTAGTGTAGGACAATTAATTCCTGTGTCTCGGTTAAAAGTGTGATTTTTATCAATCAAATGTTCCGCAAACTTTGAAAAACCTGAACAAGTTAGGCATCTTAAGTGTTCTTATACTTTAGATTCTACATTACGTGATGTTTGTCCTATGTAGAAGGCTGGACAATCATTACAACAAAGTTTATAAATGCCCGAGTGGCTTAAAATATCTGGTTCCACGCCAACTGAGAATGAAGTCAACTCAACCCTCCAAAAGTCATTAAAAGCTATGAAAAAAATAATTTTAAATTAGCCGATAACCTTAACCTAACGTAGCCTATTTAACCAATTTTTTTTATGGCTCTAAATGACTTTTCTGAGATTGTTCTGAGTTAGTTTCATTCCGAGTTGTCCGGTCACCAAAATATTTTCTTTATATTGAGCGTTTGTTAAAAATTTTCCTAAGTTGTTATTAGTGTAAGAGGCTGGTTTAATTTCTGGTGGAAATTTAATTGCACGTGAAGAGGAAAGGTTATTAATACATAAAATCCTTCGCCATTGGTGGTTAACATTATTATTGTTAAAAGGTGCTGGACTATTGTAAATATATAAATTTATGGAAATAAATTTTAATTTTTGCTAGAACTCTATTAATAAGGCCCGTTTCATATCCATTATTATGAGTTATTAGTTTGAATGTACTTAATTCATTAGCACAATTAATATTTGGTAAAGGAGAAGTGACCAAGCGGTGGACCATAGAATGGAACGCTGAATGTTTGTGGGAGATAGGGTGGTTGGACGTATTATGGATTGTTAGTACCATTAAACTCCATGTACCGACAAGGAATACTATACAAAATATTACATTCTTTTGCAACACGTACACAACCAACTATCAATCACACTCACTTACCAAAGGTATGCATGATTTAGGCAACAAGTTTGGTGATAATTGTAGATATATTCGCTGATTCCCTTTATAATCTAAAATGCATTTTAAACCAACACTTTGTGGAATCCTACAAATTATTGTAACGTGGGTGTAATATATTTAACGATTTGATGTGTTATTGTAATGTTTTATATTGAATTTTATTCTATGTTATTGTCAAATGTTATATTGTTTCAAATATTTCACGGTTTTACGCTATAATCTTCAAAAACTACCTTTATATTTTTTAAATGTTTTCATTTTTATAACTTTTGATTTAAATTCTATGTATGTATAATCCTCGATATCTTAAATATTATTGTATAATCTACGTAAAAGCCCATATGGGCGTATAACAACAATAAATAAATAAATAAATAAATAAATTACAGTTTGTGTGAAGGTAGGTTTTCATAAATATTAAAATGGATTTTATTATTATTAATCGATAAGGTGAGATTTAGAAAGTAAAGTGTTGAATTTGTGTCTACTTTTAGTGTAAATTGGATCTGATGATGTATTAAATCCCGGCGCGCGAAAAAAATTTTTATTTGATTTATTTGTGTCATTTCACAATTCAATCATTTAAAAAAATATATAAGATATATTTGCTACACGTTCCAGAGCGAAAGACACTTTCAGTAACGTCCTGGTGTGAGACTATCATTTAAGGGACCCAGTGGTCTAGAATTTAATTTTTTTTTTCAAAATTTCGAAGGTATAATTGTTTGAATATACTGTAAAATTTTTGTAATGGTATTGACGATATTTAAAGTTCTACAGCCCATTTAGCAGGTGGCGCAGAAGCAGGTACAAAGGCTGGGCGAAACTTCAAACAAAAAAGTAAAAAAAAAAACTACTCGACCAATTCGTCTCAAATTT
Organism: Glyphotaelius pellucidus; assembly: GCA_936435175.1. Lineage (NCBI taxonomy): Eukaryota > Metazoa > Arthropoda > Insecta > Trichoptera > Limnephilidae > Glyphotaelius > Glyphotaelius pellucidus. The sequence goes on along the minus strand of OW386555.1, from coordinate 26,592,157 downwards.
ATTTATATTATTTCATATCTGTACACCAGTACCTATCGCAGGAACAAAGTTTTTACGTTGAATACTTATTATTTTTTATATGATGAAGAAACAGTCTGTTTTCTGTATTTAAATTTCATCAACGCGCCATTTTGTCAATTTTTATTTTATTTTTTTTTTTAACTAGTTCCTGCGATTACACACTCACACTGATCATTTTTTTGTTTGTTTTTGTTTACGGATAAGTGAAAGAGCCTTAACTGGATCCACCACCAAGGTCCGTATTTATGAGGAGGGCAACTTCAGCGCAGTTCCTTAACGACTTATAATTTTTTTTTTTTTTTTTTATAAAAATATTTTTGTATACTATTAAAATCATTCAAAATATCTATAAAGTTTGAATTGCATTGTTAACTGTTTTTATTTAAAAAAAAATCCTAAAAAACTCATCGAATTTATGGGGCTAGACCACCGGGTCCCCTTAAGTTTTTGAAACATTACTTGAAATAGCTTTTAAATCTTGTTAGGAGACCCTAATGAAAAGCATGGTACTTTCCCGTTGTTTGGTTCTGAAACAGTTTTAAAAAAAAAACTTAATCCATATTCCCCTATTCCTTCCATCATGTAATCCATTCTCTTCCTCTTTTCCTCAAAGTCTCCACCAGGAAAAGAAAAATATGTTCTTACCTACATGTTGAACAATATTGCCACCCAAGTGTGCATTACCTACTTGTAATAGTTTCATTTTGAAAGTGACATGGGTCACAACTAGCTCTCGTCAAAATATCGCAAATAATCGCAAAGTTTCGTTTTTTTATTAAATAAAAGTGTCGTGCTTAAAACCTGTGTTGTGCAAATATATTTTGAAATCAGAAACGACCCTGAACAGCCTTAAGAAGCCGTCAAAGGTAGGAGACTTCCTTTCAAAACCGATTCTCCTTCGATCTTACTTTAAAACACAATACTTGGTCTATTCGTCGTCAAAAAGGATTTACAGTCCACATTCTCGTGTTGCGGTATTCGGCCGCGACACGCGTCTTTAGCCCACCATTCTCCAATACGTTCAGCCTCATAACATTCCACAATAGAGGATTCCATGGTCTCACTGGACCAGAGAGTAGTTGGGAATCTTGTACGGTATTCAAACAAACAATTTTTTTTTTTAAATATAAATCAAAAAAATTGAATCGGATAATATCGGAAAATCAATTAATTTTTGAAGGACACATTATTTCTATTGCAATGCGTGAATCAAATTACATTTATCGAGTTCAACAGATATTTTATCAAAGGAATTAAATCATTAATTTAATTGCATTGTTCAATGAACAAATTATTATAAATCCTTTTCAATACGCTTGGATCACGTTCATGTTTGTCGTTTCAAATTAATACATTTCATCGATGTTTTTCAATAAAGTTAGCAGAGTGAAATCTCAATATTAGTTAGTAATTAAATTATTCGTTTATTTTATTTTTTGGCTGTTTTGCTAATTTTCAATTATTGAAATAAACAAACGAAAATGTGTGAAATCTCTCTGTTTTCCAATAACTAGGAATAGTATTTTATTAATAGTACTGGTCAGTATCTCAGTACTATTTTGTTTGCTTGAAATACGTATGGTTCTTTTAAGATCGTATTTAACGTTTATTGCTATTTTGTTAATATACAAAGAGCCCGGAAGAATGATGTATCCAACAATATTTAAGTTCCGAGAAAAATTAAAAAAATTAAACCAGTTATGTTTCATAACATTTTATATTTAAAACACATAACAGAATGTAACCATAAAAAAATTAGGTATTTTATTTTTCTCCAAACTAATCGATTTAAAAAAATATATATTTTTTGATTTATTTATTAAAACGTCCAAAAGACTTTTATATATATAAATATACCTTTGTATATATGCAGTACATGTTTTTATTTTCATTTAAAAGGAAACAAAGATTTAACAAAATACGCGTATCATTAAATATGAGAAACAAAATATAGGTTACATAAAATTTGAGTTGATACCAAGTAGAAAACGTTGAAGGTAAATTAAGAAAAAATAGATAACCTGCCAATATTAATATTTAATAGTATTAATAAAAATGTTTAAAATTGGTGTTCACAAGGGTTTATTAAATCGGTAGAAATAGTTGGCACACGCGGAAATTAAAAATGTTGTCAAATACGTTCGTATTGTTTCAGTATTGTTACCAAGCTTTGTATCGGGGAATGCAAATTATAGTTTGAATGAGATATATGTATTATATTATTCGTTTATCTTTTGCCAAACTTGAGATGCGAGTTTCGGTTGTGCTAAATCAGTAATAATAATTAAAGTTTATTCCAGTACAAAATTATTTCTTGTTTTAATAAACATCCCCCGGGCTACCACGTAAAATTTAATAAATGAATTTTGGTGAGAAATTCACCAACTTAGATAAATTAAATTTCATGAAATTATTCGGATATTCTTTTAGAAATGAATTTTTCAAGTATAGGAATTTCAGATGTTCAAAGTTTTGGATTTATTACGCAATTTTAATGTATACCTACCAACAATACTCCCTATGAGGCCGATACATCAAGCCTTCGTAAAAAAATAATAAAAAGAGCCTTACAAGCCAGCATCGATAAATAAAAGAAAAAAATAAGACACTTTTATACTAGTCGCATGCTTTTAGGACAGAAGATGTACGGTTCACACATTCGACTAATTTTAATTCAAGAAATGTTGTTCATTATTTTCATTTTACAACAACAACAAACCCCCAAAGAACACACAATAACGGCTCGGAAGGTTTTGAAGCAAAAAATGAACGGTCACCTGGAAAGTGTTCTCTTGGGGTGAGAATAACCTCTTCGAATTTAATGTTTCAAAGACCCAACCATATCTGATTACGTCTAAAAGGGATCGAAATGAAAATCTAGTCTCCTTCAACGGAAGCCATCTCCCGAGCAGGCCTTCCATTGATATGCTTGGTGTAACTCAAGTGACCAGCTCGGGTACGGGGGCTCCATCGAAGCCAGAGTTAAGTTAGCCTCTCCGAAACTGGGCATATTGTATGGGGCCCGCAGATACTTTAAAAGTACATAACTGCTAACCCTGAACAAATTGCAAGTGCGTCTCACGGTTGAATTTGGGAGCCACCTCTCGTCTGGAACCCAAAAATACCTAAAAAAACCCTCGACTCTGTGCAGAAACGGGCGGTCCGTTTGATAGATTCTCCTAATTTATCAAAAGGATTGCAATCTTTAGAACACAGGTGTCAGGTGGGAATGCTGCCCTTGTTCTACCGGTATTACAATGGAAGATGCTCCGAGGAACTAGCGTCATTGATCCCCTCATAGTTTTAAGACATGTTTGACTAATCAACTGGTCGATCGATACATTGCTGTTATTCTGCTAGTTTTTTTTGGTTGTGTTTATTACTGTGACAGCTAAAAAAACTGTGTTTATAGGTTACACGAAGATTTAATTGTTTAATATTTATCAAAAACTTAACGCAACAACAACCTGGTGATTTAAAATCAATAAATTAGTCTTTTGGATAAAAAATATTTTCAATAAATAAATTTCGATAGTTCTTAGAAACTTCAAAATTTTGTTTACGTTTTAGTTAATCTAAGGCCTTAAAAATTTACGAGTGGTTCATAAAATTGTACATAACTTTACCTTCTCTTCCAGTTCACCGCGAACTTATTTTCCAACGAAGCGATTCCGAAATATTCGAGATAAGATAGCGCGGTACACGGTGATCAAAATATTTTTCCGAGGAAGTTATATAGGCGGACCAATAAAATTATTTGAAAAAAAAAATAAATTCAGGTCGTTGAATGATCGTAAGTAAATAAATCTGCGTCGGCTTATTGCGGATGTTCTTTTTTGGTAATTGTGTGGGAACCGATAATCTCGGCCCTCTGCCCTCTGGCGAACTAACTGGGAAACCAATCCTGCCGCCATCTTGCGGACTTTTAGGAAAGCTTTTATCCCTGCCTTTATGTGAGAAGCTCGGAAGCTTTTAGATATCTCGCAATAATCATTAACAAGATGGATTTACAGATTTTTATTGATGACCTTCGTGCTCTTGTATCAACAAGATTTCATCTGCTCTATATTATGCGATAACTACTGGAGCGTTTTTGACTACATTTTGATCAATTTGCAAACACTTGCGATTGGTTAACATTAATTGGAATAATTTCAAAAGTTCCCACCCGTTGGAATTTTTGTTTAATGACACAACTAAGTAGTAGTTTTACATTTTAAAATGAGATATCTCTCAACCCTTTTAAAACTTTTTGTTATTGACATTCCGCGAACCGAAATTATTAAAATATTTTTCTTATAAATCATTGATCATGTGTTTACATATTAAAAAATGCATGTTTGAATTTAAATATATATCCGTGATTATTAACTAGATTGTAGACAACACACAGAAATCATAATATTTAATATTGCTCGAAGCATATACCATAAATTAAAATTTTATAAATAATAATTTACGCGTTCGTAAACGATTTTTTTAATAATTTTCAATGTAACTTAAAAACTATGGGGTACACTGTCAAATATAGAGGCATTTAATGGCTCTCTAAAACAAAAGCAGTTTATACGTCTTCAAATTAAAATTTGGAGGTACGATTCATTTAATGAAATTCATTTTATTTCGCTCAAGGCTGAAATTGTTAATATAGCGGAATGCTCCAGCGGTGAACTCTAAAAATTAGAACCTTCTCTCTACAGCACATTATTGTCACATGATATTACTGTTGTTCAAAAGGCACTCTATATCTTCAGTACATCACAAAATCATGTACGAAATCATGAATTGATTAAACGATGAAAGTTTTTTGCATTTTAGAAAAGAATAATTTTTTGCAGAGTTGATACACAACTGATAACCCTGTACAAATTGCAAGTGCGCCCCACGCTTAAATTTGGCAGCCATCTCTAGTCTGGAGCTCCAAAATACCTAAAATACACCCTCGACTCTGTGCAAAAACGGGCGGTCCATTTGATAGATTCTCCTATTTTAACAAATGGATTGCAACCCTTAGAGCACAAACATCGGGTGGAAATAAATGCCGTCAATGTTATACCGATTTTTTAATGAAAGACGCTCCGAGTAACTAGTATTATTGATCCTCTCGGCACCTGTGAATAGTCGGAAAACACGCCAATCACGCACCCAACACATGTTAAATTTGTCACAAAAGAACTTGTCGTTTCTATGACTCGTTCTTGAGTTTGGGAGCTCGGCTATGGAACGATTTGCCAGCCTGTGTATTTCCTCCCTCCCTACAAGGGTCCCTTCAAGTTCACTCCCTCCTCTCCTCTAAAAGATCCTCCACACAGCATCCACAAAGATAACAAAGGCCCTGAGGGAAATTACTTTCATGAGGGCCTTCTGTGTGAAATTAATGTTAAAAAAATAAAATCACTGAAACAAATTCAAAAGTAATAAACACCCTATAAAAGCGAGGTAAAGAATATAAAAATGATTACCACGTACATTAAGTTTTACGGCAAAGCAAGTAGATACGTAATATCTGTCTGAGTCCCCACTCAAATGAATTTTATCTTTGAGCTTTCCATCGCTATTTCAAGCCAGGGAGAACTTTGATAACATAAATAAAGTCAGCATTTTCAATGCAACATTAATATTCTGTCTGAACAAAATTATGTGATAGTGGTAAACTCTCATTTCGTACATTTCTTTAACCAGTTTCCTTTTGATATTTGTGGTGTTTTGATTTCTTTCAGTGCAATTATTTACTTACGTAGATTTTGGAATTGATAAAAGACAATGTAAAGATTGGCTTAATGTTGTGTACAGGACAGGCATTTTGTTTCAACATCCTCCAATATAAGTCGTTAGTCTAGTTAGTTATTCGAAGTTTAGTATCTCGGCATATATTTATTGACGTGATAAGGTCTTATAAATCGATGAACGCCAGCTGCATGCACGAAACAGCATGACTCATTGCCACGTTCCGCCTGAGCCGAGCGTGCGAACAAGTAATAAGTAATAGAGAGGCCTAAGCGTTCGGCTTGTGACGCATATATCTATCTTCCACTCCATCGTTATAATATGACGTTATCACGTAAAATTCTCGTCCGTAAACCGAATTAACGAACAACCAATTTTTCTCAATAGCTCTAATATTTTTTTAATACCCAGGAGGCCCGGAGACATTCCTTCAGGGCCTGTGTCTTGCTGTGAAGAAGGTATTTCAAAATTAAAGGAGAGGAAGTTCTGGCAAAGGAATAGATATTAAAATGGGTAAAAATCTAAGAGTCAGTGGTGATTGGTCCGGTTCAAGAGTGATGTTATGAATCCATCCCTCCCATAGCAGTGCAAAGCAATGGGTCGAGAGAGTCCTACTAGAGATAGTCTCCGTTTCAAATGTTCTCCCTCAACCAGTCTTTCCCGATCCAGCACGCTACGCAGTAAGTGGGAAGAAGCAGCCGCTACTAAGACCTAGACAAACCTCTCACCATGAATCGCTACTAAATCAACAAATGTAGCGAACCACTTGCGGTTACCTATGGCAGAGGTGTTGGTTATCCAATAAATGGTTCGCGGGGCGGCGGTTCCGTATTCCAGCCCCAAAATTGAAATGTCAGTTAAGTAGATGGCCGGCGTAGTAGAGCAGCAGTAAGACTCTTGACTAGCATTCCGAAGGTCGCGGGATCGAAACCCGGCGTCGCAAATAATTTTTATTTGATTTATTTGTGTCATTTCACAATTTATTCATTTAACATATAAGATTAAGAAAGGGACGCTCAGATAGTTTGGGCATGTAGAGCGAATGAATGAGGAAAGGAGTGTAAGGAGAATATATGACGCAAATGTGAATGGTAGACGAAGTCGGGGACGCCCAAGGAAGACATGGCACGAACAAGTGATTCAGATACTTGAGTCGGGAGATGTCAAGAGTCAGAATAATAGAAGAGCATGTATGAGATGATGTATGAATGTGAACGAAGCAAGGAGTGTGTGCCAAGATCGAGTTGTTTGGCGGTCTGTCCTCTCTGCCTACCCCTGCGGGAAAACGGCGTGATGGTTAGTTAGTTAGTTAGTAACATAATATATAGTATATTTGCGACACGTTTTGGAGTGCAAGATACTCTCAGTATCGATCTGGTATAAGACCACCATTTAGAATTGAAACTTTAAGTGAATTGGCTTTAGCCATCTTTAGTGAGCAGATCTGAATAGCCAGGTACTTCCCCACCTTCTTCTTTCTCCATCTCATTCCCCTCCCCACTACCTTTAGCCTCGTAACATACCCGAATTAGGTATGCCATATTCTCACTGGCTCTATACGGGAGCAGTTGCGACTCTTATGCTGTACTCACATTCTCACATATAAATTACCATGGATAATAATATTATGAAACATAGAATTTGTTGTGCATATAAATCAAAAAATCATTGCTTCTTACTTACATGTTTATTAAACAAATTTTTCAAATGAAAGAATGTTAGTTATCGGAAAGTGGAAACAATTTGCGAGCAGATCGGCGGCAATCAGGAACAGAAAAAATCTCCCTTTCGTTCGACACCCGTCGTTGGTAAACTTCGGTAGTAAAAAGTCCCGTGTCCACTACCGGCGTATATAGCCAATAATCGCGTATCGAATTTGCTGCGTTGTTCATTAGCGACGATATTTTCTAAGAATATATGCTTTATTACTAAATAATGCTTCTCCGTTTGTATTTAAAACTAAATGTGAACACCCTATTTAGCTTATTTTTCTAAGTAGGTTATAGATTTTAGATGTTAACTTCCAAATGAAATGCGTGGAGGATTTATTAATTTCTTACCCCCAAAGTGATCGTGTACACTTTGTAGAAATTTTATTTCTTTATTGTTCTGAAACCACCCAGCGCTGGTACAATATATTTTGGCTTTGTATGTTTTCACAATATGCTGCTTATCTGCTTGGATGAACTTACTAGCAGCATTGAATTTCTCCCGCCAGCACATCAACGAAAAACTCTATGAGCTGGTAGGAACTCCTGTTCAACAAGAACAATTTTATTCTCCAACTAATTCCTATAACGGCACGCAAGAGGAAGCACTCGCTTTTCTTACCTAACAGATATAATGCGGGTTCCGAAAACGTATAATTTAATTTGAATTTGCAGTAACATACATAATTGAAAGTAGGGTAAGACTGAGTAGCTACTGCTGGCGTATAAAATCTTAAAATTTTAAATGGCGTTAGTGAAATTATTGATCTAGGTATAATGTTTGATAGAAAACTAACCTTTGTTTGCCATAATCATAATATTATCAGTAAGACCCTTAAAACTCTTCGATTTGTTTTGAGAGCTGCAAAGGACTTCAATATATAATACCATTGTCAGATGCCAACTAGAGTATAACTCTATTTAATGGTCTCCATTTTACAATATTCATTCCGACAGCATTGAAAAGATTCAACAAAGTTCCTGAGGTTTATAAACTATAAATTGCAAAATATTGATTTTAATTACCCACTGGATAAAATATCCCTATCGAAAATTTCAGAAAGAAGAATTAACACAGATTTAATATTATCATATAAAATACTGCATTACAAAATTGACTGTCCTGAATTACTTCAATTAATCAACATCCACATTCCCAAAAGATCTTGCCGACACTTACCAAAATTCCCCGATTCCGAGACTTCACAATCTTGGAAATACATATTCTGATCTAGGAGATATATTTCACCTTAAGAATAACCAGTATAAACATTGTTTATTCCAATTCTTCTATAAATCTAGACACAAATAGTCGTGGATAATTATTGCAATTTTTGTTTATTTTGAATATCTTTTAATGTGTAACTTCTTATCATTTGTACCAATGTAATTTATTTTGTTTTATATGCTATAGTTACATTTGTTGTAACATTTTTTAATTTTATTTTATTTCCTTTTTTGTTTTAGTTTTAAAGTACATATTTAAGGGTCTACTATTCGCATTTCAACCGATTTCTTACATATCTCCCTTAAACATTTGAAGTTTTTAAGCTCTTAAAAAAATATATGTTATTTTTTAAGATAATATCTAGATACGTTCTATGCCGAAACGCAAATTATAGGAAATTCCCTCGATAGAAAAAAATCGCAAAGTATGCTCCGAAAATTATTTTAAACGAGTCTATTTCTTTTATTTTACAATTTATATTTGTGAAAAAATTCACAATGTTTCTTTAAATGATACTTAAGAAACGTTTCACGAGATTTTTGCTCTATTTTAAACGAGTCATGTTTTATTAAGCTTTTTCGCAATTTTCGCTGCTATTCTACGACTAAACATATTAGCGCGCTCTGTCCAACACTCGTAATTACATATCTCTCCATCTTCTTCTTTTTCAGCGCTGTGCGTTTCAAGAGTGCGGCCTTAAAAGTACTTTGTTACTAAACTTTTAAGCAAAGAATATAAAAGCCCATTTACGGCGTGTAATAAATAAATAATGTAAAATTATGACGAATTAATCGAAAAGATCATTCGATTATCAACAGGTTACTAGTTGCAGGTCCGTAACCACGAAGCGGTTTAGCAATCTCGATTAATCGGCAGTTTCTGCCCGCCCGCCCGCTTGGTTTCCAGAAACAGTTCCTGTCGCTGCAATCGTCGCGGCAGTTGAACGCCGTTGCTCCAACTTAATGCGGAAATCGTATGTGAACCTGTCGAATAAATCGATTCTTAATTTCCTGTGTTCTCAGGTCTCGATCGGCAGGGATGAAAGAGGTTTTGAGGGTGAAATGTTTCACTAACAATCAAGTAGGCAAACATTGGTAGAATTAGATTCCGTAAATTAAATTAAATTTATTTATTTTATTTAAACTTCCATAGGGCTTTTACATAAAATGCTTTTTTTTAATTACAAAAAAAAAACGTCTTCTTCTATTCACATTCGCGTAAAATATTCTCATTACACTTTTTTCTTCAAACCATCTAAGCGTCCCTTTCTCAATTTTACTCACTAAATATTAATTGGATTTGCATTGTTAAATTATGATGTGTATATTTATCAATTAACATAGAAATGGAGCGTGGAAAGCTCTGGACCCTTAGCACAATAAGGATCGAATCGATGACTTTTGGTAACTTTTCATTGTTCTCTAACATGACTGCAACTGTTCTCTTACATGTTTGCCAACGAATAAATAACAGTTCAAGGTGATCCAAATGAAAAAATCAAAATCAAAATCCACGCTTCTTTTTCGGAGGAGTTTAAAAATACTTGAGAAAAAGACTTTGGAAAGGTGTTTGAGAATTTTTTTTTCAGGTTGATTTCTTAGGCCTGTAAAAAACATTAACTTCTTTTTTTACGCATTTCTTATTGTAATAACAAGGAAATTTAAAATTGATTTCACGAAACCAAGCGACGCGGAGTCTAGGACGTCTTTTCCCCTCCGCAGGCAGGGTGTACTGATACGAAATGGGTGTGCCAAGTGCCAAGGTTTTTGTGCCAAGGTTTTTTTGCCGATGGCATAAGGTTCATTTTAAAAATCCAAATTCGTAGAGTTTGGGCCGTACTGATTGACAACGAGAAAATGCATTTTTTATTTTATTTTGTGAACTTCTAGCGTAAATATCATTTTTTGTGCGATTATTATAAAAGCAACTGATTTGCCATATTAAAGCATAAAACCATGGCTTAAAAAAAATTACCCATATTTTAAAGGGTCAAAATACGTTCTACACCCAGTATTTAATTGAAGCATCTATGCTACTTCTAAGCGATCAAATTTTCAAAACAAAAATACATGATTTTGTACGGTTTTGCATTATTTCGCATGGCTTCATCTTAATGACTCAGTGTTACTAATATATTCCACGTTACCGATTTACAGTTGTCTTAGGGAACGATGAGAAGTTACCGAAAGCAATCAACACAATCCTTATCGATCGACCATGCTAAGAGGTTCTGAAATAGACCATTAGAAAAAAAATACAGTAGGCAGTTCCATAGAAATGATACAATTTTTTTCGGTAAAACATTGAAGTTTATCTAATTTTAATGAAATTGAAATAGAATCAAAATTATCTAGTCTTATTAGTTGAGGCATGAATGAATACTTCTCACACGTAAAAAAATATTCACTTCACTTGGGACATAGTTTTAAAATGTAAAACTGATGTCTTTTATATCGAAGATTTAAAAAAAAAATCTTTTGTCGTAAAAAAAATAACGTACGTTTTCTGAGACAGTATTTTTTAACAAAACCAGATCTTCGACAGCTTCAAAATCCAGGAATCTATTCCCCTTAGTCCCCTTGTGTGGTGGGCTTGAAGATGGAGGCGTTAATTTAACAAAACACAATTTCCTCAGTTCCAAGCTTCGAATCGCAGAACAAAGCGACGCCCACGTAAGGAGATTGAAAACTACAATTTATGCTTATTGATTGGTTTTGAGTACATCAGTATGTGAAAACGAACGTTATTTTCTTAATTTTTCTCACATCAACTCGAGCGATAGCTGTCCAAATGTAGGTAGGTAATTTTTATAAATTAATATAAATGATTAATTATTTAACAATTTAACGAAATTTTTACACCTTTTAAAAATACCAAAAAAATATGGGATAAACCTTAAAATCTACGTAGATTCATTGGTGTTAACACAATCATCAGTCAATTTTTATTTCGCTATTGCCACCTTCTGTCAAACCGTCATATTTGTCAATATCATATTTCAAATATTTAGAATCATTAATATTATCTTCAACTAGTTCTTTTTCCATATGTTGAAGATAATATTAATGATTCTAAATATTTGAAATATGAGATAAACATATGGAAAAAGAACTAGTTGAAGATAATATTAATGATTCTAAATATTTGAAATATGAGATTGACAAATATGACGGTTTGACAGAAGGTGGCAATAGCGAAATTGGAAAACGCGCACGTCCCGGTTAGACGAGAGGTCTGGGTTCGAGTCCCAGTTGCGACCATTGTTTTTTCTGTTTTCTGTGTCTTGTTTTCTTTCTTATTTTCATTTAGATTATAAGTGTTATCTTCTTCTTCAATGATACATTACGTTGATGGGAATAACCTTCAAAAGTTATAAAAAGAGAGTTTTTCTCATAAAAAATTGAATTTTTATTTATTTATTTATTACAGGCCTTAAAAGGCTTTTAAATTCTTTGTTTATAAGTTAATTAGCACAGTACTTTTAAATTCTTTAAAACTAAAACAATAAAGAAAATACAATATAATGAAAAAAAATGTAACAACAATAGCAGATAACATAAAATAAATTACACTGGTAAAAATGATAAGAAGTCACACATCAAAAGATATTCAATATAAACAAAAATTGCAGAAATTATCCACGACTATTTGTGTCTAGATTTATAAAAAAAATGGAATAATCAATGTTTATACTGGTTATTCTTAGGGTGAGATATATTTCCTAGATCAGTATATTTATTTCTGAAATTGTAAAGTCTCGGGATCGGGGAATTTTGGTAAGAGTGTCCTGGTACTTCTGGTGTTGTTATGGTAAAAGCATGCAATTAATAGTTTATAAACCTCAGGAACTTATTTTGAATCTTTTCAATTCTCTCGGAATGTTATTTTTCAAAACTATTGTAAAATGGAGACCATAAAGTAGAGTTATATTCTAGCATCTGACAAGGGTATTATATTATAAAAAAATAAATACATTTTTGTACCTATATAAACACCGCTCAGGAGGCACTGAGGTATGCTATTTCCGTCTAGACCTACGTTTTCTTTGATGCTGTGTGGAGGATTTTTTAAGGTTAGGAAGGAGGGGAAGTTCTGGAAAGAATTTTATTTTATTTTATTTTTTAATTGAAATTTTTTGATACAATACATAAAATAGATACATAAAATAATTAAAAGTATATAAAAAAATCATAATACAATAAATGTATAAATGGTGTGAGGGAAAGGTAGGAATCTAGGGGTCAGTGTGTCCAGGAGTGACGCACGTATGAATATACTATATACGCACGCACTTGCCTCCAACTGCAGTGCAAGGTGATGGATCGAGAGATTAACCAAAATTAAAATGGTATATCCGTGTTTTGTGACCAGATCTTAAAAGCCAGGTACATCCCAACCTTATTTTTTCCCATCTCCTTTCCCTCTCCACTACCTTCATCTTAACAAAATACCGTAATTGGGAATGTCGTAGTCACGTTGGCTCCAGGCATTTGCGAGCTGTTAGGACTCTTATGAGGTATTCACAAAAAACATTACTTTGGTAGACGAGTCAGGTACATGTTAGGTAAGCTGAAATTCATTAGTCCAGCAAAATGTTCGTTATAATATTCATAATGCGTATTTATGCAAGCATGAAAAAAAAATTACATGACGCAAAAGGAATTTTACAGGAGAAAAAACTATGTTAAAATAAACACACACGGAACGAGAATGTTCTGGGCTTTGAAAGTTTATAATGATACATATTAAAGCAGAAAACAGTAAAATAAAATAATATTACTTTTTAAAAAACCATCGTCTAAACTGCTTGCCATGAAGGAAGGTAATATACTGAAAGACCATCGAAGAGACAAGCCGATGGAAATGTGTTACGGGCGTGTCAGTGACTCCAAAGAAGACTCAGTTTTTTTGCCTGAAATTGATAAAAAATTTCAAATATCGAAAACCTTGGGCCAACAGGGCCTAGGAAACCTACAGGGTCTACGAAAACCTACAGGGCCCACCGATACTTTAATAGTACACAAAACACAATAGAATTTGGCAGCCACCTCTGGTCTGGACCTCCAAAATACTTGAAAAATACCCTCGACTCTGTGCAAAAACGGGCGGTCCGTTAGATAGATTCTCCCACCTAAAGAGCGGTTTGCAATCTTTAGAGCACCGGCGTCGGGTGGGAATACTATCCCTGTTCTACCGGTATTTCAATGGAAGATGCTGAGAGGAACTAGCGTAATTGATCCCTTCGGCACCGGTGCATAGTCGGGAGACACGCCAAACACGCGCCTTACATAATATGTACACGGTTGACATTTGTCATATAAGAACGGGTCGTTTTTTCGACTCGTTCTTGAGTTCAACGGCTCGGCTATGGAACGATTTGCCGGCTTCTGTGTTTCCTCCCTCCTACAATATGGATCTCTTCAAGACAAATGTTCATTCCTTCCTCTCCTCAAAAAGATCCTCCACCCAGCATCCCAAATGACATAGGCCCTGGGGGAAATTATTTTCCTCAGGGCCTCCTGTGTGGAGTTAATGTAAAAAAAAACATTCCATACATTGATCGTCTAGTTAATAGATAGACATCTCCAAATAATATTAAATTTTGAGATAATTAAGAAAGCAAATTTCGAATGCTCGCCATTAATCGAATATAATTTACAACTAACTGTGTTTTTATAAATTATTAAACATGTTATAAAGTAATACCGGGAAGAAAAAGGATGGGTTGTTTCAAAAAATTTGACGAATTCGTCAAATATTTGATGTTAATTTTCACGTTCTGTGTAAGTTCTATTCAAGTTCTGTGATGATTTCAGTTTTGAGAAGCAGCTGGCCTATGATGATAAAAAACAGAACTCTTAAAGAACTTACACAGAACCTGAAAATCAACTTCAAATATTTGATGAACTCATCAAATTTTTTGAAACAACCCGTCCTAAGTGTTCGGTATCAATATACGACATTTTGAAATTTTCTACTAGTAATTCAGAAAACATAATTTTTTTGTTTTTGTTTATTTCACTATAACTTTTTCTGCATCATAATTGATTTGGTTGTGTTTGTGAGTAATCTGATTACTGTACCAGAGAGACGGTATACTGCTTACTCAACTCAAATTTCTGTTTTTGGAAATGTCCACCCAATCAAATTGACGATCGAAATTTTAAATTTTATATACCTGTCTGGCCTTTTTAAATCCTTTACTCACAACCGTGCTGTAAATTTTACACAACCATTTACCAGTTTATTGGTAAGAGTCGAAACGTCTTGATTAAATAACAATTTAAATAAGTAAGTTTTCTTTGTAAGCCCTTCTTCTTCTCTGCAAGCCAGTCTAGGACCTCAGGCGTTGCCCTGTGGACCTCATCAATCCCGCCGGGGAACGAATGGAGCGGGCATTCGTTAACCACATGTTCGGTGGTCTGCACCTCACCGCATTCACATATCTCCGACTCTTTAAGGCCCCATCTATACATCATATGGGCACAACGGCTATGTGAGCACCTTATTCTATTGATGGCGGACCAGAGTTTGCGAGACAATGAGAACCCAGGCTGTCTCTCAGTGGGGTCTTGTACGAGATGGGCATTTTTCACCTTGGCCGATTGCCACTCAAGCTTCTCCTACCTTCTGGGGTAAGAAGTGAATGGAGGAGTCTTTCTCATTCTGTCCAGAAGGGTTTTCGGGACTTTGAGCGGCATGCCGGGTGAGAGACGACATCACCGTGCAAAGGTATTGCGCTTTTTTGCAGCGCCTTCTTGTACTCCCTTAGTGTTGCAATCTCTCGCCTGATATTTGGCGGGGTTATATTTGCAAGTACGGGGAGCCAAGGGAGAGGAGTAGTTTTTAACGTTCCGCTTATGGTTCTCATTGTGGCATTAAGCTGAACGTCGACCATGGAAGTGTAAGCCCTAAAAGCTACACATAATTGGGCGATTATTTAATGTGAAAGACCAATCTTGTGAAGCAAAGTGGTAAGCCCACTTTTAACTGAAACAATTTTAAAAAAATTGATAATCTTTGGACATGATTTGAGATTCTCACGGACAATAGTATTTCCGTTATTTTTTTATTGGGGTACAACATTGCGTTACGCTACCTCCTTCTTTAGCCAACGTTCCGGACAGCATCACGGTGTCCACCATCAGGATACGCAGGGTCTAGCTGATGGTCGCTGCGACGTTGTCCGAAACGTTGCCTAAAGAAGGACATGGCCCAACACGGAATAACTTCTTTTAACCATGACATTTAGCGGTGAGCGTCTGATTTGATTTCTCTAGATGAGTTCTCTATTGAATTAGTATTTTCCTGAGGTTTCATTACATAGTAAAAAATGAAGTCGCTCACGCTGCCTGCAAGCTTAGATCTTTCAAACTACGCAACGGATTTTAATGCGGTTTTTACCGATTGATTGAGTGATTTAAGAGAAAGGTTTATACGTATATAACGTGCATTATTACAGTAGAGAAAAGCCGAGAAAGATTCAATTCACGCGGCGGGCAGCGAGCTGGCAAGCGGGCGATGTGGATTTTTTTTTTTTTACGTGAGCTCCACATAGGAGGCCCTGAGGAAAATAATTTCCTTCAGGGCCTATGTCATCCTTAGGGATGCTGTGTGGAGGGTTTTTTAAGGAAAAGGAAGGAGAGGAGAGTTCTGGGAAGAAAAAGGGTTTAAGGGGTGGGCAGGAATTTGGGGTTCAGCGTGTCCTGGTCATCCGCCTCCAAGACCTAGACAAACCTCATCTTATGAACACGGGCACCCCTGCTAAACCACCAAACGTAGCAAACCACTTAGGGTGACCTATGGCAGAGGTGTTGGTTATCCAATAAAGGTTCCCGGGGCGGCGGTACCCATTCCCGCCTCCCAAATTGAATACTTAAAATATTATAATTATATATTAATTAAAATATATCCCACGGTATCCCGTGTTCCACAAGATGAAAGAATGTGAACGAGGCAATGAGTGTGTGCCTAGACTGAGTAGTTTTGCGGTTTTTCCCCTCTGCCAATCTCTGTGGGGAAAGTTACCCCACGGAAAGACACATTTCTTTGGCTAATGCGACCGTAGATTTGTCGAGACGCGCGCCGTATTTTGTAAACGTCTTTTTCTCTTACGTTGTTAAGATTCTGACATTATTTTAGAATATTGTGTCCTCTTGAACATAAAGAACGCAAACCTTTAATACAAATTTTATGAAAATGTATTTTTTATAGTGGGAGGTAACCCCATAACCTTCTAACCTATAATCAAGTGCGTCGGTTACTTAGCTATGGAGGTCCACATAAGTTGATGACTGTAGTAAACAAAAACAAAGCATTCGTTTTGATAGATGATTTACTAAGGGAAAATTGTAGCTTAGGAGGGAAAAACAGGAGGTAAATTAAAGGGTTACGGGAAGGTACGAGATAGATTGTGGGTTGAAGGTTGGAGGAGGTGCATCCAAAATCTCTGAAAATACTATCATTTATGTAAATTTAAGTAGAGGCTTTAAAGTTTTGGTAATTTTTGAGTTTCTGTAAAACCCATAAAAGCATTATTTGCCATAAGAAAATATAAACTAAATGTATGCTGGATTACTATTTTTCTCTCACCAAGGCAATCTTTAGAGCGTGTTTCACTCTGAAACGTTCCGGAGTAGTAGATTCCTTCAATATCTTCCTTGTAATTGTCCATAATTCAGAAACGAAACGTTGCTTTTTTATTTGTACATTAGCTCCACGTAGAAGACCCCGAGAAAAATAATTTCCCTCAGCCTAATTCATCTTTGGGGAAGATTTTTGGAGATTCTTTTTATGAAAAAGAAGGAGAGGAGATTCTGAAAAGAAGACAGGTATGATTGGTGGATAGAAATCTCGGAAACGTGTTTCCAAGAGTGACTGATGTAAAAATCCATTCTTCAACTGAGGTAAAAAGCGACGCGTCGAGAGGGTCATTCCAGAAGGTCTCCTTCAGCTAGCCCACTGGTCCGCTACGCGGATACGACCACAGCCAAGACTCATCCCGTGAGCCTGAGAGGCACTCCTGCTAAGTAATCAAAAGTATCGAACCGCTCGGGCAGAGGTGGTGACCGAACTCGGAATGAAATCAACTCAGAACTTTCTCAGATAAGTCATTTAGAGTGATAAAAAAAAATATATAAAAAAAATTGGTTAAATAGGTTACGGTGGGTTAGGATTACCGGCTTATTTTAAATTATTTTTTCATAGCTTTTAATGACTTTTCAAGGATTTGTTGAGTTGACTTTATTCTCAGCTGGTAATCCAAAAAATGTTTCCCAGGGCTGGAATACCAGTCTCACAAATTGAAACGGCTCAAGCGGTGTTTGGTAACCAAATTTGAATAGTCAGGTACTTTCCTACCAACCTACTGATCATCTCCTTCCCCCCCCCTGCCTTAAACCTTACAACAAACCCCCATTGGGGAAGTCATGGTCTCACTGGCTTCAGACGATTGGAAACAGGTGTGATTTTAAAGTGGTACTCACATTAAAAAATCTTTAGTTTTAGATTTTCACTTAAGTTCAGTAAGTTCATTAACTAACAATATTAGAGAATTATAGAGTGTATTATTTTCTCGGTGAACATGCACAAAGTACCGAAGGGTAAGTCTGGAAAGTAATTATAATAGGTAAACTTTTATTTCTCAATTCACAAACAAGTTTCACACGTTACAAAATTTAGTAGCACCTGTGCTTTGAAGCAAGTTCGGGGAATTTCACTGTCATTAGCTGCGCCATTATCGGCTATACACAGGTAGTCACCTACTAGGAAGCGATTAACGCTTTTGGATGGAGATTTGTGTTTTGAGTAAAGGTATTTGGATAATTAGTTTTCATGTAATTATAATACATGAGTAGATATACATAAAACACTTCGTGAGACAAATTCGGGGCGCACATTATTTTTAAGGACTCAGTGAAACGATAAGTTAAGTTTAAAATGTTGTTCTTTGTTATTTATTTGCTTTCTTTAATCTTTGTTCTTTTGTCTTTGTAATGTGTTGGTTTGTATTGATTACTGTTCTGTTTTTTTTCTATCATTATTTTAAATCAGGAACTGGTATTTGATTGCTTTCTTTAATATTTGTTCTTTTGACTTTGATGTGTGCTAATTTATTTCTATTGTTTACCCGCTGTTATCTGTTTTCTGTCATTATTTTTATGAAGGTACATAATCCTTTCGAAGTCAATTAAAGAAAAACGGTGAAATACCCTCCGTAAATGGCTGTTTGCATTCATTTCTCAGTTTCATCTCTCATGTTTTTTTGCTAATTCGTTTTTATTTAACTTTGTGTTGTTTTATACTTTTCCCTCAACTTATTATTTGTCTTTCTTTGCTATTTCGAAATATGGACTGTATTGCATTGCACAAACTATGCACACATTCTGGAATAAACTTTTATTTTTATTATTATTAAATACTGAAGTGGGCTCAAATGTTTTAAAGTCTAAAGTACGAGACTATGTATGAACGTGAATGAAGTAAGAAATGTAGTTACGTAGTGGTCCATATTTTCTGCCTTACCCAGCTTAAAAAAGACGGGATAGTTTTATAGTGCTTTTTTATTCGTCATAAGTTTTTGTTTTGCGAATTTTCTTAGTAAAAACACAGGAAACTATGATTGATACTCTTTCCTTCAGAGATTATGTGATATTCAGAAATCCTGTATGAAATGCTTTTTAAAGAATTAAATGTCTATAATTTTGCTTTCTTTATAAAATTTTAACTTAACTTCACTGAAAATATAATTTAAACACCTATACAAGAACAGCACCGTAAAAAAATGTGTGTTTTTAAAAAGGTTAAAAAAAACTTATTTGCATTGGATAATTTATTTTTCTAAGTTGATTGTTTTCTTGCGAGAAAATTGGTAAATTTTTAATTTGTGAGGCAAGTGTGGGTACCGCTACCCCGGGAACCATTTATGGGATAATAAACACCCCTGCCATTGGTCACCCCAAGAGGTTCGCTATGTTTGGTGACTTAAGAGGGATACCCAGATTCATGGGGTGAGATTTGTCTAGCCCTTGCGGGTACATGTATTTCATCTCCACCTCTTGTGTGTACGCATCTGATAGCCTGCTGTGTAGCAGGAAGGTTAGGTTAAGGTCGGGAGAGAATGGTTCAGGGTTTTTTCTACAGCCATATGTTCTTCACTTCTGCACACACTGAACCACAGATTCCTATCCACCCCTCAAACCTTTGTCCTTCCCAGAACTTTCTCTCCTTCCCCTCCCTAAAAAGACTCTCCAAATATTATCACCAAAGATTATATGAACATGGGGAGGTATTATTTTCCTCAGGGTCTCATGTGTGGATCTAAATGAAAAGAAAAATCTGTACTCTCCGTCTCGTGCAATCATTTCTGACCGTCCTGCAGATCATGCAGTGTTTATGATTGGGACAAATATTTTGAGATCGATTGAAATTTTTATTGCACCTTCTTGGTGCAATAGTTTCTTGGAACCCTTCAAAGACAGTAGGTACCGAGAATTGTTGAGAGTTGGCCCATTGTCCCAATTAATGTTTAATCGGGTGCTTATAGATTTCAATTGCCCTTGTGATTAGCTTAGTGTAATGGGTTAAGAGCCTCCTTAGTACTTCCAAAGCCCTGATTTAATCCTAAGCTGTGGAAAGCACTATCAACACGGTATAACTAAGACCCATAAAAAAACAAGCAATAATACTGGACATGTTTTAGTTGCACTATCTTAGTAATCGAAGAACTACATACTTCATTAAATCACATTTTTAAGACAATGTTACTACTTCTACCTCCGATATTATTTTAAATAATAATATAATGTTGAAAACAAAATTATAATTTTATATTACTAGGTAATGCGAATAAACAACCCCTAAAAATCGGGCTTTATACCCTAAGAAATAAAAAATAACTTAATATATGAGCGGTGATCTCACCTCAAAGATTATGGTCAAGAATTGCCTAAACGTATGAATGAAAACGTGCACTAACCTGAAGGAAATGCTTTCTGTATGTATATGGCTCCTCTAACCTTGTAATATGGGCAGGCAGATTATTAATCCATCAGGTGGCACAGTTCGTTAATAAGCACCGTAGTTTTTTTTTATATATTTTCCTGTAACCGTAGATTCTTTTCAATTTGGGAGGCGAGTACGGATACCGTCGCTCCGGGAGCCATTTATTAGACGACAAACACCTCTACCATAGGTCACCCCAAGTAGTTCGCTACGTTTGGTGACTTAACAAGGGTATCCGATTTCATGGAGTAAGGTTTGACGGGTCTTGGCGGTGATTGCGTCTGCCCACCAGTTGCGTGGCAGGCCGGATTGGAAGAGAGTGGTTGATCGAGTCCTTTTAACCTCTCCAGCAGAACTTCACCTCCTTCCTTTCCTCAAAAGACCCTCCATACCAGGGTGTGTCAATTATTTAAACTTTTGGGTTCAGAAACGCCTGGAGTCTCAAAAGTTGCGCTTTAGAAATAAATTGAGATCTGCATTAAAATTTATTTTTTTTAAATTGGTGTTAGCTCGCTAAAATGCATTGAAAATCAGAAAACAACCTTAAACATCTATTTTTAAATAATGGTAGTTCATTTTTTTTTACAATAATTTACCTTTATGTTCATTTGTTATTTAAAACTGCGTGCAGTTGAAAAAAATTAAAAAAAAAAATCAAATTTATAAATATAAGCCTACAAGCTTACTGATTTTATCCAGAGAAAGTGTTATTTTCCCCTTTCATATTTTTAACAAACACGTCACATGTGTTTTAAAAAAAATTTTGTTTGCATTCTTTGTACTGCAGTTATGGAAAAAAATGTTTTTTTTCCAAATCACGAAATCTATTTTTGTTTTCAAAACTTCCGGTACTCCATACAGCATCCCCATTAATGACGTAGGCCCTGGGAGGAATTATTTTTTATTAACTCTCAAAAGGAGTTCGGAGTTTGTAAAAAAATCCGTAATGACTTTTTTAAAATTTAGAATAATATATTATTATTCCAAACAATATAAATTAATTTTTAACATTAATAATAATATCATCAATATTAATCAAAATCATTCAATTTGATATTTACATAAATTTAATAATGCTTATTTTGGTTGCCTTCAAAATTTTAAACCATTTAAATTAGTCGAAAGAAATACAAAAACAAATAGAAAAAGAATATTCGGAGCGAAGTGTTTCGGAAATGGAAAAGTTTTTGAAGTAAAACTTCTACAGCCCCGTTAATGCGTCACTAAAATTTAATATTTCACGGGCACTCCTTTCTAACAGCGGTAAACTTGCGCCTTGACTCAAGCATTTCATAGAGCAGCGGCTGGAGCATCTGACAAATCCAAGCGGCCAGAGAGATAGACATCCAGCGGAGTTTGAATCCTACGAAATCCAAAAAAATAGACATTTTAATTTTTCTGAAATTAATATCCAATCTTCAAACCACTTTAAAATAAACAGGCAAAAGAAAAGAAAATAAACATCTAGTGACTTTCTAGTTTCACTTCTACCGCGTGTGAATCGCACACTCTGATTTTTTTAAATTATTGTATTATTTAAAGTTACAGAATTTAATTCCAAACAGCCTCAATAACCTAAATAATGTCATGTCTAGGACAAATTAGCAAATTATTACCATAACAATTTTTATTTACCATCATTTGCTTGTGTAATTTCGATTTTTGAAGGAGATATATAATTTGTAACGTTATGAACTCGGCTCTCAAGATATATTCATAAACTTTATAATGTGTTTTCTGAGACTGTGACCTCACTGTAATGTTAATTTTGAACCATATCGAAGTTAAGCGGAACCCTTGTTATTATAAATGTCAGTGAATAATGGCTGTGAAGGTCATCAACGACATTAAAGTCAGATCGGAATTAGAGGGATCGATTTATGTTCTGCGTAGTGGAAGGTTCACCTAACTATTATTTGTGTGCCTAATTTAATCATTTGTAAGATTTAGTTTAACAAGTCGTGGGTTCGAAGGCTAATGAAAAGGTTGAAGAACTTTTATTTGTACATTTTATCATTATTTGTTATTGTGTGAATACCTGACAAGAGTTATAAACTGCTTGATTGTGAAACAAGTGAGACTATGGCATCCCCAAGTGGGTTATGTTATGAGGCTGAAGTTAGTGGGGAGTGGAAGGAGATAGAGAAAAGAAAGGTGGAGAAGCATCTGGTTCTACAGGTTTAGTGACCATTATAGCTATTTCAAACAACGTTTCAATTCTCAAAGGTGGATTTACACCAGGGCAATACTGATATTTTTCCACTCTGAAACGTCTCGCAAATATATCTTATATTATTTGAATTGATTAAATTGTGTAAACATATATTCATCAAAAAATTTATCTATGCAGGTCGAAATTTGAACCCACGACCTCCGGATTGCCAGTCGAGAGCCTTGTCCCTTGACCACAGAGGTTATAATAATTAATTAATTTAATTTTAATAATCAAAATACAATTTTTATTGTGATATTTATTAAGTAAGTACTAGCGATGAATCACGGAATCAAAACATGTACTTAAATAAAAACATTTTTTTTAAATGAAAGTTTATAAAAAATAAATTAAGATTTGTTTTAATTGCCACGCTCAAGTATAGAACAGGTTAGGTATCAGGACTCCATATATTGTGGACTGCCAGCTTCGCTTCTTTTGACAGTTTCTCCGTTTAAATTTTTTCAATTTACTAAAAAGGTGTTGTACTTTTGTAAACCGATCTGAATTTTTTGTTTCTTATATTTTTTTTTAAATCTAAATGATTGTGTTTCGAGTGAATACGAAGTAAATAAACCAACAACAAAGAAAAATTCTAAGAACAGTCGATACGAAACGCCAAAATATTCAAGTATTTTATATCGGCAATTTATAATAAAGATTCAGATGAACGAAATAAATCAACTAACCTTCGGATGATGCTGGAAAAAGCCCCTCAATTGAAATAGTAATTCACATGAACGGGCAGCGTTTGTGCCATTATCAGATTCTGGAACAGTCAGTGAAAAAATAAGGGTTGAACCATCAAGGGAGTCCTGATGATAAAAGTATGGCAGCGGACTGGCCTAATACACAGCAGAAAAAGAGGATTTGGGGGAAAAAGGTTTCGCAGATGCTCCGGAGACTTATTGAACACTGAGCAGATACAGATTTTAGTTTTACATAGTCCGTGCGCCGAGGGATGTTTTTTTCAGTCAGGAGATTACAATTTTTATAAAAAAAGTTGAGGAAATAAAAAAGTAAGAATTTTAGACAACAATTCTTAGAAAGTAACGTACCATGCAGTAATTACTTTTTGTAATTTTGGAGACGGGTATGGGTACCGCCGCCCCGGAAACCATTTATCGGAAAACCAACACCCCTGTTGTAGGCATACCTAAGTGGTTCCCTAGGTTTGGTGATTTGGCAGGGATGCCCGAGTTCATGAGGTGTGTCCAGATCTTGGTGGCGAATGCGTTTGTCTACGTAGTGCGCGGCGGGCCGGACCGGGAGAGGCTAGTTGAGGGAGACCTAACCAATTTCTCCAGACGGATCCTCTCGACCCATCGCTTTACACTGCAGTGGGAGAGATAGATTCATCTCACACGTCCAAAACTTAGGTCATACGTGGATTACGTTTGTTTATCACCTCAATGAGGGAACATTATTGTGTCGAAACAGCGCTTGATTACACTTTTATAATGCTAACGGCCGTTGCTCCCAACTTTTCGATCGATCAATCTGAGTCTCCGATCAGCTAAGTGATTTGTTTAGTAACGCTCGATTCGCCTGTTGGTCGAAGAATTAGTTGGAAAGAGCGTATTTGTGCATTTGAGGAGTGTTGGGAACAAGTTGGTGATTTGATTTTCTGGAGTGCTTTCTACCCCAACCATTATCTTCTTCTACCCTTCTTATTATGTAGGTTCTCACACCATTTTCTACAATGGCACAATTGTTTAATGGCTTCAGGCAAAAGAACTATCAAATACAAAAATGCTATCAAAAACCATTTTCAAATTATTTTTTTAATCGTTGTTATGAGATTTCTTGATGATTAAAATTTTTAGCCCAAGGCTGATATGTTAAAAATTGCCAGTATAAATTGAACCAATTCAATAAGCTTCATAAAATTAGATTGGAAATTGGATTACGTAAAGCTTCATTTCAAAAGTTTACATTTTTACATTCTTTCCCAACAATATTAATATCTCAATCTAAATTACTTTAAACAAATTCAATTTTTTTTCTGTCAAATATGAAGCAGGGTAAAGATTTTTATACACGAAAAAATAGTATAGGCATATTGGCGTATCCGAACATTGATCATTGGAAATAACAAAACTTTGTTATATTTATTCTTTCTAATAGATAAAATTAACAAAACACAAATTTTCTTCAGCGTTAATTTAAAACTTTTAAAATTAATAAATCTATATCTATCAACTGTTACAAATGTCCCTTTAAGTCTACAAATACTACATTAATTTTACGTTTTTTTCTGTAAATTTTTTCCATTTATGTATTACTAGCTTTTCCCCGCGGCTTCGCTCGCATGGTATCACGGGAAATTACTGTAGCGCTTGCACTTATCAATTATCAATTATCTCCCCCCCCCACCCCACCCCCATCCCCTCCAGCATTCCATATATTCATTCCCTTACATTCAGTTTTCAAACATCGCGCCTACCACCTAAATTTCATAATGCTATAGCTCAAAGAAAAAAAGAATTACTTATCCAATTTTGTTCATTCGTTCGGAATTTATGCGCTTACAAACATTTCGGATGTTTATTTTTAATTAAATATTTGAAAGTTTGTGAATATAATAAAAAATTACACTATTTATTCAGTTCATTTATTCAGTCTTTATAATCGTTACGAATTATATTTTTAATGTAGGAACTGACATTTATTCCAAAACAGAAGCTTGTCCAAAAAATAAAACATATTCTAATATTTGAATTTTCTGAAGCAGTAGCAATCGTTTCCATGGAAACGATTTTTTTCTGACGTTAGCAAAAATTTGCTTTAGTTAGCGACAGAAAACGTATAACAAATATAATATATTAATATTTATAATTTCATTACGCCAGAGCTTACCATCATATACAAAATATAGTCTGCGCATATAATTTAGCTTTCTATTGGTGAATGAATTTTTAAAGTCTTTATATTTTGTTACGCGTGAAAAGGTCATAAACAAACTCGAGCAGTTTTGCATTTATAATATTAGTATGGATTTCTGTAGTTAACCCCAGTTTCACAAGAAATATACGTAAAACCAATTTGTTTTCGAACATATTTAATATCTGCTTGGCCTCAAATATTAACTAATGAATTTCTTACAACTGTTGGGCAGCTAGGACTAGGTGCTGAGCTCAAATAAAAACGAAATTTTAAAGACTTTTTGGTATTATGTGCTACCAGAGGCGGCTCTAGAGGTTCAGAAGGGGGTCATTAAAAAATGATATTATGATACAATATCAGATTAAATACGATAATATTCATTTCACGTGGTTACCTCATAAGTTTGGGAGTAAAATAACATTATTTAATAAAATTAAAATTAAATTTACACTGATGATGGACACTGTAACGGTGTCCGAAACGTTGGCTAAAAAAGGAGGTAGCGCAACACGGCATAACACCCCAAAAACAAATAATGAAAATAAATTTACATTATTTAATAAAGTTAATTATTTCACGCGACAGGCGTACAATATGCAAAATCAACCTACGTTTATCAAACATAAACGTTTATGTAACATAATTTCATCGTGCCATCTACCTCATGGCAATGAACCAAACTGTCTTCAGAATCCGAAAACATTTTTATTAGGTTTAATTAGGGATAATTGATAAGTGCTATAGTAATTTCCCCCTAATACCATGCGAGCGAAGCCGGGGGTAAAAGCGAGTGTATATTAGATAAAAGATCAATAGGTTTTCCATTTAATATTCAGATAATTGCTCCTTTATACAGATAATCTTCACGAATTTGTTAATGTTTTTGGGTAAACTTTGGGTTCATTTTGATTAAGTAGGTTTAGAGTTATACATTGTTGCAGAATTCATCGAGTCATCAAGTTTTTACAAGTAATGTATGCAAAGCTTTGGGAAATACTCCATGATTCATAGATTCATTTCTTATTTGGTCCATCGATTCGCCAATAAAAAACATTGAGTCGTTGAAAACATTTTTGTTACACAACACGGAGGTTCCTTTGATTTAATATTACTTAGTCCCTAAATACCCTCTCGGACCACACTTTTAAGGATTTTTCCGATTAGTTACAACAAATAAAACAAAACAATATAAAAAATCTGTCTAAATATATTATGGATTTGCACAGCAATTCTTAATATTTAATTTTATTTGTCGACAGTAAATTTTACGCTGACTCAAAACTACTCATTTTTCGTACAACTGAACAATCAAAAGAAGTGAAATCTAAAATGATTTGGCAGAACACTGATTTTGACAAATTATACAACCTAGGCCCCAGAGGGTTCGGTAAAATTGTTAATCAATTCGGTGTTTAAAAATGTTTGATCAAATTTTTCTGAAGAAAGAAAAATTTTGATTTTCCAATAAATTGTTTTCGAAGTATTTTAAAATATTTTGTAAAATATTTCATTATTTTTTGTTTTTGTTTTAGACTTAGCGTAGTGAGATCCGGTTTCCAATGGCTTTTCATTTTTTATGCCTGCAAGTTTGTTTGTACGTTCCGTTACCGTTTAAAGATGGTGTTATAATGGTTCATTGAAAAGTATTTTTTCAAGTGGGACATCATCGTTTTTATTTGATCTATTCAAATTTTCATTTTTGAGATATCACTGTATTTACGTCAACCTGCACGAAAAAAGTTTGATGAAGGGAAAGTGATGGTTTTTATTGGGATAATAATGGTTTTTTTTTGGACAATTTGTATTATTTTTTATTTGAAAATATTAAATGTTATGTTAAAATAATCACAAAAACATTCTCTTTTGGACATGAAGGATACTGTTCACGTACCTACTAGTATAAAAATCACAGACTAAATAATATAACACAAGACGTACCTTTTGGGCGTGTTTTCCAATTTGGGCCGTTAATTCCACATAAAACCGGGTTCCACAATGATTACGGAATTCAAATGTGATGACCGTATACAATTTCAGGTAAGTAAGAGAGTGAGAGAGACATGCCGTGTGCTAAATGATCTAGAACCAAAAGGTACTGAGTCAGTGGCATATTTTTTCCAATCAAATTTGTACTGAAGGTTCTTCTAGTGCTTTATTTATTATTCTATGCCTAAATCTATGTAATATATAAAGACGATTGTCTGTTTCTCACCGCTTAAAATAAAATTTTGACAGTTACGTCCTGTATCTGCTAAAAAAATTCTGCATGAAGCCCTGTCAACGTCGAGAACTTCAGATATATATCAATATGTATACAAATTTTAAATCCGACATTAATGAAATTTGCACAACTGACCTTCAAAACACCAGGTTCTCACTGTCTAAGACTGATTTTGAAAAACTCTGTGCAAATCCCTAGCAAAGCCCGGAAGTTCTACTGGTAGCTTAATTAATTTTATTTCTTTTTTTAATTTTTTTTTTATTTTCAATTCAAATCAATAAATATTCACCATCGGCGCAAGTCCGAAGGTACTAAGCGTTGCGTTGGTTAGTTGGAAGCATATTGTTCTCTTCCGCGCCTCGAAGAATCTCCACCCGGTAAAATGAAGGCGGCGTAAAAACCAGATCGGGTCTTTCGGGGTATTTGTTACTGGGAAGAAATATTGCCGGAGATAGTTCACAGAAAGAAATATCGCTAGTCGACTCATACCAAGAGTTTTTACACAGGGTGTGGAAAAAATATTATTTAATTATTAGATAAAAATAAATCACTGAAGTAGAAGATAACACTTATAATCTAAATGAAAATATGAAATAGAACAAGACACAGAAAAATAGAAAAAGACAATGGTCGCAACTGGGACACGAACCCAGACCTCTCGTCTAACCGGGACGTGCGCGTTATGCAATTTCAAAACAAAAGTTAAATAATTAATTTAATTATATATAATTATTATTATTTAACCTTCAAAAGTTATAAAAAGAGAGTTTTTCTTACAAAAAATAAGATAAAAATAACTTTCCTTGAATACCACTTTACTGTAAGGATTTTGTCCTTTTTTCAATAAAGTAAAAAAATTTGGGGAACGTTTTTTTGTGAGTACTTCACAAGAGTTCCAACAACTGCTCCCGACAATCTAGAACCAGTGAGACTACGGCATCCCCATTTGGGGTGCATTGTGTCGCTGAATGCATTCGGGAGAAGAAGGAGATGGGGAAGAGGAAGGAGGGGATTTTTATATTTATTTCGTCATGGAACATAGCTGTCACTTCTAGTAACGTCTCCAGGGCGATACGGTTTCATCTCATCTCAAACTTAAATGAAAAATGGTTCAAATACAAACATTTCAATAAGGACGGGTTGTTTCAAAACATTTTATGGGTTCATCAAATATTTGAAGTTAATTTTCACGTTCTGTGTAAGTTCTATTCGAGTTCTCTTATTTTATCATCATAGGCCAGCTGCTTCATAAAACTGAGATCATCACAGAACTTGAATAGAACTTACACAGAACGTGAAAATTAACTTCAAATATTTGACGAATTCGTCAAATTTTTTGAAACAACCCATCCTTAGGACGGGTTCGAGTTCTCTTATTTTATCATCATAGGCCAGCTGCTTCATAAAACTGAGATCATCACAGAACTTGAATAGAACTTACACAGAACGTGAAAATTAACTTCAAATATTTGACGAATTCGTCAAATTTTTTGAAACAACCCATCCTTAGTGTTTTGATGGATCAGATGTATTATAGTCAGCAAACTTGCGTAATGGGAGCTGAATTTGCTTTGATGAAAAACAAAACCGTTGCATTATTTTAGGCCACGGTTTAAGACGTCCACGTATTTGACGGCCGGTGTGGCTGGCCGCGGCCTAGCGGTAAGGCTCTTGACTCGCAATCCGAAGGCCGCAGAATAGAATCTCAGCATGGCAAATAAATTTTATTCGACTTATGTGAGATATTTCAAGATTTATTCATTTAAAATAAAATATAGTATATTTGCGGTACGTTCCAAAGTGGAAGATACTTTCAGTATCGCCCTGATGTAAGACCACCATTCAAAATTAAAACGTTGTTTGAAATGGCTTTAACCGTGTTTGGTGACCAGACCTGAATAGTCAGGTACTTCCCCTCTTCTTCCTCTTCCCCATCTCCTTCCCCTCTCCACTACCTTCAGCCTCACAACAAACCCCAATTGGAGATGCCATAGTCTCACTTCCTCCAGATGGGACCAGTTTGGACTTTTGTGCGGTATTCATATTCACAGAACATTTATGTCTTCACCGCTCCAAAGGAAACATACAATCGTTATTATTCATCTCCCTCACACGTATAAAGAAAATGAAACGCAATTCCCGTCGCTGTAGCTGAAACGTAATAATATTTATCTAATTCCTCCAAAGGAAAAAAAAATTAACTTTGGAGGAAGCAGATACATTTTATATTGTGTCTCTCATTTTTTGTTTCACCATTATTTAATGTGTAAGAAAGAGCTGCACCATTATAAGGATAAAGAACGTACGTATGATGATTTTTTGTACCGTCATGGTACCGTAATTGTGGGTCGTCACGGTAATGATGAAAACGCTCATTGTTGTTAAATTATCAAAGGATGTTTTTCTCACACTTGCGTTAACGACTCTATGAAGCTCTGGGCAATTAGAAAAAAGGAAACAATTTTAATAATCATTTACATTTAAGGTCTCAATTAAACCTTTTAACAATCACAAATAATTCGGCTCATCGTTAAAAAGGAAGTATGCCCATTGAATTACCCTTTATTTTTTGAACCTCCCAAACGATATTATGAAAAGAATTCTCGCTAGAACTAGGAATGTCCTAAAATTATAAAGAAGCAATAAAAGTGGGCTGGAGCAATTCTCGCCATAAATAGTTCCAAGATCAGCCTTATAACTTTTTATATTTATCACTAAACAATTGATTGGCTAAATTACTGAAATACCAAAAAAAAACTCTAAAGGGTAAAACTTTTTTATATTAATGTTTATTTTTGGAGTAGCATTAATTATTACAAGAAATTTTTATGAACATTGAATTTAATTTAACAAGTTCTCACAAAGATTTGAAACTTATTTTGGTGACATTTTTCGTTATTACTATTTTTTTTCCTGGTGACATTTAAAATGTTTCATCAAACATTTCTTAAGTAGTTTTGACCTTTGATACAATTTGACGTCAGTGAAAAGGCGCTTTTAATATTTCCAAAAAAGGTAATTGGTTAAGTATTTTAATTTGCGAGTTTGGGGCGTGTAAAAAGTTCAAAACTCTGAGCGTAATACAAAAAAAAAATACGATTGTGGCTCTATCTTGCGTAAACATATATTACAAAAAATAGTGATCTGGCAGAACCTCAAAGGAAAAAACAGATAACACTGATCTTAATTGTCGATCTCTGCAACATTAAGTAGGCGTCCCAAATAAATTTCATCCACTTGAATTAATCTCCGTATAATTTTTAAATAGGCACAAGTCCGTTGTCAACTTTACACAACTAGATCAGAATTCACAATGAATAGCAAAATATTCAAATCACAAGATGATGACAGTTATTTCTACATTGCCACAATAATATTTTCTAGTAAAAACATTCCAAACTGCATTAACTTTTTAAATGGACATGTGGGAGACATCTTCCATTCATTTTTGGTCTAGCATGATGATAACAGTGTTTTCAGACAATACATTTAGTGCACCTTGTCTTGTATGACATAATAAGACATTGAGTAAAAAAAAAAAATGTAAGAAAAATACATTAAAAAATTAAAAAGAGTAACATACTACTTACTATGATTTTTCAAAAGTTAATTACTAAGGAATTTTATTTTAGTGACCTTGATTTGAATTTCAGTTGAGAGTTTGAAGACTTGCGTCACTATATTAACCGGTTTAATTACAGTAGACCAAATTTGACCCAGCTCACACAGGTCTCATTTAAAACGTTGTACCTCCTTTATTGTTATGGTGAGAAAAATGATCTATATGGTGTTAGAAAGAGAATTCTTCATGCTTTATATTTAAAGTTAGAATTCAAGCATAGAAAAATTTAAATGTGCTCCTTTAGGAAATCAAATTTTCAAAGAGCAATTTCAGAAATTTTTTTAAATTTTAGAGAAATTTTTAGTCATTGCGAACCGCGCTATAAACCGTTGTCTTACTTTAGGTCTTTACTTTTTTGCGCAGGTGGCATTGGAATTCAGAATCGGAGGGTTGCGAGAAGCATTACGATTGTTTTTGTACAGTTTAAAGTTTTTTAATATTTTAAGTAATATAGATAATATATTATAATAAAAACAAATATAAAACTTTTTTCCACTTTAAGTTAAACTTAAAGTGGAAAAAAGTTTTATATTTGTTTTTATTATAATATATTATAATGGAATTCCACCATGAATTATCAGTTTCAAAAATAGTAATATAGATAAACTAATAGAGATACTTTTTTTTTAATTATTTAGGTCTAAATAATGTTTAAAAAAAAAACAACAGCTTTTATATATTATATAAATTTCTATAAACCAATTTCACGGAATGTTTAATGGCATGTCATAATTTCAATACAATATGACCAGGCGACTGGAGAATTATGGACGCGGTGACGTCAGCACTAAAAATCCAATAATACTTACTTGACAGTGTGTTTTAATGACACGTTTTAAAATGGACTTTTTTAATAGTTTTTTTTTAAATCCTACGTACAATATTATTTAATATAACTTATATATTCAAAATCAGCATTTATTGGTCTATATGAACCTAATTTTTTAAAGCCATAATATTTTTCACTGTAGTTCATTATTATAAAATAATGTAAGAAATATAATGCAATGTCAATATTTTTAATTATTTATCTCATTTTTTCAAACGCTATCTAGGTCAATGGAAAAAGGGGTGATTCGCCCGAGTTGATGAATAACGTAGTATGTTAAATTGGGAGGAGTTGAATGGAAGACGCAATGTTGGCAACATATTGAAGGGTTTGGAAATAATATATGAGTTTCGGAAGATCAATTTGAAGAACTTTCATTACGCGGTTGAATCACATTATCCACTGGAGCGATCGCGCGATAAAACATTTTTCCCTCCGATTGCTCGCTGTTTTATTGTGACGATTTTGAAAATTTTCCGCCCACATTAAAAAAATCATACCTCCGAATTTTAATATGGAGACATAAAAACTGATTACAGTTCTACATAGCCAATGAATTTACCTATATTTTACTAATTTTCTTATATTTTTAGAATTGATAGATAAATAATTAAAAAATCTTTAACTTTATAAATGCGCAAAATTTGTGTTGTAGTGATTTGAAATCGCCGCCAGTGGCAGTTTTAAATATCTATTTGGAATATTTTCTACGTTTCTATGTCTATGGCCTGTTCGATAACCACAGATGCAAAAATAAACTCAGAAAACGATTTTTTTACATGCTAATGTCTGATTAAAAGTTTACTTCGAAAATTATTTTAGAATTTTAGTGCGTGACGATGTCAAAATTGAATTCACTAAATTATACTATTTAATAAATTTAACACAAAAAACTGGCATTTCATTAGGAAGATACATCAATTGCCTACAATTAACGATGAGAATGATTGCCGTGTTTGGTTTATTTGAATCATTTGATGAATTATACAGATTACCTTTTTCACAATATTAAAATCATGGTGCTTCTTTTTGAACGATTGTGATTTAGAACTAGAAATTTTTATCCTTGTTTTTATATTACGTGATAAAACAAGAAACAAGGTTTAAAATAAAACATATATCATAGATATACACCTTGCCAATATTTCAGCGTGATAGTTTGAAAGTTGATGAAATCGTGTCGCCATTTGTCAATTTTCGACAAAAATGTCATTGACAAGCGACATAATGGTCAATGCACACAGGGTCTCTCATGACCACGTAAAATGATGATGATGATAAAACCGTATATATCAAACCTTTTGTAGGAGTGTCTTTTGGCAAAATAAAACCATAATTATTATTTTATTTCTAAAAGCTGGATATCGAAAAAAATGGGGAGGAAAATAATTGATGTAACAAATTAATGATTTATTTATTTATTTAAGCCCTA
Source organism: Glyphotaelius pellucidus (assembly GCA_936435175.1). NCBI lineage: Eukaryota > Metazoa > Arthropoda > Insecta > Trichoptera > Limnephilidae > Glyphotaelius > Glyphotaelius pellucidus. Next base: position 26,558,267 of record OW386555.1, on the reverse strand, counting down.
ATAGGCTTTTACAAATTAAATTAATATTAGAGTTGCATAGTTACATTGGAAAAACAGTATATTGATTGAAACATTGTTTACACCCTTCGTCATAATAAAAATGTATTCAATTTATATTGGTTTTTCTCATAATTAAAGTAAATCAATACATAATATCATTGTGCCTCGCTCTAGAGTGATACTCTCAGTATCGCCCTGGTGAGACCACCATTCAGAATTGAACATTGCTTGAAATGACTTAGTTATATTTAGTGACTAGATCTGAAAAAGCCTCTTTACAGAATAATTGACAAAATATAATTAACTAACTAACCATCACGCCGTTTCCCCGCAGGGGTAGGCAGAGAGGACAGACCGCCAAACAACTCGATCTTGGCACACACTCCTTGCTTCGTTCACATTCATACATCGTCTCATACATGCTCTTCTATTATTCTGACTCTTGACATCGCCCGACTCAAGTATCTGATTCACTTGGTCGTGCCATGTCTTCCTTGGGCGTCCCCGACTTCGTCTACCATTCACATTTGCGTCATATATTCTCCTTATACTCCTTTCCTCATTCATTCGCTCTACATGCCCAAACCATCTGAGCGTCCCTTTCTTAATCTTACACATAACGCTTACATCAGCCTTGCATTCTTTGCGGATCTCCACATTTCTCACACGATCATACATGGTTTTACCACACATACGTCTCAGGGATCTCATTTCTACAGCATTCAGTCTACTTTCATCCTTTCTCTGCCAGTTCCATGCCTCACTGCCATACATCAGGGTAGGTACCAGCACTCCATTATGGACGGCTAGCTTAGCTTCTTTTGACAGATTTTTGTTGGCGCCTACGGCGTTCAGTCCTCCATTAATGGAGTTACCGGTATTTACCCGTCTTTCGATATCTCTATCAGTCTTTCCATCTCTCGTAAACATACTTCCCAAATATACAAACTCATCCACCTGCTCCAAGTATTCGTCATTCACAACTATGTGGCACATTGTTTTCGTACTCTCTCTTTCAAATACCATCACTTTAGACTTACTTACATTCATCATTAACTCATTCTTCATACATACTTCGTTCATCGTAGACACGAGCGACTGTAGATCTTCCATACTGTTAGAAATCAGCACCGCATCATCAGCATACAACAGGCAACATACTTCCAGATCACTCAATTTCGCAAAATATAATTAAGACATAAAAATAAAACAAGTTATTATTTAATGGGTACAATAAACAGGGAAAAATGAGAATACCTGTGCATTTTTTAACACGCACATTTCAATGATCAGAATTGAAATATACGTATTAAATGTCCACCGAATCTTATCAGATAGAAGCGAAAGTCGAACCTTTGAGGACAACTTAAGGTGTGAGTATGCGGAAAGAAGGGTCTTGATGTTCAAACAAAGTTAATTAAATTTATTAATTAGAATTTCACAACTAAAAAACAAGAAAAGAAAAAAATTGAAATTAAAAAAAAACCCTCAGCAATTCAATACTGTAGTGTGATATGGCTTCATGCAATCATAGCATAAAGCCACATCACACACATCACACTTTGTGAGGGTCCTTTTAAAAATGTTATTTAAATTGCACCACGCACATTTCACTTTTTTCCCACTACGGACCACGAAGTGGTTGCCTTTCAGGATAGGTCGCAGAGCCTTTCCTTCAGCTATTAGGCTAATGGTCCTTACAGTCGTATCAATTCGACTACGACAGAACAGCTGGAGGAGATCCTCCGCAACCTCACTCCTGAAGTTTCGGTGCAAAATGCGTTTATTTTCCTTGTGGAGCTTTGAGCTGTACATTATATACGCATTCTGCACCGAAACATTTAGTAGTCTCCTGAAAAGTTTCTTGTACCAGACCAGGTTTCGCTGTCGTTCAATGGGGAAGCCTGCCAAAAGCTGATCTTTTCGGTCAACTCCCCCCATTAATCTGTTATAGTCAAGTACACGCTCGGGTTTGTATTTAGTGGTACTAAATTTTTGAGCTGACCCGATTTCTGCCGAATGGTAGGTAGACAACATACTTACCACGTTTTTGTCCACCCAAACCAAAATATTGATGTCCCCGCAGTTCGAGTATCCCATCTCACCTTCCCTCAGTGATTTTCGGACATTGGGCTTCAATGCAGAGGGCACAAATTCTCGGTTTAACCGCAATGTGCCCATGCAGTCCATCCCATTTCTTTTGAGGCATCGCGCTAATAATGGACTATTATAAAAATTGTCCATTATTAGCGTATACCACTTGTTAAACAGAGGGCTGGCCAGGTCGTATACTATCTTTGCAGTGGCCCCAACTGGGCAGATATCGTGACCGCCCGAAAAGTTGGCCCGTGTCATGTCTTTCGTCATGTCTTCCGTCATGTCTTCTGTCATGTCTTCCGTTATGTCATTAGAAGAAAACGATTATAATCCATGGCTTGGCTGAAATAAGGCATGGCGGTGATTGTTTTTGAAAAGAAGTAGCCTTTTTCGACGGGGAGGGGACAAATACCTTGATGCATTAAAATTGCCAAGAATACATACACTTCGTGGGAGCCCATTTATTGGTACGCGCATGGCGCTGAAATTGTTTTTTGCAATGCATTGATCTGCATACCTGTTGGTCTCTCTCGCGATTAGTTCAACGAAATCTGCGTTGAAGATTTTTAAAAAGGCATCCACAGGTTTGCCCATTTCGTCGGTATTGAAGGTTGGTCCTGGCATCTGTGTACCTGTGAAAGTCTCCTTTATACCAGTAAAACGTGAGACCTCGCTGGACCAATCGAAAGAGTAACCATCAGGCGGCAGAATCGAACACATTGCCTCACGATCTAACTGGTCTTGTCTACTAAAGTCTATGGCCGTTAGTGGAATAGGTGAAACGTTGTTAATATTATTATAAGGTATCGGTGGCATGCACAAGACATCCTCAACGCCCTCTTGGTGGTCGACGTCGCTTGCCTCGTCGTCCACGTCGCTCGTTCTGTCCATTTCTGAAACAACAGAAAACCCAAATTAATTTTAACGTGTCTGTATTACGATTACCTACTGCCTCTGGTAAAACGTTTCAAAATAATTAACTCTTGGTACGATCAAGTTAATCAAATACGAGGTTTGTTCAAAAAGTAACGGAAATTTTAAAATTTAAGATTGAAGATGACGAACGCCCCGGATGCCCCAGCGCATCAACAAACCGATGAAATCGTGGAAAAATAAAAGAAATGGTTATGAACGAAAAGAGTGTGTGTGCCAAGACCGAGTTGTCTGGCGGTTCGTCCTCTCTGAGAAATGGCGTGAAGGTAAGTTAGATAGTTTAATAACTCACGTTTCCCGGTACTGACTCTTCTTGATAGAGAGCTGCCTCGTCCACGTTGCTGGTTCTGCCAATGTCTGACTCTGAAATAATAGAAAACACAAATTTACAGTAGAATTCGGATATAATGACTTTGCATATAACTGCCTACCGTTTTAAGCAACGATAATGTAAACTCAAGTTAGGTTTCATAGCTTTTAGTAGGAAAACGTATACGTTTAGTATGACTCCGTTTTAAGCAACCCATTTTAATGACAATTCGTCAGGTTAGAATGACATGCAGTGTTTTGTTTACAAAACCCACGCACCAATACCTCACCGCCCCGCGCCTCGCTTGTGACTAGAAAGCTCGACACAGTGATTTCCGTGAAGTGAAAGTGTTTTTTCAATTGAAGAAAAAAGTGCTGTATTACACCGTTTAGAAGACGGTGAATCCAATGAATAGTACCCTTTACACACAGAGTTCGGAGCGGGACGTGCCCCGCGCCACTTCAGGCCGCCATGCATAAAAGTCTCACAGTGAACTGCGCTGTAAACCGTGTTAGCGTCGGCGGGCGTGCTGATGCTATCGGCAGGGTTGGAGAAAGCTCCCACATATTTAATACAAATTAGTTGCTGTATCTGCCCCAAATAAAAACTAGCTCAGGTTCGGTGCAAGCAGGGTTTCTCTTAACCTCAAGGCTAGTGCTTGTGGTTCGGAACTTCACGCTTCTCCATCCCCCCAGGGCCTCTCTCGACAAGCAAAACACGGTAGGTTATCACATAAATAGTTTATTCAATTCTAGGAGACACAATAATACATAAGAGGAACGATCCTAGCTGAAAGTTAGTTTGAACGTCAGTCTCTGCTCTCTACACGCGTGGTTAGGGCTAAAACATTATTTGCACACAAAGGGTAACATGGTAATTGACTCACGTTTGGTTTATGGGCCAACAGCGGCTTTACGCGCTTGTTCTCCCGGTCTCAGCAGCGTCCAAGCGCGGACACCGGAAGTGCGCAACCGGCGAAACTGAACTCGTGTCGCACATGTTCACGCGGGACGTGGGCTCGGGAAGCTCGCTCGCTGAAGACTGGCGAGCTTGCCGCTCGAGATGGTCTAGCGACAGCTCGGTTTGTCGCTCGCGGGAGGGGGTAGTGCGCGCGCCTCTATATTGGCGGTCTATTTGTAACGTAACACTTCCCCCCTCGCCGCAATAAAAGCGACGTGGCAATGGAGCTGTAGGACTAATAAATCCTCTTACCTTTTCAGCACTTGTGCCAAAAACATTTAAGAGAAACGAGGAGAGAGAGAGAGAGAGAGATTCCTAGCTGGAGAATAGTTATGAACAGAACACAAAAGAGATGATACATGGTGTAACAAGGAATTGTCAATAAATGTATATAAAGGCAGTGGCATACATAAATACAGTTGCAAAGAACAAGGATCTGTTGAAGAAAGGTACAAGGGTTATGCAGTGATAGAAAAAAAAAACTCTACAATTGTATCATTGGTCTGTGAGCTAATGTTTGCGAACGTGGTTTGCGTAGGATGTCTGGGGTGGTTGAACGTTTCACTGAAGTTACAAGGTTACTTTGTCACAGTAACCTGGCCCATTTGAGATTACACTCAAGGGACACTAGGGCCTTTAAGAAAATACGAGGAAGAGAACACATGATGAGGCTTCTAGGTGGTGTGGAGAGTTCTACCTGTCACAGAGGTCGAAAGGGTAACTGCTTCCGGATCCTGTGGGTGAGCCAGTACGAAACCATTGAAGTATTGGAGAGTGGAATCGTAATTGGTGGTTGGTACACTGGTTTTTGTATGTAGTGGGATTGTTTTGTGAACAATCGTTGGTATTGTTATTTGCGCAAGGGCACAGGAGCATCAGCACAATGGCAGTAGGGCATTTGCATTATGCAGCAGGAACCTTTGCATAATGGCAGCAGAAACATTTGCACAAGGGCAACAGGAACATTTGTATTATGCAGCAGGAATATTTGCATAATGGCAGCAGAGCATTTGCATTATGCAGCAGGAACATTTGCATAATGGCAGCAGGAACATTTGCACAAGGGCAACAGGAACATTTGTATTATGCAGCAGGAATATTTGCATAATGGCAGCAGAGCATTTGCATTATGCAGCAGGAACATTTGCATAATGGCAGCAGGAACATTTGCACAAGGGCAACAGGAACATTTGTATTATGCAGCAGGAATATTTGCATAATGGCAGCAGAGCATTTGCACAATGGCAACAGGAACAGGAACCAACCTAGAGCTGGCGTGCTCGGGTTTGTTTTGAGTGTCGGTTCTTTGTGGTGATACAATTCGCAACTACACGCACGACTCACACTAGGTTATGTTAGATGCGGTCGGGTGCTTTTGGTACGCAGGGATTGAAGGCAAGGGACCTCCGTGACGGTAGCGAGGGCAGCATGAAGAGGCGCAGATGTAGATAGGGTGCAGAGCTGCTGGTTTTTTTTTTTTTTTTAATCCGGCAAAAATTATTATTAGAACAAAATTCTTGAAGTTTACCTGCCTAGTAGACCAATGATGAAAAAAGTTTGGAGAGAAACAAGTGTGCATGTTGAGAAAAAGTTGGATTTGTTTGGCGTGTAGAGAGAGAGACGGAGAGAGAGCTAACTAAATGTGGCTAATGCCTAATACATGTTACAAAGGTACGTATTCAAGGACAGGTTCTGTGTAACCCCTTTTGGTTTTTTTTCTTTACCAAATACATTTCCAAGAATACGTGGTTGAGGGATTGTACGTATAACAAAATTCCCCATTCGAAAGAAGTTGGTCTTCCATGACCTATGCTCACGTCTATACGGTAGCATTTTTTCTACTTTCGAAAAACAAAACATTGCGTACAAGATTAGTTATAACAAAGTGGGAAAGGAGTAGGAAGTTGAAAGGATCCGCGTATGAAGATTGTCCCATTTGACAAACGAAACGCCAAGTGCGTAACGCATATATCCCCATTCACGGATAATTTCGAGGAAGGGGGAGGGTGATAATTGGGAACATTTGAACGAAGAAAACTGCTGGGGACTCGGCTATTTCCGAAATTCGACCTCTGGGTGGAGGTGAAACAAGGTCTACAGCAGTCATCCTGGCACATTACAATAATGACAACTGGGAAAGGAGTAGGAAGTTGAAAGGATCCGCGTATGAAGATTGTCCCATTTGACAAACGAAACGCCAAGTGCGTAACGCATATATCCCCATTCACGGATAATTTCGAGGAAGGGGAGGGGTGATAGTTGGGAACATTTGAACGAAGAAAACTGCTGGGGACTCGGCTATTTCCGAAATTCGACCTCTGGGTGGAGGTGAAACAAGGTCTACAGCAGTCATCCTGGCACATTACAATAATATTTGGTAGTGTTGGACAAAAGAATACACTGACATAAAAGTCTAATCCTCTACGTGTATTGGGCAGAAGATTAGGGGTCGTTTTATTCTCCTACTTGTTTGCGAGAAATGACAGACCCTTGCTCAAATCTCACAAACCTGGGGATTTTCTTTGTTCGTCTCCCAGACAACGAGTTAGGTGTTTTTGTGTCCATCAACTTAACTCCCACGACACGATGCCCCATAATCATGAGTGAAGCGTATGATTAGTCCTTTTGAGATAGTAGATAGTTCCTGGGTTCTTGTGACAGGAAGTCCACGGGCATATTAATGATTACAAAAAAGGGGTGTGGACTACATTGAGTAGTTCACACATAAAGGTTTGATATTATTTCGTTCGCACGATTCATGGTGAGTATTATAACGTCTTCACGTATAGCGTACAAGATTGCAAAATCAAAGGATTTGCAAGTAAGTTTTATAACGTCTTCACGGATAACAATGAACGAATTACAACTGGGTTGCCCAGTATTGAAGGGAGGTGCAAAAGACTAGGTATTTATGACATTTCTGACAAAAACCCACAGAGTAATTATAACGGGCTCCCCGTATCGCATTTAGTAGATATTCTGAGATTCCCATCTATGACGGCAGATTTTATAAGGTTCCCACCTATGATGGCAACAAAGGTTAACGTTCATATAAAGGTACCTATTCAATACAGACGGCGAGACATACTGATGTACTTAGTACAACAATACCGTAGCATAATAAATCCATATTAGCGTACGTTAAAGACTTGCACAAAGGCAAAAACATATTTGAAGATCTGGCCAAGATTTTATACTTCAACAATTAAGGGACAAAAAAAATTCTGGCGTGCTGATGGAATGTGAATTTCATCTAAGCTTACCGCAAAAGAGATCCTTTGTGGTACAACCCTTTTGGTTACGCACAGAGTATCGTATCGTGATGGTACAACTTTTGTTGTACTTACACGTACGATGGTAGCAACAATACAAGACATGCGCTTATCGTTGTTTGACAAGGAAAATTATTTACATTGATCCGATTTGAGTGTTTAAGACCTTCTAGGTTTTACTTACTTAAACAGACTGCGATGGACACACCTTGATGTTATGAAAATTATAATAATGGGATGGGTTGTTCACAGGGTGGTTCACTTGGAGACCTGGCTTCTTGTTGTGACCTCGTACTTTGCACGTGATAAGTCACAACAAGGCAACCCCAAAATTTCAGTTTGAGCAGTTGAGACCCAGGGTGACTCAATGTTGCTGAAATGTTGTAAAAAAATTTATCGTTAATGAAGAGGCACGTTGAAAGTTGTCCCTTTTATAACGATACTTTCCAGACTCCACATCCAGTTCTGGGGAGAGCTAGAGCAATTTGGGTTATTTATTGAGCGCCATTCTATTTTCTTAAAAAACAGAAAAAAACTTAGAACGGGTAGCAAACATCTGATACCGCCGTGGGTTTACACAGGTTTGCTTACCTAATTTAACTACATATGACATAAGGGTTAGATGCACTTTGGCGAGGACCCGATATTTAATGTACAAAAAAATTTTTTCTAACATTTAGAAAGGGGTGACGAGGTATGACATGATGATGTGAAAATATGATGCTGCTAGTTGTGACGATGCACAAAACCTTGGGCACGTACTTGCAGTAAGCCACAGGGAATTCCTTTCTCCGAAGTGATCAATTTCAGGTAGAGGTGTGCATGCTTAGGAAAAACGATGTTTCCAAGGTTTGACACCTGGGGCAGCAATTAGAGGCGAATGACTGATGATGACGAGATATTTATACAAACAAAAATAAAATAAAATAAAATGAAACGAAACCACAAGGGAGAATTATAATTTCTTCCATGACTTTGGCTACAGTTGACACCACTGTGCCAGAGCTAGAAAGGTTTCGTTTGAGTGTCCTAATGAGTGACAATCGTTTACGAGAGGCCGCTCATTAGTGACGAAACAAAAGGGTTGACTTCCATAGTGATCCATGTCACGGTGTAGACGAATGGTTGCTAGGAGTCAAGGAATAACCGTTGGGGTTATACGGGCGTGGCAATGGAGTTTGTTTCCATGTTACCACTTTTTACAATGTCCTTTATATGGTAGTTACCTATGTGTTTACCAGAGATGTCGGACAATCGGTAAACCAGGTCTGAGATTTTCTTTAGGACTTTCGTCTTTACAAAACGGGGTGCCAATTTGGCAGAGAAGTACAGCGCACCTTGTGACAGAGTGTTGTTTCTCCTCCAGACGATGTCTTCTTCCTTGAATGTGACGTGCTTCCTGCGAAGGTTATACCTGTCGGCGCTCTTTTGGTGGGCCAATAGTAGAGCGTCTGTTACTTCACTATAGATAGCGGAGAGTTCCTCCAAGCGGTGGGCGTAATTTGCTGCGGGGTCTGCTGTGGAGGAAGGGACGGGTGGAAGGCAATTGTCAGGGTGTAGTGAACCGTGAACTACTTGTTCCATGCCGTGTTTGAGAAAAAATGGTGTATAGCCTGTAGCGAGGTTCACCGTGTTGTTCATGGCTGCTTGTATTCTGTCTAATTTTTTGCACCATGTGCGTTGATCTTTGCCAACCAAAATTGCCAGGGCCGTGTTTATGGTTTGGTTGTATCGTTCAACGGTGTTGTTCTGTGGGGTGTAAAGGGTGTTATAGAATACATCCTTTATACCATATTTAGACAAAAACTCTTTAAATTCCAGAGCTATAAATTGTTTACCATTGTCGCATATTATAGTACGAGGGGTACCGTAGGGTATGAAAATATGTTTTTCCAATAGATTGGTTATTGCTGCTGCAGTTGCCCTTTTCAGAGGAAACAACCAGCAGTATTTGGAAAAGATGTCCACTACGCTGAGTATATGCATGTAACCGGCGTAGCTTCTAGGGAAGGGTCCAATGAGGTCCATAGAAAAGGATTGAAGTGGTCTATCGGCACGCTTGGGGTTGCCCATTAGACCAGACGGTGGTGCCGTACTGTGCTTGTATGCCTTACAGATGTCGCACTTGGAGATGTATAAACGTACTTGTTTGAATAGACCCGGCCAATAATATCTTAAGGATATTTTTTTGAATGTTTTGAAAGTTCCAGGGTGTATGGAGTCTACGGCACTGTGGTTATCAATAATAACTTGTTCTCTATTTTCGAGAGGGACTACCATTTTCCAGGCATAGTCCTCTAAGATTGACAGTGGAGGCTTGCAGTTGCGATATAGTTGTCCGTTCTTAATTATAAAATTCGGGAACTTTTGTGGGTTGTCACTGCATCCTCTAAAGATTTTTTGATACCATACGTCTTTTGTGGGGAGACTAGAATTGGGTAATTCGGCATTTAATGTTGCTATCTCGATCCTAGAAAGGGCATCCGGGACGATATTATCCGCGCCTTTACGGTGGATGACATCGAAAGTATATTGAGATAGGCGGGACGACCAGCGAGCCAATCTCCCGGAGGGGTTGTCTAGCGAGATCAGCCATTTTAGGCTGCTATGGTCTGTGACGACGGTAAACTTACTGCCCTCAATGTATCCGCGGAAATGTTGAATGGATTCCATGACTGCTAACAATTCTCTCTCGGTAATCCCGTAGTTTTTTTCGTGTTTATTTAGGGTACGAGAGAAGTATGCCACGGGGTGTTCGCCGTCCGTAAAATTTTGAGTGAGGACTCCTCCGATTCCGACGTTTGATGCGTCCGAATGGATCGTAAAGGGAAGATTGAAGTCGGGGCAATTCAGTACTGGGGCTGATTGAAGAGCCTCTTTCAGGGAGTTGAATGCTGACTCAGTCTCTGCAGACCAGGAAAAGTTACTGGTACCTTTACGGATTCCCGTGATTTTGTTGAGCGGCGCCGCGAGAGTTGAGAAGTTTTTTATGAATCTTCTGTAGTAACCGGTGAGTCCGAGGAAGGCTTTTACCTCTTTTGCATTTGTAGGTCGGGGAAAATTTGTCATAGCCGCTACTTTTGTGGGGTCTGTTCTTAGGCCTTCTTCGTCTACTATGAAACCCAAGTATCGTAGGCGGTGCCTGCAGAATTCCGATTTCTTCAGGTTGATAGTCAAACCGGCCTGTTTGAGTTGTTGAAAAACCTTCTCTAGAATAAGTATATGTTTTTCAAAGGTATCGCTAATGATGATCAGGTCATCCAGGTAGCAAAATAAATTGTTATCAAACTCTGGGCCAAACAATTTATCCATGAGTCTTTGTAGTTCTGCTGGGCTGTTTTTTAAACCGAAGGGTAGTCTTTTGAAATGGAACATACCCCTGCCAGGCACCACGAAGGCAGTCTTTTCGCAGGAGCTGGGATCCAAAGGTATCTGCCAGAATGCTTTGCTTAAGTCTATGGATGAGATGTATTTAGCGTTTCGAAGTCTGTCCAGGATGGAGTTGACCAAGGGGAGCGGGTAGGCGTCTGATATTGTACATGCGTTGAGGCGTCTGCTGTCGAGGCAGAAACGGGCTGAGCCGTCTTTCTTTGAAACTAATAAGGTGGGGTTGGTCCATGCACTGCGGCTGGGTACCACCACTCCCAGTCTTAACATATCGTCCAATTCTTTTTCCAGCGTTTTCAATTTTTGTGGAGCTAGGTTGTAATACCTTTGTTTGATTGGGGGGCCTGTTGTTTTTATATGGTGTTGTACTAGGTTGGTTAAGCCTAAACCGCACCTTTCGAAGGAGATGGATTCATACTTGTTGATCATTTGATTTAATTGTATTGTTTGTAAGGGGTTCAAGTTTTCGTAGGGTATTACCGTACGGATTTCGTTTACTTGGGGAGTGACGGAGGGGTTGTTAAACAGTTGCGGGGCAATTTTGAAAGCCATCCAAAAATCCACTCCCAAGATGAATTTCTGTGTGATTGTAGGTACAACTAGAAACTTGATCCAAACTGTTTTTTGGTCGCAATTGATCGGCAGGGTTAGAGAACCGATGACGAGTTGTGAAGTGTTGTCTGCCGTGGTAACATGTGAAGAATATTTTCCCATTTTAAAACCACAGTTTGTGAATAAGGTGTGGGCGTTGTCGTCCAGGCAGCTGACAGAGGCGCCGCTGTCTAGGAGACCTGAAAAAACCACGTTGTTTATGGAAAAATGCGCGAAGGGTCTACCGTCTATTGCCTGTTTGCAGCAAACTGTAGAGAGGGGTAAGGCCTGTTTAAAAAATTTGACGTGTTCCAACCACTCCGACCATTCCTTTGGCCTATGGGAGGGATGGCCCGGGGGGTTGGGGTCTAGTTTTTTGTCTTCCTGGCTGTCCAATTGGGAGGGGGTCTGGAGAAATCCATAGGGGGTTTGATGAATCTGAGATCCGGGATGGACGTTTCGGTATTGTCTTGGCGTGGTCTTTTGCCAAACTTCCTCCCTTCATCTCTTCTTGGAGAACGATCGACGGATCGCCTTTTGTTAGAATGGGTGTCTTTGGAGGATAAAAGTTTTGCTTGTTTAAAGCAGGCGGCTTGGGAGTGACCAATCTTGTGGCAAAAAGAGCAGGATTTCTTTTCGTTGTGCTCCGGTTTTATGCCGGACGAAGTGCTTGGGCGAAAGTTTTCTTTGGGGAATCTTTCGTCTCTCTTCCGATCCTGGTATGCCTCTAGTAGCTGGCAGACATCTTTCAGTTGCTCCAGCGTGGCAATTTTCTGAGAAGTAATGATGTTTTCGTATCTGGGGAGAAGACCGTCGATTAAAACCGGGAGAAGTTCCGCTTCAGGGACAGGTTGGGTGAGCTTTATATTGATGGCCTCTGCCCTCTGTGTGAATCTAGCAACAGGCTCTCCAGAGTGCTGCTTGATAGCGAGTAGGGATAGCCTGACTCTGTGTTGGGCCTTTTTTTCTCCGAAACTGGATAAAAGTGCCACCTTGAGATCCCTCCATGAGTTTGTTTTTCTCTTATGTATCCTGTGCCAGGTAAGCATTTCAGGAGCGATGAGGTCTATGAAGTTCCTGTGTAGAATACTTTCGGGGATTCCTCTGACTTGGGCTGTTTCTTCTATTCTGTTGATGAAATCCTCCACATCCGTGAGTCCGTTGTATTTCGTCTTCCAGGTTGTCAAATCATATATTTTCGTCTGTTCCTGGGCTTGTACCACCAAGGGTTTTGCTTCGGAGACTGTGAGGGAGGTAGAGATGATTTCTGAGGTGTCTTCCTGTTGAAACTGCAACTTCCTGATGTACTTTTTGTTGTAGAAAGAAGCATATTGAATAAGGCATTTTTTGGATTTATTCCTGGGAGAAATCTTTCTACTTCTCAGGGCCTGTAGTAGTTCTTCCTTTTTTGACGTAGAAATGTGGGGGATTATACCCAGCGTGACTTGAGGGACTTCCATAGTGTATAGGGTCGTGTCAGGGTGACCTTACGTTGGGAGAAAAACGAAAACTCGACTCTTTATCCGTAATTGGAAAGAAATTTTTGCCAGGGATTGACCACTGGGGACGTATATATATTTTTTTTTTACAAAATGCTTCTGCGAAAAAACGCGTATTTGTAAGTGTTTGGGTTATTTGAAAATTTGGGCAGAGATTTGCCTCTGGCCACGTGCTTTTTAGGAAAAATCCAAGCGTTTTGGAAAAAAAAAAAAATTTCGAAAATTAAAAAAAATCGAAAAAAGGAAAAAATCGAAAAAATTTTCAGAGTCCGAAACTGGAGAAAATTTGGGCAGCGATTTTCCTCTGGCCATGCGTTTTTAAGAAAAAATCCAAGCGTTTTGGAAAAAAAAATTTCGAAAATTAAAAAAATCGAAAAAAGGAAAAAATCGAAAAAATTTTCAGTCCGAAACTGGAGAAAATTTGGGCAGCGATTTTCCTCTGTCCATGTGTTTTTAAGAAAAAATCCAAGCGTTTTGGAAAAAAAAAATTTCGAAAATTAAAAAAATCGAAAAAAGGAAAAAATCGAAAAAATTTTCAGTCCGAAACTGGAGAAAATTTGGGCAGCGATTTTCCTCTGTCCATGCGTTTTTAAGAAAAAATCCAAGCGTTTTGGAAAAAAAAAAAAATTTCGAAAATTAAAAAAATCGAAAAAAGGAAAAATCGAAAAAAAATTTTCAGAGTCCGAAACTGGAGAAAATTTGGGCAGCGATTTTCCTCTGTCCATGCGTTTTTAAGAAAAAATCCAAGCGTTTTGGAAAAAAAATTTCGAAAATTAAAAAAAATCGAAAAAAGGAAAAAATCGGAAAAATTTTCAGAGTCCGAAACTGGAGAAAATTTGAGCAGCGATTTTCCTCTGGCCATGCGTTTTTAAGAAAAAATCCAAGCGTTTTGGGAAAAAAAAATTTCGAAAATTAAAAAATCGAAAAAAGGAAAAAATCGAAAAAATTTTCAGTCCGAAACTGGAGAAAATTTGAGCAGCGATTTTCCTCTGGCCATGCGTTTTTAAGAAAAACTCCAAGCGTTTTGGAAAAAAATTTCGAAAATTAAAAAAATCGAAAAAAGGAAAAAATCGGAAAAATTTTCAGAGTCCGAAACTGGAGAAAATTTGAGCAGCGATTTTCCTCTGGCCATGCGTTTTTAAGAAAAAATCCAAGCGTTTTGGAAAAAAAAAATATTTCGAAAATTAAAAAATCGAAAAAAGGAAAAAATCGAAAAAATTTTCACAAGTTTTCGTGGAAGTAATTTGTTTGAGAATTCAACAATATCTTGGGGGCATGGTTTCATTACGCGGCTTCCTATAGCCTGATTTTATACAGCACCAATTTTTCTGGTATTTACACGCGAATTCCCTTCGTCTTTTCGACAAGATATTACCTTCTTTGTCAATTGACAAGGTATTATAGTGTCAGATGTCAAGGAATCCACGTCAACGCGAATTTAGTATTTTTATTTATGTGATAACCTACCGTGTTTTGCTTGTCGAGAGAGGCCCTGGGGGGATGGAGAAGCGTGAAGTTCCGAACCACAAGCACTAGCCTTGAGGTTAAGAGAAACCCTGCTTGCACCGAACCTGAGCTAGTTTTTATTTGGGGCAGATACAGCAACTAATTTGTATTAAATATGTGGGAGCTTTCTCCAACCCTGCCGATAGCATCAGCACGCCCGCCGACGCTAACACTGGCGCTAAACGTGGGGCCATTTAAATTTTTTTCTGTTCCACCACGGCCTCGTTCCCAAGCAACAATTGTAAACTCTGAAATGTTATTATGATGTATTGTTTATTCCCAATTGTCTAGCACTTCCAACAGGAATCTCGGCGCGAACGTAATTTCGAATCACAATTTAAATTATTACGGGCGCGATTTTATCATTTGTGACTCGTCACTCGACAAAATATTACCGGTATTCCAACGCAAGGTGCCCAACCTAGGAAGTTGTCGCTGCGAATAATACAGTGATTACAAAGTGTCGGCCGATTAAAATTGCTATTTTCAATACAAGTGAATAGTGGAAATAAACACAAATTAAAGAAGAATTTATTCAACAATTAAAATCATGTACATGATAAACAAATCATCCGCTTGGTCTCGAAAGTGCTAAATATTTTTAATAATATACTATACTGCAGCACGCTGGTACGTCTCTTAAACGGACACTTGCTGACACCTAGGGAACAAGTGGATTTAAATTCTTTCTGTCATTTGACAATTAAGTATTTTTGACTCTGTCGTCTGCTGAAACCGGGTCATGCCGAATCACATTCGAATAATGCAAAAAATACTAAATTCGCGTTGACGTGGATTCCTTGACATCTGACACTATAATACCTTGTCAATTGACAAAGAAGGTAATATCTTGTCGAAAAGACGAAGGGAATTCGCGTGTAAATACCAGAAAAATTGGTGCTGTATAAAATCAGGCTATAGGAAGCCGCGTAATGAAACCATGCCCCACGTTGGGCGCCAGTGTTAGCGTCGGCGGGCGTGCTGATGCTATCGGCAGGGTTGGAGAAAGCTCCCACATATTTAATACAAATTAGTTGCTGTATCTGCCCCAAATAAAAACTAGCTCAGGTTCGGTGCAAGCAGGGTTTCTCTTAACCTCAAGGCTAGTGCTTGTGGTTCGGAACTTCACGCTTCTCCATCCCCCCAGGGCCTCTCTCGACAAGCAAAACACGGTAGGTTATCACATAAATAGTTTATTCAATTCTAGGAGACACAATAATACATAAGAGGAACGATCCTAGCTGAAAGTTAGTTTGAACGTCAGTCTCTGCTCTCTACACGCGTGGTTAGGGCTAAAACATTATTTGCACACAAAGGGTAACATGGTAATTGACTCACGTTTGGTTTATGGGCCAACAGCGGCTTTACGCGCTTGTTCTCCCGGTCTCAGCAGCGTCCAAGCGCGGACACCGGAAGTGCGCAACCGGCGAAACTGAACTCGTGTCGCACATGTTCACGCGGGACGTGGGCTCGGGAAGCTCGCTCGCTGAAGACTGGCGAGCTTGCCGCTCGAGATGGTCTAGCGACAGCTCGGTTTGTCGCTCGCGGGAGGGGGTAGTGCGCGCGCCTCTATATTGGCGGTCTATTTGTAACGTAACAACCGTTATCTTACTTTCGGTCTTTACTTTTCTGTGCGGCGGCCTGAAGTGGCGCGGGGCACGTCCCGCTCCGAACTCTGTGTGTAAAGGGTACTTAACTTATTTAGCGAAGGAGTTCGGCGTGTCTCATTCTACAATATCCACCTGATCTTACTATCGCACAAAAATTGGCCAAAAACAAGGTAAAATTTCAGACTTTCTACGTTAGCAACTACATATTTGCTTGCATAGAATGTAGGTACATTGTATCGTTTCAGATTACAGTAGCAGAAAGTTTAAGTTCTACGCTTATTCCCTGCCAATATACCAACAGTGAAACTGTGCTAGGTATATTAATATTCAACCATTGGAAGTTACGCCTATCTATCCGATATTGTAAAGTTATGGATTTCACTATGCTAGAAGAGCCCCTGGTATAACATTTCAAAAAATAAACTCACTGTTCCCAAACGCAGACAATTCTTGGTAGAAAGGCACGTCCACCCACAGCACGCTGTTGTAGCCGGCCTCCGGAGAGAAGAGTTCTCCACACTGGAGTTCCCCACCCCACGATGTCCCAGGTAACGGTTCCCGAGATGCTGCCTGGAAAGGTGCAGCAGGCGGAATCGGTGCATAGGGAGCCGTTGCTTGGGTCTGTACGGGAGTGGACAGCAACGGTGGTGAAACAGGTGGTGGTAATGTTGAAGGTGTCCCTTGTGAAAAGTGACAAGCTATTCTCTTCGGAGATGGATTTCTGAAAACATTTACATAAATTATATGAATCTTTCTCATTCACACGTGAAACATAATATTGTATCATGCATCTAGATACGATAACTTACTTTTGTTTATTTTTTCTTGGAGGTGCGGTGGGGAGCAAAATGGAAGGAAGCAGGCAAAGACCTAACGGCTTTAAAGGCCTTGGCGCGATCCTCCCTCACCAGGGTCACTGTTAAAATAAATAAAAAATATATAATGAGTTCAATATCTCCACAGCCGTAGCAAAGTA
The DNA here is from genome assembly GCA_936435175.1 of Glyphotaelius pellucidus. Lineage (NCBI taxonomy): Eukaryota > Metazoa > Arthropoda > Insecta > Trichoptera > Limnephilidae > Glyphotaelius > Glyphotaelius pellucidus. The sequence continues at coordinate 26,541,126 of OW386555.1, read as the reverse complement.
CTTTCATAAAAAAAACATTAAAAAATACTTACACTCCGGGCCGAGCTGCAACAGCAGCTCTGCGTTGACGCCCACGTCCACATAGTCCGGCACCAGAAATTACTGCTTCTGCAGCTGGTACCCCACCTCTACCTCTCATTTCATATTTCACTTCCACTCTACATATTTCAAATTGAAAACACTTCATGTACTTTAATGTTAAAACTTTTTTTAAATACTGCACATTAATATTATAAAATTTTAAAAAAAATTAATCCTGGATCGTGGAGTGCTCCTTTTCCCTGAACAATTACTGTTTGAGCACACATTTGGTTAAAGTAAATAAATTAATTAAGTGTTTAACGAAATAACTGTTAAAATCATTGTGTGGCGGGAGCTTTAGACGAATTTACATCATAAAAAATGTCGAATTTTTGACATAGGACATTCATAATTGGATAACTGATATCTGGATTAATAACGAACCAATTCAAATAAAACTTATATTTATCTCTTAGTTATGAATCACTCTGATTAAATAACTGCATTTCAAAAGCAAAAGTGCAGTAATTATGGATATTATTGTAAATCAAAAACTGATGGACGTTTTCAGTTGACGCTTGTTACTAAAAACTACCACAGAAACAATATATCATGAACAAACGAATTGAAAACACATTTCAAAGATAGATAATTCATTCACGATTACACTGATATATATTTTTGCGTTAAAAACTCAAAAAATCAATTCCTAACGGCATTTCAAGTCGAGAGCAAAATACGTCAGAACGTTCAAAAGTTTTATGTTGATTTTTGACAGGACGCTCTTAAAAAGCCGCGAAAACTTGCTGTTATTACTTCAAAGACAACCATAAGGTAACCGATAAGGTCATAGACTAAAAGAATATTATATTAACTATTCGAGAAATCAAACGGCTGGCCATGGAAATGTTTTAAATAATTACAATAAATGTTTTACGAGTGATAGAAAAATCGGTCGAAAAATCGACCGACATCAATCAAGGGGTAGGTACAAACGGTCGATTTTTCGACCGAATTCGCTCCAGTGGTTATATGAGATTTTGACGGCGGAGGCGGGTCACGTCGCGTCGCGTCACACGGCTGGCGTAAACATACGACCAAGGAGGTTTCATGGTCAATAAATTCGGAATACTTTTGCAAACAAAGGTGAAAACATTTTGATGGTAATTTGAAGAATAACTAAATACAAAAGGAAATTATAAAAAAAAACCTTTGTCGTACAAACGTCGTGTCGAGAGATAGGCGGAGATATAAATTGCAAAGGAGGCATAGTAGCGGTAGGGATAGCAGAGAATTGAAATGGAAAATAATCGTTCTTCACAGACTGTGTCAGCCCTAACCATGCGTCGGAAAACCTTCTGATGTATTCGTGTACGCACAAAACGGAAAACAAAAAATATTTTATTTTTTGTTTTATTTTAAAACCAACAGTTATAATGAAACTTAAAATATGTATAAATCACTTAACCAATAACAAATTTTCACTGACGTGCATTAAATTATTTTGTGAAAATAATGAAAAGAAAGAAAAATAACAAAAATAAAAGAGTTAAAAAGCATCTGCGGATGGGATGGTGGGAGCGAGGAGAAAGGGATGGATCTAATCTGTGTAAGTAGTAGTATGTATGTGTAATTAGTATTTATTAATTTTAGGTTTGAAAATTTTAGGTACTGTCGAATTCACTGTATCATTTGTTAAAGATATATGTCTCGCGGTGAATGAATGTATTTTGTTTAGAGTTAGTGTTGCATTGAGGAATGTTTAATACGTGGTTTTGTCTGGTTTGTCTGATGGGCACTCTTAAATGAATTATTTCTAGTAATTCCGGGCAATTTATCACAGAAGTAGCTATTTTTTGTAAGAATAGTACGTCTGCCGAATTTCTTCGACTTTCCAATGACGATATCTTGAAGAACGCAGCTGACTTTTCGTCCAAAAGTACTTTAATAAACATTATTAATAAAAACATGTTCTTTCTTTGAGTGGCATTACAATGCATGTCGGGCGATATAGTTTTATAAGATTGTTGTTAAATTATTGTTCATTTCGTTCAAATAAATATTTATTCATTTATATGTTTATCTTAGTATATGTTTGTTCCTAGAATGCAATTTAATACATTTAGTCTGTAAAATAATATCATTTGTAATATTCTTTATTTTAGTCATTTAAGTTACGCGTAGTTTCTCCTTTTAAAATGTGCAAAATGTGCAAACAAAATATCATCTCACGGTTTCATGAATAAGATCCAAACCTTGAATAATATGGCTGGTATCATATAAATGCATTCCCTTGCAAATTTGGAACAAATTCTTTTATTATTTGTAAAGTCGGTACTTTGAATAAGTACCCTCAAATACCTACTTATGTTTATGACACTCCATAGAAGTGTCTGCTGGCGGCATTTTATAACACCCTCAAGGATAAATGCGCCGTCGGCTTTAGCCAAGTGAAAATAGTAATAAAATTTTGCAATATTTTTTAATCTCTATAATGTTAAGATTTTATTAGTGGCCCTTTTGGCGACTTTTAGGAAATCGTTTTATTATTTTCTGGATGTTATATTTTAAAATTAGTGTGGGAACTGCTAAAAATTTATTTTCTCACCATTTTTTTATGTACCATGTTTACTTTAAATAAAAGCGATGTTGATATGTAGAGTTAGTATTGTTTTTACTGTGAAACGGGAAGGTACATGTTGTACCTTCGGATTTATTTAATCAAACTCGAGCATGGGGGGTACATACAGGTGCCTATCTCCAGTAGTGTTGAGATACCGAGGGAAATAAAGCCTTTGATATTTTTCAGTGTGGTGTGGTCTTGGAGATCACTATTGTCACCAGTATTGTATTTTTATTTTAATAAATTGTGTTAAAGAATAACAAGAAGTGTTTTCCTGCAAATTCCATCGAGTTGTGCTTTCGTACCACGATAGTAAGAAACATATGGTCCTTCGAGCCGGATCGAGAGCACAGGCATCATGGAAACGGGACAACAATCGAAGATGACATCCATCTGCGGTAGCAAGGCGGGGTCTAGCACGAGTTGGAAGGAGGCACGACTGAAAGCAGCAGCTACCATGGCGGACATCGCGAGAAGGAGGGCTCGCCTAATAGCAGAGTTCGATGAAGCAAAGATGGCGTTCCAAGAAGCAAAGAGGGCTACTGAAATGGCGGTGCTGGAAGCTGAGGAGCAGCACGCGGCAATGGTTCGGAAAGTTGCATTAAGGACTTCCCGACGGACTCTGGACGATCGAGTCAATAACTGGGTAGACCAGTCGGTCAAAGGATCATCGTCAGAACTGGGAGACAACGATGGGCAGTATCTTTTGGTTCAAATGGAGCAGCAACAGGAACGGCTCCGTGATGGACGGTTATCACTGCAGCCGCCCGCAAGAACTTCACATCAGGAGCCCTTGGAAGGGCAGTCTCTCCCATCACAGTTAGAGGATCGGGCAGAGAAGGATATTCCGCTGTTCTTGGAACGGCGGATGGGGCAGCAATAGGAACTGCTCCGTGATGGGCGGTTCTTACTACAGCCGCCCGCAAGAACTTCTTATCAGGAGCCCTTGGAAGGGCAGTCTCTCCCATCACAGTTAGAGGATCGGGCAGAGAAGAATATTCCGCTGCAATTGGAACGGCGGATGGAGCAGCAACAGGAACTGCTTCGTGATGAGTGGTTATCACTACAGCTGCCTGCAAGAACTTCACATCGGGAGCTTTTGGCAGAGCAGTCTCGCCCATCACAGTTAGAGGATCGGGCAGAGCAGGGTACTTCGCTGCACTCGGAACGGCGGATGGAGCAGCGACAGGAACTGCTACGTGATGGGCGGTTCTCACTACAGCCGCCCGCAAGAACTTCACATCAGGAGCCCTTGGCAGGGCAGTCTCTCCGATCACAGTTGGAGGATCGGGCAGAGCAGAATCTTCCGCTGCACTTGGAACGGCGGATGGAGCAGCAACACGGTGAGCAGTACGAGCTACTCCCCGCCAGAGTATCGTCTCATCAGAAGCCCTGGACGGGGCAATATCTCGCGCTGCAGATGATGCAGCATCAGCAGCCAAGCAGTAGCGACGGGGAGCTGCCTTTATCAGCGCAGCCATTCAGCACAGCGGAGAAAAGCGACGGCCGGCAACGGCCCGAGCCACAAGGCCGGTTACAGAAGCCGAGACCTGTAATAACTGAAGATCGTTTCGCGCAATCAATCGGTAAGGCTATGTTTTTCTATGATACCAAGCCCATAATTAGAAATTTTCCCGCTTTTAACGGCAAACCGATTGACGAATTTATAAGAATTATTATTTTGTTTGTTTTTTTATGTAGACAATACCTTTGGTTACAAGACACTGGACTAATAATCGCAATTAAAGCGATTAAAATGTCGTTCGTTTATGTGAAGCATAAACAAAAGCTCGACAAGGTTTTTCGCGAGATGCGAGCCACAGACCCGTTAATTATTATCAGTGTGTCAGCAATGAGGCCCTTTGCGTAAATGGGGATACGCTATCATTTAATACCGCGTTGTAAATATTTTTAAAATCAGCAGTATCAATTAAAGATAGTAAAATCGCATTCTTTACCTATTTAGTGAAGTAAATTCACGGGAAGGGGTATGTTTGTTCCTAGAATGCGATTTAAAACATTTAGTCTGTAAAATAATATCATTTGTAATATTCATTATTTTAGTCATTTAAGTTACGCGTAGTTTCTCCTTTTAAAATGTGCAAAATGTGCAAAATGTGCAAAATGTGCAAACAAAATGTTATCTCACGGTTTCATGAATAAGATCCAAACCTTGAATAATATGGCTGGTATCATATAAATGCATTGCCTAGCAAATTTGGAACAAATTCTTTTATTATTTGTAAAGTCGGTACTTTGAATAAGTACCCTCAAATAACACCTACTTATGTTTATGACACTCCCTAGGAGAAGTGTCTGCTGGCGGCATTTTATAACACCCTCAAGGATAAATGCGCCGTCGGCTTTAGCCAAGTGAAAATAGTAATAAAATTTGCAATATTTTTTAATCTCTATAATGTTAAGATTTTATTAGTGGCCCTTTCGGCGACTTTTAGGAAATTGTTTTATTATTTTCTGGATGTTATATTTTAAAATTAGTGTGGGAACTGCTAAAAATTTATTTTCTCACCATTTTTTTATGTACCATGTTTACTTTAAATAATAGCGATGTTGATATGTAGAGTTAGTATTGTTTTTACCGTGAAACGGGAAGGTACATGTTGTACCTTCGGATTTATTTAATCAAACTCGAGCATGGGGGGTACATACAGGTGCCTATCTCCAGTAGTGTTGAGATATCGAGGGAAATAAAGCCTTCTATATTTTTCAGTGTGGTGTGGTCTTAGAGATCACTATTGTCACCAGTATTGTATTTTTATTTTAATAAATTGTGTTAAAGAATAACAAGAAGTGTTTTCCTGCAAATTCCATCGAGTTGTGCCTTCGTACCACGATAGTAAGAAACAGTATATATATCACTTCAAATAACAAAATGGTACTACAATATTATTTGTCAACAAAGTATTAAATTTATTGGCTTTTATTACACTTATAATACTCGCAAATAATCAGATACTCTTGGAAGCACAAATATTGCTGGAAAGATTGTAAACTAGATTCCTTCAATAAATCCTCCAAATAGCCTTCTTACTTCATACATTAGATCTTGTAACTGTAAGCGACCACCTCAGGCAAGAGGTGAAACTCTCTCAAATCTGGAATCCCAAGTATATTTCTCACTTAGAAAGGATTGAAAAGATTAAACCGATTTCTACGATACCTTGATTTTTGGAGCTATCGTCCTCATCTGAGCCACGAAGAGTCAGCTGCGTTTTTCAAGATGTCATCATTGGAAAGTCGAAAAAATTCGGCAAACGCACTATTTTTACAAAAAAATAGCTAACTCTAAGATAGATTGCCCGGAATTATTAGAAAGGATTAAATTAAGAGTGCCCATCAGACAAACCAGACAAAACTACGCATTAAACATTCCTCAATGCAACACTACCTCTAAAAAAATACATTCATTCACCGCGCTTCACATACCTCTAACAATTTATACAGTGAATTTAACGTATTTAACACAGTACCAAACATTTTCAAACCTAACATGAATAAATAACATTTACACATACACACTACTTTTTACACAGAATAGATCCATCCCTTTCCCCTCCCTCCTGTCACATCACTATGTTATATCGCACATCACTAGTGAGCTATCACTAGTCAGTCTCAAAGAGTCTCAAAGTAATGTAAAGGGAGTTAACCCAGTCAATAAAATCTTGTAAAGTCATAAAGTGTTTATATATTAACATCCTCAAACCAACAAGTCAACGAAATATGGTGTCAGAAGTCGGATGTTAAGAGTCATAAAATAAAATAATAAAAATTACAATTCAAAATCAAGATGTCGAAGGAAACTACAAAGTCATACGTACAACACGATTTCAGTGCCTTGACAAATCTAAATGTATTGTCAAACAACCCAAATAATGTGGGAATATGGAAAAGTTTGTGGCAAAACTATGAAATATATTTGATGGCATCAGATCTAGAAGATGCTCCAGAAAAAAGGAAAATTGCCATACTTCTTCACAGCATTGGATCCAAAGGTATGGAAATTTTCAAATCATTCAACATGAATATTGAAACCATTACTTTAAAAGAACTCTCTGCCTGACCATTAGACTGTGAATGATATGGACTAGTTACTACATGTTCTACCTCCCACCATCCCATCCGCATAGCTTTTTAAACTGTTTATCCATTATATTCACTAGATAATTTATTAAACGTCAGTGAAAACCTATTATTGGTTTAAAAATAAACACTTATTTTGTCATACATTATGAACAATTGTAAAACTGTTAGTTTTCCTAATAAAATAAAATAAAATTAATAAAATAGGACCCCAGAAGCTGTGCATAGTGTATTTTATAGTACTAACTGGTGACTGACTTTAAACTGCTAACCCCGTACAAATCGCAAGTGCCTCCCACTGTTGATTCTGGTAGCCACCTCTGATCTAAAGCCCCAAACTCCTTGACTCTCTGCAGAATCGGGCCTCGTGTTATCAGCAAATATTAGAAAACTAATTAATACTGGCCATTTGTGTTGTTGAATACATACAATTGTCATATTAATTCAATCATCACATATTATTATTGTCAACTTAGTGTGCATTGTATCAACAATTAAACACAACAATATCTTAGTAACATAGTTTGAGTCAACAATCAAATCCTCGAACGCATGTCAATAATTAATCTTGGCTTCAATCTGGCATATTTATCAAGAAGCCATAGCTTCAAATCACGGACAGAGCCACGAGATTAGGGGTACCTCTGACGTACACACAACCTCCTGACTATTACTTAATCGGAGCCCCGATGCCTGTCGTTTGTCTTACTGGGTGAGTTATATCTACAGTCCAATGGCCGTAGTACAAGAGATGATCAATTTAATTGATGCAACTTGATAAATTAGATCAAATTGGATTAGGATTGGATAATCCCATACGATTAGTGTAATCTCGACCGTACGAGTGAATTATTGAAGACACCATTGAGTGTGGTGGATTTTGAATCATTTGTGTACAGGGATTTAAACGATTGTGTACACTAGAATGATACACTGATAGAAGTAAGTTGTTGGCATATCTGGTGCGATAGAAGTAAAGACAATTTTGTCCCAAAGTAAAACTCGGGTTCTATTGTTTCGCTGAATTTTAACAAATTAAATTTCAGAGATAATTTTCAAGTATTATGGTAGATTTATTAAAGTTTTGTTAAATAACTGACCCGTAATGGTATAAACATAACCTTTACAAATCTTCCGCAGAACTTTAAAATTATCTCTGTAAGTTTGATGAATTGATCAAATTCTGTGATTCGACGCCGAAACGCAAATTATATGAAATTCCCTATATAGAAAAAATTGCAAAGTATGCTCCGAAAATTATTTAAAACAAGTCTATTTCTATTTATTATTTTAACTTTATGAGTAAAACCTCAAACTGTAATATTTAATTAAATGAAGACATTATGAGCGAAACTCAATCGAAAATCTGGAAACAGAAAAATCAGAAAAAGATATTGGCACCTCTGGGACTCGAACCCAGGATTCGGATCCTGGGTTCGAGTCCCAGAGGTGCCAATATCTTTTTCTGATTTTTCTGTTTCCAGATTTTCGATTGAGTTTCGCTCATAATGTCTTCATTTAATTAAATATTACAAGTCTATTTCTATTATTTTACTACCTTAAACGATACTTTAGACGCCTTTAACGAGATTTTTGCTCAATTTTAAACGAGTCATGTTTTATTAAGCGTTTTCACAATTTTCGCGTCCATTTTATATTTGAAATATTAGCGCGCTCTGTCCAACATTCGTAATTACATATCTCTCCATCTTCTTTTTTTTGCAAAACGTACGCGGCAACGATTTACGCATGTATTCGGCGTCAAAATCACAGACTTACTGGTGACCAGTGAGCAGAGCGGTTGTCGCAACTCACGTTGAAATCGTTGCCTGGCAACGGTGAGTCAAGGCTACGTGCCACTCTTCGGTTTAGAAATCGTGAGTTCAACGAAAATTAAATACACGTGATATCTTATTACATCCCCCCCCCCCCCCTCCTTGTGATATTTCGTGATTTTTTCCGAACCCTCCCCCTTTTCGACCCTGACGTGATTAATGGACGACCCTTAACTAGGGGTATTGAAATCGAATTCTGTTTGGGTAAGGTGAGGTTAAGTTCCGTTGGCTAGGTTTGATTTATGCAGTTTAAGTATTTTTTACATTAGATCCACATATGAGGAAAAGGAGAAGAAAGAAAGAAATTTGGGGGTGCCGTGGGGATGATATTTTATGAAAAGGAAGGAGAGGAAGTTCTGGGAAGGAAAAGGGTATGAGAGGTGGGTAGAATCTGGGGAAAGGGGGGGGGGGGGGTCTGCGGTGTAAGGCGATGGCGACGATCCCCCAAACAAACTCTCACAGGCCCGCCACACTGTAGACGGGCAAATGCTTCTCCACCAAGACTTAAACAAACCTCACTCCATAAACCCGGGAACTCCTGATAAGTCACCAAACTTAGCTAACTACTTGCGGCGACCTACGGCAGGGGTGTTGGTGATCCAATAAATGGTTCCCAGGGCGGGGTGTAGTTTTATTCATCGATTGAGTAATGTGACTATTCGCGGAAATTGTATTTTGTGAAGTACAATAATTAACATTGTTTTATTAATTTAATCCTTTGTAATAATTAATTCTCTTAATTACCGTTCTGCCACGCCAGTCGGGTCAGGATCGTGACAGATCTGTCTGAAGATAGATCACGGCATTCCGTTCTCAGCTTCCAAGACGTGGTCTTATCAAACTTAACCGGATATCGTTGAAATAATAGCCTTCTTCATATAACCACGATGAGGAACGAACTACTGAGAAGTTATATTTCTTCAGACCTTCCCTCTTCGAATTTCCATGCTCTTGAGAATCCGTAAAGACTTGAGACGTGAAACGAAACCTAATAAAAATGACAGTAAAATTAAATAATTAATATTTAGACAGTTTTTAAGCCTGGGGCTAATAAATAACCCCAAAACTGATGTGCTTTGTACCTTTAAAAATAGTGATTTATAAAATTTCTTCGCCGACAAAAAATATATCAGAAATAGTTAATCAACACTTTTATAAATGTATGAAAACCATACCGACTTATAAAGAGATCGTCTTCCTGCCTAAGGGGTTCTTCCAGGTGAAGATCCAGGTGTGGAGCTCTCCAGATAGTCTGCTGTCAGGTTGTAAGGCTGAGCTGCTTTCCTTGGCTTCCTTCAGTTCCACACCATGTGGACGGTACAGAGAGTGATAGAGGTTATCCGTGGAGTAAAAACACTTGTGTTTTATACTGGATGTTTATTCTGTTTTTAATTTTACACTGGTTGATTCTAGTCTGAACACTTGACCGCAACAATAACTTAGACTAATTATAATCACAGAAGTGAAAGACGATGAAGAGAGAATTGGTGAGAGATTGATAATTATTGAATCAATAATGAGTGAAAGAATGACAAGCAAAAATAAAAACACGCCATTTTTATAGATACAAATTAGAAAGTTGACGTGTCACAGACAACAGAGATTTTAGATAGACATTTTATTGCGATATTTTAGTAAGAAGTGGCATAGACGCGAAAGTTTATGATAAAGGGCTCTACACATCGAGATTATAAGAAATGATAATTACAAGGGTTCAGTGCTAAATGAAGTTAAATATAAAATAGGACAATCACAACACACAACATCCAACATCATCCACACATTAAAAAGTACCTAACAATTCCATTATTATGTTTCGTGAGAGAAAAAATCCCAATCCCTAAGTTGACACGATGAGAGAAAAATTATCAATGCTTTTTTGTAGTTTGTTTCTTCTCCTCACAATAAAGAATCATTTAAAGATTCAAATTATTGCTCAAACGGATAATTGCACGCCATCTGTGGTGTATTTCCACATACTATTTTTTACAAGTACCGAGATTATTTGTAGAATTTTTTATTTATTTTTTATTTCTTTTATGATTAAAACTGATGAAGATGTTAATGAGTAAAAATGTCATTTACTTTTTACTGGAATAAAAAAAATTCTTTGTGACTATATTTTGTTTTATGTAAAAACAGACAATTAAGTGCTATAAGTTGAATTCTCTAAGAAAAAATGTTGATTCGAATAAAAATGATTAATATACCACTAATATGTTTAACACTTTTATTCGTAGTTTCTAAAAACAAATACATAAAAAAAAGGTCGAATCAGTATGCTGTCGAACTAAAAATATTAATAAGAGATCCCTGAGACCCTTGTGGTAAAACCGTTTATGACCGTATGAGAAAATTTATATTTAAATATTAATATGTTTTTTTCAATTAATAAAAATTTGAAAGCGTATTTTATCTCCTTTTGAAAGCAGATTTTAGTTTTCGGATTTGTTCAGAAATATTCCATTATTTGGATTTTATTGTGAAGCGGAAAAATTTTGACCCGGTGACAAAATATGGTCGAGTCCTGAAAGGTTAAAATAAAAAATAAAATAAACAAACAATCCTTCTCTGAACACCATAAACCTAAGGAATACAAGATGGGCATCATTTTAAAATATGAACAAAAAAAAATTGTATTCCTTTCATTTGAACGTCAAGCCTCAGGTAGAAAAAGACATGCAAGGAACATGAAATATAACCTTTTGAATAAGAAAACTGTTTCTAGTGAATTGAAAGTTGTCGGGAGGTTTATACGTGTGTTTTATTGACTGGTCGATAGATGGCACCTTGAGAAAAATATTATGTAACTCGTGAACTGGACTTTTCTTTTAATAGAACTTTTCTTCTCCTGGAGAAACATAAGGAACTTTTAAGAAGCTGCATAATCAGAAAACAGCACGATTTTTAATCTTGTTCATGTATTATAAGCTTAACTTTAATATTGACCTGACGTTGGTATAGAAATCATCGCAATAGGCGAGTTTAAGGTCCGATAATTCGCATGTACTAGCATAGTACTTTCTCTTTCGCTTATATATCGTTATTGTAAAGTCTTTGGGTATGTTAATAAATATGAGTATGTTTGAGTGTGTTCCATGCCTTTTATGTGTGTATGTATATACCTATATCTACATCATGCCTTTGCCTATGAATAGTTTGCCTATGTTTTATCTATGTATTCATACATTTTACATATTTGTATTGTACCTTACAAATTAGGTTATTATTCTTTTATCTAACTCATTTTTTTGATAAATTTAGTAATAAAATTATTATCGTAAGCTACTGACTAAGTGCTCTGATGAAGAATAAAAAAATGTACATCTGGAACTCAATGTTAGAAAAAATACTAAATCACTCAAGAATGAAGATTGTTATATATCGATTTCCTGGGAAAGAAAAAACTAAAATATTTTGACTTCTAAATTACAAAAGACACAATTTCATCAAACTAGAACAGTTGACATGGGTATTCACAGGATTCAGATACGAGAAGTTTTAGAGTACATTCTGACACCTACATGTACTTATTAAACACTGACATAGGCACTTCTAGCATAACTCCCAGATATACAAAAAAATATATTGAAATGTGTGCAGGATAAGTAGTTGGTCATTATCGAAATTCTACAAGCTCTGGACAAGACGCCCAGATTCTTTGAAGCCAAATATGTACATTGACGGCCTTCTCTAGTGCCTACCTATTCGTAAATCACGGGCGATGTCGGTTTCAAAATCAACTAACTCCATAAACGATAAACTTTGCCTACAATATTCTATGATGTTCATTTCGTAGCAAACCCTAATTAAGTTCCTCCAATAACCATGTTACCCGACCGTTCTCCCACCAAACTCGTGTCTACAAACTCAATGTGTGGATTTTTCGAGAGTGCTTACCGGAAGGAATCGGTTCTCCAAAATTCTGGAAAGTTTTCTGAATTCTCTACGTGTTCCGTGCTACCCTAAACTTTTACGGAAAGCCAACTTACTTACGAACATTTATGAAGTAGGTAGGTACTCGCTAATTCGAAAAACTTGAAAACTTTCAAACGATTACGTAAACGCTTTTCTTTTGCTCACGTGGTTATCAGAAAAAGTTGGGCGTATTTGGTAATTGACAAAGTATAATGAAGTCGCTAATGACGGTACTCGTATGGAAGGATTCATGCCACTGAACAAAATAATCACAAGAAGGTCCAAATCGAGTTTGAAGTGAAGCTATTGGCTATCCATTTTTTTTAAATTGTAATATATCGGAATACTAGCTGGGTAACCCGGCTTTACTCAGGACAACATTCGAGAGTTTTCTGAAATGTTCCACAATAATGTTTCCAATTCCTTATTCCCAAACATTCCACGATATACTCCGACACTCCTTCCAGAACTTTCTAGAGTTCTATCGAACCTTTTAGAACTTTCTGGAAGACTGATCTAGAAATTTCAAGAAGGCGAAACTTCCAGTCCTTATAGGTAAAAATGAGAACCGTCTATAGGTAAAAACATGAAACCAAAATAATTTTTACAATTTACATCATGATACCTTTAGACTCTGCTTAAAGAATCGATTATCTATCCACTGCCCAATTTTGTGTTTTATCTCATTTCCCTGTAAAACATTATTTTTAATGAAATCAGAATAAAAGGACGGAAATATCCAGGTTTCAGAAATATTTCTTAGGTTCTATACCCAGTTATAACCATTACCTTTTTATTTTCTGTGTTTCATGTTTCGATAAAAAAAATTATAATATTATCTTCTTCTTCAATGTTGAAATATTAGATTTTTGAGTTGATAACCTTAAAAGTTATTCCAATAAATTTTAAATTTTTTCGAATTAACCATCCATTTTATTTGCACAGTTTGTGTCTCAGTTTTGTCTGTGTCTCGCCATAGATAATAAGTCGATATTAAATAGTAAAAATTTCTTGCTGCCAACTCTGTCATTAATAAAAAACTTCATTTATTACTTAATGCAACTGTTGGTTATACGAATATGCACGTAGTTTCAATAAAATATATTTCAATAGATGTTGCTAAAATAGGTCATTTTGATTCAATTTGGGAGGCGGATATGGGTACCGCTGCCCCGGGAACCATTTATTGGATAACCAACACCTCTACCGTATGTCACCCCAAGTGGTGCGCCGCATTTGGTGACTTGGCAGGGGTGCCCGGTGAGGTGAGGGGTGAGGTTTGGCAGCGGATGCATCCGCCAACCAGCTGCATGGCAGGCCGGATAGGGAGAGAATGGTTAAAGGAGTCCCTTTTACTTCTCCAGCCGTATTCTCTTGGAACATTGCCTCGCAGGAGGAGGGATGGATTCATTTTCCTACTAGTTTCCTACCACCCCTAATACCCTCTTACTTCCCAGTACTTCATAGCATTTCATAAAATGACCCTCCACAGCATCCCAAAAGGTGCATCCCTTATAGAATAGATGGAATTATTTTCCTTAGAGGGAATTATTTTACTCAGGGCCTGCTGTGTGGAGCTAATGTATAAAACAAGTAGTTTTGTGGTGCCTCAACAGAGGTTAGTACAATTGTAATATATGAGAGAGTCGGTTACGGTAGAAGGTGATGATGTCCGATCAGTGTCCAGTTTCCTGCATCAGAAAAATATAGAAAATTCATTAAAACGGACGTTAAGTCTAGTTAAATATTTATTGTAAATAAATTTATTGTTTACAATTGCGATGCGTATCCTGACGATCAGTGAAACTCCCAATCATCCGAAAAGTATTTTTCATCAGAAGAAATAACAGAACACTACATAAACCCTATAACTACAGACTCTTCTTTTTGTATCTAGGTATTTATATATATATATATATAAAAATGAAAATATGTTTGGTATGTTTTTAGGTTTTCACGGCCAAAAAGTATTTTTGTTATTGTTTTTGGGGTGTTATGCCATGTTTCGCTACCTCCTTCTTTAGCCAACGTTTTGGACAGCGTTACAGTGTCCATCATCATCTGCTGTCCATCATCATCGCTCATCTGCCCTGATGATGGACACCGTAACGCTGTCCGAAATGTTGGCTAAAAAAGGAGGTAGCAAAACACGGCATAACACCCCAAAAACAATAACGAAAATATGTTTGCTTCGGTCTATGTATGTTTATTTATTTATTTTATCAAGTTCTCCATAAACAGTTATACACCAGAATATTATGGGGAAGATTACAAAATTTAAAGAAAAAAAAGTGTATAGGGGCAGTTTCACTATCTTGTGACGTATGTCAGAAGATAATTACTGAATTCTCAGTAGGTGACATTGAAGATGTCGATGTATATATGATTGTACGCTAAGCATTGCTAAACCATTCATCCTATTTGATGTGCGTATGCCCGCAATTCTTACTAAATACAATAGTGAGTTCTGGCATCATGAAATTATGCATTGATGATAGTTCATCGGATTGCGATGAAACTTTGGGATTTTAATGTGTGCCTGCCAGCAATTGTTTCTATATATATTGGTGAGCTCTGATATTATGAAATTTGTGAAAAATTGCAATAAGTGGCACGCGAGCTGTTTGAAAACTGAATGTTCCGGGAATGAATGTATGGAATGCGGGAAGTGGAGGAGAACCCGGGAGCGGGGAGGAGAACTCGGGAGGGGGATTCGCGGGACAAGGGAAGAGGGACGGCGGAGGAGGAGAAGGAGAAGTAGGAGCGCTAGAGAAGAAGGGGAACGGGATGAATGGGAAAGGACACGCAGGGAGAAACAATTTCTGTTTTAAATATCATCGCAATGCATGCCAGTAACTCGCTAGTTGTTTTATAAAATACAGCTACCTAAAGTGCACACCTTTAAATGCATTTATGCACTCCGATGTTGGTTCAAATTAGTTCAAAACAGTTTAGAGAACCTGCCCGCAGTTTCCTCTTACCATTATATTAAGTTAGTCTTACGATATTGCATACACCACCGCACAAGATAGCCTCTATTATTACTATATTAACAGAAACACAATGTACAGATCTGCAGTAATTGCCTGCGAAATAATACTATTCTTTTGTTAATGCGCTTTTAGTCAGGCTGCCGGTTCAAGTGCCCGCCATTATTTGTTTTGTATCGGTTAAAACAATAAATAAAGTAAATCGACACTGCAAAAAAGCTGTGCTGAAAAAACCAACGAACAGCGATCGACAAATGACGGCAAAAGAACAACCAATCACACAAGTAGCGTGTTAGCTACAAACTGACGAGGGTGACCAAAAATGTTTAATTAATTTAAAAATTCTAATCCTTAAAACGTTATTTTTATTGTCAAGTAGATTGCGAGTGCCCGGCGTGCGTTGTAATGCCGATCGAGGTAAGAAAGTGTTTGTGTTTTAATTATTTTTATTGAAGTGCTTTTGGATACAAAATTTTGTTTGTTTTTCTGTCTGGTGCGTACACGAATAAATTAGAAGGTTATCCGACAAGTATACATAGGCCAAATACAGCTGTCCGAGAGAAGCATGGATTTACTAAATTTCCCCCTGCTATCCACTACCTCTAATATGTCTCTTTGCAATCCCACCCTCAGTCCCTCCCTTGTCTCCACCCTTTCGTTACCTTTCACCTGCGTGTCCTTTCCCACTCATCGTTCCTCTTCCTTCCCCCATCCACCTACTTCGCCTTCTCCGGCTCGTCCATTCCGCAAACCCCATTCCGCGCTCCCTTCCTCTCTCCCGCGTTGCCTTCCTTTCTTCCTCCTTCACCCCTCTCTCGTTCCCCTCCCGGGTAAAACTCCAACTTCCTTCTTCCCTCCTGCCGCTAAACTATATAAAAATTCACACGTTTTTTAAACAACTGGCGCGCCAACATTTTAGAACGTGTCTAGAAACCTTCGCCGGCAACAACTCACCAATTTTTCATCGCAACCGGGAAAAACAAAGAAAAAATAATTTCTTAATTTATAGATGATTATTCCTGAACTATAATAAGATATTCAAATTAAAAACAAACTGTTCTACTGGTTTTTTGACACTCTTTATTGTATTAAACTTTTATATTTTGATGGATAACGTATGTAAAACAGAAACATCTGTGTATATGCTTGGTGTAACTCTAAGTGACCAGCTCAGGTACGGGGGCTCCATCGAAGCCAGAGTTAAGTTAGACTCTCAGAAACTGGGCATACTGTACAGGGCCCGCAGATACTTTAATAGTACACAACTGCTAACCCTGTACAAATCGCAAGTGCACCCCACGGTTGAATTTGGCAGCCACCTCTGGTCTGGAGCCCCAAAATACCTAAAAAAAACCCTCGACTCTGTGCAGAAACGGGCGGTCCGTTTGATAGATTCTCCTAACTTAATAAACGAATTGCAATCTTTAGAGCACAGGCGTCAGGTGGGAATGCTGTCCTTGTTCTACCGGTATTACAATGGAAGATGCTCCGAAGAACTAGCATCAGTGATCCTCTCGGCACCAGTGCATAGTCGGGAAACACGCCAAACACGCGCTCAACATTTGTACACGGTTGACATTAGTCACATGAGAACCGGTCGTTTCTACGACTCGTTCTTGAGTTCAGCAGCTCGGCTGTGGAACGATTTGCTGACTTCTGTGTTTTTTCCCTTCTACAACATGGGTCTCTTCAAGATCCATGTTCACTCCTTCCTCTCCTCAAAAACACCCTCCACACAGCATCTTCAAAGATGACAGGGAAACTATCTTCCTCAAGGCCTCCTGTGTGGAGTTAATGTAAAAAATATATATATATATATGTACATCCCATAATAATTTTTCTTACGTTAAATTATTGGGTTAAAAACTTTTGACTGCTTCAGTGGCAAATCGAAACACTTCAGAATATTGTTTAAAAGTCTTAGTGATTAACTTTTAGAACTGAAAAAAAACTAGTCTGCACCCAAATCCAAACTAACATCACCAATTAAACCTTATTTTCAACACTTTTTGTGATTTTCATGAACAGAAGAAAGTTAGATCAACTGTGTCAAATATACAATTTGATGCGTTCAAAGGTTCCTTCCTATCTGTTTGACAGACTTCAGTGGTCCCGTGACTTTCATGCACACGGTACATGCGAAGGGATCCTTTTACTCATTCTCCCGAAACGTAAAACTGCTGTATTTGAAGGTAGTTTCAGCTATTCGTCGTCAAAACTTTGGAATGAAATACCACTGTCCATTCGAATATTGACATTGTTGCAGTGCTTCAAAAAGCTCTGCGGCGAATGGTTGCCGACTGCACAGACAACCTTGCGACATCCTAATTAATAAAATTTACTATTGAAGGAATACTTTGTTGTGCTTTTGTTTTTGATTTGAATCGATTACATTATTTGTTATGATTATATTATTTTTTTATTTTGAATTTGATTTGAATTGATAATATTTTATTTGAATTGATTTAATTTTGTATTGGAGTTAATTAGTTTTAAGAATGGCTTTATTTTGAATTCCAATTCGCACTACTAATTTATTTATATTTTTTAATTATTTTTTTAAATTGTAAATTCTTTTAATTGTATTGTATTATTTTTTGTGCGTCGAGTTGGAGATTTGATTTCATTATTTTTTAAATAATTTACTTAAATTTTTTTTTTTAATTTAAATTTAATTTTTTAATTTTCCGTTTTATATTGGAGGCACCGCTGAAAAACAGCTGCATTCTAGGAGAGATCCTGAATTGTAGCCGAGCATTGATCTTTTTGTCAATAGAATCAATGAAAAAAAAAAACAAAATATGTAATACTATAAAACATCTATTGATGAATAAACGTTTTTATTATTATTATTATTATTATTTCATTTCACTTTTCAAAAATTTTTTGATTATCACTTGTTCTGAGTTGTCCGGTGACCTATTTTAAAAATTTGTAGTAAGCTATATTTAACTGAATGGAAGGTTCACTTTCCGTAAACATCCAAATTCCCAATTAAATAGTTTTGCATCCAATGCACAAAATCACAATAACTTCTTAAAACAAAGCAGTTTTATTTCGGTTAAGCAAATTATTAAAGTGAGTTTGAAAAAATATAGCGATGATTTAGAACCAGGTATTTATAAAATCCACTCGCAGATACTTCAAAGGCAATAATAGAAAGAATAAATGAGATATTTCTTCCGAGATAATATTTTATTGAATATTGATCGATTTTGCAATACATTTCAAAAGCGTTCCATTCGAAATTATAAAAAAAAATTGGCTGCAAATTTCAAAGTTTTTCAATTTAAAATTCCCCTCTTCCCCTATCACGGTGCAAAGTTGGTCACCCCCGGAACAAGAGAACGCCGAAACAATGGATGCCCTACAAGCGTAATAAACTTGCTCCACCTACCTGCTTAAATGGATCGGCGGGAGAGTAATGCGCGGGAAACCGAATTCGAAAAGAGCGGGAAAAACAACTCGACATGATACAAAATGGCGGAGTGATCTGTGATCACTGATGGGTAGAAAAATTAAAAAGATCTTTGTATCTGGTTCTGGGTTGATTGGCAGAAGTTGCCACCTGGCGAAAATCCCGCTGGCATATATTTTTTTTAAAATTTACTTTGATACAATATTTTAACATTTTAAAGCATAATTTACGTTTAGTTGACCCCACTTGGTAAATTACCCGTGCTGATATATTATCTATAATTAAAAATCAAAATTTGCTTGCTAATTAATATTTGTACGAGTTTACGCGTTTTCTGTGTTTTGCTATATTAAGCGTATGAAATGTTTGAAACTTTCAAAATATCATCTTTCTACCCCCGCAGAGGTTTCTAAATTATTCAACCACATGACAATACATATTACGAAAAAGTTTTTTATCATTACAAAAACTCTTGCTAAACTTTCAAAAATGTCATAATTTGAGAATGAAATTTTTCAAAACAATGATTGTTCAATCAAAATTCAATTTTTCCAAACGCTTTAAATTAATGAATTTATTTGAATAATAATCTAATACTTTGAATCGAATCAAGAATTATAGATGTTTTAAAAAGGTACCTATGCTAGGCACAAAATTTGATTGATCGATTTTCGAATAAACTTTTTATCAAGTTACAAATCAAAATCAAAAAACACTTTCTTTATTTGAATGGCATTGCAACGCACGCCAGGTACTCGCTAGCGTTATTTCAATGTTTTAACAGATAAATAATTAGAGCTTATAAATAATATATTGAAATAAATAAATAATCGAATTGTACTCCAATTTTTTTTTAAATATGAATAGGAGACAATGGGACGGGGCAATGGGGTATGTTTTGAGGCTGAAGGTAAGTTGGGTGGGGAAGGGGAGGAAGCAAATGGCTATTCAGATCTACTTACCAACCACGGCTAAAGACATTTCAATGGTGCCAGCTCAGAAACAAGTAAGCTCAAAACCTCTTGGAAAAGTTTTGAAAAAAAAATTACAAATAGCCCAAAACCTAACCTCACCTGACCTAACGTAACCTATTGAACCATTTTCATTGACATTTTTTACATCATTTTTAATGACTTTTCAAAGAAGGTTTTGAGTTGATTTCATTCTGGTGGTCTTATACGGTGGTCTTATGTATATGGTCTGGTGGTCGTATACCAGGGATATACTAAGAGCTTCTTCCACTCTAGAACGTGCCTCATTTATTAACGGAACCTTATGTAATTTTGAATTGTGAAAACACAAATCAATCAAATAAAATTTACTTGCGCATACCGGAATTTGGCTCGCTAGTCCAGAGCCTTGCCTTTCGACCACGGAAGCCGTCAGATTATGGAATCCAATATGTTGAGCAGTTTCTTACCAAAGAAGTTGTGCTATTTATATTTAATAATCCAAATGAATTTTTGTTCCTCCTGAAAACCTGTGTAAAATGAGAAACGTGGTGCTATAATGTGAGCGACGATATGTTTTCTTAAAGCGACGCTTCCCGGCTCAAAAAGAAGAAGATGGGGAGATATGTAATTACGAATATTGGACAGAGCGCGCTAATATTTTCAATGATAAAATTGAAGCGAAAATTATGAAAATGCTTAATAAAACATGACTCGTTTAAAATAGAGCTAAAATCTCATGGAATGTGTCTTAAGTATCGTTTAAAGAAATATTGTGAATTTTCACAAATCTAACTTGTAAAATAATAGGAATAGACTTGTTCTAAATTATTTTCGGAGCAAACTTTGCGATTTTTTTTCTATCGAAGAAATTTCATATAATTTGCGTTTCGGCGTGGAACGTATCTACATATTATCTTAAAAAAAAACATATATTTTTTTAAGAGCTTAAAAACTTCAAATGTTTAATGGAGATATGTAAGAAATCGGTAGAAATTCGGAAAGCGGCGGCTTAATATCAATTTTTTTCAAATTACGGACTTAAGTGGAACGTTGGCGCAGTCCGTTTCGGCCCGTTTCATGCAAATTTTAATTTTGGATTTGAGATCAAAATTCAATCAAACTGAAAAATATTTTTTTAATCTACGTACTCTTGAATAACTTGTCTGCAATAATGTATACATGTAAAAGAATTCAAGTCATTAATAAATAAAAAATTAATACAATCCCTTGAAATGTCGTCAGCATAACATAGGACCACATAGAATAAATACACTGATGCTGATATGATTAATTTGCTCGACAGGTAAACAAAACCTTCCCATGATGTTGCACTTTACTCTAAACGCACGTGTTTGTCTCTGAATGACTTCTCATCGTAAAGGGAGGCTGTCAGCAAAATGATGATTACAGTACAGGTACTTTGCAACCCTTCGAAATCCAAAAGGGACGGTGAAATAATGAACTGAACTGGAATACTGCGGGCATCAGCAAACTTATTATTCGTTTGATTAAAAAATCCAGGTACGATAAATTAAGCCCGATTGCCTCATTTATAACCGTCAAAAGGGGGCAATACTTGCAACCCGACCGTCCGTAAGTCCTGTTACGAATTATTATATTCCACTGTATAAATAATACCTAGTAAGTTATTTCATTAATCAATCCGCACGTCAGTTCCAGCTGTCGAGGGGTTAATCACACCTCTGCTAAGGCACCTCGGATGATTCGTCAAAACACAAATAGGAATAAGGGAAACGTTTTGATGATTTAAGCCGATTAGTCTTGGACTTGAAACTTCTTTAGCGTCGGTAGTGATTAGAATTTCGGATGAAGCGGAAATACGTCACTAAAATTATTATATGATGGGTCGTCGGTTTTATTATAATGCGCTAAATTCGCGCCTCGGCTCGACAAATCCAAGCGGCCAGGGTGACCGATATTGAGCGAACGGGGTTCGAATCCTACGAAATCCAAAAAAAAAAAAACATTTTAATTTTTATGAATAAATATCCAATCCTTTAAAATAAACAGGCAAAAGAAAAAATAGTGACATCTAGTGACCTTATGGTTTCACTTCTACGGTGTGTGAATCACGCATTAATTTTTGTTATGTGAATACCGCACAAGAGTCCCAACTTTTTTATCATGATTTTTTGATACATTAGCTCCACACATGAGGTTTTGAGGAAAAAAATCTGTCAGGGCTTTTGTCATCTATGGGGGTGCTATGTGGAGGGTATTTTTTAGGAAAAGGGAAGGAGAGTAGGTAAGAATCTGGTGGTCAATGTGTCTAGGAGTGACGGAAATTAGAATCCATCTTTCCCACGGCGGTGCAAGGTGATAGATTGAGAGTCCGGCTAGAGAAGTCAAAAGGTAGAAACCTGCACAAACCTCATCCCATGAATTCAAGCACTCTTTCTAAGTCACCAAACATAGCGAACCATTAGGGATGACTTGCAGCTGCGGCGTTTGTTATCCGATAAATGGTTCCTGGTGAAGCGGTACCCATAATTGCTCCCCAAATCTCCCAATCATCTGTTTCCGGTAAGACTATGGCATCATCAGTAAGTAGGTATGTTGTGAGGTTGAAGGTAGTTGGGATGGAAAGGAGGAGGAAGGGAAAATTTCATTTAATTCCCGGCTGTTCAGATATGGTCACCAAACACGTTTAATTTTATGGAGTCGCAGTACAAATTTCGAAATGTCATAAAAAATTAATAAATTTTCCAATTGCCCACATTATGGGTAAAAATTTGAGTAGTGGAATATTGCCATAAGTTTATAAGAAAGCATTGGAACAACTATTTTTAAATCTGGCAACCTTGACGAAAGATCAAATTATCGGCACGTTGTCATACTGCAAAAAATACGAAAAATTCATAAAAAATAAATCATCCCTTCATTGAAATTAGTAGTGTACTTAGACTTAAATATATAACAGTGTCAAACTTTTCAATTTTCAAGACATATTATAGTTTTGATTTCCAGATCTTGCAGCCCTTAGCCAAAGTTCCTACCGCTCTACCATGAAGTTATAATGAAGACAACAAAACAATATACGAGTATAAATAGAAACATTCTCGCAGCAAGCTGTCTCCTTGACGTCCTTGGAGATGCAAGAATGTGCCACCGGATATTAATTGAAGTAGATTGCACCCTTAATTGGATCAGCGTTGGTAGACACGGATTTTAATAGAGATGACTTGGACTGAACATGTTTTGAAACTCATCATTTAGGATTCATTACGCAATGCATAAAGCAAAACACTTATTTAACAAAACTCCAATTTCACTCCTGTTGACCTATGTATTATCACGTAATGGTTTGTATATATTTTTTCAAATGTGATTTTTTTTATTTTACATGAGCTCCACACAGGAGGCCTTGAGGAAAATTATTAGGAAAGGAAGGGGTGGAGAGTTTTGGGAAGGAAAAGGGTTTAGGGGTGGGTAGGAATCTGGGGTTCAGTGTGTCTTGGTCATCCGACTCCAAGACCTAGACAAACCTCATCCCAAGAACCCCTGCTAAATCACCAAACGTAGCAAACCACTATTAGTAATGTAAAGTCAATATGCATAGTCAATATGTATAGTAATAATGTATAGTTAAATGTATAGTCAAATATATGGTCAATATAGAGATAATTGAGTCGGGCGATGTCAAGAGTCGGAATAATAGAAGAGCGTCTACGAGACGACGTATGAATGTGAACGAGGCAAGGAGTGTGTGCCAAAATCAAGTTGTTTGGCGGTCCGTCCTCTCTGCTTATCCCTACGGGGAAACGGCGTGATGGTTAGTTAGTTAGCAGTCAATATTGTTATTTCCCGGAAAATTTAAAACGTTGTTTTCTATGAAAAATGACACAATGACATATTTTTTAACTCTATCTCAGTTGGAGGAGGCACATTGTAAAACTGAAGAAAGTGAAAACGAAAGGAGAAGAAAGAGGAAGGTTGTGAGAAATCTGCCTTTTCCAATTTTCTAATACGGCCATTATGAGTATTGAGTTTTATTTCAGAAAAATTAAAATGTTTATTTTTTTTGGAACTTTTTCGTAGAATTCGAACTTCGTTCGCTGGATTTCTGTCTCTCTGGCCGCTTGGATTTTTCAGGCACCTTAGACGCTGCACTACGAAAGGTTCAAGCCAAGGCGCAAATTTAGAGCATTATATCAAAATCGAGGACCCATCAAATAATACATTTTAGTGACGCACTTTCGTTTCACCCGAATTTCAAATCACTAACGGGACTAAAAAAGTTTCATTTCAATAATAGCCATATGTTTTTCAACATAAACACCTATCCTGAAATAATACAAATAAAAAATGGTTTGTAAGCGGCCTTTCTACAGTCTGATAAGACCTTCAGAAGACGAAACAGCTTTCACGCGTAATAATTAATGCAAAGCAGAACTTATTTGTAAAAAACCGTTTTTTATAAATAAGCTAGTAATATTAATGAATAGATATTAAAAAAATCCTGTTTAACATATAACAATATTCAAAACAATCCGCCGCCCAAAATCTGTAAAACGCAGCAATTTAAAAAAAAAAAACCTTGTCAGATAAAAATATTATTTACCAATGCAATTGGAACATTACAAAACCTTCCATTTTCAATAAATAATATGTTATTTGTGAATTTTCATGTCTATAAAAATACTATTTCTACTGGGATCGAACAACTAAAATCTCTTTAAGCGAAAAGTAGAATTCAGTGTCGATCGATGTAAAATTTAGTTCGCAGACTGCAGCAAAATATTTGACAAAATGAACACGCTGGAATGAAACGGATCATGTCAGATCTCGATGATATTAATTTTCATGATTTCCATAAGCTTGCACCATTATTTTTTCATTGAGGTAACTTTGATGAAAAGTTTTTATGGGTCTAGCGAGCTACAAAACTGCATGTCATTGGCTAATGAAACAAAATGAAAATCATATACACTCTGTTGAGGACTAGAAAAGACTGATCATATACAAAAATAATGAAATTTGTATTTCAATAAAATAATAAAATACCCGTGTTAATTCGTTGGTTTTAAAGTTAGTCTTGTGTGAGTATCCTATTGAGTTTTAAAGTTAGTTAGTTATGCAACTGGAAAGAATTAAAAGCTCGTGTTGGCGGCCTCGCGTAAAATTTTCCTTGATTAAGGGTATATTTTGAACAATTTGAAAAGCGAGTAGGATTACTGTTGCCCCGGAAATCAATACCACTACCATAGGTCACCCTAAATGGCTCGCTACGTTTGGTCACTTAGCAGGGGCTCATGAGGATAGGGAGAATCTGGTTGATGGAGACCTTACCTAAGCTTTTGCACACATGCTCTCTTGACTCTTTCCTTTGCACTGTAGTAAGAGGGTTGTAGTCGTACCTCCGTGAGTGACAGATTGACTCCCATATTTCTACCCACCCTTCAAACATATTTTTCTCAGAATTTCCTTTCCCTAAAAAGACAGCTCCATACAGCATCTTCAAAGATCATGTAGGCCCTGAGAAATATTTTCCTCGGGGCCTCTTGCACAGAGAAACCAAAAATTTTACCGTAATTTATCGTAAATTTTACCATATTTGAGCAACCAAAAATTTTACCGTAATTTACCATAAATTTTACCATAATTTACCTTAAATTTTACCGTATTTTACCGTAAATTTTAACGTTATATTTTGAGGTTGACGGGACAGGAAAGAGTTATATTCTTTTTGTTTTTTTTTGTGAAAATAAAATAGTTACCGATAAAAAACGATCCAAAAAAAAAAATTATGAATTTATAAAATAACTTGTGGTACAAAAAAGGTTGCACGAATGTACATTTGTTTAAAGGTTGAATATTACTTTGTGCAAACGTGGAAATTATAATTTCCCTGATTGTTGATAATTCTAATTTGATAATTGATAATTATCAACGTTATTGCTTGATTGTTAATTGATAATTAAAACTATGATAATTGATAATTTTCAACGTTACCTGCAGGGCAGTAGTTATTTAACCTAACAAGTTTTTTCAGGGGAATCACCATTAGTAAGATAGTATGGCATCTGGAAAGAATCAAAAGCTCGTGTTGGCGGCCTCGCGTAAAATTATCCGGGACATACTTTTAGACAGAAAATCAAGTATTGATAATGAATTGTTAAGAAGCCTATAGCCTCAGCAGCAATGCCAGGTCCCTAATAGAACTAAGGCTGCTTATACCCAGCGTTTCCGAGCAAAATGCTCTTGGAAACACCCACAAGGAAGACCGAACTCTTTTGTGTAGAGGTATCATAAAAAAATATTTTGTTTTTCTCCACCATAGTAAACTTACGGTGTTTTGGCCTCCATACTTGAGATCCTCTCTCGAGAATGCTATGCACTTAGCTTAATTAAAGCCGCCTCATAGCTTCAAGGTTGGTGAACTCCTTCGAATTGCGTACGACAAAACCCAACATCTTTGTTTCCGATTAAGGCGGTACACAACCCTTATAATTTTTGTTTGCTCAAAACTCACATTTTAATCATTTCCGGCGAATTCGTAACTAAAATAACTTTTTTATTCCAACAGATTTCTGGGGATGTAAGTTTTCTATATTTAAAATTAATAAAAACAATACCCTACCATTAATATATTTTACGTACAACTATTTTAAGACTTTAAAACAAGTTTTTCAACTACAAAGTTAGCGGTGAGCACCAAATTTTATTTTTCTTGACGATGAATTATTAACTTTGGGAGGGATTCATAAAAAAACATCTTTAATATTTTTTATGAATCTCAGTATTAATTAAAATGAACGCGGCGGAAAGGTCGAATCTCCAGTCCGCTACGGCAAATTTGACCGTACGTTTGTCTAATACGCCGCGGGCGTATATTTGTTTACACGCTTTCTTTTCTTACGTCGTTAAGATTCCTACATTATTTGTCTTTGATAGAGCAAATTCGACAGTAGGTCCGTCCAATACACGAGTCGCGAGTCGCAATTTTTGAACACGGCTCCTTTACTTACGTCATTAAGATTCTGAATTTATTTTAGGGTAAATTGTCGTCTTAACAGATCTTTTCAATATGAGGATGAAATGTTAAACGAGCATCAAACACAATTTCTAGGTACTTGCGACTGGCTAGATAAAACTCTGAAGCACACTGCAACTTGTGCTTCAGACACGTATCTTACAATTTGTGATGTTTGTAATTTGGTCTTATGAAACCTCGTAAAAATCACATAACAGAACACTTTTGGAAGTCAAAACCGAGTTTAAAGTAAATACTGTAGTCAATAAATGTATCAATATCTTCCTGGAGCTTTCTACGGAAGTCGCATGTTCTTATTTTTAAGAATGTCCTTATTTTCAAATGTCACGTAAGTGCAAAGTAAAAAACTTATGAATTTGAGTTTCTTCGAATGTTGGTAAAAAAAATTATAAATATTAAGGGTCCTGTATTGTATCCCTGTGGTACACCAGAGTTTGCTGGGTATGCGCTAGAGTTGAAATCACCGAATAATTGTTCGCTTTCGTTTAAATAAATAACGAAGACTCTAAATAAATTTTGAGAAAAATCAATTGTTCGAGCCCAAGGAGCGAAACACGTAGCACGGGGTTTAAAAAAAAAACTTGAACAATCCATCAATTTTTTAATTTTGTTCTATTCAAGTTCTGTTATTATTTCATTTAAAAACTAAAATAATTACAGAACTTGAATAGAACTTTCACAACATTATTGAAAGCCTTCACAAAGTGACGATGTGTCAACTTGCCCACTATTATCGAGTGCTCTCGCCACGTAATCTGTAAATACCATTGAATTTGCAGTGGTTGATCGGTCACGTTTAAATCTATGTTCTTGTTCGAGTTGTGGAACACGAGAGTTTGTGAAGTACCTGACTCTTCCGATTAAATAACTTAACAGCATAGGTTGGTTTAATCGAAGCACTGCTTGTTATGGCATTCTCTATTTAATGATTGGATCTCTAGAGCCAAGATTTTCACGGCCAAAAATATTGTTGTTATTTATATTTTACCTACTTCTTTATCCGTCGTTTTGGACAGCGTTACAGTGTCCATCGTCTTCCTCTACTCGATCCTTTTTCGATCCTGCATTTCTTTCAGCGAAACAAGTCTTCCCCAATACATGTTTTTCGTGCCATTTTTGGCCTGGTGCAATTTACAATTTTTTGAGGCATTACCTAGAATAAAATAAAAGCTTTACCTCAGAGGAAACAATTTTCACACACTGCAGTATTTTCAAAAAATTGGAAACTCGAATCATTTTTTAATTTGTATTTATAACAAAATTAAGATTAAATTTGCAAAATGTGAAAAATGACGGGAAATGAAATAAATAAAACCAAAATATATTTTTTAATTAAAATAAAATTATAAGCCACGCCCGAAAATTCAACCCCGATCTTCTGTTTAACACGAACTGGCTTAAAAGGCTGACTATTATACTTCTATTTTAAGAACGGGGCATAATTTCATCGCATGTATGTGTATACTGAAAATTATAAGAATTGTATATTATTGAATATTAATTAATTCTGTCAAAGTATAAAATTAAATGACCCTGGATAGTAAAACCATAAACCAAATAATCAATTTGCCCAAAGTTGTGTCAAAAAATAAACTACAACACGTTTAGTATTTTTTGTGCAGATTCGACAAACTTCGGGAGTTTGAAAATCACGATAGTGGAGGCTGCTAGCTCTAAACTCCGAAAGATGCTGTAAAAGTTGCCGCAAGTTCAAGTTAGTGGGAATTAATGAGTCTCCGGGGACAAACACTGGTCCATTCTTAGTGGCAAAGTTTGGTAATATAGCGAACAGATGGAAGTATCCCGGTGCTGAAATAGTGGGACAGACTTGTAATTCATTGCTTAGGAAAACGGCCTTTTTATTTTTGTTCTTCTTTTGTAAATAAAAGTAATGTCAATGACCTTTGTTAAAACTGTAGGTAGGTTTTTTTTTTAATTTTATTTAAGCGCCCTTTATAAAGCTCTAAGGACGGGTTGTTTCAAAAAATTTGATGAGTTCATCAAATATTTGAAGTTGATTTTCAGGTTCTGTGTAAGTTCTTTTCGAGTTCTGTTTTTTTACCATCATAGGCCAGCTGCTTCACAAAACGGAAATCATCACAGAACTTGAATAAAACTTACACAGAAAGTGAAAATTAACGTCAAATATTTGACGAATTCGTCAAATTTTTTGAAACAACCCATCCTAAGTATCCTTGCGGCACGTGCCAGAGTGGTAGATGCTTCCAGTATCGCCCTGGTGAAAGACTGCCATTCAGAATTGACACATTATAGGTACGTATCTGAATAGCCAGGTAGTTTACAATCCTTCCATCTCTTTCTCTTTTCCACACCCTTCAGCATTACTTTCATTTTGGTTTCACATTCCTTTATTATAAATTTTATAATTTCATTTTTTTTATTATGCTGTTTAATCAGAGGTAAAGTCACAAGGAGGAAATCCATAACTGGTTTTATTTTGGTTATACAAACATTTACAAACTGAAAAAATGTAAACTGTCGACTTCCCAAAAATAAATAAATTACAAAATGCCCCTGGCCCTAACCTCACAGGCTCAATTAAGTAAGTAAGCAGGGAGCAATTGAACTCTTGTGCGGTATTTCGTTGCAAATAAGGTTACCTTCCATTTATTGTGTGAACTTTTCGAAATGGATCGTAAGATCATGATACATGTCCCTTTAGACAAAATGCATGCTTAATGACCCTTACCAGTAATAAACAACAATAAGAGTGATAATGACAATAATTATAGTGTACTACTTTCCCAAAATAACGGAAGAAAAAAAGATATAGAGCTGAAAGGAAGGTTGAACTAGTCACAACCCACGGTTATGTGGGTTTATCCCACAAGATTGGGCATCCACCTAAATCTCTAACCATTGCTACTCGAGATCTGTTGAAAATAAATTCGATGGTATTGTGGATCTGATACGTGCTAAAGGTATTCGTATTTGGCGCTACGGGAGATTTAGTATGAAAATATCGACTCCCAGGCAATTAAAACCCTTCGATAAAATAGATTCTCGGTAAACAAAGATGCAAGGCCGTTCAAAACTGAAACAAATATTATAAATTTAACAAATCACGGGGGAGTGATTCCTGAACTGCCGATTGAGCGCCCGGGACGCGCCATAAAAAAAAACTTTTTGATATGCGATTTTAAACCTTATGTATAAAGAAAATGTATGAAGGACAAGGTCAGAATCGCTTGGGGCATTCTTGTTCTTGACGTAACAGATAGAAGGAACACACCTAGCCTCTCAAATAATCATCTTTGCACATATCTATGACATCGAAATGACATTTCTCCCGCGATTCGAGCTGTCAAACTTTGAGCGTCGCGTGTCATGAGAAGATCGATAAACCTATCAATTGGTCAAATAAACGCAAGTAATATTGTTTGTAAGCAAAGTTTATTGTTCAGGGAACGTGAAGATAGTAAAAGTAAATTATAAATAATAAGGGTCCTATGTTGGATCCCTGTGGCACACCAAAGTTTGTAGGGTACGCACTAAAGTTAAAATCACCATATGCTATGGTCAATTTTGATTTGGTTGGCTGCAAAGCTTCTGCTAATGGTGCATCTCTCGTGGTAATCTCCATCGACTGCTTTGTTGAAAATGAATTTAGCTCTCCCGTAGTGTGCAACTCCAACTAAAATTGTAACGTTATTATTTCAGGCAATATTAATATTCACTTGGAAAATAAAACCAATCACATTTCCATAAAATTCACCAAAATTCTGCCTGACTTTAGCTGCGAACATTTCCTTCCCACAGCACCTATCTTTAGCCAACATCACAATTGCCCAAACGGGTGACAAATTAGTTTCCCTCACTTTAAACTGACATGCTCGTAGCTGCTCTTGTGAGGTGTAACAAAAAAACGTACAAATATTATAACTGATTTTTATGTGGAGGGTAGCTAAAATTTATGATTTGCATGTTTTATTATACCTTACCTCCGAAATACCGATTGAATTATTGGCTACCTACAATATTGATACAAAATCCAATTTCGCAAGGTAAATAAAACGGAACGAAATTAAAATACCAATTGAACCGTGCCATTTTAATCGACGAAAATGTTGAAATTTTTGCTTATCGTTATAGAAAATTGTTTTGAAGTGAATTTTTTATTATTAAATTCATCCAGTCAAATAAGTTAATTTCTGACTAGCGAGTACCCGGCACGCGTTGCAAAGCCATTCTCTAAGCCATTGTCGTCTAGCGATCGCTAGTCACCGGTAGAATGGATTCGAGGAACAAGCTTCTTTGGAACCGATTTTTACGCTATTGCCTGTCTCGGCTACGTTGTACCGGTGACTAAGGATCACCAGATGACAGTGGATTCGTGGAACAGGTTTATTGAAACCAGTTCCACGCCTGATTACGGAGACAAGTGAAATCTACAACTATTCTGAAGTACACTGTAATACCAGCTTGTAGTGGAGTGGAGCTGGCAATACGGTATTGCTTCCAAGTACATAAGCACACATTTCACCACTAATAATTACACATTTACACATCTGCCCTGATTATGGACACTGTAACGCTGTCCTAAACGTAGGCTACAGAAGGAGGTAGTAAAGTGTCCAGGAGTGACGGACTATTCTCAACTGCGTTACAAAAAATTATCTAAGAAATGAATGAAGTATCTTAAAATGAATCTAAGAATATGTATTTATTTTCACGAATGATTTGTTGCTGTCTCACTTGAAAAAACCGATCACAGGTGTCGTATTTCACGAAATTCATAAAAGTGCCAAAATTTGGAAAAATTACAAAAAATTAAATGTTACCAAAATCATACATTAATACTCTCGTCATGAGTTGGTCTATCAGCCCGCCGAGGGATTAAGGCCAATTTACATACGATGCGATATTCACTGCCACTTAAAACATAAGCGGATCCCGCCGGGTATTTGTGTGAGCTTTCGCGGCCAGCGCGAAACTTGAACCCCGCTAATCCGCCTGGACAGGTGCTCTCTTTTCGTTTGTTTTGCGTAACAGGTGCTGTGGTCATCCATTCCAATTTTAAAAGATTCATTTGACTGGCCACGCATTATTAATTTTTTTTATAACATTTTCATAATTTAAAATTAAAGCTCAGTATCAAGACAAAGATGGCAGTGTTCAAAAGTATATCGCACGAAGATCGCATGGATGCTTATCAAACGAACATGTTCTAGAGTTCAAGCTGCCGAAACGAGGTACTGAGGAGTGGCAGGGGTTACGAAATGGGATCATATAAGAAACTCGACAATTTAAACATTGAATCAATGCTACTTTTCATAGAAATATTCACAACTAAGGTGGCTTGAGCATGTACTAAGAATGTCTGATGACCGAATTCCGAGGAAAATACTAAGGGACGACTACCTTTCAGAGGGTAGACGTCCAGTGGGCCGCCCCAGACAAAGCTGAGCGGGGCAACTCCAGAAACTGTGTGAGGAGAGGCTATGGATAGAAGCCAAACACAAGACAGGGACGTATGGAGAAGCCTGATGCAATGGGTCACCGACCCAAATAGGATAAGGGGTGAAGATGATGATGACGATAATAAAAATTTAAAAAAAACAGATAGACAAACATTCCACAATCCGACAATTATTCACGGATGGAACGAACGTGCAAAAATCAACAACTACCCCTAGCAGAAGCGAAATTTGTATAGGTTTGAACAGTGAAAATGCCCTAAACCCTAAACCCATTCAGTTTTACGTATATTTTATAAATATATATTTTTATTATTTATTATTTAGCATTATATATTTTTTTATTGAAATTTATCTAGGAAACATATCGTTACATAAATTCATTTTAAAAATCGTCGTGAAAGAAATATGTCACAATCCATTTTCATTTCATGATTAAAAATTGCTTTTCGTCAGTACGAAATATTGGCTAAAAAATACCGATGCCATTTTAACACATTGCAACCGGTTGCAATATCAATCAGTCAGTTATTTTTTAATATAAATAAATGGCCAAGTATTGGTGACACGAGGATCATTTCATAAATTAATTAAAGTTGCCAAATAAATTGCAATTTCATGCATGTTTTACGACAGCGCAAAATATTATGTTTTGCAATAAAACGAACAAATTTCGTCGTGTCATGAAAAATGTTTTTTTGATTCCTTTTATCGCGATCAATTTTTGGGTTATTTTGCAGTGTTGCGCTTCCTCTTTTTTAAGACAGCGTTTCAGTGATGATCATCAGAGGTAATGTGAAAATTATAATATTTTGGATTCACTCGTAATTCTATAACTTGCTAGGGCTTACAACAATACACTTTCATGTATCTGTAGTGAGAATTGTGATTTTTTTATTGTACCCATCAAGAGTTGATATCGTGATGTAAGTGTTAATCTTCTTTTTTCGTTTAGTTTGGGTACCTGAAACCAGGTACACAGAAAGAAACAACAATAAAGCATTTACATTTCTTGCTATCTAGTTATTATAAGTTCGTACTATCTAGCATTTTAATGTCACACAATCCAGCATTTAAATTTCTTGCTTTCTAGTTATTATAAGTTCGTACTATCTAGCATTTTAATGTCACACAATCCAGCATTTACATTTCTTGCTATCTAGTTATTATAAGTTCGTACTATCTAGCATTTTAATGTCACACAATCCAGCATTTAAATTTCTTGCTTTCTAGTTATTATAAGTTCGTACTATCTAGCATTTTAATGTCACACAATCCAGCATTTAAATTTCTTGCTTTCTAGTTATTATAAGTTCGTACTATCTAGCATTTTAATGTCACACAATCCAGCATTTAAATTTCTTGCTATCTAGTTATTATAAGTTCGTACTATCTAGCATTTTAATGTCACACAATCCAGCATTTAAATTTCTTGCTATCTAGTTATTATAAGTTCGTACTATCTAGCATTTTAATGTCACACAATCCAGCATTTAAATTTCTTGCTATCTAGTTATTATAAGTTCGTACTATCTAGCATTTTAATGTCACACAATCCAGCATTTTAATTTCTTGCTATCTAGTTATTATAAGTTCGTACTATCTAGCATTTTAATGTCACACAATCCAGCATTTTAATTTCTTGCTATCTAGTTATTATAAGTTCGTACTATCTAGCATTTTAATGTCACACAATCCAGCATTTAAATTTCTTGCTATCTAGTTATTATAAGTTCGTACTATCTAGCATTTTAATGTCACACAATCCAGCATTTAAATTTCTTGCTATCTAGTTATTATAAGTTCGTACTATCTAGCATTTTAATGTCACACAATCCAGCATTTAAATTTCTTGCTATCTAGTTATTATAAGTTCGTACTATCTAGCATTTTAATGTCACACAATCCAGCATTTAAATTTCTTGCTATCTAGTTATTATAAGTTCGTACTATCTAGCATTTTAATGTCACACAATCCAGCATTTAAATTTCTTGCTTTCTAGTGTTTTAGTTTCACGCTATGTGGTGTTTAAATTTTATGCAATCAAGCATTTAATATATCTGGTGGTGTCGCGAAACTGCGACTCCACTGTTACTTGGCGGTAAATGCTGCAAAGCAAAGCCTATGCAGCCCTCGAAGGACTAGTCCCGAAACTACGTGAAATCGCTAAGTTATACGGGACGATTAGATAGCATACACTCGCAAAACCCGATGGATAGTCAGTCGATAGTTCAGATCTGGGCTTTTGGAAAATTAGATAAGCCCAGATTGGAATAAGGAAAATAGGACTCACCGTTGCAGATGGGGCCTCGCTGATCTCCAGTTTTGGTGTACACTTCTCACTGTTTAAAATTCGCAATATTCTTATAACAATACATTTTTTTTTTTTTTTTTTTACAGTTAATACCGCACAAGAGTCCCAACTGCTCCCGTCTGGAGCCAGTGAGACTATGGCATCCCCAATCGGGGTATGTTGTGGGGCTGAAGGTAGTGGGGAGGGGAAGGAGATAGGGAAGAGGAAGGTGGGGAAGTACCTGGCTATTTAGATCTGGTCACTAAACACGGCTAAAGCCATTTTCAAGCAACGTTTCAATTCTAAATGGTGGTCTTACACCAGGGCGATACTGATAGTATCTTCCACTCTGGAACGCGCCGCAAATATACTTTATATTATTTTAAATGAATTAATTGTGAAATAACACAAATATCAAATAAAATTTATTTGCGCACGCCGGGTTCGAACCCGCGACCTTCGGATTGTGAGTCCAGAGTCTTACCTCGGGACCACGGAGGCCGTCATGCGCCCTGTCTGAGATGTTATTTTGTACTGAGCAGCAAATCACACTGTCACCTCCCCAAAGTTTAGTACTTTTTGCAACAATTTTTATGGTGACATTTAGGAGGGAAAGATTAGGTAGGTGGGATAAATTCAGGATTTTGACATATCTACCCATCAAGTCCGCGAATGCAATACCCAACCAATCCCATATAAAATTGCGCGAACATCTGGTATTTTAATTTCACACAAAGTAGCATTTTACTTTCATGTTGTTCAACATTTTAATTTTATGCTCTAGTATTTTAATTTTTTGCTATCTCACTGTTCTTTTATTGTATTTTATCTTTTTTTTACATGAGCTCCACACAGGAGGCCCTCAGGAAAATAATTTTCCCCAGGGGCCTGTTTCATCTTTGGGGATGCTGTGTGGAGGGTTTTTTTAAGGAAAGGAAGGAGAGGAGAGTTCAGGGAAGGAAAAGGGTTTAAGGGGTTCAGTCTGTCCTGGTCATCCGCCTCCAAGACCTAGACAAACCTCACCCCATGAACCCGGGCACCCCTGCTAAATCACCAAACGTAGCGAACCACTTGGGGTGACCTGTGGCAGAGGTGTTGGTTATCCAATAAAGGTTCCCGGGGCGGCGGTACCCATTCCCGCCTACCAAATTGAACTACCATCTGCCATAAGTCACTCAAGTGTTTGCTATGCTTGGTGGATTAGCAGAGTTGTCGGTTTCGTGGGGTGAGTATTTTCCGGGTGGTGCTGATATTGAATGCATCTGCTCACCTGCTGACTGGCAGGCCGGGTTAAGAGAGGCCTTTTGACCAGCCAGACTCTCCCAACCCATCACCTTGCATCGCGGCTTTCAAAAAAAAAAAATGTGAATTCCGCACAAGAGTCCCAACTGCTCCCCTCTGGAGCCAGTGAGATTATGGAATCCCCGTATGGCATATTGTGAGGCTGAAGGTTGTGGGGAGGAGAAAGAGATGGGAAGAGGGAAGTGGGGTCCCCCACCTTGTCATTGACCAGTCATCAAACACGGCTAAAGCCATTTCAAGCGAATTTTCAATTCTGAATAGTGGTCTTACACCAGGACGATACTGAGAGTATCTTCCACTCTGGAATGTGCTTCAAATATACTTTATATTATTTTAAATGATTTAATTGTGAAATAACACAAATTAATCAAATAAAATGTATTTGCCACGCCGGAGTTCGACCCCACGACCTTTGGATTGCGAGTCAAGAGCCTTACCCTTCGTACTTAATTCTTCTCCTTCCTTTTCTTGAAAAGATCTTTAACACAGAATTTTCATCAGGCCCTACGTCATATGAAGGAATTCTTCGTGGAGCAAATTAATCAAATAAAATTTATTTGCCACGCCGGAGTTCGACCCCACGACCTTTGGATTGCGAGTCAAGAGCCTTACCCCTCGTACTTAATTCTTCTCCTTCCTTTTCTTGAAAAGATCCTTAACACAGAATTTTCATCAGGCCCTACGTCATATTAAGGAATTCTTCGTGGAGCTAGTTGATGTAAAACAAAAACAAAAAACTTGCACCTCAATGACGCTTGCACCAAGCGAAACCGGTCGGTCTTTATAAATTACATAAATTTCATGGTTATAATCAAATGTTTTGATTTAATTAAAAAATATACGTAATCTCTTAAAGTATTTCAATGTGAAGCTGATATACGTTAAATAATACGATCACAAATAATCTAACTCAATTCATTCAAATTATTTAAATCTAAAGATAATTCGTTATGATTTTGGTTTAAATTCGAAATTCACCTTAAGTTCGAAATTCACCTTGAGGTTTGGGTACTTACCATACTTCGAGTATATTCAACTAGTCTACCTTCCATTCGATATATATCAGAAAACCTTTCAATATTTAAACGCAACATGATCTTTGAAACCTGGGCTGACCGTAAATCTATTATACGGTGGTTAATGCTCAATATTGATTCAATGGAGAGTTGGAGAGGTTTACATCCACCAAAGATGTAAAACGATGGAATTGTGCGGTGAATTGTGTGTATCCGAATTAATCTCAATTTTACCTTATTTCGTGTGATGTTGATCGTCTTTTCGAAGTTTAAAATGCCCTTTTGAAAAGCAAAACAATTTCATTATTCTGTGTGGGTTTTAGCTGTCGAAAGATAAATTCGATGACATGGTTGAGCCTAGAACTGGTAAGAACCTAGACTAGCAATTCGGAAATCGCGGGTTCAAGTCAAGTACATTTCATGTTCTTAATTTGTGTGGCTTCACAATTACTAATATAAGTTAGAAATAATGTAACACACGCGTCCCAAAAAGATTTATGACTGGCATCCAGGAGGAAGGAGAAAATTGGTAAGACCCAGACTGAGGTGGGAAGACGAAGTGGAAGGGGATGCAGCACAGATTCTCCAGGTAACAAACTGGAAGTCAGTTGCCGAGAATAGAAGGAGTTGGAGGTAGGCTTAGACGTGATGTAGGCTGTAGCGCCATCGGAGAAAGAGAGAGAGAGTTAGAAATATTATATGTAGTGTCACCCCAGTGAATGACCACCATTCAGGAATTAAACGTTGCTTGATATGTCTTTAGCTGTGCTTGGTGACCAGATCTGAATAGCCAGATACTTCTCACCTTTTTTTTCATCATATACTTCCCCTCCCACTGTCTTCAGCCTCACAACGTTCGCTAATTGGGAGTACCATAGACTCATACTGTGGTATGTTGTGGAAAGATGCGGTATATTGTGGAATGTTGTGGTGTTTTGTTTTGTGGTATGTTGTGGTATTTATTCTATATGTGAAACGCTGTGGTATGTTGTGGTCTATTGTGGTAAGTTATGGTATGTTGCGGTGCGTTGTTTGTATGTTGTGGTGTGTTATGGAATGATGTGGTATGTTGCGGTATGTTGTGGTATTTTTTTTGGTACACTGAGGTAAGTTGTGCTATGCTGTGATATATTGTGGTATGTTACAATATGGTGTGTTGTGATTTGTGGTAGTATTTTATTGTATGTGTAGAATGCTGTAGTACATTGTGTTTTGCTGTGTTATGTTGTAGTGTACCGTGTATTTGTTGTGATATTTTGTGGTATGTTAAGGTTTGTTACGATAAATTGTGGTATGTTGTGGTATGGTATTGTGCAAGTCAGCTCGCGTAATGTATTTCTTCTGTCTTGGAAAAAAAAAACAAATTTAAAATAAAAGTTCGGTCTTCTGGTATCGTAAAAAAATTACTCGATCCCAAGTATTGCCGAAAAAGCTTGTCTAGCATTCCTCGCAATATCAGTTTGCTGCAGGTAAGATTTTTGTTTGTGAGTAAATAGCAACCCCGCACAAAGGCAGCGGGAATAAAAATATATTATCGGATATACTTGTAGTACAGCCGCAGTTGGCAGGAGAGTGTGAGATGGAACCACCCATTCGAAAGAAGGAATGGCTAGTTTATTGAACGCACTGAAAAGGCATTATTGCCATTTGATAATTTCAGCATTTTTAAAAGTGATGCGGGTATCAATTAGGGAGGCGGATATGGATACCGCAGCCCGGAGAAACATTTATTGCTTAGCACACTCATTTCTCTCAGGCCACTCCAAGTAGTTTGAAACGTTTGTTTACTTAGCAGAGGTGCCCGGTTTAACGGAGTGAGGTTTGTCACCCTTTAGATTCATACGTCCGTCACTCCTTGACACACTGACCTCAGAGTTCTACCCATCCTTCACACCCTTTTTCTTCCCAGAATTTCTTCTCCTTGCTTTCATCAAAAAACCGTCCTTCGAGCTTTCTCAAATATTTAGAGAAATTATTTTTCTCCGAAATGCGTTGTTACTGGACAAAATGAAAAAAATATTTTTAATGTAGGTGTTCGTCCATTCATTCCAAAATTCCACAAGGTATCTCTACGTTTTT
Source organism: Glyphotaelius pellucidus (assembly GCA_936435175.1). Classification (NCBI taxonomy): domain Eukaryota; kingdom Metazoa; phylum Arthropoda; class Insecta; order Trichoptera; family Limnephilidae; genus Glyphotaelius; species Glyphotaelius pellucidus. Next base: position 26,502,120 of record OW386555.1, on the reverse strand, counting down.
TTTTTTTAATTTCTTTTTAAAAAGTTTTATTTTCTATGAACATTTGTTACTTAAATTTATTTTTTATTTAAAATTTAAATGTTCATTTGTTACTTAAATTTATTTTATTATTTTTTATTTAAAATTTAAATTTTTAGTAACAAATGTACAAAGAAAATAAAACTTTTCAAAACATAACAAATTATATGTGCCTATTTTTTAATAGAATATCTCACAAAAGTTCCAACTGCCAGCCAGGGAAATGCGACAATCCAATTTTGTGGTGTGTTGTAACACCGAATAAAGTAGGTTGGGGAAGAAAATAAAATGAAGTACTATGGAGGATAGTAAGGAAGCGTAGAATAAAGAATTTAACACTAAAAGGGCCTTACATATAAATGTGATTGAAAGCAAATGTTCCATTTAGCCTTTTTCACAAGCATTTGTCTCTCTTACACTCGCTTGAAATCGTAAATCTCCATCCCATTTGAAATTCGAAAACACAATTATGTATGGAATTACAGGTCTTCATTAGGGGTACAATTGGATCCAAAATAGGCCCACAAGACACTTCGAATGTTGTCTTTGTTCCACGTTGAGAAATTTTATTCTCCCATCTTAACAGACGGATCAGATGACATAGGCCCTAAGGGAAATTGTTTTTCTCAGGGCCCACTGCATGGAGTTAAAAAAAAAACTTCATTTTTTCGAAAATGAGACATAAACTTGAAGTGAAATAGCAAAAAAACTGCGCTTTATAAATACTTAGTTATTATTATTATTAACAATAAATTAATGATTTAATAAAAACAAATAACTTTGGAAACACCGCGATATTATTAACACTATCGACATGTTTCAAAAACAATTTTTTCTTCGTCAGAATAAAAGATTAAGATATAAAAATTAATCTCAAATCGTTACCATTGTTTTTGAAACATGTCGATAATGCTTATAATAAGTTGTGTTTACAAAGTTATTTGTTTTCATTAAATCAATTATGACGCCACAAAGTGTATTTGCGAAGTTTAAAAAGATAAATGTATGGTCTAATGACACATTACATCTACAAACGCATATTTATCTCTTATGTAATGATTCATTCACATTAAAAACACTTATTTTAAATTATTACATGACCGGGACTACCCCACGGAAGAAAACCTGGATATTTTACCACCTAAAGGAAAAGAGGGGTGTCGGAAGGAAAGGAAAAACGGGAGCGTGTTTGCACCCCTAACCTAGTCTGGGTGAGGAAGTGGAGTTGTTTCCCACCCCCGAGGGTAGGATCTAGGGCATGCAAAATAACCGAGAAATAACATTACCGTTAAAAACAAAAATTAGTTATTTTATTAATTTTTATTTTAACATTATTGAAAAATTTATTAAGGTTACAATTTTACAACCCAATATAACACAAATATTACAATCACTCTCCAAATAAAGCAGCTGCTTGTGTTTAAGAGAGGACTTTTAAATGTTTTTACATCAATTTAAATTAAAAAGGTTTTTACAAAAATTATAAGTAATTTTATGAGAAACTACGATAAAAGTAATTAAAATATATGTTTGTTAATAAATAAAAGGATTGATAAAGCAATGACATCAATCTAAACAAGAGTTAAGTTATGAGGTGGTACTAGAGTATTTTAATTTAATTTTAATTTATTTGTCATAGTTTTCTTCCGATCCCATATCAAAGGGTAATTAATTTATTGAATAATTTTATACCCTTGAATATATAGTGATGCTGTGCTGTTGTAGTTCGTATTAATGGTACAGTAAGTCCTCCAACAGATATTATTCTTTTGCTAATATTTAATATTCTGTTTAAAACAATGGCAATCAAGATTTGGCCAAATAAAAAACAAATTTCGCATAGGCAGAAACCATTTCTCGGATTGCAAGAGCCTAAAATAAAAATAGAACCATAATGCTTGTCTTCCTAGCTTACTTTTAAAGTTGTTTTAGCAAATTAAATCGCTCATGCGAGAGGCTTCACAAAAAGTGTGTAACGAAGACGAAATGTAGGAATGCGATATTTTTTGATGACCGAAAACCGATTACGAAAATAGATGAGTGTTTGGATGAAAATTTCGAAAAAGGTAAGATGTACAAAATATTGGTTTTTGAATAAATCATACTAGATTCTTAGATTTTGTAGATTTTCTTAGATTTATTTCTTAGATTTTCACGGCCAAAAATATTTTCGTTATTTGTTTTTGGGTGTTATGCCGTGTTGCGCTACAGTGTTCATCATCAGGTCAGATGTATAATTGTGTATGTAACACAATAAATGTATAATTGTGTCTGTACATATCTGCCCTGATGATTACACTGTAACGCTGTACGAAACGTTGGCTAAAAAAGGAGGTAGCGCAACACGGCATAACACTCCAAAAACATATAACGAAAAAAAAAGTTGTTATTTATTGAAAGATACTACAAAATAATCTCCGATAAAAAGTATAATATTCATATACAAATGAAAGAGAGCCTCTAACACGTAACAGGCCTTTTACACTCTCCGTTCGTACATTCATCAGAGACACACATTTACTACTTTCCTTTAATGTCCGACCTACCTACTTGACATCGACCACTCACTCACACCTACAGACTACAATAAAATCATTATAATATTTTATTTACAACTTAATCTTTGCCTGAGTTTTTTCCGAGTAATCAAGTCCTTCTACGAGTCTTCTTTAAGTGAGCTGGTCTAGTTCTGGATTAATTCATTATTCTCCGAGATGAAGTCAAAGACATTCAACCCATCGGCTGAAAACCTGTTAGTTTCAGACTCTTAGAAAAATTAATATCTCTTTTCTTCTCCTCATATAAATATTTAACATTACGTACAACCAGTAAACTTTCTTATTAAAGATTCCCCCCCTGGAATCTTTGTTTATAGCTTCCAAAAAAAATTACAAACGTTTATCAACTAAAATCAAATCGGATGGATGTCATTTTGAAGCTGGTTATCGAAAATACTTGTTGTAATAATGTTTCCGGTTAACCGGTTTATTTAAACCGGTAATGCATACCCTGGTAGTTCCTTTTCATGCTAGTTCAGCAAAAACTGCGCCATTCCAGGAGGCTATACTCGAGGGGCGCGATGGGAGCTAGCAGCTACCTGCCACCAGATATTTCCAAGGAAATAGTTGCCAATTTTTTATCTGTTTGACATTACACTTGGTTATTTTTATGTAGATATTGAGAGGAAACTTTCAGAGATTTTTATTCAACGAATATCTTTAGGTACACTCATTTAGCCGCTGTTTATTTTTATTTAAAATTGTGTTTATGAAAGTCAAAATTAAGGTGGATGTTTTTTTGACGTGATGAAAGCGTGAAGAATTTATTTAGAGAGGCATCTGGTATTAGTGGTTCAAATCTTCATAGAACGTTATTATTGTATTCAAATAGTTGATCCTAGATACTTCTAACATTTTCTCAAGGTTTTGTGTTTATTATGTTCATCACTTATACTTTATTTAGCTAATATTTCAAGTTAATCAGATTTATTTTTAAATAACTACTTACACTCTTACACTTCGGTGTAAGTACTTACCATACTAAAACTCATGTTCTGTTTAAAACTTTTATTAATTTTGGAGTCATTCACTTTTAATGTATTAAGGAACAGGATTTTTCCTTTATTTTTTTAAATTTAATCTCCAATAGATCCTATATTGCAATGAAGCATGTAACTGGCAGAGGAAGGATGAAAGTAGACTAGATGCTGTAAAAATGAGATCCCTGAGGCGTATATGTTGTAAAACCATGAGCGATCGCACGATAAACGTGGAGATCCGCAAAGAATGCAAGGCTGATGTAAGCGTAGAAAGGGACGCTTAGATGGTTTGGGCATGTAGAGCAAATGAACGGAGAAAGCAGTATAAGGACAATATTTGACGCAAATGTAGAAGGTAGAAGAAGTGAGAATGGTAGAAGACGTCGGGGACGCCCGAAGAAGACATGGCACGACCAAGTAAATCAGATACTTAAGTCGGGCCATGTCAAGAGTCAGAATAATAGAAGAGCATGTATGAGACGGTGTATGAATGTGAACGAGGCGAGGAGTGTGTACCAAGATCGAGTTGTTTACCGGTCCGTCCTCTCTGCCCATCCCTGCGGGAAAACGGCGTGATGGTAAGTTAGTTAGTAAGTGTCATTCAATACTACTCCAAATAAATACAAGTTACGACAATTACTAACTTACAAACGGCTTCAACGGCTTTGACTCCTCGGCTCCAAAGTCGAGGATCAAGTCTCTCGACTAACAATCTGGAGGACGCGACTTCAAATCCCAATATGGGCAAATAAATAAGATTAATTTGTGTAATTTCTAATTTTATTAATCAAAAAGAATACATGCATATTTGACTCCTCGGCTCCAAAGTCGGGGATTAAGTCTTTCGACTAATAATCTGGAGGACGCGACTTTAAATCCCGATATGGGCAAATAAAGAAGATTAATTTGTGTAATTTCTAATTTTATTAATTAAAAAGAATACATGCATATTTGACTCCTTGGCTCCAAAGTCAAGGATCAAGTCTCTCAACTAACAATCTGGAGGACGCGACTTAAAGTCCCGATATGGGCAAATAAATAAGATTAATTTGTGTAATTTCTAATTTTATTAATTAAAAAGAATACATATTTGCGGCACGTTTCAAAGCAGAAAATACTCTCAGTGCCATCTTGGTTTAAGACCACCAATCAGTATAGCAATGTTTGGTAACTAAATCTGAATAGCCAGGTGGTTCCCCACCTTTATTTTTCCCATCTCCTTTACCTCCCCTCTACCTTCAGCCTCACAACATACCCCGATCGGGGATGATTAGTGGCTCCAGACGGGAGAGTGGGAGTATTGGCAAGATATTCACAAAAAATAGAATTTACGCATTCATGAAATTCACAAAAAAACATATGTATATTTTTTCATGTACACATTTGTATATTTTTTCATGTAAACATATGTATATTTTTTACACTAATAATAGGTGGCTTCTGGGCTTTTAATAATAGCACGCAGCTTATATATTTATGTATGAATAAGCGGAACACCCAGAAATCTCTCTCACTCAAGTGAAACAGAATATTTTGTTTCTTTCTGCTGCAAAACTGGCAAAATTTTGTTCATATCTCAACGCAAAAATTAATAATGAAAATTAGATTTGAAATAATATACACGCTTCTACCAAATCAACTTTTTTTACTTTGTTACATATTTTTGGATAGTAGTGAATGCATTAAAAATTTCTAAAACCTTGCTCCACAGAATGTTATCAATGAATAGAGTAAAGTTATTTCAAAAGCTCCTCGTGAAGAGTTTCTAGTTTCTACTAAAACAGAGATTATGCGCTTCGATGGATGTTTTCAGTTCGATAATCGTGTGGGTGTTCCCTTTTATATTTCCCCGCAGAGCGATGCTTACTCCCTCGTGTGGTGGATGCTAATGGGAACGCCCACACAATGAATGAATGAATAAGCTGAGATCCTGAAGGAATCATCAATAAACCCAGTAGACTTGAGCTTGAAATCCGGAGAATAATTTTCTTTTAAATGTGAATACCGCACAAGACTCCCAACTGCTCCCAATCGTTTGGAGCCAGTGATACTACGGCATCCCGAATCAGGGTATATTGTGAGGCTTAAGGTAGAGAAGGTGTGAGCTTAAGGTAAGGGAGATAAAGAAATGGGGAAGGAGAAACTGAGGAACCTGGCTATTCAGAGCTGATCACCAAATACGGCTAAAGTCATTTAAAGCAATGTTTCAATTCTGAATGGTGGTCGTAAATAAGGGCGATAGTCTGGAACGTGCCGCAAACATACCTTACATAATTTAAAATGTTTTTATTTCACAATTTAATAATTAATTTAATAACAAAATAATCAATTTATTTGCGCACGCCGTAATTTGAACCCGCGATCTTGGGATTTCCAATCGAGAGGCGTTCCCCTCGACCACGGATTTATTATTTTTTAATTTTATTTATTTATATTATTCTAGTAATTTGTACATTTTAAAATTGCTAGTTGATTGTCATATTTCATATTATGGCGTATTAAATTTTTTCTAGTTTGAAGTAGCTCCTACAATGCATCTTGAACTTTCCAATTGGTGAGGACTTTAAGGTTTCTGGTAGCGTTTTATACCTACATATTTATTCCCTTGTACAGTAAACTATTCTGCGTATTTGCTTTGTCCTTTTTTTGTAGCATGATTTCCTTGCACGTCCTTGTGTTATGTCTGCGAATGTCCTTGTTGTATACTATTTTATTTGAGAAATATTTTGGTAACATCTTGTTTACTATTTAATGGATAAATATCATTGTGTTCAAGGTCAGCATCTGTTTCACGGTTAGCCAATTTAGTTCCTTTAACATTTTGTTAACCTTTGAGAATTTATTTCACCAAAGTCTTATCGTTGCAGGAATTCACAACAGTCGAATATAGAGTTTAGTATTTTGAATATAAAGGTATATATTATACTTATGTCTAGTAATATTGTAACATTGTCGTTGTTAAAGGCTTATGGGTCCGAGTGGTTAAAGTTTTGTGGGTTGCGTAAGTGAAATATTTAATTTAAAATTTATGAAACGCAGATTGTTTTTTGCCCTCGCTCATTCAATCAATTGTATTCAATTTTCTAACAAGAGATACCTTCGTTAAAAGTTTTATGGTGTGTAAAAAAATTTAAGTTTTTAGTAGTTCTTAATACCAAGCCTAGTGTTTTCAAACCATTTTTCACAATTTGGCGAAATTTTATTTTTCATCCAAAACGATTCCAAGATATCTCAGTTCCGTTACCCTTTCCAAAGCTGCATTGTTGATGGTGCTATATTTGAATAAAACAGGATTTTTATTTCTGAAGAATTTCAAGGTTTCGCACTTTTCAACATTTTAATATTTTCTACATTTAATTATTTTGAACGCACTTATCTTAACATACTAATATTTGGCTGTAGTGTATGGCAATAATTTATATCAGTTATTTTCTTGTATAGCTTGATGTCATCGGCAAAGAGCAATACCTCGTCATCGTTGAAACAAAATGCATTAGTTAAGGTTAAACATGTAGCTATTTTTACATATGTAATAGAAATTTTTGGAATAGCTATTTTTCTCTTGAAATGGGTAAAATATCAAATAGTTTCTGTAAAATTAAAGAATATGTTATTTTAAAATGGTTTGTGGCCGATAAAATATACGTAGTGCTTTTTTATAAAAGCTGTTAATTGTACAAACGCCTGTTCAATAACATTCATCAATTAAAGCACCCAGTTCATCAACAATCTACATAATATTTCATTGGGAGAATCGATACTTGCCAATCAAGATTGATTATCAATCGACTTTTGTAGCGTTATGGTCTATAACAGACGCTGATAGTCAATATTGTATGCTGTAGTTTTTTGGTTCTAATAACTTACTTGATTCAGTACAACTCTTAGGTATTGATTAATTACTAAAAACTTTCTTTACTAAAGACGTATCTGAATGTTTTGCCTGTCAGAAGATTATTATTTTATAATATTGTAAGTCAATGTGTTATATTGTCTGATTCCTTGCACAGGGAAAGAGGTTTTTTTCTTTTTTTTTCAGACGTGTTTCGGAATGACGCGACCCCCCGGCAGGGCTGAACGTGCCCGCCTACTTGTCTTTTAAGTATGTAAAATAAATTGTTCCAAATAAATATATCGGAGTAAGGGTAATCGAGCGAGAGGATAGGGTCTTGAGCGGCCGGTTAGTTTCCGCCCTAATTATGCGCTGGGGTTTCAACGCAGCGTAGGGCAAAACTACCGGTATCAAGTCAGTCATCCACTACAAGCCGTGCCAACAACACCTCTTCTCTTCTCGCTCGCTGACCTCGCTCCGAACTTCTCTCTACACGCTTCTTTCATTCACTGACCACCGCCTTACCCCTGTACCTCAGATACTCTTACTCTACGGACCAGAACGGCTACGTCAAAAGACAGATCAGCACAGCACAACGAAGATACACGTGGTGAACGCCCAACATCTTGCCACCTCCGTGGATCGGAACCACCGCCCTGATCCAACAGTCTTGTGTGCCTCACAGTTTCCATAAATATAATACCTACAAGATTCATTCGAAATAAAGTAAGTAAAGTGATGGTCCCGAAATGTACCAATAAAACAAGTGAAAGAACCCTAAACTGTATTGTACCTTAAATATATAACCTTCGCGTACTCGCGTCCAACGCCATAACACGCACAATCTTGCACGGTGTCTCAGACCGAGATTTCATCTCATCTGTATAATTTCATATTTTAATTGTGCACTTTTTAAGCATTATTTTTATTTATTACATGGAAGGGGGTATAAATGAACTTAAAGAAATAACATTAAAACCTTAACTTTATTTGGTAGAAACAGACTTTTAACTCAGCCTCTAAAAAATAATATAATTTTTTGTACTCTTAACTTAAAAAAAAAACTTTTTCGTGTGCTAATCAAAAAAAAAAACCTCTGAAATGTAATAAATAAATGTCAAGAATAATAAAATATTATTTAAATAAGAATTAATCGTTATTAGGATTTTAGGGTAGTAATTGTTAAAAGACGAAATAAGTCACACGTCCACTCAGCACTAATGCGCGTGCCGCGCAAAACAATGCCTAACAACGAATTAAGGGTCCACTATTCGAATTTCGACCGATTTTTTACATACCTCCCTTAAACATTTGAAGTTTTTAAGCTCTTTAAATGATAAACGTTTCTTTAAATGATACTTAAGATACGTTCTACGAGATTTTTGCTCTATTTTAAACGAGTCATGTTTTATTAAGCTTTTTCGCCATTTTCGCTGCGATTTCATCTCTCAAAATAATAGCGCGCTCTGTCCAACATTCGTTATTACACATCTCTCCATCTTCTTCTTTTTCAGCCGAAAAGCGCCGCCTTAAGAAGCTACGAAAACCCCCAAAGTCCCATTGTTGTTAATTTTTGAGAAATTAAAAATGTTAAAAAATTTTGAAACAACCCGTCTTTGGGTGTAGTTTGTTGAAGATTGGGTTATTATTGTTGAATGGTGCTGTATTTGTAACGGTTTGTTGTTTGCACAGGAACGAGGTTCGTGGAACCAAAAGCCAGCGTAAGAGCAATGGTGACATTTATTCCCTGGATTTATTTATAGAAAGCTCGTAGCGATAAACTCGACTATATTTTTAAACCACACAACGTTATTACTTGCCATTTGTTATGTCGTATGGTAATTTTTCTTATTTCTTTGTGGAGCTCCGTTCTGGAAAAACACAGTACGTATTTTCGTATAAATATTAAATTGAATTGATTTAATTGGAAAATATTAAATTGAATCAATTTAATATGTTGACAGTTTTATTTTTATCTAAAAATGGGTCCTTTAATCCAAATTATCGCACAAGATCTCCAAATGACCGGGGTCAGTGGAACTTCAGTATTCCCCATTAGGATATTAGGTATGCTGTGGGCCTGACGGGAGTGGGAAGAAAATAAGATGACGAAGATAAAGGCTCGGGATTAAGGCGCTGTAGTGTTTGTGAATATGCATGTAGTTTCAACGTTTCTCAATAGCTGTCGTAAGACAGGTTATGTGGTTTAAAGATAGATTCTAATTCGTAAAATAATTCAGTAATTTCTTAAACTATTGATATTTCAGATGAAGAGTTATTAAGCAAACATTACGTCGAAGCAAATCATTTTATATTTCCATATAAAAATATGTATTATTCATTTTAAACATAAACTGTTGTAAACGAAGTTTTTATCAGTGACCTAACTTAAGACATTTACCTTGTAGAGATTGGAAAAAAGATTTGCAAGGAAACACAACGAGTCCGGTAATTCCAAGTGGCGCAAAGAAACGTGATAAATTTTGATTTATTATTGAAATGCATTCCGCCCGTAAAACCAAGGTAATAACTTGATACTAATAACCGACAATAACTAATAGTAAAGGAGTATTACTATAATTGTTATGGTGACCTAAAAAGTATTAGGTATAAAATGAATTGTTGTTTTCACTTTTAGCTCTCCCGTTCCGTAGGGGGTAATCTATTTACCCCAAACGAGAGTTTTATGTGATATTTTCTCAGTTGGTTTTAACTTCAATTACTTAATATTAGAGGTAACTCTATAAAAAACTAATCGGTAATCGATCAAGACTTTAAATAATATCAGGTCTATTAAATTCCATTACAAAACAAGCTGCGAATTTGGTCGCGAAAAGTGCATTTTAAGAGCTACAATAATATGTTTTTGGATTACTCCTGATAACCATATTATTTGTACCATATTTTTTACCGTCTTGCATAACTTAATGATTGATTGCTGGGCTAAAAAGGGCAATGTTTGGTTTAAATTAAAATGGTAGGTAGAAACTGAGTTGTACTACAACAGGCTAAATAGCATTGAGGCACTGTCGTTCCGCGATACACAGAGAACGCTGGTTACCCCCATCAGGGGCCTAAGTGATTTTTACCTTCAGGTATCTAAATTTGGATCAATCACAACTATTTTACCTTAGATGATAAATTATACAAAAAACATAATGGTCTCTCAATGAGTAATCCCACATCTCTTTGTTTGCTGAAATTTTTGTGAATTCCTATGAAAACAAACTATTCGATTGTGGACTTTCACTATAATCCAATGTCTTTGTATGGTAACTATACCAAACAAAGATGATGACATTATTGTAATTTGGTCAGGTAGCATCATACAATTAGACAATTTTCTTACAGTCATTGCTTGCATTCTTCAAAATGTAAAATTTACACTGAAACGTATTTAAACTTTTTAGACTTCAATATCAATTTAGATAAGTGTGATTTTAATATTTATAGAACTCCTTTACACACTACCTGTGTTATACTATCTATCTCACTTTATCCATTGTTCCATAAACTCGCCTTCTTCAACTCAATGATACGTCGGGCTATTCATTTCCCTTTAAGCAGTGATATTTATACAAAAAATATTTACATTACAAAAAATAGCCCTAAACAATGAATATGAACCTGAATTGATTAACCGCTTTTTAATAAGAAACAAGCAAACCTTCGTAATAATTACATTTAAAGTGGAAATAATAATAACTTATTAAATACAGGCGATATCTCGCATATTACTAGATCACATTTCTACACTGATTCCTAGTTAAAGAAATCAATTAATAACAAAGATGTTTCTAATAAATTTGAAAAAAAGGGATGCACACATCTCAATGTAATGAGTGTGACGCACAGACGGTAGGTACGACTACTCGAATTTTAAAACTAGAATAAGCCAACATGAACTCTGTTCATGAATTAATAATTCAGATTAAGATTGCTAGTGCATGACACGGATGTGTCAAAACCAAAAGCAGAAAATTAAAAAATAAGTAAAAAAAAGTACACATGAAACAAACTCTTCAGAACAAAATGCCTAGAAATCGTTACGTAATTACTGCCCAATTAACACAAAAAATTATACTAATAAAACTAAACAAAAAATATGAAAACGTTAATTTCATGGACGGAAATATAAAAAGGGTTACGGTCGCAACTGAGACTCGAACCCAGGATCTTGTTTTGTCTTTCCGGGACAAACGCTTTACGCTTTCCAACTCGGCTATTGTGGCCTCTTTTTTTTAGGTCATTTTTGTCAATCTCATATTTCAAATTCAGGATAAGAATATTATCTTCGAAAATTTTCCCTGCGTTTTGACCACTACTTTTTTAAATGATCTAAAGAATTAAAGATCTAAAGAATTTTTATTTTTTACATGATCTCCTTGGAAAATAATTTTCGATTTTAAAAATAATTAGGAGGCCTTGAGAAAAATAATTTTCCTCCGGGCCTACGTCATCTTTGGGGATGCTGTGTGGAGGGTTTTTTTTTTAGGAAAAGAAGGGAAGGAGAGTTCTGGGAAGGAAAAAGGTTTAAGGGGTGGGTAGGAATCTGGGGTTCAGTGTGTCCTGGTCATCCGCCTCCAAGACCTAGACAAACTTCACCCCATGAACCCGGGCACCCCTGCTAAATCACCAAACATAGCGAACCACTTGGGATGACCTATGGCAGAGGTGTTGGTTATCCAATAAAGGTTCCCGGGACGGCGGTACCCATTCCCGCCTCCCAAATTGAAATGTAACCTAGATAATGTCTTGGATAAACATAAACGATTTTACTTATTGGGAAATCTATTTACCTTTTTCTAAAAGTGTAAATAAATAATCAATTTTTATTGGAATAATTCTAGTTATAAAAACTTTTGAAGGTTGTACCCATCAAAATGTCATCAAAGAAAAAGTTAATACTAAAAAAATAGGATTGGGTTGAGATGTTGGTCCCGGTAAGACAAGAGATCCCGTGTTCGTGTCTGTTGCGATTGTTACCTTTTTAATTTTCTGTTTCTTGTACTTTTCCATGTTATCGTTTAGATTTAAAAGTTTTATCTTTTTCTTAAATGATATTTAAAAGTTATTTAAATAAAAATATTTAAAAAATTATTACAATCAAAAGTCGTGAGTTTTGAAGAAGAATTATGCTTTAGTATAAACTAATCTAGAATAAAGCCTTACAATCATGGGGTAGTTAATATATGCGTGAACACGACCCCAATACTACCCTCAACATACTGTTATGCCGGTAGTTATTTATCGCAGCGAAACCTTCCCGGTATCGTGAATTAGTAATCAAGCGCGGTCGTTGATATGTGCGGAACAAGGTAGGCCTAGGCCGGTAATGTGATTGACTTGGGCCCACTGTTATTGGCGTGAGAAATTGAATTTGACTCTACACTATTCAACAGAATAGAGTACGCCAACGCAAAATTCAAACAGAGGACGCAGGAAATTAATTTGAGATATCTCGGAAGATTGTGATGTCTAATTTCAAACACATTCTTCTCAGGCAATAATTAATAATTTTTGCATATCAACAATCAGCACCGTTAATGCAACTTTTCTAATTTCCTTTCCAGATACATTCGTTATTTATCAGTACTGGGATCAGTACTCCTGTAATACAATACGCTTATTTAACCTTTTTGTCCCGGAAAGAAAAAAATCACACATGATCCGAAGGGGTGTCACTCGGGGACCCCAATTTTTTTTGCTTGTTAAAGGGTGTTAATGACATAATTTTTTGTAATTTGTTTTGATAATAATTAGAGGAAAGTATATTCGTTGTATTTCAGTAGTCATTTTCAAAATCGTTTGATAAATAAAGTCTTAATTAATATTCTAATGAATTTAGACCACAACGTTAATTTTTCCATATGAAACAGAGAAGGCGGGCCGACAACCAACATACCTTTATGTTTCCGAATGTTGACTGGCGATTGTCGCGTAGCGGAAACGATCCAGACCGAATGATCTTTGACCGGCAAGCGAACATTATAGCATTGTAAAAAGGTTAAACGAGATGCGCAGTGTAAACAAACGGGATCTAGGCCTTTCCACTAACAACTTAGAAATTACTTGCTATCGCTTAGAATCGTCCCGATACTTCCAGCAGATGGGTACGGGGTAACGTCCGAACAGAAAGGAAGGAGGGCGGGCGATTCTAGACCGGAATTTGATAGAAATTATTTAATATTTAGAAAAGTAGTAATGCGATAATAATTTTTTTAATGCAGATCGTTAACAAAATATTTTTTATAGGATTACTCAAATTATTGAGTATGTGGCTTAAAAAACAACTTAGATACAGCGTAAAACTCTCGTTAGTGTAAGTGCGTTCCCCTAGTCCGGTACGGAAGTGTTAAAGACTTAAGATTCTTTGAATCACAGTGACTGTTTATCGACGTATAAGTAATTTATAAATTTATTTCGGAGAACTAACGTCCTTTCAAACTAATATTTACTCTGCACACCTACCTTTGGTTAATTAATAAATAAATGAAAGAAAGTTGACGTACACACGTAATGAAATAAAATGATATAAAGTTAAATTAACGATAGCAAGGCCAATCGTTTTCTGAACCAATGCTGCGCGCCCACAACATTAGATATTATGGAAAGTTTAATTATAATCATTCTCCAAACAATTATTGTTTGCAGCTTGACGTGGGTAGAGTTATAAACTACCAAGTCGTGATATGCTATAGCTGGTTAATGTTCAAACAATACCGACCATCAATAGTGGGCTCCCCCAATAATTGGTTTTACTTATTGAAATTCGTAACATAAGAAGGAAGGTTGCGCTGCCACTGAGAGCTCTGTTGGAAATCGTAATTGTAATCTCGATGAAAAATCTAGGAATTTTTTATTGCAGTTCAACTTTTTTTGTTACTACCGCACAAGAGGTTCAAAAACTTGGAGCCGGTAGATCTGAAGCCTTCCTAATTTGCGGTGAGACTGTAAGGATTGATGGGGGGAAGGAAATGGGGAAAAGGACGGTTAGAAAGTAGGTACCTAGCAATTCAGATCTGACCATTAAAAAAATCATAACAAGCGTCAGCAAAATGCTGATGATATCCGCCAAGTGAATGCCTGTAGATGCAATGGTAACTTCAACAGAATTAAGCACTTCAGCCAAGTCATGACGATAGAATAAATATAAAATTATTTTTGTGTCATGACAGTGATTTGTGGCGATACATTATCCCTATCTTTTGTGAAATCGTGCGATATTTAAATGATAAAAATGACAAATTTTCAAAATTATTAGACAATTTTTTTTTCGTTAATGATATCATGTACAGAGCATCCCCAAAGTCGACGTCTTTGTGCCCTGTTAGAAAATATTTCTCCTTTACTTCTGGGAACGATTCCTGTAGTCTCGTAAAAATCGTCCTTCTTATTTAGAAATATGATCTAAACAGTGCCAGAAAGAGAAACATCACGCTTTATTATGACATCTAATAGTTAAAAACAAAATAATTAAAATGTTCACCTTTATGAAACCAAAACTCGTTTCAACAAAAATGTATGAAACTTTGGGAATTATTTTACGAAACAGTAATAAAAAATAGCAGACCTAACATTAATAATTCATTTCTAAAGTAAAGCTTATGTTTTTTATTTTTTTTCGTTCAGTAATTTTAATTCGAAAAAACGTAATGTGAGCCATTACTTAGCCTTTGTTTGTATGTTTGCATTAAAAAAATTTATATATAAAAAGAATTACCTATACGTATATTTTTAAAATTTCAACACCTTTCAAAGACAGTTGATAATTTTCTGATCAATTCAGAAATAATATATTTATTTGGATTTTATAGAAGCACACAAAGAAAATATTACTACCATCTGAAAGAATACGCTCGTGGCGTGAGGGTTAGGCCTCAATTTATGTTTTAATTCATAAAATATAGGCATGCAACTTCCGCTTCAGCAATTCGTCTTTTAAATATGTTCAATCAATTAATTACCATTTGGCTTCGTGAACCTGGAGTAAACATGAAATTTTAAAATTCCTTGAAAGCTTTATCTATCCAAAAATCGATTACTGTTTTGTGAAAATTATGAAAATAATACCTTAACGAGTAGGGATAAAAGCTTGAAATCGGCAAAGCGTGAAGAGCTATCAATGTGCTTCATTATTATTTCACGTTATTCGACAATAGGCCGTAAAAACACAAAAAGGCGCAGGACACTAGTGAAATATTGGCGGAAATAGCTGCATTTTGATCCTGGGATTAGCCAAACCACATGCTGTGGCCGAACTGAAAAGGATTACTGGAACTTATTGGATACGTTCGATATCAAAATAACCATCAAACATACTGTTGTTTGTGCTGTGTTACTTTGTTCGGCGTGATTTTTTTACGTTTAATAAATTGAAATATGCTTTGAATTTAAGTGCCATTTTAGAAAAATTGATACTGATTTTGAGAATAATAATTCAGACAGGAGATTTATACAGAAAATATAAATAATTGTCTTTTTTTAATTTTAATTATAATACCCCGTGATTATTCACGTTTGTTTGCCTTTTGTGTTATGTTTCCGATGCTCGTCAGAGAGTTCCTCGATTTCGGAAACTTGACGGATGGCACGGTGGGGTAAGACTCTCGACTAGCGATTCGGAAGTCGCGGATTCAAATCCCGACTTGAGCAAATAAATTTTATTTGATTAATTTTTGTTATTTCACAATGTAGTCATTTTAACAAAATGTATGAAGTATTTGCGGCACTTTTCAGTGTGGTAAATATTTAGTATTGCCCTGGTGTAAGACAACCAATCAGAATTGAAACGTTGCTTGAAATGGCTTTAGCCATGTTTGATATCCAGTTATGATTAGCGAGATAATATTCCACCTCCCTCGCCCATCTTCTTCCACTCATCACTCCCTTCAGCCTCTCAACCTACCTCAATTGGGGGGTGCGAAGGCCTCATTGGCTCTAGAAGGACGCGGGATTGAATCCCGGCGCGGAAAATAAATTTCATTGATTAATTTGTGTTATTTCACAATAAATTATTTTAAAATAATATGTCTTGTATTTGCGGCACGTTCCAAAGTGGAAGATAATCTCAGTATCGCCCTGGTGTAAGACAACCATTCAGTATAGAAACATTGCTTGAAATGGCTTTAACCGTTTTTGGTGACCAGATCTGAATAGTTGGTTATCTCCTCAGCTCATTTCACTTCCCACAATCTTCAGCCGCACAACATACCCCAAATGGTGATGCCATAGTCTCACTGGCTCCAAACCGGAGCAGCACGGACTCTTGCGCGGTATTCATATAAAAAATAATAAAAAAAGATGATTGAGAGCAGTTGAGACTCTTGTGTGGTATTCAAACAAAAAAGGCATAAACAGAAATGCTGATCGAATTCTGATCCCTGTTTTGATTTGATCGTGTAAATATGAACATTGATGAAATCGAAAGAATTGTTTTTTTGTAAACATTATCGAAATTATGGCATTCGACCAGATTTTAAATCAACCGTTCAATCGATTCTGCCAATCACCTCGCAATCCTATCTCCACCGCGTATTGTAACCAAAGAATGCAGTGATTGGATTATAACTAGCGGATATATTAATTAATTTCGAAAAGGTAGGTAAAATTACTTTTTTACAATTTACTTTAAATTTTGGAAAATGCATAGCGTACCATCGCGTAGCACTAAATAAATAGCATTATTTTCTAAACAATATTGACATTGATACCAAATTTTGTGTTATAAACTACACTCTCTGACAGTCATAAACTTGTAGATTTATTGCTTCTACACAAAATTATATATGCATCAGTTGGTACATCAAACAGTTTACCCCAAATTAACATCAATACACCAATTTGACTGAACAACCTTAAAACATTACTGTCGCAACCGAATGCCACGACACGAGAGTGTGGACTGTAAATGATTTTTGTAGACGAAGAGACCATGTATCGTGTTTTGAAGCAAGATCGAAGGAGAATCGGTTTTGGAAGGAAATCTCCTACCTTTGACGGCTTCTGAAGGCTGCTCAGGGTCGTTTCTGGTATCACATATATATTGCACAACATAGGTTTTTAAACACGACACTATTATTTTATAAAAAGAAACGAAACTGCGATTATTTGCGATATTTTGCCGAGAGCTAGTTGTGACCCATATCACTTTCGAAATGCAAATATTACCAAGTGAGTAATGCACACTTGGGTGGCAATATTGTTCAACGTGTAGGTAAGCACATCCTCTTCCTTTCCTGGTGGAGACTTTGAGGAAAGGAAGAAGAGAATGGATTACACAATGGAAGGACTAGGGGAATATGGATCAAGTTTTTCTTAAAAACTGTTTCAGAACCAAACATTCCGCCGACCTTGAGATAATATGATATTTTCTCAACAACTATACACGAAAGAAAGCAACGAAAGCAAAATAACTAATTAACCTAGGGATTGAACAAGACAAAAAAAATTTAAAATTATTTAATCGATGGGTAGCCTATACAATTTGACCACGGGCCGCTTAAAAATGCCCTGAGGGGTTCTTACAGTAGCGACACGAACCATTCCATCGGCGCCGGGGAATAATTCAACCACCCTCCCGACAGGCCATCGCATTGGGGTTGCTTGCGAATCATCTATCATGACTAGATCGTCAATTTTCAAATTAGGAGTTGACGTCGCCCACTTGTTTCGTTGCTGAAGAGTATGTAGATATTCTTTCCGCCAGCGATTCCAAAAATGTTGGGACATCTGTTTCAATAGTTGACAACGCGATAAACGATTCATTGGTACATCCACAAAATTTTCTTCAACAACAGAAACAAAAGGAGCCCCAATTAAAAAATGTGCAGGAGTTAACGGGTTCAATTCGGATGGATCCGACGACAGTGCTCCAATTGGTCGCGAATTTAAAATGGCTTCGATACGAGTCAGAACAGTAGTTAATTTTTCAAAGGTGAGGATTTGATCTCCCACAACCCTCTTCAAATGGTGTTTAGTTGACTTAATACCAGCCTCCGACACTCCATTGAAATGGGGTGCGGAGGGCGGAGAAAAATGCCAAGTAATTGGACGAGCGACAGTTGCGTCAACAAGTTTGTCAGTGTTTTCAAATTCACGTATGAATTTAGAAAGGCCAGTATGATATCTGTTAGTTCCAGTAAAATTGGTGGCGCAATCGCTATAGATATTTTGGCATATACCGCGTCTAGAGATGAATCTATCTAATGCTGCCACAAACGCTTCAGTAGATAAATCTGAAACTAATTCAAGATGAACGGCTTTGGTCGATAAACAAACGTAAAGACATAAATAGGCCTTATAAGTTTTTGCGCCGCGACGTCTACTTTCACGCACCAAAAAAGGACCTCCGTAATCTGTTCCGACATTTAAAAATGGACGACCTTCTCGAAAACGGGAAGCGGGTAAGTTACCCATCAACGGGAAACTACCACGCGGGTTATTTTTAAAACAAGAAATGCATTTACTCAATCGGTGTCGAATTACGTTCCTAGCCGAAATTATCCAATATTTTAATGATATTATGGATTGGAGTGCACGACGACCTGGATGAAGGTACATGCTATGGTAATAATCAATTATTAAAGTTGTCAAATGACATTGCTTCGGTAAAATAATAGGATGTCGAGCATTTTCTGAAATCTGTGCAAGGCGAATTCGACCACCGACTCTCAAAACACCATTTGCGTCAATAAATGGAGCGAGTTTTTGAAGCTGCGTTGAGCACATACAATGGGAAGAGATATTGTTCATATCTTGTTGAAAATAAATTGCTTGAACAAGCTTAATGCAACATTGCAAGACTAAATTATTTTCTTTTAACGAAAGTGGGGATAAACCATTGAAATTGATAACCGATTCCGAACGTAATCTATTGATAAATCGACGGCACCAACATATAAAACGCAGTAATTTCGATAATGATGAAAATTTCAATAAAAACTCTTCGTCCGACGTTGACACATTCGTCGATAGAGAAATTAAATTTTTCGACTTATACTCTGGTAACTGGTCCACGGAGATATTTGGAGGCCTAACAAATAACCATTCCTCCAAAGGTGTTGATATAAAGTTAGGTCCTTTCCACCATAACGAAGCGCCAGCGATTTCACTGGGAAAAACTCCTCGCGAACCCAAGTCAGCAGGATTTTCTTGCGATGAAATGTGATACCAATGTTCATAAGGTATATTTTGTATTATTGTTTCAACACGATTTGCGATAAAAGTTTGCAATAGAAAAGAAGGTGCCTTCAACCATGCCAATACAATAGTTGAATCGGTGAACGCGACAGTCTTTTCAATTTCCAGTCGCGGGATCGATGTTATCTTTACGGGGGCAACACGGGATTTTGCTAATAAAATATGGCTGGATATTTCGGTGTTATTAATCACTACCAAATAAACAATTCCACAATATCCTCTTTCCGAGACGTCCGCAAACCCAACAAGTATGCACCGACTGGTCGGAGAAGTTGCGACATATCGACCAATTTTCAAATTGGCAAGTGATGGAAGCTCTTTTATATATTTCTTCCATTTCAAATTCATGTCCGAAGGGATTTCTTCGTCCCATCCAATTTGAATTTTCCATAAGTTTTGCATGTAGCATTTAGCAATAAAAACGACAGGATTAATAAAACCTAATGGATCACATAGACGCGCAATTGTCGATAAAATTATACGTTTGGTACAGTGGTCACTCAAAACATTATGAATTTTATATGTAAATTGATCAAGCGACGGTATCCATTGAATACCTAAAATATTAAGGTTTTTCTTGTCAGTATCCGACTCAAAACTTAAGGGTACTTCCCGATAGCTGACAGGAATGTCTTCCAGTATTTCAGGATGGTTACTAGACCATTTTCTCAATTCAAAACAACCTTTTTGAAGTAATGCAATTAATTCCATTATACAATGTCGAGCGCTTTCCAAAGTTTGCGCACCACTGATAATATTATCTACGTAAGTATCTTCAATCAATGTCCTAGCAGCCGTTGGAAAATTCAATTTTCCATCATTGGCCAATTTATGAAGTGTGCGAATCGATAAGTATGGTGCGCATGACGTGCCATATGTTACTGTTTGTAATTCAAATTCCTTTACAGGATGATCCGATGATTCCCTCCACAAAATATGTTGATAACGGCGAGATTTCTCATCCACAAGTATTTGCCTATACATTTGACGGATGTCAGCTGTAAAAACAACTTTGTGTATTCGAAAATTACACATTAATTCGACAATGTCTCTTTGTAATTTGGGACCGACCAAAAGTATGTCGTTCAATGACTTACCCGAAGACGATTTGGTACTGGCATCAAAAACGACCCTTAAACGAGTTGTAGAACTGGTTTCTTTGATTATTCCATGATGGGGTATGAAATAATTACCAATAATTGGCGATTGAGGTGGCACTTCCATCATGTGCCCTAATATTGAGTATTCTCTCATGAACGAAATATATTGGGATTTGAGATCAGAATCTCTATTCAGTCTCCTTTCTAAATGCTTGAAGCGTGACAACGCTATGTCATATGACTTTCCCAATTTTTCCGGGCTTTCCTTAAATGGCAACGATACGACGTACCTCCCGTCTTGGTTACGGTAGGTACTTTCAGTATATAATTTTTCACAACGAATTTCATCAGGCGATTGAATTTTCTTCAAAAGTGGAACATTTTCAATTTCCCAAAAACATTTATTCATCAATATTTTCCTCCATCGATGTGAAGAATGAATTTATACAATGATTTGATGGTCCAACATTTCCCATCAAAATCCAACCCAATTTAGTTTCTATGGCTATGGGCTCATTTTCTTTGCCCATCACTTTTCCTGAGCATAATAATGACGCAAAAATATCACTTCCAAGCAGTATGTCAATGGCTGATGGTATGTAAAATGTTGGATCTCCCAATTTGAGACCTACGATGTGTTCCCAATGATGATCGACGATACGATTTGATGGCATATTCGAACAAATGTTATTTAAAACAACGAAATCTGTCAAAATACCAGATTCCTTCGAATCGACAGGACGAAATTGTGTTTTTATTAATCCGTTAGAATTAATTGTAGGAGTATTTCCAATACCTATCACGGTGAGTGGTTTTTTCTTAAAACGAGTAAAACCCAATTTTTTGACACAATTTTCCGATATGAAGTTTCCCTGACTGGCGCTATCCAGCATAACACGCATCTTCTGGAACACTCCATTTTTATCTAAAACTTCCACATAAGCTGTAGACAAAAGAACCGTTTTGTTGGTTTTATTGTAGAATGTTGTCAACGCCAAAGGCTCCGACGAGTTTTCTTGCTGGTCTGAATTTTCCACGATTTTTTTTGGAAAATGTAATAATGTGTGATGTCTTGATTTACATTCTCTGCAGGTGAAACGCAACTGACAATTTTTTTGCGTTGTGGTTTCCTTGCACTAAACAATTGAGACATAAATTATTTTCCTTTGCACACAAGTACCTATCCTTTGGAGTAAGGCGTAAGAATTTTTCACACTTGTGCAGTGAGTGTGGTGATTTACAAAGAATACACTTGATTTCAATGTTTGATACAAACGCATTAATATTATTGCTTGATCGATGTTTCGCATTATACGATTTAGATTGACCTTTATGAGCCTGTAACTGGTTTTCAGGAAAAACTCCAAGTGCCGTTTCTTTTGCTAAGCACTGTCCATCTAAGTACTTCAACAAGTGATCAAACGTTGGAATATTCTCCGAACTGTGTTGAATTTCAAAATCAATACGTAATTCTTTTGTTAATTTACGCAATACAGTATGTAGCAAAAGAAAGCTCCATTGTCGAACTGGGAAATTTAAAGCTTCTAACGCAGCAAAATTTTCTTTCAAAATTGAAATAAATTGCCGAAGATTATCCTGAGCTTTTACAGGTTGAATCGATAGAATTAATTCAACATGTCTATCAGCGATCAAGCGTATGTTTTCATATCTTTCTTTTAAAAGATTGTATGCAACAAAATAATTCTCTTCAGAAATCGGTAAATGTTTAACGTGTGTCAATGCCTCACCTGATAGACTACTTAACAAATAATGCATTTTTTGAACAGAATTTAAAGCATTATTAGAATCGATCAACGAATTAAAGGTATTTATGTAATTTGTCCAATCTGTCGATATTCCAGAAAAAATAATCAATTTTAATTTTGGCAACGAAACATCATTATTGGCCATTAAATGATCCGATTCATTTTTCGAAACTTCCGGAAATAATTGAGAATAATATGATTGAATCTCGTAATACATGTTTTGGATTTCAGTATACTTTTCCTGTAATACTTGAATTTCCGCTTCATCCTTCTTATTTGATTCAATTGAAATATGTGAAGCGACAAAATTTTCTCTAATGTTAGATATATCGGCAAAACGAGCTTTGAAAATATATTTGTCAATAGAATTTGATGATGTTACGGCTTTGATAGCCGACGAACGAACACTTTCCATATCTAATAGCGCCAATTTGTATTTAATATTAATTGCTGCCATTATGAATATTTTTTTAACCAAACAGAATAATAACACTAACTAAAATGTCAACGCAACTTGTAAACAAAATGTTTGCTGTGATAACAGCTGTCAAATGCGACAACAATCCACGATTTGCTTTACCGACGCGACACGACAATGCGTGTAGGTACACTAACTACCTACCACGTAGCGGCACTTAGCGGCACGTAGCGGCACGTAGTGGCACGTAGCGGCACGTAGCGGCACGTAGCGGCACGTAGCGGCACGTAGCGGCACGTAGCGGCACGTAGCGGCGATACGTAAAGTACCCCACTATCTACGATTTCAAAATGTTAAGCCGCCCAAGGACTCAAAATAACACCAATTTAAATTTAATCAATATTCACGATTGAATGTGTAATTCTGAAACAGTTCTATAAAAAACCGGAAAAAGGTCAACGAATGGAATGATCTGTACTTCAAAACACAATGTCTAACAAACAACATTTATCCGGCTCGAAGGACCAAAATATGTCGCAGCCGAATGCCACGACACGAGAGTGTGGACTGTAAATCCTTTTTGTAGACGAAGAGACCATGTATCGTGTTTTGAAGCAAGATCGAAGGAGAATCGGTTTTGGAAGGAAATCTCCTACCTTTGACGGCTTCTGAAGGCTGCTCAGGGTCGTTTCTGGTACCACATATATACTGCACAACATAGGTTTTTAAACACGACACTATTATTTTATAAAAAGAAACGAAACTGCGATTATTTGCGATATTTTGCCGAGAGCTAGTTGTGACCCATATCACTTTCGAAATGCAACTATTACCAAGTGAGTAATGCACACTTGGGTGGCAATATTGTTCAACGTGTAGGTAAGCACATCTTCTTCCTTTCCTGGTGGAGACTTTGAGGAAAGGAAGAAGAGAATGGATTACACAATGGAAGGACTAGGGGAATATGGATCAAGTTTTTCTTAAAAACTGTTTCAGAACCAAACAATTACTAAAGTTAAATTTTACCGACTGGTATCCCTGAAAATCGCTCTCCGGTCTAGTGCATGATATTGCGAATTCCGGTTTCCGCGTCCGCTCAGTTCGGCTGTTTTACATTCCCTCTCGTGGCACCCTCGAGTTGGTACGATTTTAATTTTGTGTCAAGTTTATTATAAAATATAACGTAACTTGTAAATAAAATTGAGCCGCATAATCAAGAGTTTTTTTATTGGAAAATTTCCCCTACACACGCATCTCAGTTAGTGCTCGGAAAGGTTGTAAGCTGCAAATCCAAATCAGGATAAAATTACATAATTCACCACCTTTCCAAACTTAGGAAAATCATGAAGGAGGATCAAATAAATTTTCTATATTAAAGCCTACCACACAAAAACAGGATATTTCCCCCCCCCCCCCATACCGCGAACATTTAAGAAATTATAACACTAAACACTGTACTAATAATGAAATAGAAGTATTAAAAACTCATCAAAATACTTAAAAAATAATGTTTTGCCTACTGATATTATGATGAATTTTTAAAGAAATCAAGCATTATTGTCCCTTCCAAAACAGGTCCCATTAGCGCAGGTGCCAATAATAAATTGTTTAGGGACCAGTTTGTATTCAACTTTTTACCCATTCTTCTTGTCGTTTACTTTTGCATAATTAGCCAATTATTTACTTAACCATTTTGAAAATTATTACGTTAATACGATTTTTTTATAATTTTGAAATTACTACGTATTTAAACATCCTTGTATTTACGTTTTTGGTCATCATGCCTATTGCATATACTGATTATTATTTTTTTTTATTATTTAAAATTATGGATTATAATTGATTTTTTACGGGTTTGAAACATGCTGTTAGTAGGCAATGAATTAGTAAGTCCTGCATTCGTTTACATAAAACAAACACATCAAAACCCCTCTGACGTTATTCGACCCCAATCGAAGTGACACTGCGGAACCTTGTGCGGTAATTGCAAAGATATTGACATACAAAAAATATATTATGATGGCCGCCCTACCATTGGCGGACTACTACCTAATAGGAATAGTTTGAATACGGAAAAAAATTGTTCATTTAGTTGATCTTTTGAAGGTGTGCATTGGTTAACAATATCAGCGACGTCAAACGCCGTACATGGTCACACCCAGTAAAAACTGTGGATAGCACATCTCTTTGTAATTGACTTCTACTCTGACATCATCTGACTTAATCACAATGAGCTCTTTAACAATTCAATTTAAACTTTTCATGTACGAGGATGCTGTATACAGGTTTTTTCAGGGAAAGGAAGGAGAAAAAGTTCTGGGAAGGAAAAAGGTATAAGGGGTGGGTTGGAATCTAAGGGTCAGTGTATCAAGGGATGCCGGATGTACGAAACCTTTCCTCTCAATGCGGTGCAAAGCGATGGATCGAGAGAGTCCGACAAAAAAGGTTAAAAGGTCTCCCGATCCGGTTCGCCACGCAGTAGATCGGCAGACGCATCCGCCGCCAAGAACCGGACAAACTTCACTCCATGAACCCGGATCACCAAACGTAGTGAACTTGGGATGACCTACGGCAGGGGTGTTGGGTACCCTGTAAATGGTTGCAAACCCGCCTCCAAAATACTAACAATCATAATATGTTTCAAAAACAACTAAATTCTGGTATTTCAGTCAGACGATGAAAATCGTAAAAATATCAGGATATCTTCATTGATTCATTTGATTAACTTAAAAAATAGTTAGCTTTGACCTTGTAATATTGTAAAAAAAAACCCTCTTTTTTACTTTATCAAGCTTTAGAGTTCATCTGAGCATATATGTGTCACGTGGCATCATCACCACACGAATAAGATAGGAGTCACATAATGTTATGACGCGGTTACAAATATATTGGGCCCATGTAATGTGAAATGAACCCCTCGTAAGCAACCATGTCATCACAAACACCGTCGGGCCAAAATCGATTTGAAGGCATTTCCACTTTGAAGAACCTACCTGACTGCCTGAAGCAATTTATAGCATCATATCCTGGTGAACTAAACCTACCTCATAACCTTTGTTTAAGATTTCACTGGAGTAACCATTACAACAGTGGATAGATTTTTTTGACGTGATAACGTCTAATAAATCGATGAACGCCGGCAGCACTCATAAAACAGTATGACTCATTGTCACGTTGTCACGTTTCGCCTGAGTCGAGCTGCAAGCCAGAGCGCGGAACAAGCGTTCGGCTTGTGATGCATCTATCTCTCTTCTACTCCATCGTTATTTTTTGACGTGATAACATCTTATAAATTGATGAACGCCGGCAGCACTCATGAAAAAATATGACACATTGTCACGTTATCACGTTCCGCCTGAGCCGAGCATGCAAGCCAGAGCGCGGAACAACCGTTCAGCTTGTGGCGCATCTATCTCTCTTCTACTTCACCATTATTTTATGACGTTATCACGTAAAATTATCGCCTGTAAACCGACTTTACAGACAACCAAATTTTTTAAGTATATTGTAAAAAGCAATTTTTGCTAGGTGAAAATTTTTTTGCACCGTTCTCATTTGAAACTCGATGAAACGAAAAATAACGACACTAAAAAGAGATATATACACGTACATCTGTGACTAATCAGTGTTCTCTTTGTGCGGTTATATGTACCTAGTACCGGTGCGGTACATAATGCGGTGTAGGTAGTGCAGTGCGGTACTATGTACTACTCCTTTGTGCGGTACTATCGACTTCCTTTTTGTGATGCTTCGTAAAATAAAATGTTAAATATTTTTTAAACTTAGTAACCATTATTATAATAAATAAACCCTACAATTTTCCTACTACTGATACTCTGCATTCGTTTCATTCTCTCGAAGTTTACTTTTTGGAGGTTTAAAACCGTTACAGATTCTCTTAGAACGCCATGAAACGTCAGGTATAATTTTAAGTTTTTTAGGTTGCCAGGTTTAGGTTGCCATGAAACGTGAATATTTCTATAGTACTAACACTCTTTAACATTAAATATGGTAAGAATTTATTTCTTAATTTATAAATAAATATTATTGTATTATAGAATAACCGTTATTACAACGTTTTATAACACTCTACACCAAGAGTAGGTATTCCATATTTTTTTTGTTTGTAACACACGTCATATAATTGTATCCTTTACCTAAATACTAGCTTTTATCGTACATACAACATATTTTGTTTTATGTCAGGTTTTATATAAAGTTAGTTTATTATTTAACTACTACACGAGTACACATTTCTTGAGTATTTCTTTTCAATATTATCTTATTCTTCTTCTAATAACAACTGTATCAATTCAGCGATATTCTTTCTGTGCATTTTATAATTTTAATGTAAAAGCCATTTTATGGCCTTTAAATAAATAAGTAATTAAAGATCCACCACTTGAGTTAAAGTGTTAAGAGCATTATATCATTTAACTATTTTTAAGAGACGTTTTTTTGAAAATCACGATTGGCAGCCACCTCTGGTCTGGAGGCCCAAAATACAAAAAAAAACCCATGACTCTGTGCAGAAACGGGTGGTCCGCTTTATGGATTCTCCTAACTTAACAAACGGATTGCAATCTTTGGAGCATAGGCGTCAGGTGGGAATGCTGTGCTTGTTCTAGCGGTATTAAAATGGAAGATGCTCCGAGGAACTAGCGTCATTGATCCCCTCGGCACCAGTGCATAGTCGGAAAACACGCCAAACACGCCAAACACGCCAAACACGCGCCCAACATTTGTACAGGGTTGACATCAGTCACATGAGAACGGGTCGTTTCTACGACAACGATTTGCCGGCCTCTGTGTTTCCTTCCTCCTACAACATGTCTCTTCAAGACCCATGTTCACTCCTTCCTCTCCTCAAAAACACCCTCCACACAGCATCTTCAAAGATGACATAGGCCCTGAGGGAAATTATTTTTCTCAGGGACTCTTGTGTGGAGTTAATGTAATAAAAAATAGTAATTCTGACATTGCAAAAAATTTGAAAAGTAAACTTTCATAATATTACGTCTTTACCATAGTGCTACAAAATATCTTTGTGTCAATTTTATTATATTTCTACTAACGAGTGGAGGGCCAATCTGGTTGTCCTTATGTCTCTAATTTATGTACGGAAGGCATGTCCTCCGCGAACTGACATTCAATATTATCACGGCCTCCCTTGCATTGGTTGAGATTATTGCCGGGAGAACCGTAGTTTCTCTTGGTAAGAGATGAAGGTGCAGGTAAATGGGATTAGAAATCGGGGAAATTGATATTTTTATTAATGACATTTCAGACAAAAAGTAATGTACATTATCCATTTGCCTTTCACATTCGATATGTAATTGATTATTCATTTTTTTGTAGAGAATGTGAAACATTTGTGTTTTTCTTACGTTCTAGAAAAATAGATTTTCTTACGTTAAAACGACGTTGGTATCTCAATAAATCAAATACGCATTTTGTTAATGGTGGATACGCCAGATTTGACAAATCCAATATAAAACACTAGCTTATCGCAAAATATTAGAGGGAAATTACTGTAGCGCTTGCCCTTATCAATTATCCCCCTCCCCCCTCCCCCCTTCCCCCCTCCTGCATTCCATACATTCATTCCTGGTACATTCAGTTTTCAAACAGCTCGCGTACCACCCAAATTTCATAACGCCAGAGCTCACCAGTACTAAAACAAAGAATTATCCAATTTGCTGCAAACGTTCGGAAGTTATGCGCGTTCATTTTTATTTGTATAGGTAGATAGATATTAACTACGATTACCCGTAAATTTATAAACATCTTTTACAGAGCAACGATTTGTTTTCTGACGTTAGCAATAACTCGCTTTTGTTAGCGACAGTAAACGTATAATAAATTAATATTTATAATTTCACAACGCTTACCATTATATACATTACTCGCATATAATGTATCTTTCTATAGAAAAGTTAATTTTACTCTTTCACTAATAGGTGAAAGAATTAATTGGTTTAACACACGCAGTTCCGCATTTATAATATAAGTATAGATATAAATTGGTGAAAAAAAAATTAAAATCGGTCTATTGGTTTATGCGTAAAAGCGTAACAAACAAACACACGCAGTTTCGTATTTATAATATTATTATAGATTTGTCATTTTTTTGGCCCAGACAGGCCAAATGTATTATTTTCTTGCTCAAAAAAAAAGTTCCGCAGAAGTAAATTTCCGCAAATATGGACTTAAAAAATTCACTACTATTTGTTTATCGCTTCAGTGTTGTAGGCATATTTTAATACTGAAGAACAAAAGCTTTACAAATGAAAACTCGTTAAAACCACCGCTTTAAATATTTAACCATACCTATACCTATAGTATAACAGCTACACCTTTTGAAATTGTTTCTCTGCCGAGAATTCAAGGTGTTTAATTACACCCCCAAAAGCCTGAATTTGAAAGCCTGAAATATTTAACGGTTGACCGACGGATCGTGCCGGCAACAAAACCTTAAATCCTGCGTTCCAGAACCTTCACTCGACATTTCAAAAAATTAGGGATAGATCCCAAAATCACCATGAAAACATAAAATCGCAGTGCTGATACATATCACAATAAACCCTCGTTCAAAGCCGGTTTTGCTACTTGTGACAAAATTGAAAAATACTTTATTTATTATTGCACCATTGACAGAGCCTTCAATGTTTTGTGTTTTTCTTTCCAATTTTGATAATTAACCCAACAAAAATCTTAAAATTCTTACAACCTGATTATTATTTGCGAGTTCAATTGTATGTGTGTTTAATTCGTATAACTCCATTTAAATTGTTTAAAGTTTAATTTGAATTATAATAAATTACCATATTATTAAGTTTTGCAAGTATTTAAGTTTAATGTATTAATGTTACAGCTGTTTCGGCTTACAAGGCCTTTTTCAAACTGTGGTTAGACTACTCTGAGACTTCTTATTTATAAGATTCTAAATTTCAATTTTGAACAAGAAAAAAAAGAATAATGGAACAATTATTTTAATATTTTTAAGCCTTCAAGTTACCGAATGTACTTCAAGTAGTCCGGACAGGTTGTTTTACAGAATTTGAAAAAATATATCAAATTTTAAAGATAATAATCAAGTTCTATTCAAGTTATGTTTTTATCCAAGTGTTGTGGAACAACCGGCCGCGATGAAATAATAACGGGACTTGAACAGATCACACACGGAACTTATGATTATTGTTTTTTTTTTTACATTATTCCATGCAGAAGGCTAGGAAAAAAACTGGACCTGTGTCATCTTAAGGTACGCTATGTGGGGAGTCTTTTTAAAGAAAGAGAGGAAGTTTCGGGAAGGAAAAAGGTACGAGTTAAATCTGGGGTCAGTGTGTACAGGTGTAAACCATCCTTTTTTGGGTAGAAGGCGATGGGTTGAGAGTCCGGCAGGAGAGGTCTAGGTTAGGTCTACCCAGACCAATCACCCCCGAAGCGGCCCGCTACGCATTAAACGGGCAAACGCATTCGTAGCCAAGACCTAGACAAACCTCATCCCATGAACAAGGACGCTCCTGCTAAATCACAAAAGTTGCGAACCAATTGCTTCCAACTTGTGAAATATACATGATGAAAAAACACCATTATTATTAGTGCATTAAAGTAATTACCCTGATTGTTTTATCAGCTGAAATGAAATTTAGTTATCAAAACCGTAACCAGGTTGCGTATAAACATTGTTTCGTGGGGTGTTATTGAAAATTCAGTGGTTACATTTGTTACATGTGGTTATTATTTATTTATTTATTTATTTATTTAAACGCCTATAGGGCTTTTACATATAGTGCAGTACATGTGTTTGGAAAAATATAAGAAATAACATAATATAATATAAACATAATATAAATATAAGAAACAAAATAAAGATAACATAAGATATAAGATATACAAAATATAGATAACACCAAATATAATAGTTGACACAAAGCAGGTAACAAAGAATATATGGTAAGTAAATTAATGAGATTGTTATTTTAATTAAAGAGGAAAATACGATAGGATTGTCAATACTTATGTTTGTAATTAGCAAACTTTTTTAAAGTATTTATTACGTGTTTATCGAAACATAGCTACCATAATATTTCGATTAAGGTGCTATATAGTGCATGATATTATTATATTAATTTTAATTGTTCTAATACACTGAGTTTAAATTTTGACATCGATTGATGACGATAAACGTCTATAGAGGAATATTTGTTACCGAGTATATGAAGTCTTTGCAGAGGAGAGTTGACAAAATAATTACTAGCAGAATTTGTTACAAGGTAAATCGCATTAGAGCGAGTATTGCGCGTGGGTATTCTCAAATTAATTTTACTGATTAAATCAAGGGCGTCCAGTCTGCCATTCGAAATATTAAAAAGACAAACTAAATCGTTCGCTACGCGCCTTGACGCTAAATCGCTTATATTAAGTAATTCCATTAAATATACATAATTTAGATCTTCGACAGGTATACCGAGTTTATAATTAATAAATCTTAAGAACTTATGCTGTACTCTTTCAATTCTTAGTTGGTGTGGCTTATATAATGGAGCCCAGATGGTTGAATTGTATTCTAAATTTGATCTCACCAGCCCAGTGTATAGCAATTTAAACGAATTTAGTGATTTAAATTCTTTAACCGTCCACAGGATGAACCCCAGACTTTTTATGGCCTTGTTAGTTATTACATTAATGTGAGGAACAAAAGTTAATTTACTATCAAATATAATACCGAGGTCCTTGATTTGATCTACTCTTTTCAGGAAAATGTTGATGCTATATTGAAAATTAATGGGATTTTTGATTCGCGCAAAAGTAATTGTTTGGCATTTTTCAATATTGAGGAACAGTTCATTAAAGGCGCACCACTCTTGTAACCTCACTAGATTTGATTGTAATATACAGCAGTCGTTAAGATTCGTAATTGTTTTATATATTTTAAGGTCATCCGCAAATAAAAGTATCATAACTCCTTCAAAGATGGTAGTTATGTCATTTATAAATAAGGAAAATAACACTGGGCCCAGATGTGACCCCTGTGGAACTCCGGTGAATATTGAACTGATTTGAAAAGTGTGAATTTAGTTTGACTGATATTTTTCTTTTGTGTAGATAACTTTCAAACCATTTCAAAATATTCCCCGTTATTCCTAAGGATCTTAATTTATGTATGAGAATTTTGTGTGAGACTTTGTCGAAAGCCTTACTAAAGTCGGTGTATACTACGTCAGTTTGAAGATGATTGTGCGTACTATTAAACAATTTTTCCTGATGGATCATGAGATTCGTAAGAGTAGACCTGTTTGCCATGAAACCGTGTTGTAGATGTGATATAACTTGATTAATCTCAGGCGAAAGTTTAGAGAGCAGTGCAGATTCGAATATTTTAGGGATTGTCGACTGAATACATATGGGTCTATAGTTAGATACATCAGATTTATCACCTTTCTTAAAAATAGGAGACACAAAGCTTGTTTTCTACTTTTCCGGAAAGGTGCCAGTTTTTATAGACAAGTTAAAGATTTTAGTAAGAGGATAAGTTAAAACTGATAAGCATTTCGATAAAAAGATTGGAGGAATGTTATCAGGGCCAGCCGATTTAATGCATACAATCCAATAATAATGCATACAATCCATGATATTCGATATTTATTTTACGGTGACCTCAGATCCCTACACAAATTGAAATATGAGTAACAATAATCAACATAACACAAATTAAATGCATCGAAAAATAATTTAATAATTTGGAACCGGGCTGATATCACTCTATCGTAGTTATCCACAGAGTTGTATACCGGATTATCATTTCTTATTTAATTGAAGAAAAATATATTATTAATAAATTCACACTAACATTTTTAGTTCCCCCGGGAATCTATCCGTGACTCCGTTTTTGGTAATAATACGCGATTGCCGGATGATAAAGCAAAACGTTTTACAGATTTTAAATTTTAAAATTTTCGGATGGAAATTCACTCTTTACGAAAACAGAACTAAAATAGCGTTCAATTCCCATGACGGCTTTTCGCCAGCCCGAAACGATGATTAAATAAACCTGGAAGATGTGTTACATTAGATTTTGTGTTGGTGAATTCTCTGCACACAATTTTTATTTTATTTATTAATTTAAAGGCCTTGATGGGCTTTTACATGAAACATTTATAGTACAGTTTTAAATAAAAAAAGATAAACTTGAAAAAAAAAACATCATTTGAATGGGACGTGTAAAGATAAACTTAAGTAAAAATGATGTCTTTTTTCTTTTCATTGTATTTTTCTATTTTTCTGTGTCTTGTTTTATTTCATATTTTTATTTAGATTATAAGTGTTATCTTCTTCTTTAATGATATATTACGTTGATGGGAATAACCTTCAAAAGTTATAAAAACTAGTTTTTCTTATATAAAAAAAATAATGTAATACAAGAGAAGAGAAACTTTTTAAATTGTAGATGGGATAGAAATAATAATTAGTGTAGGTTAGTAAAATAAAATTTATTGGAGAGATGAATACGTGACAAAGTGTAAATAATAAAAAAATAGAAAGAAAAGAGGAACAAGTTTTTACACTTTTTTTTTACGTGAGCTCCACACAGGAGGCCCTGAGGAAAATAATTTCCCTCAGGACCTATGTCATCTTTGGGGACGCTGTGTGGAGGTTTTTTTTAGGGAAAAGGAGGAAAGGAGAGTTCTGGGAAGGAAAAAGGTTTAAGGGGTGAGTAGGAATCTGGGGTTCAGTGTGTCCTGGTCATCCGCCTCCAAGACCTAGACAAACCCCACCCCATGAACCCGGGATATCCCGGAACCTCTGCCATACGTATTGAATAACCAACACCTATGGCAGAGGTGTTGGTTATCCAATGAAGGTTCCCGGGGCGGCGGTACCCATTCCCGCCTCCCAAATTGAACACTTATATAAATAAAAAAATACACAAATATACGCAATAGAACCTTTGCGATGCCCCTTTAATAACAAAATATGCTACACAAAAATATCATTCAGGTATTTCTTAAATAATGTTAAACTTATATTCAATAAGTCGACATTTGAGGCGAATTTGTTTCAGAGAGTGAGAAGGCGAGAAATATGTTCATGTTTGTGGTACTTGGTTCCATTATCATTGCAAAATTATAAAATTTACCTTTTTGCTCAATTGGGTATCTTGAAGATGAGATGCAGGAGCTCACAGCAGTATAATTCAGAGTGGATAATTTTAATAAAAAAAGTAAAGTCATTTATTTTTCTTCTATTTTCTAGGGAATGTAATAAAAGCGTATTTAGGAAAAATGTACGGTAAATGTGCTGAAAAGGTACGTATAAATTGAAGTTTATAAATCGTTAAAATTTTTGCTGTACTCATTCAATATTTTTTATATGAATATGATAACACGGGGGCCACACTATATAATTGTATTCCAGCAAGCTGCAAACTATTGACAAATATACAATTTTTACAACTTTCAATCAATCAAAGTCTTTGATTTTAAGGAATTATGGATGTAGTTATAACACGTAGGGCCGTCTGTATCAACAATTGCTAGAGTTAAAAAAAACTAATGTTATATATCACAAAATTGTGTTTTTAATCAACTCTACCGCCTGTTTGACATCACTTCTAATTTTTGCTTTTATTTTCTGAAATCCTATAGTTATTCTAGAGTTATTTCGCCATATTGACATATTTGACAGTTGCATTGGAGGTACAGTTCGAAAATGAACGCTTCAACTATGATTGTTAATCATGATTAAAATTATAGAAGATAATGATAGTTACGATGAATGTCCAATCAATATGCCTTGTGGCGAAAACCAAAAGTATTTTGACCCCATAAATAATAATAATATTTGTATTTTATTTTATTTTATTTTTTTTTTTATATATTTATTAACGCCCTAGTGGGCTTTTACAAGAAAAGAAGCAAATATATAACTAACAATATTAATTACATGTATTACATAATCAATAAAACAGAATAAATATGAATGCAATTGACTCATTAGGTAAAGAATATTACAACATAAAAAAGAAATGAAATGAAATAGTACAAGTTGTACTTACAAAAAACTAAAACAATTCAGCTTTAAATATTTATACATATTATTAATAATAAGACCTGACATAGAACAAAGTGTAAATAGAACCGCAAAAATATTATAAAGTAAGTATACATTTTACTGGTGAGGTTTTAGATGAGAAAATATTTTATGAGAAAAACAAAAAAATAATAAGTTAATTATTAGCAGATAGAATCGAGATTAATTGATTTTTGAAACATTCAAAACTCTCAATACTAAATATATCTATAGATTCGCAGTATTTATTCGCAAGGTTATGGATTCTTGGAATTGGTGAGTATATAGAGTAATTAGTGTTGATTTTATTGTTGCATTTAAAAATATCTTTACTACGAGTTTGTCTAGCGGGTATGCTAATGCAAATTAGTTCCAACAAATTAGGGCTGTCAATTAAAGATTTTATAATTTTGTATAAAAATAATAAATCAATTAACACTCTTCTATCTGATAATTTAAGAAGTCTGGTTTCAGCGCGCAAGTAATTATAATTTATAAATTCGATTGGAATTTTCATTTTAAAATTGATGTACCGAAGAAATTTGTTTTGAACCTTTTCCAATGATTGAGAATGAACATTGTAGTATGGTGACCATACAGAGGTATGGTATTCTAATCTGCTTCGTACTAGTGAGCAATACAGATGTTTTAATGTTAACATACTTTTAAAATTTGCCCCCATTCTCAAGATAAAACCTAGTATTCTCATTGCATCACTTGTTATTTCATCGATGATATGATGTATATAGCGCCGTTTTTGTGAAAAATCACCTCATGTTAATACTATAGTTATTTGAGACAGTTACGAATTTTCGGCGGGGTATCGCATGTCGAAATGTTGATTGCTATCAGATCCTGTAATGATGCAAAACAAAATACAGCTGGATATTTGACAGTTGTTTTGGTTTTGAAATTTAATTTATAGGTTGGTTGGTTGCACCAAAAAATAATGCGTTGCGTTTTTCACATAATTTTGTGGAATATTCTGCTTTTGAGACTGGCCACACCAACAATCGTCACTTTAGCACATGGCCTTAATAAACCAGCGCGCGGTCCCATTTAACGCTTATTACTTAGGGATAAAATTTAAATTAAGTTCATAATGTAGCTTTCTTTTAACGAATGATGAAAAAACGGCCCTTCATGGCGTTGCGCTAAAATTGACTTTGTCCATCTTTATATATTTTTTTGGAAGAAACTATAAGAGGTTTTTACATCGAAATCCTGTGTGTAGATTTGGAAGTCGGATTTGGTTACCAGCGCCCTGGGACGCTTTATTAGATACAAACACCTCTGCAATAGGTCATCCCAAGTGAGTCGTTATGTTTGGAGTCATATCAGGTGTGCCCGGGGCGTGTGTTCAGGAGGCACAATTTGTCGCGAGGCACGTCAGATCGGGAGAAACTGGCTGAGACTTTTTTAGCTCTCCGAACTCTCTCGGAACATCGCAGCGTTTTGAACCGCACGATTTCCTCTTTTCTGATAAGATAAACATGACGAATGATGACCTTATATTATGTGAAATATATACATATATTTAAACTGTGCCAGACAGCTGTGACATACACAAGTATCTAAAAATAGGCTGGAGGTCCCAATCCACGAAGGCGCCAAATGTTGGGAGAACGCCATCTCTTTTGCCCGCCTTGAGAGCTGCTCTGAATTGTTCCAATGGTTCCTTCCTTACGAAGAAACCAGGTCTCATCCAGAGAGTACAGGGTAATCCATGGTCCAGGGTAAAGCAATGGTCAGTAGAAAACGAGGGTTTAACGCCGCACTCTTGAAACGCACGGCGCTGAAAAAGAAGAAGATGGAGAGATATGTAATTACGAGTGTTGGTCAGAGCGCGCTAACATGTTGATTCGTAGAATAGCAGCGAAAATTGCGAAAAAGCTTAATAAAACACGACTCGTTTAAAATAGAGCAAAAATCTCGTGGAACGTATCTTTAGTATCATTTAAAGAATCATTGCGAATTTTATCACAAATATAACTTGTAAAATAAAAGAAATAGACTTGTTTAAAATAATTTTCGGAGCATACTTTGCGTTTTTTTTCTATCGAGGGAATTTCATATAATTTGCCTTTCGGCGTGGAACGTATCTAGATATTATCTTCAAAAATAACATATATTTTTTTAAGAGCTTAAAAACTTCAAACGATTAAGGGAGATATGTAAGAAATCGGTCGAAACAAGAATAGAAGACCTTTATACATAGAGGCAAATGGATGCAGGATAGAGCGAGGTCGGACGGACAAGCAGAGAGTGGTTGACAAGGCAAGTGCTACTGGAGAACTGACAGGAAAATGGTTTGGGTCGTATTTATAGGGGTTGCAACAATGGCAGCTTCTACCAATGCGATTGGCTCCGGGTACTATTCCTAGAATCGAGTGAAAGCGAAACCGACTGGTCGCTCTCTTTCCTGCTCGCTTACTCCCACTCCGACGATTTATTTAATAAACATTTAACAAAACAACCATTTTACAGATATAATTCAATTCAAATACATTTTTTAATAAACCTGTGGTTGTTTTCAACCGTGCCTTGGGCTCGAATGTTGTCATGTGACATGGTCAAATACATATGTTCAAAACGTCTGTTATAGAATAGAGGTGTGTAAGTTCTACATTTTGCCGGAGGCCTCCGAGGAGTGCTTCGTTTTAAAAGAACTCGAGTTCTAGGAGCGGGTCCCGGGTTCGAGTACTTGGTTGACGGCGCACCGAGGCGGGACGCACGAGATCGGACAAGAACTCGGAGGCGGCCCCGGATAGAGCCCACAGAAGAACTCGAACCCGGGAGCGTATTTCCAAACCCTATACCGATTCAGTCGCCGCAGCGACAATTTACATTTTCAAAATTTAAATACTAAGAAATAAAATTTTTCATTTCGAATATACACGTTGGAAATATTATTTTATCTAGATTTTAGAATAATTTTTGTTTTTGCAAAGTGATAAAAAATCATTAATATAAAGGTATATTTACAAAATATGGGAGTAATATCAAAATATTAATATTTAGAAATAAAATTATTAATTTCTAATGTACACATTGGAAAGATTATTTTATATCGATTTTAGAACAATTTTTGTTTTTGCAAAGTGATAAAAAATAAAAAATACAGAGGAGTATTTAAAATGTTGATTGCCGCTACGGCGACTGAACCGGTGTAGGTTTTAGAAATACGCGATCGGGACCTGCACAGGAACTAGAGTCCGATAGCGGCGACAGCACGCAAGGACCCGGGCGGACTGAGTAGGTACTGGGCGCTGTTGCGGCGCACCGAGGCGGGACGCACGAGTTCGGACAAGAACTCGGAGGCGGCCCCGGACAGAGCCCGCAGAAGAACTCGGACCCGGGACCTGCACAGGAACTAGAGCCTCTCGCCGCTCCCGTCGCGTCGGCCGGTAGGGGCATTCACGTTCTCGGTCCGGCTCCGAGTTCCGCGTTTGTCCGCGAGTCCGCGCTCCGGTCGAGCTTCACATTCGGGTGCGAGTTCGCATGTGTCAAGCGCTGGGAAGAGGCATTCGTTCGAGTTCTCTGGGAGTGGTTGGTTTGAAAAAGGAGTGGGAGTGGGATCCGCTTCCCACAAAGGACTCGAGTTCAAGAATCCGTTCCGGCTGAACCTACTCATCGCTATTATAGAACCCATATTCTTTATATTGTAATTAAAATATATTTATGAATGTTACTGATTTTTTTTCTGTGATAGACTGCTTCCCCCGAGTTACGTTATACAATTTCTAAAGCCTTCAGGCAACATTGAATATTTCCGAATAAAGCGGATAATAAACCCTTCCCCGCCCACGGACAATAATATTTTTATGAACTCGCTTTATGAACTATGGTAAGGACATACTTTGTGAAGAATTCGAAGGCCGTATATTATTTTATGATGTTTTCAAGGGTTTATTTCCAGAATTTCGCATACCTAACTAGCATTAACCCTAAAATTAATTACTGGTCTTGTTAAATTGTTTGGACAAATAATATCGTTAAACAAATTTGCTTTGATTGCCACTTCAGCTAATTAAGAATTTCGGTAACTAAAAGGCTATTTTCCTTTGTGGAAGTCAAAAGGGACGAAATTATTATTTGGTCATCATATTTATACATGGTTTTATGTATTATTGACGGCCTCCGTGAAAGAGGGACTAGAGAGGTCGAAATATTATAAAAATATTAAAATACTTACGACAAGATCTAGAGTGGAAGATACTTGACGGCCGGCGTAGTCCAGCGGTAAGGCTCTTGACTCGCATTTCAAAGGTCGCGGGATCGAATCCCGGCGTGGCAAATAAATTTTGTTTCATAAACTTGTGTTAATATCACAATTTATTTAATTAAAATAATGTATAGTATATTTGCGGCACGTTCCAGAGCGGAAATACTCTCAATATCGCCCTGGTGTAAGACCACCGTTCAGAATTGAAACGTTGCTTGAAATGGCTTTAGCCATGTTTGGTGACCAGATATGAATAGCCAGGTACTTCCAATCTTCCTCTACCCCATCTCCTTCCCCTCCCCACCACTTTTTCAGCCTCACAACACACCCTATAGTCTCACTGGCTGCAGACGGGAGCAGGTGGGACTCTTGTGCGTTATTCATACAGAAAAAAAAATACTTTCAGTATCACCCTGGTGTAAAACCACTCTTCAGAATTGAAACGTTGCTTTAGACGTGTACGGTGACTCTACCTAAATGGGTAGATACTTTCCCAACCTTCCGCTTTCACATCTCTCTCCCTTCCGCATTTATCTTCGGCCTCAAAATACACCCCAATTGGAATGCCATGATTCACTGGCTCCATATGGGAGCAGTTGGGACTTTTTTAAGGGATTTGCATAAAATAATAAAAAAAAATAACATTTTGATTTTTACCTACGGTACCGAACGGTTGGGTTGTTAAGACACTCCTTACAGCATCCCCAAACATAAAGGAAATTACTCTGAGGGAAATTATTTCGCTTATAAAGTGCTAACATGAAGCATGCGATACCTTCGCTATGTACTTTACTCGCTATTTTAAAAATCCATTATGTTGACCTTCGATGAAATTTTGAAGCTATATTTTACAATAATTTCAAAACACGACAGAAAATAACTGCCTTTGATAAAGCCCGGATTAAATGCAAGATATGAAAAAACCAAAATCAAAAGAACAAACTAAATTCACTTAAATGCGTGAAATCTGAAAAGTTCAAAATAGTGACGTTCAATTCGAGTTCTGTTTTTATTTCAGTTAAGTGAAGTAAATGGCCAATAATTTTACATTAACAGAACTTGAATGGAACTTTAGAAAAGGAATTGGGTTTATTATGGTGGCCTATGTGTTGGTTTCCTCAGATCGGCAGCTGGTCCTTTTCAATTGTCGAACTGCGATCGTTTGCACGGAGATGTGTGTATAAATAATTACTCGGATTAACTCGGTCACTTTATATTTACAGTAATTTTATACGAGTTACGGCAAGTCGCGTTACACTAAGGGAGATTGATAACACCCGATAGATCAGGACGTAGACAACAGAATGAAATTGCAGAAATTGAAATTATCTACTCGGCCTATTGCTAGGTCGTGGTGTTACCAACGGTAAAATTAGTTTCTTTGTTGATTATATGGCTGTTTGCCATAGAACCTTTATGTAATTTGAAAATAACGTAAATCTGACTAATCGCTCAAATTTTGTGAAATAACTGGTAACTGGCACCAATTAATTTATTGTTTCTTCTTTCGTATATAGTAAATTCTTTCATATTTAATTTTTGGACTTCATGAAATGATGGTATTGATGGGTACCTACTAAGTATATATACTCAAATTGATTGGTAGATAGAGTTTGGTTTTGTGGGAAGGCGTAATATATTATAGTATTTATTTTTAAAGCCACCCTTTGGCTTTTAACGACCTTCAACCTAAATCTTATATCCCTTTTCCGCAACACAAAACTTTTACTAGTGAGGGTTGCAAATGAAATGACGGTAAAAAAGTCTACATAGAAAGGGGTGGAGAATGAGGGTGAAATGCCGCATCCAAATCAGTTTACTCA
Organism: Glyphotaelius pellucidus; assembly: GCA_936435175.1. Lineage (NCBI taxonomy): Eukaryota > Metazoa > Arthropoda > Insecta > Trichoptera > Limnephilidae > Glyphotaelius > Glyphotaelius pellucidus. The sequence continues at coordinate 26,461,124 of OW386555.1, read as the reverse complement.
TTATTTGGAGTTCAAGAATTGAGTTTAAATGAATTTTGTAATTTCACCACTTACCGAATTAGTAATAAACCAGTTCAGACCCGCAAAAAATGGCATGCAAGTTTTTCAAGTGTATTTCATAAAGTTAACCGGCAGAGAGAAAAGGAGAGAGGGGGAAAGGAGTCCGTGATGGGGGTTGAGGATCGAAGGAGGGTGGAATTTGCAAGAGGGAGAGGTGAAGGCAGAGAAGGTGGAAGAGGTACATGGGAGGGGGAAGGAAACACGGGAGGGGAGAGAGGCGGAGAAGATAGAAAAGGGAAGCGATGGGGATACTGGATGGGAACATGGGCTTTTTTTTTACATGAGCCCCACACAGGAGGCCTTGAGGAAAATAATTTCCCTCAGGGCCTACGTCATCTTTGGGGATGCTGTGTGGTATTTTTTAGGAAAGGAAGAATAGGAGAGTTCTGGGAAAGAAAAGCGTTTAAGGGGTGGGAAGGAATCTGGGGCTCAGTGTGTCTTGGTCATCCGCCTCCAAGGCCTAGACAAACCTCACCCTATAAACCCGGGCACCCCCGCTAAAACACTAAACTTAGCGAACTACTTGGGGTGGTTCGCTACGTTTGGCTACGTCTTTATATTTATAGAAATGAATGTTTTTTTTGTGTGTCCTATATGCAATGTACCATTCATCTGACTACGATGAAGCCTTGGTGATTTGTAGTGTGCGCGCCTGCAAATGTTTCTATGTATAATTTTGAACTCTGGTGTCATAAAATTCGTATAAAAAATTTGCAGTAGGTGGCGCGCGAATTGTTCGAAGTATGCATGTTTTCCATGTAATTTAGCGACCGGGAGGAAAAACAGAAGGGGGAGTTGAATCCCGGAGGGGCGAACGGAAATGAAGACCAAAGGCGGGGAAGAGAAATGCGGGACGGAGGAAGGAGAACTGGTAAAGGGGGGTTTTGTGGGATGAGTGACGTGGGAGAGAAAGGAGATGCTGGAAGGGAAGGGAAACAATTTCTCAATTAAAGTGACATTGCAACACACGCCGGCAACCCGCTGGTTAAATCATAAAATAATGTCGGTATCTATTTTATAGCTTGCCTGATACGATTTATACTTAGTTCGAATTTTGAAAATGAAAAGTCTATTGAGTTTGAATAATTTTACGCATTACGCGAATAAATTACGGGTTCATGCACCGACACCTGATATTAATACGTTTAGTTAAATTTACTTTGGTTAAACCACTTATTATTGGTTGGAAAATGCAAGGTTTATGTTAGCGTAGTCAGTGAGATTATGGTTAGAGCATATAGAGAGAATAAACGAAGAAAAGAATTTAAGAATAAAGGTAAATATTAAAATGACGCAGATGTGTATGGAAAAAGTTGTGGGCGCCCGGGAAAGACTTGAAATGGCGTGAAGGTTAGTTAGTTAGAAATGATTTGAAAATATATGTCTGGTCAGTGGTTGAGTGCGCAACGCGTTTGGGTTCCACCCGGGCGTCTTGTGTTTGATTCCTCGGCTGGCTTAGTCCTCCATCACAACACATGCAACCTTTTCGGCTTTCTGTGGTGGTAGTAGGAGATTTTAAAACATTGTTGGGCTATTCGTAACCCAGGAATGTTTGTCTTTCTTTTAAAAAATAAAAAATAAATATTTTACGCCATGGATTTCATTAAAAATAAGCATAATTTTGGAAAATACAATATATTTAATTATACAAACTAGATGCCCCAAAGCATTTTTGTTACATATTAATTAAAGTATGTAAATATGCCTACAGCGTAAGAAAAATCATAAATAACGACAGTCAAAACCAATCATCGTAAATACATATAATACACTTGTCAAACACAAAAAAAATACTCAGAACGCCCTGAAACAAATGATTCTGTAATGGTTTTTTTTTCAAATATTTTTTAATTTTTTTTTTATGAGTACCGCACAAGAGTCCCAGCTGCTCCCGTCTGGAGCCAGTGAGACTATGGTATCCCCGATTGGGGTATGTTGTGAGGCTGAAGGTAGTGGGGAGGGGATGGAAATGGGGAAGAGGAAGGTAGGAAAGTACTTGGCTATTCAGATCTTGTCACCAAACACGGCTTAAGCCATTTCAAGCAACGTTTTAAATCTGAATGGTGGTCTTACACCAGGGCGATACTGAGAGCATCTTCCACTCTGCAACATGCCGCAAATATACAATATATTATTTTAATTGAAGTAATTGTGAAATAACAGAAATTAATCAAATATAGTTTATTTGCACGCTGGGATTTGATTTCGCGAGGAATGCGAGTCAAGAGCTTTACCGCTAGACTACGCCGGCTAATATTTCTAAGTTTCCGTTTCGAAAACCTGCTTAAAATAAAGTACCATCAATTTTTTTCCTCTTTTTCTCTCTAGAAGACAGGTTTTGGGTTTAGCATTAATGAATTTCGTCAAAGAAAAATTATAAAAATGGTACGTACATCTTTTGGAAAAGTAACAAACATTAGTATTGATTTCTTTCGTAGACCAAGGAACTAAATTTTTTGTTTCATTTTCGAGAATGGTTTAAAACCAATTCTAATGTTATAACTGACTTTCTGAAAAATATATTTGACTGCAGGTGGTACTTTGTTTATTTCTCAAAACAAACACAATTTAACCTTTTCGTCCCGGAAAGAAAAAAATCACACATGATCCGAAGGAGGGTCACTCGGGGACCCCAATTTGTTTTGCTTATTAAAGGGTGTTAGTGACATAATTTTTTGTAATTTGTTTTGGTAATAATTAGAGGAAAGCATATTCATTGTATTTCAGTAGTCATTTTCAAAATCGTTTGATAAATAAAGTCATAATTAATATTCTAACGAATTTAGACCATTACGTATATTTTTCCATAGAAAACAGAGAAGGCGGGCCGATAGCCAACATAAATCCATGTTTCCGAATGTTGACTGGCGATTGGCGCGTAGCGGAAACGATCCAGACCAAATGATCTTTGACCGGCAAGCGAACATTATAGCATTGTAAAAAGAGCAAACAAGATGCGCAGTGTAAATAATCGGGATCTAGTCCTTTCCACTAACAACTCAGAAATTACTTGTTATCGCTTAGAATCGTCCCGATACTTCCAGCGGATGGTTACGGGGTAACGCCCGAACAGAGGGGAAGGGGGGCGGGCTGGATAGATTCTCGACCGGAATTTGATATAAATGAATTAATATTAAGAAAAATAGTAATGCGATATTAATTTTTTTAATGCAGATCGATAACCAAATATTTTTTCTAGGATTACTCAAATTATTTAGTATGTGGTTTAAAAAACAACTTAGATACAGCGTAAAACTCTCGTTAGTGTAAGTGCGTTCCCCTGGTCCGGTACGGAAGTGTTAAAAAATGAATCTTGTACTCAAAGCGAATGATCTTGAGTGTATTGAGTTACATACAGAGACACAACCGAAGTAAGAAATAACTCATTTCACATTATATAAAATATGTTTTTGAATTTTGACCTAGTAGAACAGAATAATATTTTTAAGTGCTATTTTAGCAGGGTATTTTCAGGAATCAACCCTTACTTTTGGATCTCAAATATGCATAAATAATTGGCCCCAGTGCTACAGGCATTTCAGACAACTTTCAAAATGGCCGAATTACGAATTTCGGCGTGAATCCGTTTGAATTTGGAATGAAATTCACCCCTGCAGAAGTAGGCTACTTTACGCAACTTCGAGGGATGAAATTTACCCCTAAAACTTTTTGTTTCATTTCGTAAATAGAACGCAGATCCTGAATTAATTAAAGAAAATTTCTGACCATTGTACAAAGTTGATATTAAAGGGCAAAATTTTATAAATATTATTGTATTGTACGAATTCTTAGAAATTGGAGATATCATGGTATTTGCGTTTATTTTCAGTATTTCGGGTTTTAAGGACAAAGAAGTATTTCTATTATTTGTAGCTTTGGTAAGAGTTGAAATATTTTATTTTGTGAACTTGTTGACAATATTTCCTTGTGTTTAAAAATAGCGTTGATAAATTTGGCTATTTGTTAATATCTATCCAACAAATACTTTTAATAACACCTGACTTTTCTAAAAGTACAACTTTTGCTAGTTTTTTTTTACATTATCTCCACACAGGAGGCCCTAAGGAAAATAATTTCCCTCAGGGCCTATGTCATCTTTGAAGATGCTGTGTGGAGGGTGTTTTTGAGGAGAGGAAGGTGAACATGGGTCTTGAAGAGATTTCTTCTCAGATTACTCGATTTCCCGCCCAATGCCACCTCTTTCAATTCTTGCCCACAATTATAAATGTATAGATTGAATAATATGGTGACATTACGCAGCCTTGCTTAACACCTTTTGTGATGTCAAACCACCCCGTAAAACGATCGTACACCTGAACACACGCAACGCTTTCCTCATACAGAGACGCACCTCCTGCACCACCTTTACGAAATTTAGTTTAAAAATATTGAGGTTTGGATAAATAAAATTCTAATGTCATGTTTTCAGTTGAAGCAAAAAATTTAAAAATATCCAGACTGGCTGAACCGAATTAAAAACTGAGTAAAAATAAATATTTTTTAATGATGAACTTTACCAACAACATAAGTTATTTTCAATATTATTTTTAGAAGACCCTGACTAAAAGGCTAAAAAGAATGCATGTTTCGGTATGTTGACAATCTTTTGAGCTTGTAAGTAATCTGTTTTAGAGTTGAACTAACTAAAAAAAAACAAATTGGAACGAGAAACCTATTTAGCTAAATCTCCAAAGGAAACGGTTTCGTTAATAAGATTCTGTTGAGAAGTGCATTGTGAGACAGGATTTTTCTTTCTTGTCCTGTATGTTGTCTTTCAAATATGAACTTGTAGTACTGCAGAAAGATGTTGTTATTTTTTGCAGAAGCAAACTCTTTGTTCAAAATACACGGTTCAGATTTTTTTGCTTTAAATACTCTCAGACTAATGGCCAGAAGTTTTTATTATTCAACCCCTCATCTTCATAATATGTACCCACTGCCTTCCCAATTCTATAATATGCTTTTTATGCAAAAGAGAACGGAGCAAAACCAATTCAACTTTATGTTCCTTTCCAGTTATTGATAAATTAGAAAAAAATCCTGAAGCCATTTCTTCTACTCTCTTGTTTACAATCCTCATTATAGCTTTGAATGAGTTGCCTAACAAAACAATTCTCCAATGACAAAACTAATAACTAAAAACAGAGATGTTAAAATCATTTAGTTTGTTAATTTAGTTTGACAGTAAAATTATTCAGCTAATTTAGTTTTCGCCAGCGGTATTGTTAAAAAAATTGGAGTGACATTCTTATAAAAAAAACATCAAGTGAATTTTTTGAACTTCAAGTTGTCCTACTGGACACTATACACTTTCAACTGAAAATTTCCTTGTTTCAACTATAAATAAAATCAAAACTTTTGTATATTGGTTTTGTTAAAATTTCCTTAAGATAAATCTAAAGTTCGGTATTTTAAAAGTTTCGAAATTAACTAAAAAACAAAAATGTATAAATAACATTCTCTTTTGATGAAATTCCTTCCGATTAATAATGAAATTTTATTTTATTAATGAACATTTTTCAAGAAACAATATCAAACGAACAGTTTTTAAGTTCAAAAATTTTGTGTTAAAATCCAGCAAAATTTAAAATTATCTCACAATAAGTATCTTCCTTAATTTGTTGCCCTTACGAGATGATGATGACATTTTGAACTCGGAAGCCCTCTCTGGAGCTATACTGAAATTAATTATGTCATCTTAGTAACGAGCTACCTGTCTGGCGCAATTACGGCAGTATTGAGAAAGCTGCTTCTAATTTAATGTGGAAATTTTGACGTGTCGTTAGTTGGTGATGAATTCTGTCTAAAGTTTAGTTCTGATGTTGTTTTCTGTTATTTTTATTATTTATTTAAAAGCTGTGTAATATATATTTTTTTTACATGAATACCGCACAAGAGTCCCAACTGCTCCCGTCTGGAGCCAGTGAGACTATGGCATCCCCAGTTGGGGTATGTTGTGAGGCTGAAGGTAGTAGGGAGGGGAAGGATATGGGGAAGAGGAAGGTGTGAAGTACCTGGCTATTCAGATCTGGTCACCAAACACGGCTAAAGCCATTTCAAGCAACGTTTCAATTCTGAACGGTGGTCTTCCACCAGGGCGATACTGAGAGTATCTTCCACTCTGGAACGTGCTGCAAATATACTATATATTATTTTAAATGAATAAATTGTGAAATAACACAAATTAATCAAATAACATTTATTTGCCACGCCGGGTTCGATCCCGCGACCTTCGGAATGCGAGCCAAGAGCCTTATCGCTGGGCTACGCCGGCCGTCAATATATAAGAAAGATGTGTAATGAAACAATAAGAGCATCAAATAAAAACGTCAATCTACTAATGGAAATAAAAATGAGAATGTTGAATTGAATTAAGGTTGATTGAATCTATTAATCTAATATGAACAAGAATTTTTGATTGTGTTAATAGATTGACTATGATTCTATTATAATTTAAATATCTCAGAGCTCTTCGGAAGCTCAAAAAAATATTTCAAGAGTCAAATTTAAATGTCAGATGATATAACAAAAAATTCAAATGTCGATAAGATAATTCTTATATTTTTAAGGACGCCAGATCGTTAAGAAAGCAATAATATTAATGATATATAAACCAAATTGATAAACTAATAAATGAAGACAAGTAGGAGTTCCGCCATTGCTTGGTGTTATCCTGTGTCGTTGAGTATTGGTCCTCCCCCTGGTCCTGTTTGAAATCAAATCAAGTTGGCCCCGAGCCCCCATCGCTAATCCAGTATGCCAAGAACTGCAAGAGATGTATCGCCGCCGAATGCTATTCTTATAGCGTAGTTTGGAATCGGGGTAAGAAGTTCCATTTCACCAATGAAACTGAAATCAACCAATACACATTCAATATTTTTGTGGTTAGTACGTGTAGGGGGAATAATTTTTTTTAATACCGCACCTTAGTCCCAAATTTCAGGAGCCAGCAGGATTCTGGCAGCCAAGTAAGGTGTTGTAAGGCTTGACAAGTGAGGGGGAGAGGTAATAAGATGGGAAGAGGTGGGTTGGAAGGTATCAAATCTAATAACTAAACATAGATAAAGCTATTTTAAATAACGTCTCATCCCTTTGTTAAAAATTGACACGCTACCGGCATCTATGGGTTGCTTGAGCAAACACCTATGGTTTTTCTACCTGAACAAATGGTGCGAACCTTGGCTAGTGACTGTGGTCGGTAGATCAAGTAGCAAACTGTTTTAACCCCGTCACACTTACAAAACGACAGGATATTGTAGCTGTTATTATCTGTGAATGTGTGCATTTTTTTATTCTATAAAAAGGCTAGTATTTGAGTAATTACTGCTTCTTTTCTACGAAAGTTCAGTTAGTAAACAACTGCCAGATGTTAGCCCGGTGTATTCAGTATTATCACCGTTATTTATACATTTAAAACATGTTACTCTGTGAAAAAATATAAGTGAAATTTATCGCAAAGGAGTTATTTATTTAAAGGATCCTAACAATTTTAACACCCTTAATGGTCGTCTTTCACCAGGGTGTTCCTGATATTTGCCTTTTTGGAATGTTTTGCAAAAATATTACATAATAAAACACGTGAACACATACGTGAAATGATACAAATTAAAAAACCACACATGAAACCAAAGTGAAAAAAATAAAAATAGTGGAGTGGCTAAGCGTTTCTACAATTATGCATAACCATTTCCTTTTTGTACCTAAATTTAAGGGTAATTTGTAATAAAATTAATTCGGGAAATTTAATCAAATGAAAATAAATTTATTACTTCCAGTGTAAATCTACTTATTGTAACCTTTTTTTTATTTTTCTATTTTCTTGAAAAAGTTTGATAACTTTCCCTTTCTTTAACACTTTCGTACCGGACCAGGGGAACGCACTTACACTAACGAGAGTTTTACGCTGTATCTAAGTTGTTTTTTAAACCACATACTCAATAATTTGGGTAATCTTAGAAAAAATATTTGGTTATCGATCTGCATTAAAAAAATTAATATCGCATTACTACTTTTCTTAATATTAATTCATTTATATCAAATTCCGGTCGAGAATCTGTCCAGCCCGCCCCCTTTCCCCTCTGTTCGGGCGTTACCCCGTATCCATCCGCTGGAAGTATCGGGACGATTCTAAGCGATAGCAAGTAATTTCGAGTTGTTAGTGGAAAGGACTAGACCCCGTTTGTTTACACTGCGCATCTAGTTTGCTCTTTTTACAATGCTATAATGTTTGCTTGCCGGTCAAAGATTATTCGGTCTGGATCGTTTCCGCTACGCGCCAATCGCCAGTCAACATTCGGAAACATGGAATTATGTTGGCTATCGGCCCGCCTTCTCTGTTTTCTATGGAAAAATATACGTTATGGTCTAAATTCATAAGAATATTAATTATGACTTTATTTATCAAACGATTTTGAAAATGACTACTGTAATACAATGAATATACTTTCCTCTAATTATTACCAAAACAAATTACAAAAAATTATGTCATTAACACTCTTTAATAAGCAATACAAATTGGGGTCCCCGAGTGACCCCCCTTCGGATCATGTGTGATTTTTTTCTTTCCGGGACGAAAAGGTTAAGAAAACTTTATTGGTGCTACTCCCCAATTACTCTTACTTTGAATGTAAAACTGTGTTATTGGTTGTGTTTTTACTGTTGTGTTATTATTTTTATTATAAACTGCTCATGTTGTAAAGCTCTCGACGCAGGTTTTCCCAATGAGGCATGCATAGTATCTCACCCCGGGTTCATGCGGTGAGGTTTGTCTAAGTCTTGGAGGTGGATGACCAGGACACACTCAACCCCAGATTCCTACCCACCCCTTTTACTTTTCGCCTTCCCAGAACTCTCCTATCCTTCCTCTCCTACCTTTCCTTTAAAAAACCCTCCACACAGCATCCCCAAAGATGACACAGGCCCTAAGGGAAATTATTTTCCTCGGGGGCTCATGTAAAAAAAAAAAATAGGACATGAAATGTAAGTCTAAAATTCATAAAGATTAATTTGTACTACAAAAAAAAACGAAAACATGATAATCAATCACTCTAGAGTTGGGCAATTTCAATAAAAAAAATTACGCTTTGTAATAAACTTATTAATATTTTTAATCTTTCACGTATGTCCCTAAATAAAATGATATTTGTTGTGATACGTACAAACGTACTGGGCTTGTCATTTTGACTGCCTTCAAATGGGAATCCTCCCTAGATTAACAGTCAAAATTCTCTCATATAGTATTGAAGAAATAATTTTTTTTAAACTAGGTACTTTTTAGATTCAAACAGATAAAAATAAATAATCAAAATTGTGCGACATTTGTAAACAAATACCACCGTATTTTTTAACAATTGTCATAAACATGCTGTGAAAACGGTATCAGTTGTACCATGCACACTAATGACTGTTTCTGTACAAGCTTTCACACTATCTGGTACTGGATGGTGTGACTTCATACTCGGTGGAATGGCTCTTTCCTCCACGTTTCGGCAGTTCGACTTTGCAATGCATTTCCATATACATGTATTTCATAACACTGGAAAAACTGGTTATCTGGATAATTCGTGCTTTTCCGAGACCCGCTGTAAAGGATTTTGACAGTCTATTCAAACCAGGGGGTTTATTTAAGGGGGTATTCTAGTCTAGAGGCATGAATTGTAGGTGTTTTTTCAGGTGCAATAAAAAAAAACAATAATATTTTTACCAACTTCTATTTTATGAAATATTTATTAAACACTACAGAATCCATTAAAAAGAGTCGAACTAAAAAATTAAAAATTTAGAAAGTTAAAGGGTGATGAAGTGGGGGGTCTCAAAAAAATGGCGCGCCCTGGTTGACACGATTGCAACCCTCCCAGTAATCTAAAAAAAAAAAAATAATTCTTAATTCAAACAAATGCGGCTATGGCCCGAACTAAGGAAAAGTAAAAAAAAAAATCGCAAAATGGCGGCTGTCTGAAATAAAAAAGACGTTTTTTTGCTTTGCAAATTTTTTAAAAATAGTAAAAATTAAAATTTTGTTATAGTTCTCGTTCTCGCCATAGAGTAATGTATAGAGAAGGCTCACACCAATTTTCAAGTAAATTGGTCTAGTAGAATTTGAGATATTGTGTCAACCGCCTCGACAAAGGTGGTTTGGAGAAAAATGGGTTTAAAATTTTGTTCTATTAAAATTTTGGTTAGATTCCGTCTAAACCGCGACATTCAAATGGTTATAACTTTTAAAATAATGCTTATTTGGAAAAATCCTTTTTAGGAGATATTTTTGAATATTTAAACTTTGGAAATATGAAGAAATTTTTTTTTATTTTTTTTTGTTCTAGACTAGAATTAAGGTTTTCAAGCGGGATCGTCTGAACTTATATTTTTTTAATAGAGTTTGTAGAATTTAATAGAAACAATTTTTTGGATATACAACTCTTTTGAATCTTTAATCTTTTCTTTCACACAACTGTAACATTTGTTTTATAATACGGATAGTTATGTAAGAATTTCGTAAATCGGCCAAATTTTGCAAAACATTTAGATTTTCTTTAACATGAGCTCCACACAGGAGGCCATTGGGAAAATAATTTTCCTCAGGGCCTATCTCATCTTTGAGGATGCTGTGTGGAGAGTTTTGTAAGGAAAAGAAGGGGAAGAGAGTTCTGGGAAGGAAAAAGGTTTAAAGGGTGGGTGGGAATCTGGGGTTCAGTGTGTCCTGGTCATCCGCCTCCAAGACCTAGACAAACCTCACCCCATGAACCCGGGCACCCCTGTTAAATCACCAAACATAGCGAACCACTTGAGGTGACCTATAACAGAGGTGTTGGTTATCCAATAAAGGTTCCTGGGGCAGCGGTACCCATTACCGCCTCCCAAATTGGCCGAGAGCAAAATTATTCGGTCGAAAGTAGTTAAATACTGAAATGTACCAAATATGGCCTATATTTTTAAGGGATGAAATATTGCATCTCCTAACCCTGCTACCGATGCTAATGATGCGCATAAATCAACAAATCATTATGAAAATATATCGTCAAACCTCAGGCAATATTTTTATTAGCACAGATGTTGTATCTTCTTAACTATATCATTTATCTGTATACTAAACGAAAGTCCATTCCAAATATGGAATTACAAACTTTTTTCAATCAAAAAGCCTTATTTTCCAAGATGCAAACCTTTGATTTTCTCAGTATTTTGATTTAAACTGACACAATATTTTAGCTCTAGACAGCCTCCGTGATCGAGGGGACGGCTTACAAATAGCGATCCGAAGGTCGCGGGTTCAAATCCCGGCGTGTGCAAATAAATTTCATATGATTAATTTGCATTATTTCTTAATTAATTATGTGGTATATTTGCGGCACGTTCCATATAAGAAGATACTCTCAGAATTGCCCTGGTGTCAGACCACTACTAAGAATTCAAACATTGCTTGAAATGGCTTTAGCCGTAATTGGTGATCAGGTCTGAATAGTCACCTTTCACTTCCCAAACTTCGTTTTCCCCATCTTCCTTTTCCCCGTCCTCTATTCCTCCTTACTGCCTTCAGTCTAACAACATTCCCCAATGTGAATACCGCACAAGAGTCCCAACTGCTCCCAACCGCCTATAGCCAGTGAGACTGTGGCATCCCTAATTGTGGTATGTTGTGAAGCTGAAGCTAGTGGGGAGAGGAATGAGATGATGAGGAGGAAGATGGGGAAGGTACGAAGTACTAAAAGGACGAGGTACGAGGTAAAAGGATTTTGTTTTAAACATTTTTGCGTAATGATTGCATATGATTCAAATTTTGCAATGCGAAAATCATGAATACTATTCATAGTGTTCCACGAACTACCATTCTTGAATCTGAAATAATTATTACAGGGATTCAGAGAGATTTATTTGTGTAATCCGGGTGCCTTCATGTAATCTCTGATATTATTACATGAAGAGTGAACCACGAACTAGCTCAGACAAAGGAATCGTTTTAATAATCGATTCAAACTCCCGAGGGAAATTATTGCGAAGGGATGAAAAAAGTTGAAGAGTGAATCATCGATTTATAATTTCCCTATCTTCTTACTAAAATATTCCAAGCTTTCTTACTACGATTAGTAATTTATAGTTTCAGAAAGAAATTGTTAGGGATTTGAAAATAATGTTTTCTACAATTACAGGTTTGGGCATTTTGTAAAAATATATATAAATCCCTCAAAATTAAATATTTAAACATGGAAAATGTCCTGCTTCGATAAAACAATAACTAAATGGTTGATTGTTTTGAATAGGGTGGAGTCTGAACCACTGTTAGATAATGTCACTTAAAATTTTGTATGGCTACATTTTAATGGCGTATTTAGTAAAAACTAAGTATGTATTTTAACTTTTATTAAAGTATGGTTTTCACACGCGGTAGAAGTGAAACCTTGTTTGATAACACAAAATGTTTTATTATTTAAAAATGATACCTGAAATATTTTGTCAGTTTTTGGGCAGGCAGCCGTTTAGCAATAATATTACGTTCAATTGATTTAACAGATCTACAACGGTGAGTAGCTGAGGCATGTTCGGATGGTGTAATACATATTTATGACGGCCTTCGTGGTTGAGGGGAAAGGCTTTCAACCAGCAATCCGAAGATCGGAGGTTCATATCTCGACTGGGGGTTCCAGAGTAAAAGATACTCTAAGTATCGCCCTGGATTAGGACCACCACTCGGAAATGAAACTTTGGTAGAAATATCTTTAGACGTGTTTTGTGATCAGATCTTACCTTCCCCACTAATTTCAGCCTCATAACATCCCCCGATTAGATATGCAATAGACTCACTTCCAGATTCAAGCGGTTGGAATTTTTGCACGGTGTTCACATAAAAACTCCGAAAACACTTTAATTGTGGTTTTCTGTCAAACTTTAGAAAAGTTATTTAAAAATAATCATATCTTTGGAATTGTATTTGACATTTGTTTTATGATTTACAATGAACTGTTATAAAATTAATAAATGAAAACAAATAACTTTGTGTACACCACTATTGACATGTTTCAAAAACTATGTTTTCTTCGTCAGGATAATAAGATAAAACATAGTTTTCGAAACAAGTCGATATTGTTGATTAAATAGTGGTGTTCACAAAGTTATTTGTTTTCATTTATTAATAATAATGACACCACAAAGTGAATTTGCGAAGTTTGAAGAATTATGTTATATAATTTATTGTAATAATATATTTTTATGGTGACCAATTTAGAATGCTAAATATATACACTTTTATACATATTTTCGATTCGAACGTCTAAGAAATGTTCAAATTAAATTCCTAAAGTAAGAAGAAAGTTGCAATTTCTTACCTGCTGTTTTGTGTATTTTCGTGTACCTTGTTCTTTTACTGTCAGAAGTTTTGTAAATTGCTAGCTTTATGTATTCACGAGATGCTCCGTGTTATCTAGAATGCAAGAACATTCGTCACGAACTTTCCAGAGAAAGAAAAAAAACATCAATTCAGTCTTTTCTCAGGAAAAACTTTTGCTAGAACACTCGGGTTAGAAAAAACAAACAGATCTACCTATTATTACTTGTAGAACATAAATAAACTAGCTAAGAACGATGACTTGAAAACCACGCAAACATGAAAAAAAAGTCGAGGTCTTCCTTCACGAGACAAGGTCAAATTTCAATTACCTTTGTACACGGGACACATCACGTAAAGCACGGCTTTGTCGTGACTTATTTTTTTAATCCCTAATACGAGGATAAGCCTTGGTTTTGAGTATATGTGAACAGTTTTAAAATACAGTTTTGACCGTACTAATAATACACACGTATTTACGTACAATAATTTTCTTATGTCGCAAATAATTTTTTCATTGCAATATAATGTGAATTTTCATACAATAAAAAAACCGTCTACGTTTCCATCAAAAGCCCGTAACATTTTTTTTCTAAATAAATCAGTTTAACTAGTAATATATCAATTTAGGCAACTTTAAATTGAAATTTAGGACGGGTTGTTTCAAAATATTTGACGGATTCATTAAATATTTGAAGGTAATTTTCACGTTCTGTGTAAGTTCTACTCAAGTTCTATGATTATTTCAGTTTTATGAAGCAACTGGCCTATAATGTTGTAAAAACAGAACTTGAATAAAACTTACATAGAACGTGAAAATTAACTTCAAATATTTGATGGATCCTTCAAATTTTTTGAAACAAGCCATCCTTAGAATCATATAAAAGTGGTTTAAGTACAGTTTGAAAATGGCCTTGTAAGCAAAAAATAGAAAATAAAACTGGGGTTCTTGCTAAACTTTATATTAACATTATCGAATTGAATCTATATAATATAAATGAATCGCCGAAATATGTACGCACATAACAAACGAACGACTGCACCAAATTGTATTTTTTTTTGTGTTCGTTATTGTCAGGACAAGGTTTGTATAAAACTACTGGTGAGCTTTGGCATTATGAAATTTGTATAAAAATTGCAATAGATAGCACGCGAGCCGTTTGAAAACTGAATGTACCGGGGCTGAATGTATGGAATGCGGGAGGGGGTAAGGGAACTCGGATAGGAGGATCGCGGGATGGGGAAGAGGGAGGAGTGGAGTGGGGGAGGGAAGGTGGAGGGGGTGGAGTGGGAACGAAAGGAAGGAGAGATGGAAGGGGAACGGGACAAATGGGAAAGAACACACAGGGAGAAACAATTTCTTTATTAGGGAACCAGAAAGTTTAAAATAAATTTAAAAAAAGCATATATTTATATACCAAACTGAAGTATCGGCTTCAAATTCCGATGCGCGCAAATAAATAAATACATACTTGCGCTCCGGAATTGCACCCACCACCTTTGGATCGCTAGTCGTTGGCCTTGCCTTTGTATATTTTGTTGTTCCACGGTGGAAGATACTTTCAGTAACTCTTTACGAAATACATCTACTTACATTCTTGAGAAACGATCAGTGACAATCTGGTAGGGTTTCGTAAAATGTGATGCTCATACAAAATGATTTAACTATAGAGAACATTCTCAAATAAAAATAACTTTTACAAGATATTTTGAAATCTGGTAAAGTAGCATAATAAACAGTCGGTGCTGCTGCCTCAACGTAATGCATTTGAATTTTTTAATGTTCTATGTTTTCTAGAGAAGTCCCTGACTTTGGCTTACATCTTTTTAACTCGGCTTGCATCTAATGTCGAGACTCTGAATAAGGTATGACTTTATTTATGTACTAGCACAGATCTTTGAAAAATAATGGGATATTTTAATTTATGGATTTATGAAGCAAAAAGTATTTTTAAAAAAATTGTCTTCTTGGATCATAAAAGACATTGATTCTGATGAACAAACCCTTGATTATTATTTCATATTTGAAGTTTATATTAAAGTCGTCAACTCAACTTAAGATAAAAAAAAATTATGGCCCCATCGACAGAAATACGCGTACGGTCTCACCTCTGTGGCCCTTAAGGGGGTATTCTAGTCTAGAAGCACGAATTGTAGGTGTTTTTCAGGTGCAATTAAAAAAAAAAAAACAATTATATTTTTACCAATTTTTATTTTTGCAAATATTTATTAAACATTAAAAAATCCATTAAAAAAAGATTCAAACGAAAAAATTAAAAACTCGAAATAAGGAGGAGTAAAAAAATTTTTTTTTCGCAAAATGGCGGCTGTTGGAAATAAAAAACACGTTTTTGTACCAGTTTTTTTGACTTTCGAAATTTTTTAAATATAGTAAAAATTGAAATTCTAGTTCTAGTTCCCGCCATAGAGGTCTGTATATAGATAAAAAGTAAATTTCAAGTAAATTGGTTAAGTAGCTTGAGATATCGTGTCAACTGTCCCGAAAAAAGTGGTTCAGAGAAAAATGCGTTTAAAATTTTGTTCTATTTAGATTTTGGTTAGATTCCGTCTAAACCGCGCCATTAAAATGGTTATAATTTTTAAAATAATGCGAATTTCGAAAAATCCTTTTAAGGAGATATTTTTGAATATTTGAACTTTGGAAATATGAAGAAAAAAAAATTGTTTTTTTTTTCTAGACTAGAATACCCCTTAAGATAATTGAAGCAAAAATGGGAGCCATATCGCTTAAACATAACGATCAAGTAATTTAATATAAAGCACTTTCTTATTTTTCTTCCAAGCTTCAATATTCATATTTAATATTCAATGATTCAGATATTTGATCTCCACGTAAAAAACAGTGTTTCTTAAATTGAATAAGAGCTGCTTAGGGATGGGTAGGAATCTGGGGGTCCATTTGAGAGTCCTGCTAGAGAGGTTAAAAAGTCTCCCTCCACGCAGTTGGTGGGCAGGAGCATTAAGTGCAACTAGCCCGGTGAACCCGATGAAATCGGGCATAAGGCGATGGATCCAGATGGAAAGGTCTAGGTTAGGTATTCCTCAACCAGTCTTTTCCGATCCAGCCCGCCTACAGTAGGTGAGCAAACGCATTCGCACTTGGGGTGACTTGCCTTCCAAATTTAAACATCAATAAAAAAAAAAAAAGTCAATTATTCTGTCAAACAGTCAGCAGTCAATCAGTTCATCAATTAAAAAAAAACAAAGTGCCTAATTCACGTGCGATAGAAATGAAACCTTCAGAAAGCTAAAGTAGACAATAGATGATCCCAGGGTATGATCTCCAGAGAGTATGCTGTCAGGCAAAACTTGAACAGCTTTTGTTGACTTCTTTGTTTTCACGCCAAGGGATTCATACAGAGAGAGGTATCCTTTTCTTAGTAAAAACACTTGTGTTATGTACTGAATATTATTGTAAAACTTGATTTCATTCAGATGATTAGTAATTTAATTTAATCAGAAAAAAATTACAAAGACGATAAAGTTTAGAGTAAAAGAAGCTACACCTGGCAATTTGGAATAAATGATGAAATGTGAAATGTTAAGTACTAAATGATTTTAATTATATATATAGGACAACACAACACTCAACAAACAATGTCTATACCATGACGACCAATGTCAACCACCACAACACGGGCATGTGCCTAGCATGGTGGTTGAAAATCATAAAATTCATGTAACAAACATTTTAATGAATAAAGAAAACTTTAAAAAAAAATGTGGAGGCTACGAAACACCAAACAAAGTGGAGACCGATTATACTGTCTAACGGTGCCAAAGAAGTTTTCAACCTGCAATCTTAGGCAACCTGCAAAAATATTTTTTTTCCGAATTGTGATGGGCCACACTAGTGAAGCTAGGGCTGGGTGACTTTCCTGTTGGAAAAAAAGTGCGCGTGAAGATATCCCACATAAGCTAGCAGCTCCCACACGTTCGATCGATACCGATTTCGTTCCCTAAAACAGATATATTTTCATTGAAGAAGAAGATAACACTTTTAAATCTAAATGAAAATATGAAAGAAAACAAGACACAGAAAAACAGAAAAAGACAATGGTCGCAACTAGGACTCGAACCCAGACCTCTCGTCTAACCGGGACGGCGCGTTTTCCAATTTCGCTATTGCCACCTTCTGTCAAACCGTCATATTTGTCAATCTCATATTTCAAATATTTAGAATCATTAATATTATCTTCAACTAGTTCTTTTTCCATATTATAGGCAACTACTATTTTTATTGGAAACAATCATTCAAAGAATTGGTTTGTAACCTGAATAGCGTCTCGGATAAATGTATCCGAATTTATTCATATGGAACTATTGACTTTATGAAAGTCTAAATGAATATTCAATTTTTTACGAGAAAAACTCTCTTTTTATAACTTTTGAAGGTTATTCCCATCAACGTAATATATCATTGAAGAAGAAGATAACACTTTTAAATCTAAATGAAAATATGAAAGAAAACAAGACACAGAAAAACAGAAAAATAATAATATGGAAAAAGAACTAGTTGAAGATAATATTAATGATTCTAAATATTTGAAATATGAGATTGACAAATATGACGGTTTGACAGAAGGTGGCAATAGCGAAATTGGAAAACGCGCCGTCCCGGTTAGACGAGAGGTCTGGGTTCGAGTCCCAGTTGCGACCATTGTCTTTTTCTGTTTTTCTGTGTCTTGTTTTCTTTCATATTTTCATTTAGATTTAAAAGTGTTATCTTCTTCTTCAATGATATATTACGTTGATGGGAATAACCTTCAAAAGTTATAAAAAGAGAGTTTTTCTCGTAAAAAATTGAGATATATTTTCTTTTACTGAAAACAAATTACTTTGTGTACACCACTTTTTAAATAGTGGTGTACACAAAGTTATTTGTTTTCATTAAATTAATAATGACGCCACAAAGTGAATTTGCAAATTTTGAAGAAATAGCTATATTATAATTAAACAAACATTACGTAAACATTTTTAGCACCATTTTGATTTCAAACTTAATGGAAAGGAAACGAGGGACACTAAAAAGAGACAAACACGTACGTCTATTGGATTTAGCCTGAGAATGAGATAGACTAATCGGTGTTCTCTTTGAACGGTGCTTCGTAGAATAAAGTGAAAAATAATTTTGAAGCTTGGTAACAATAAAATAATAAATAAACCTACAATTATCTACTCCTGATACTCTGCATTCGCCTCATTCTTTCGAAGTTTAGTTTTCTGATGGTTTCACTTCTACCGCGTGCGAATTACCCACATGATTTTTTTTTTCAAAGACAAATTGCTCCTTCGAAGCCCAATGTAAAGGGTTACAAGTACAAAGTGCTACAATAAATAAATTTGATAAAAAATGAAATTAAAATTAAAATAAATTTGGAAGCGGACTTCCTTTGCAATTGAAATTTCTAAATGAAACTACTTTAACGGAACATTATTACGTTAAGAAGCAGCGAGGCTTCCGCATTCGAGTTCAACGAATCTATATTGCAGTGCGGCAATGATAGACGCTAGTGTCAAACAGAAATGAACGAGATAGCTCGTTATGTTAACGATATTGAAAACATAAATGTAAAAAGGAAGGGAAAAATTTATAAAATTCAACCACTCTATTTTGAAGTCTGTTAAAGTTGTGATGTTGTTTATCAATGTAATTTTAACAAGATGTTTATATTCGGATTATGTAAGGTGGTGTGTAATTTGATGTAATTTGATGTATTTGAAGGACCTTTGTACGTTATGCTTGATTGAACGCTGCATCAAGGAGAAAATTTTTCAAGGAAAAGGGAAAACTCATTAAGCCAATTATTGGCTTTAATTTTTGGCACTCACAAAAATCGGTCTTTATGATAACGAATAGCAGACGGCGGAAAGTAAAATTGCAATAGTTTATTTTTCTGAAGGAAGCGGCAATTGATTTTCAGTAATTCAGCAATATAAAATAGCTGCAGCGACGAACCATGAGCATTGAACTGGCGGTGCGGGTCATGAAAGGTGCACACAAGAATAGGTGGGAATAATTAGGATTATGCAACAATATTAACTCCCAAGTACAGCGGCTAGGTGTGTGTACGGGCCATAAATCATTGATGCAACTAATATTCCAAGTAAGCGACCGGCTCCCGTCTCAGCATCCCAAGAAGCGCAAAATGACAACATGTCTGATATTTGGGAGGCGGAAATGGGTACTGCCGCCCCGAGAACCTTTATTGGATAACCAACACCTCTATTATAGGCCACCCAGAGTGGTTTGCTACGTTTGGTGACTATGCAGCGGTGCCCGGGTTCATGGGGTGAGGTTTGCTAGGTCTTGAAGGTGGATGACCAGGACACACCGAACCCCAGATTCCTACCCACCCCTTATACCCTTTTCCTTCCCAGAATTCTCCTTTCCTTCCTTTGCTTAAAAAAACCCTCCACACAGCACCCCCAAAGATGACATAGGCCCTGAGGGAAATTTATTTTCCTAAAGGCCTCCTGTGTGGAGCTCATGTAAGAAAAAAATGTCTGTTTGGCGATGAGTTTGTTGATGAAAAATTAAAGTGGAAAAAGCACAACGGCACATGACGTTTTCATAATAATATTTATTTATTTATTTATTTTGAATTGTACCAGTACATACAATCTTTTAGAATTGTTGATCGTATTCAACCTTTATTTTTATAAACCTGAGAAAGTGATGGTTAAGAAAACGTTAAATCGAACGTCAGTTCATTTTGATTTCAATGTATTCGGTATTGTATAATACGTAGAATTTATTTGAAGTCTTCACAATAGACGTTAGTTAGCGAGTACGTTTACAAAAAAATATTCCTTCTTCTTACTATCTGATTATTCCATCTTCCGAAAAACTTGCGAAAAGAGAATGAAAACCACTGCAGAAATAATTCTTTAGAAGTATTGTGGGCCTGTCCGTGATCCCAAAGTGAGCTCATATTTTGCTTAATTCTATAGAAATGAAAAAAAAAATCACTTGATAAAATTCATTGCTTGACAAATGAAAAACTTCAAAGGCAAAAGATAATTCTACTGTAGATAAACTAACTCTGTTTTTTTTTTCTCAATATAATACTGTCAACTGTGAACCTGTCGTCCTTTAATTAAAGGGCCATATCTCTCGACACAAAGCTTGCATGAATCTTCAACAACTTTAACAGAAGCTACAATACAGAGAATTGGGAATTCTTAATGCAGAAAATTCCCAGTTGGGCTTCTATATAAATATACATATGTAATTCAATAATAATTGTATAATATAAAAAAAAGAAAAACAACGGTGTTCTCATGCTTCTATAAGTCTAAAACAAAACTTTTGATGTGGTATGTCACATTAATAGTGAAAATAACGGTAATATTTGATAAGTACAACAGCAGAGCATCAATATATTGAGTACATGTACAATCAACCGGAAAACTTTTTTAGATGGAATGAGCCTATCATATTCAGCTTAATTGTATTGCGGCCTTAGTCAAGAAGGTTCAATAATAATAATAATAAGTTATTTATTTCAGCCGAACAGAGCGGTGGGTGCAATACTCTGTCAGCCATATAAAAGTATACATTACATACTATATGAAAAAGAAAAAATAAAATAATGAAAAAAGATTTAAAAAGAAATATATATACACATATTTAGTACTCGTATATCTACTACGGGAGCTTCAGATGAATTCTCCATGTTTGGTGAAGAGGCGCGCCCTGCCACTGGGCCACGGCCAGGACGAGAGTGTTCTCCGATCTTTGGTAGCGCTGTCTCACCCCGGCCATTCTGTGGCGCATCAAAGCGGCGAACCCATGTACCCTTCCTTCTGCGAACATCTGCGAGGCACTGCATCGCCAAGGTAGGCCGAATAGCGCCCTATATGCGTTATTGTATTGTACTCGAAGTGTGTTCATGACGCCTTATGAGTATCTTGCCCATAGTTCGCCGGACAAGATACAGTTATTTTATGTTATTTTCAATGAACGAGTGTATATAGATGATTTCATTAAAACACTGAGCAAAACAAAAATCGAATGAGATATTTCGGGGGGCAATTTTAGCATTGCGACGCAAATGACATCGTCACATAAGCCCC
Organism: Glyphotaelius pellucidus; assembly: GCA_936435175.1. Taxonomy (NCBI): domain Eukaryota; kingdom Metazoa; phylum Arthropoda; class Insecta; order Trichoptera; family Limnephilidae; genus Glyphotaelius; species Glyphotaelius pellucidus. Next base: position 26,439,646 of record OW386555.1, on the reverse strand, counting down.
ATCGATAAAGCAATGAGAAAACTTCTGGCTGTGCGCGAAGACTGATGATGATAAACTGCTAATATTTAAAGCAAATTCTGATCTCTCGTGGAGAATATCTCAAAAACTGCAGCAAAATAAAATATTTGGGACGTATCATTGCTGGTGACCTAAATTATAAAAATGAATGCCAAATAAGAGCACCGATCCAACGCGCTCGCCAGGAGATTCAATTCCAGACATCGGTACTTAAACACAAGTGAAATATGGGCAAGGTTCACCACAAGGCCTCGTGAACACATCTCGAGAAGCATAACCACGCATATAGGGCGCTGTTCGGCCTCCCTTGGCAATGCAGCGCCTCTCATACGGTAGGGTGCATGGATTTGGTGCTTTGAGGCGCCATAGAGTAGCCGGGACAAGGACAACCGCAGATCGGAAAATACCCTTCTCAAGGGCGCGCCCCTACACCACTATTACAGTTAATACCGCACAAGAGTCCCAACTGCTCCCGTCTGGAGCCAGTGAGACTATTCTGAATGGTGGTCTTACACCAGGACGATACTGATAGTATCTTCCACTCTGGAACGTACCGCAAACATACTTTTTATTATTTTAAATGAATAAATTGTGAAATAACACAAATTAATCAAATAAAATTTATTTGCGCACGCCGGGTTCGAACCCGCGACCTTCGGATTGTGAGTCGAGAGTCTTACCTCGGGACCACGTAAAAAAAGCCTTTCCAAATTTTTCCCTTCTCAACACTTCTATTTTCCCACTCCATGTTGGAATTGGGGAATCCGCGCAGTATTCATTTCTTTTAAAACACGCTTCTTGAAAATACCTGTTCAGTGCTGAAAACCATTAAGCTTCGCTTTATTTATGGCATTATTCTGAAACTTTTTGCGTAAATGCCAGAATCCAATATGGGTTACTACAATTTTGACGTGGAAATCCGTCAATGCGAGAATGAGGGTGGAGAAGTTGCCCCTAACTTTTGCGAGAAGATTTGTGAACCCCAGCCTAAATTTAAGGGCAGGTTATTATGCTGATTCAGCGGTGGACTTCTGCAGAAAATGTCGTAAATACAACCTGCAGGCTTCTTGGATCTCTGAAGATAAACTCGGGTTCTATGCAAATAACTTTGGGAACTTTCGCGTAGAATTATGTGTTGCTTGAAAGTAACTCAGGTTTAGTAAAAAACACAGTAATTTTTCTGAATAACTACTTTATTTTAGTTTATTTAGTTAACGTTTTGCCTGTCTTAGTTAGAGTGCTAAACGTCGCGTTGTTTTTTTTTTCAATACGTATATTAATTTTAAAACATTTCTTCAATTTGAAATTATCACGGTATTACAGTGATTAATTTTTTAGGCTATAATGCCGTTTTGCGCTGCTTTCTTTAGCCAACGTTTTGGACAGCGTTACAGTGTCCATCATCAGGGCAGACGCATAATCGAAGATTGTGGTGATGTATGTGCTTATGAATGTGGATGCTATACCGTGTTGCGTATACCAAAATCAAATGCTGAAAACTATTTCAAATCGTTCTGGAATATCAGCTCGTCGAGAATTTGGAGCTGGTAACACGGTATCGCATCCCTAATCTTTGATTACACGTCTTTCCTGATGATGCACACTATAATGCTCTCCAAAACCTTTGCTTAAGAAGGATGTAGCACAACACAACACAATAGCCAATAAACAAATCACGATATTTTTTTAATTTATTTTTAAGAAACTTTTTATGATATCGCGTGGCGTCGTTAATTTAAACAATATTTACATATAATATATTTTAACAATAATTAATAAAAAAGTTGTCTATATAAAACAATCTATAGAAATCAAAAACTTAAGACCGGTAATGCACAGTATGCTCACAAAGATATTAAAGATTAAAGCAGACAAAAGTTGCCATCTTGAGTATTAAAAGGTTAACAAACTAAAAGTTCAATGATTCCAATAACCAGCGCGACCCTTGAAAAGAAATAAAAGTTCGTTTTAAAGCCATACACTTGGCAGACCTTTTAAAGTGGTGCGCACAACTTCCACTCCAATATCACTCTAGTACAAAGAAGTACAATATTGATACTTCAAAATTTTGTCAAACAATTTCCAATGTTGGTACATAGAACGATCTCACAATATCCACCGTGCAAACTGTTAGACTTGTTGTCTCGTGTTCAATTACCGATAATATTTATGTAAAGTTCAATCTTCGATGAAATGTCACGTTTGCCCTTGAATGGAATACCGTAGTCGGAGACGTATTGACTGCAAATCAACAGACCATAATCAATGATTTTTAAATAAACTTTTTAGGTTGACACAACTATGTGGGAGTTCGAAAATATTGAATATTTGTAAAAGACTGACTTACCTCTTTATTATGATACGGTTATTATGGGAAAAAGATATTATGATCTTGAGGGACACAGCTTTCCCATAACACAAGTACATAACAGATTCGAACAAAGCACACTAAGGCATCAACTCAATGTTCTCTCTGCCGGTTTCTTATTTTATTTATTTGATGTAATCGGTATATATATACCATAAGCACGAATTACCTATCACAGAATCATAGTTAAATAAGGAATAATAAAAAAGAGAACAAAAGTTATTGTGGCTTTTGATTAAGAAATGACAACAGAGATACCATTACATATCAAATTCTGTAGTGCAAATAAAGTTAATACTGATTGAAAATATTTGATAGTATAGCCTTTTTGCACCTAGCTTCCGTGCAGTTAAATAGATCTGCCACATCAGCATATCTATTTGGTACAAGCAAGTGTTTTGCATACTCAGTCCGCTTATTGTAGCATTTAAACAGCATTATAAAACGAGTGGCTCTCGTGGGTATATGAAATTCAATGAGCTTAGTTAAATCAGCACTGATTAAATTTTGACCGATTTTTCCTCGATTTATTGTTCCAAATGTTCCTTGATTTATTGTCACATGGTCGGTAATTTGGCCACACGTTGCTAGTGAAAGTCATCGTAGTCGAGGTGTAAGGTTCTTGACTCACAGTCCGAAGGTCACGGGATCGAAGCCCGGCGTGCGCAAATAAAATTTATTTGATTGAATGAAGACAATATTAGCGAAACTCAATCGAAAACCTGGAAACAGAAAATTCAGAAAAAGATATTTGCACTTTTGGGACTCGAACCCAGGACCGTAGATCCTAGACTTGCAAAAAAGTGAACATGTAATAAAATAGATAAATATTATTTTATTTATTTATTTATTTAAACGCCCATAGGGCTTTTACATATAGTGCAGTACATGTGTTTGGAAAAATATAAGAAAAAACATAATATAATATAAATATAAGAAACAAAATAAAGATAACAAAAGATATACAAAATATAGATAACACCAAGTATAATAGTTGACACAAAGCAGGTTACATAGAATATATGGTAAGTAAATTAATGTGAGATTGTTATTTTAATTATAGAGGGAAATACGATAGGATTGTCAATACTTATGTTTGTAATTAGCAAACTTTTTTAAAGTATTTATTACGTGTTTATCGAAACATAGCTACCATAATATTTCGATTAAGGTGCTATATAGTGCATGATATTAATAGATTTATTTTAATTGTTCTAATACACTGAGTTTAAATTTTGACATCGATTGATGACGGTAAACGTCTATAGAGGAATATTTGTTACCGAGTATATGGAGTCTTTGCAGAGGAGAGTTAACAAAATAATTACTAGCAGAATTAGTTACAAGGTAAATCGCATTAGAGCGAGTATCGCGCGTGGGTATTCTCAAATTAATTTTACTGATTAAATCAAGGGCGTCCAGTCTGCCATTCGAAATATTAAAAAGACAAACTAAATCGCTCGCTACGCGCCTTGACGCTAAATCGCTTATAATAAGTAATTCCATTTAATATACATAATTTAGATCTTCGACAGGTATACCGAGTTTATAATTAATAAATCTTAAGAACTTAATTTTTCCTGATAGATCATGAGATTCGTAAGAGTAGACCTGTTTGCCATGAAACCGTGTTGTAGATGTGATATAACTTTATTAATCTCAGGCGAAAGTTTAGAGAGCAGTGCAAATTCGAATATTTTAGGGATTGTCGACTGAATACATATGGGTCTATAGTTAGATACATCAGATTTATCACCTTTCTTAAAAATAGGAGACACAAAGCTTGCTTTCAAGTTTTCCGGAAAGGTGCTAGTTTTTATAGACAAGTTAAAGATTTTAGTAAGAGGATAAGTTAAAACTGATAAGCATTTCGATAAAAAGATTGGAGGAATGTTATCAGGGCCAGCCGATTTGTTTAGGACGAGAGATTTTAATTTGGTTCTAATGTCGCTTTCTTCAAATTTGCACTGATTGAAGTCGATCTGGTTATAATTGGATGTTGTGGCATTGATCAATGGGGAGTTGTTTGTTGATTCATAGACTTTGCTGAAGAATTCGGCAAACAGATTAACAACTTCTTGGGGATTATCGGCCATTTTGTTATCTTAATACATGTTAGAGGGAATACCGGAGTCGTTGTTATTAAGCATTTTTGAAAATTTATAAATGTTCTGAGAGTTGGCAAGAGCCAATTGTTCACAGTTGTCAATGCACTTTTTATAACATAACATGGACATATTTTTGGCGGTCTTTCTGAGTTCACAAAATTTTGCGTAATCTTTGGGATCACGTGATGATTTATAAATTTTATGAGCAATTTTTTTGTCTCTAATTATTTTAATGAGATCGTTACTGAACCATTTTGGGTAGCTATGAACATTAATTTTTGAAATGGGTACAAACAAATCAATAGAATTATTAAGAATTAAGTAAAATTTATCAACCATTACATTGATGTTTACTTCAAAGTCTAAAAAGTTCCAGTCAGTTGAAGATAAAAGATTTGTGATTTGGTTATAATCAGCATTGAAGAAATTCAATTTTGTTGATGCAGATGGATTTTTTCTTGTTACAGAACTGTTGCATTCAATTGTAAGAGGAGGGTGGTATTTGTCGATTGGGAGGATAGATTCGGTAGATGCGGATACTTGAACAAATAAGGAATTGGAAAATACTAAGTGAAGAAGGCGAGAATTAATATTGTATACATAGTTTCACTGCCGTAGATTTAGAAAATTTGACATCTCGATAATCTCATGAGAACCGTGGTTGATGTTGTCCGTGCAAGAAGTTTTACTGTTGTCTATGTCCCATGTGACATTTGGCAGATTATAGTCACCTGTCAATATCATGGTTGAGCCAGGAAATTTTCTTCGGATTGTTTCGATTTCAAGGTAGTGGTCTTTATATATCTGGGCGTCGGAAGATGGAGGAATTTAGATACAGCCGATAATAATTTTTTCTTTTTTGGTGGAGACCATGATGAATAGTTGTTCTAGTTGTGTATATATGCACTTGAGTTTTCTTGAGCTAAGTTTATTACTTACGGATACCAACACACCTCCTCCTCTAATTTTATTGATTTCGGTTCTATCTTTTCTGTAAACTGTATGATTAAAGAAACCTAATTCTGAAGTGTCAATGTTTTTGTTCAGCCATGTCTCAGTGAAAGCGTAAGAGTCGTGGTTCAAAGTAGGTAAATTTGATTTCAGGTCCTGTAATTTTGTTTGTAGTCTTCGTACATTTTGATAATATATAGAAATTTTACTGTTTAGTTTTTTGGGTGCGTTTTAACGATTGTGGGATTGTTATTTAGGTATTTAATTGTGATGTCCGTTTCGCCAGTAGACTTCCTTTTTTCTAGTTCTTCTCTTAAATCGTTTAAATGTTTCCGTTGTAGAAAAGACTGGTCTTGGTAAATTCGTATATTGTTTTTCAGAGTATCTTTCCTTTTTTCATCCAGACACTATCTTAATTGCAATAAGTTCGGGTTTGAATCTTGCAATCATACATAAAGATAACAGCCATTAAAATATGCGTTAAGAAAATTAAGATAATGTGGGTCGTTCTTATTCGAAGTATGACACAGTTAAAAATGACCGAATCGGATATCGACGTGGTCAGTGCATTTGCCTGGGTGCTGGGCTCAAGTTCCAGAGAGCAGATATCTTTTAATGATTTTTCTGTTTCCAGATTTTCGATTGAGTTTCGCTAATTTTGCCTTCCTTTAATTGAATATTATATTTAAGGTTTTACCCATAGAGTTAAAAAAAAAATGTGCGCGGATCTATTGTTTTACAATTTTATTTGAACTAAAATTAAAAGTCTGAAAAGTAGCTTTACCAAATAATTTATTGAATTGTTTTACAACACGATTATACGATTTGAAATACGTGATGTATTTATAGTACAAAATTTTGTATGAAAATTTAACACTTCTGCCAACGACCTACGTAATAACCCTATTATACTAAAAATAAACATATTTGTGTGTTTGGGAAGTGTGTTTATGAGAGATGGGAAGACTGATAGAGATATCGAAAGAAGGGTAAATACCGGTAACTCCATTAATGGAGGACTTAACGCCGTTAGCGCCAACAAAAAAACTATCAAAAGAAGCGAAGCTAGCCGTCCATAAAAGAGTGCTGGTACCTACCCTAATGTATGGCAGTGAGGCAAGGAACTGGCAGAGAAAGGATGAAAGTAGACTGTAGAATGCTGTAGAAATGAGATCCCTGAGACCTGTGGTAAAACCATGTATGATCGTGTGAGAAATGTGGAGATCCGCAAAGAATGCAAGGCTGATGTAAGTGTATTGAATACAATTAAGAAAGGGACGCTCAGATGGTTTGGTCATGTAGAGCGAATGAATGAGGAAAGGAGTGTAAAGATTATGTATAGAGTGTAAGGACTAGTAAGTGACGCAAATGTGAATGGTAGACAAAGTCGAGGACGTCCGAGGAAGACATGGCACCACAAAGTGAATCAGATGAATAAGTCGGGCGATGTCAAGAGTCAGAATAATAGAAGAGCATGTATGAGACGATGTATGAACGTAAACGAGGCAAGGAGTGTGTGCCAATATCGAGTTGTTTGGCGGTCCGTCCTCTCTGCCTAGCCCTACGGGGAAACGGCGTGACGGTTAATTAATTAGTTTGTTATTTAAACATATTTTCTCAAAATTTGGAACATAACTTTACTAGACAAAAACACAATCTTTAGAAACCAATTTAAACTTGTTTGTAGAAAAGTGTCTATACCTATGCATATATAATTTTATTTAAAAATGACATATTTTCGGTTATGTCTGTTATTCCCCTATAAAGCTTGCTTTAGTATTATTTCTATTAAAGATTTATTGTTATTGAACCGTCGAAAAATCATATAGTTTTACTTCAAACAAAATGGTATTACTGTTTGTTAAATATACGAGTATTTAATATTTCATAAAATTTTTGGAATAAAATATCTTGTGTAGGTTTTTAACTTTGTGATGGCATTATTTATTTTATTTAAAAGACGAATAACTTTGTTGACATAACTTTATTTATGTACTCACAATGTAGATTGTGTAAACATAAAATAAAATGATACGAAAAAGTTATTTGTATTGTAATTAAAATATTTTTTTCAGTTTGAACACCTTATCGACCCATCGCCTTGCACCGCAGTGAGAGAGACTGACTTATTCGTCCATTACTCCTGAATACATAGACTCCTTCAGATTCCTACCCCGATTCAGCCGCAAACATACGGATTCCTACCCACCCCTCATACCGTTTTCCTTCCCAAAACTTCCTCTCTGTCCTAGTTTCCTCAGGGCATTCTGTGGGGAGTTAATGCAAAAAAAAAAATTTTTGCGAATAAAAAAACAACCTCTTAAGAAACAAGTGAATTAATAAATTAGTAGAACAGAGTTTTAAAATTGAAAATATAAATGCCATTTAAGTAAAGAAATGGTTTCTCCCTACGTGGCCTTTCCCATTCATCTCCGTTCCCGTTCCCATTCTTTCTTCCCCTTTCCCTCACCACCCTCCTTCCCCCTGCTGTTAAACTATATGAAACTCACTCATGTTTAAATTATCTTGCGCCCCACCTCTTGCAATTCTTTTCCATAAATTTCATAACGCTAGAGTTTACCAGTATGTATAGAAACATTTTGTGTGCGTACAACAATTCACCAAGGTTTTATCACAATCGAATGAATTGTACAGGAAATCACTTCATAATGCCAGAACTCACTATCAAATATTGAAACCAATTCGGGCATGCGCACTTTAAATCCCCAAAGTTTCAATGCAATCGGATGAATGATACGGGAAAAAAATCATAACGCCAGAGCTCACTTTTATGTACAGAAACTATCCAGGGCAGGCGCACATAAAATCCCCAAAGTTTCATCGCAATACGATGAATAGTCTAGGAAAAAAATTCATAACGCCAGAGCTCACTTTTGTATATTATGGAAACCATCCCGGATGCGCACATCAAACACTCAAAGTTTCACCGCACTAGAATGAGCGGTAAAGAAAAAAATTCGTAACGCCAGAGCTCACTATTGTATATAAAAACCATCCTGGGCATGTGCACATCAAATCCCCAAAGTTTCATCGCAATACGATGAATAGTGTAGGAAAAAAAATCACAGCGCCAGAGCTCACTTTTGTTTATTATGGAAACCATTCCGGGAATGCGCACATCAAACACCCAAAGTTTCATCGCAATGGTATGAATAGTGTAGGAAAAAACTTCATAACGCCAGAGCTCACTATTTTTTTATATAGAAACCATCCCGGGCATGCGTCAATAATAGATTATAACCTTAAAACAAATATTTGTAATGAAATAACGATTTGTAGTAATTTTGCGAAAAAAATGCCGTTTGAATTATTAATCTTTTTGGTTGTAGAATAATGCAAATGCCAGAAAAGGGTCATTGCGAATTATTTAGAATTAACACATTAAATTTAATGTGTTTTTAACTCTTTTAAAATGTATTGCATAATCACAAAGAGCAAACAGCTTTTGTATCGAAAGCAGTAACAGATAACACTACTGTCTTTGAACATCTGGACAGCGTGACAATGTAATTATAATTTGCCATTACTTTTGATGGGTGTCGGAACTTTTAATTACAGACAACGGGGGCATAGGGCAGCAGAGCCGGTTAAGGGTGGCAGGTGGCAGGGTGGGGGTTAGGGTAGGAGACACGCCTCATCGCTGGAAATTAACATTCCGAGGGTTCTTCTCCAATTATCGCAGCAATTAACACGGAAGCGCTATCTGGGATGGCCATACGGAGAATTTTCCAGAAGTTTCCGAGATTAGCGTAAGATTTCACGGGCGGACGACCTTCGGAGGGGGAAATATGAAAATGTTAAAGCAAAGGGTCCAACACTGCGAAAGATTTAGTACATATATAAAAATGTAACATGAATCAAATTAATCAGGTTTCGGTAAATTGTTGCACCGTCAGTCCTAAAAATCCCCTAGCAACGTCTTATTTTATTAATTTATTGTTTCTTTAATTTAATATAATTTTGTAATTACTTGTATTAAGTTCTGTAAGTATTTTTTTTTTGTGACAGGTGTTTCGGCCTACAAAGCTTTTTTCAAACTATGGTAGACCACTTTGAGACGACTTATTTATAGGATTCTAAATTGATCTGGTGTTCTAAAAACTGGCAAGTTCTGTAGCCTGAGTTGAGGCGGTACACAACCCTAATAATTTTGGTTTGCTCAAAACTCAAATTTTAATCATTTCCAGGTGAATTTGTAACTAAAATAACTTTTTTACTCCAACAAACTCCTGAGGATGTAAGTTCTTTACATTTAAAATTAATGAAAACAATACCTTAGAACTATTTTATAACTTTATTACCAGTTATTTAACTATATATTTAGCGGTAAGCACCAGATTTTATTTTTCTAGACGATGAATTAACAACTTCAGGAGGCATTCATTTCGAAACATCTTAAACATTTGTAACACGTTCTTCAGAATGAATTAAAGTGAACGCGGCGGGTAGGACGAACCTCCAGGCCCGCTGGAGTATATTTGTTTTAACGCTTTCTTCGCTTCCGTCGTTAAGATTCCCACATTATCTGTCTTCTTCTTTTTTTCTTTGATAGGGCAAATTCGACAGTAGGTCCGTCCAATATACGGGGCGCGAGTCACAATTTGTATACACGGCTTCTTTACTTACGTCGTTAAGATTCTGAATATATTTTAGGATTTATTGTCATAATTAGGATATACTATAATATAATCTATATATATAATATATATATAATCGGATATACTATAATCCTCTTACTGGAATACTAGCAGTGGCTTATTATCTGGCTTCAAATGCTAGCCGTGTAATGCCCGAGCACTGTACCAACGTTTAGAAACCATAAATTGGCGGCCGTTTCTACATTTTTATCGTAATTCACCCATCTAAATCATAGTAGGCATATTAATAATTGTCCCCTTTGCTCTGCGAATTTCATCTCAAGTTGGTATATTCAAAGTAAACTCTCTGTGAAATGCAATCCTCGTTTCATAAAACATCAGTTGCTTCTTTTACCTAATTGGCCATTAAATTCAGCCGTACCCATACAGCAAAACGCATGCTTTCACTTTTCCATCAATGTATTTTTTAGTCTTCCACCATCTTGAAAATAAAGCCGCCTCAATACATAAATTCGTATTTCTTCTCGCTCAAAGGGGCAGTAAGTAATATTTTGCGAAATCACTACTCCAGCAAAATAAATTCTCGCCTTATTTTTGAGCTGAGTGCACATTTGCCGCGTAATGCAGATACGTGAGCAATCAAAGAACAAATGGTTGTACAGTTGAGATTGCAATGAAATTACCACGAATATAAAAAGTATAAAGATAGGCATCTATTGCTTTCGTAAGTACAATAGGTAAGAGTTACAATTTCTGTGGTGTGCACTCAGTAGAAACATTTCACTGTGTTATGAGTAACAATTTAAAAATTAGAAATATTTAGGTAATTCATTTTATGTTTTCAGTTCCTTGAATTTATAATGCCGCCGTTCTTAAAATAGTTGATGGTTTAAAATAGTCAACAAAGACGCCAACCAAGCAACACAGGATCAAATCTAGATCGGCATGTGATCGAGGTGTTAACCTCGGCCGTGTCATTTTATAATTTTTTTTTTTTTTGCTTTAATCATTTTAAAAGATCACAAATTAGCCCATAAAGGAGGCGATGAGAAATAATTTCCGTCAGTGCCTATGTCATTTTTGGGGATGCTGTGTAGGGATTCTTTTTGAGGTTTCAGGTACCTTAATTTAGAACTTAGAACCATCAGGTTAGAAGATTTTTGTTGTTGTGGGGTTCGCTATTAATTCTTGAAATAAATATCGCACAAGAATTCCAAGTCCTCCCGACCGTCCGGAACCGTCAGTAAGCCCCGCCATCCTCAATTGATTTGGGTATGTTGTGAGGCTGAAGGTAGTTAGGAGGAGAAGGAGGTGAAGTGGAGGAGGATGGAAAAGTACCCGGCTATTCAGATCTGGTCACCAAACATTCTAAAATCATTTCAATCAACATTTCAATTCAGAGTGATGATTTGCCAGTGCGACACTGAAAGTATCTCCAAATTATAGATTTTATTATTTATATACTTTTCATTTTTTATTTTATTTTATTTGGAAAACCAACAGTTTTACAATTGTTTATAATGTATGACAAAATAAGTGTTAATTTTTAACCAAAATAGGTTTTCACTGACGTTTAATAAATTATTTAGTGAGTTAAATGGAGAAACAGTTTAAAAAACTTTATTCGTTAACGATTTATGACAGCAGACAACTTAAATAATACATGACTTTCATAGTGTTACGCCCTATAAAAAACTGAATAACTTTATCTGTTCGAGTCACCTGTTGTAAATTATAGTGAAGCATGAAAGGCGTGAATGGTCTGTAGGAAAAATTCTACTAGGAAACCAAGTTTTTAAAGGATTATGAAATAGCGTTATCACATAATGAATTCTGTAGACATCATTCTGTCTGTCTGCACTATTTTTATAAATACTAAAACCACAATAACCCTAAATAATAAATAATAAACAAAAGAGGAATCTTGTTTCCTTCGGAGCCCATGACATCTTAAGCGATGCTGTAAGGAAGTTATTTCTGAATAGATCAATGCTGTGGGACGGAGGCAGGAAAATTGTTCCACAGCAGTTGAGCTCAAGAACGAGTCGTAGTAAAATGTCAACCACGTCCAAATGTTGGGCCACCGTTTGGCGTGTTTCCAGATGTAGTTCCATCTTCCATTAAAATACCTGTAGAACAGGGACAGCATTCCCACACAATGCCTGTTCTTTCAAATGGATTGCCCTTTACTGCAGAGCCAAGGGTTGTAGAGTCAATGTTTTTGTTTCTTGTTACTCTTTTCTGTCAATTTTATTGATAACTAGCTGGTTCCTGGCATGCGTTGCTATGCCGTTCAATGAAATAAATTGACTCTCCCTTCTTATCCTTTCCCGTGCGTCCCCGTTTCCTTCCACCTTCCCCGCCTTCCCCCTCCCTCGTCTCTTCCCTCTCCACGAACCCCACTTTTCCTCCCTCCTGCAAAAATATATGAAATACTCACATTTTCATTTACACAAATTTCATAACGCCAGAGCTTACCATTATATACAGCCTATATTACTCGCTGAAATTGTAGCTTTCTATTGGTGAAAGAATTTTTAAAATCGGTTAAGTAGTTTCGGAGCCTATTCAATGCAAACAAACAAACAATCAAATCTTTCCTCTTTATAATATTATAGGATAGGATAACTCTAATCAAATATTTTTTTGGTATAAAGCATTTCTTTTGAATACAAACAGACCTGTTATAAGTCTCAACCATCCAGAACCAATGGGGCTACGTCCGAGTAGGTAAAGGGTAGGAGATGAGAAGAGAGGGGTTGGAAAGTACCTGGCTTTTCACTAAGTACAGCTAAAGACACGAATTCATGTCTTAATTCTAGTTGATGGTTATTCTGTTATAAGGTATGGAATAACAGCTTGGGGACTTTCCTGTAAAAAATATCGATCATGTTCATTCAGTGCAAAATTCATTGGTTAAATAGCTGAAAATAATTTATACAAAGAAAGGCATAATATTCCATACTTTTATCAGAGTCTCAAAATGCTTTCAGTGAGAGCATTTCTGTGGTACAAAATTGAATTTCAGCAAATAAATAACTCTTTTTATATACACAGGCTGGTATAATACTCGTTTAAACTTTAATGAAGGACTAATTTTTTTTTTTTACATGAGCTCCACACAGGAGGCCCTGAGGAAAATAATTTCCCTCAGGGCCTATGTCATCTTTGGGGATGCTGTGTGGAGGTTTTTTTTTTCAAGGAAAGGAAGGGGAGAAGAGTTCTGGGAAGGAAAAGGGATTAGAGGTGGGTAGGAATCTGGGGTGCAGTGTGTCTTGGTCATCCGCCTCCAAGACCTAGACAAACCTCATCCCATGAACCCGGGCACCCCTGCATACAAATAAGCATACAAATAAATATATGTAATTACATTATTACCAATTGTTTAAATATGTTACCTACTGAAATTAAAAACTGTTCCCAAAACAAACAATTGGTGACTTTACTGAAGACTTTGCTTACTGAAAGAATCAATTTGTGTTTGTTTACAATGACATATTATTCTAAAGGCTTTAAAATTGTTGTCTATGTTTTCATAATTTTTCTTTTCTCTATATTTCTGTAAAACTTTTAAATTTTATTTTATATAATTGCAAAAATGCTACTTTTAACTCATTATAATAAGATTTTTAATGTAAAGAACCCGTTAAACAAACTGCTAAACATACGAGTAGTTTATCGGGACTTTTTTATCATATATTTGTAAAGTGTGTTAAAAAAAAGGTCTTTTGTCAGGGTGATGCTGACCATATTGACTTATTTGTGCATTGTACTGAAATGTGTCTATATACAAAATGTCTCTTTTCCAATTACATTTTACAATTGAAAACGTCCGTACCTGCGTACGTTTTAATATTATACTTCGCAAACTACTATTAAAATCTGCTTAATATTCCAAAAATTTAAATAATTATTATACGGCCTATTAAAAACCTCCCGCACATTCCACCCAAATCATCCAATTATTAAAGCAAATATACTTGAGCTTCACACAACTTACAGATTGATCCAAATATTTCTTCCCAACTAATTCCAAAGGCCTCCGTTTGGTTTGGTCAGTATTTGACATTTGTAGAGTACGCCTTTCACGTGTAAAAATATTAACCTACGTAGTTGCTTTTTTGTAAAAAAAACTAACTCAGCTCATCATGAAATAATTTTTGTTTGCGTTTACCAAAAAAATTTGAAAATAACGTAAACGCTGTTTTTGAATAATTTACGTCAGAACAACGTTAATTTTATCAATATGTTTTCTTCTACAAAAGCAGACGTAAATCGTAGGATCTATTGTTTTTAAATATCTGCTTCTTCACATAGAAGCCAACAACACTAATGCAGCAAATAATTCACCAATCACTCGCGCAAACACAACTTTTGTTATCCCTAGGCTAATTTGTTGGCTTTTGGGAACAGCTCGGGAAATCGTTCCGTCTCTCTTACTGTTGTACAATATACATAGTTTCATCTTCAAATCTAAAAGTTAACTACAGAAAAATTATAATATACATAACTAAGTAACCAAACTTTCCCAAGAAAAGTTGTGAACTTTTTATTAATTACATTTTCATCACAGAACAAAAAAGAGAGAGGGTAATTAATTAATTATATATTTATTTCTTCAAAATCCGCAAATTCACTTTGTGGCGTCATTATTAATTTAATGAAAACAAATAACTTTGTGTACCCCACTTATTATCCTGATGAAGAAAACATAGTTTTCAAAACATGTTGATATTGTCAATTAAATAGTGGTGCACACAAAGTATTCATTAAAAATATATTATATATTTGCCTAGTCAAATATTTTTGATTTTTATTTTTTTCGCCTTCAGCAATTTTTTAGAAAAAATGTGAAGTGACCCATTTTTATAACTTTTTGATGTTTGCACTCAAAAGTTTTATGTCTGTTTTAGACATTTAGAAATAATCAATTTATTTGGGTTTTATTGCAAACCGGAAACAGTTGACCATTTCAATTCTCCTTAGATCTCCACAAACTTTCTTCTGTTTTATTACTATTACTTAAGTTATATTGTTAAGTTTTAATTACAGTTCATAATATCTCATACTATAACCATCTATTGATTTTATTTTATATACCTCACAACTTATATCATAAAGTACTGTGCATGTCTCAATTAAGGGAGGGGTGTAAGGTTTTGAAAGCGAAAACAAGGCATATTTTCATGTTTTTTTTTTTGAGATGTGAATGATGTTGGTTTATTTATTTTATTTACACGGTACAGTATGACATCTGTAATATCTCTGATTTTTTTTTAATTAACCATATCAATAAAGAAGTCCGTGAGAGCGAATCTCCGTAGGCGCCTCGAAAAAAAGTAGTGATGCGGTGAACATTATTACGATTTGTGGTAAACATTTAACTCGTTAACGAATCATTTGAAGCAATAAAATGAAATTCATTTTAAAGGTGACATGTTTTTTTTAGATAGTGACGAAAAGTTTTTTTTTATTGATTTTTTTTTTTGCTGAATGTTGAAGTAAAAAATGCGATTTTTGCTAAAATTTTCGGTGAATTTGTCATTATAAAATGGAAAAAAAAACTCTTCTTCACTGCCTGTTGATTTATGTGTAAAAATAGTGTACAAAATTTTAAAACGACCGGTCAAGTAAATTTTGAGTTATGATGTTCACGAATTTTTTTGCGAGAAAATCGATTTATACTCGAAATATACTTGAATCGAGCAGAGGGCCGGTCGCTTGAAACGCCGTATCTTCGTTAGTTTTGCTCCGATTTACTTGAAATTTCGACACAATAAATAATTTAAAACCGTATCCCCCTTTTAACAAATAACGCTTCAATGATTTTTATAGGTAGATACAGAGCATTTAAAGCGATTAAATTTACGATGACAGATTTCATGAATTTTATTAGGTGTTCATTATGATCAACGATTGATTCCAAATGACTGATGGAAAGTTATAACGAATAACAATTTAAAGAGTAAATTTTTTTTGCGAAAAAGCAAGATTGCAAACCGTTCTAATAATAATAATTTTCGTGCAGCCTATAGCCTGTGAGGCTGGCAGGCTTTCAGTAGAGAAGTTTGTGCTAGTAGCAGTAACTAGTGGTCATTAAATCCGGTCTGTAATTTGAAAGCCCCGTCTCACTGGAAAATACCCTCGAGGGAGAATCGATCACGTTATGTTTCGGGGACGACGCGCGACGCGGTGGCGGCGAAATACGATTGGGTGCAGAATTCACACCTACTGCAAAATAGATGACGAATATTACGAATAGTGGTTATACTTGAATGGGACAATTTTGATGCATGTGGTTAAGCTTTGATCATTTTTTTTTTTATTGTTCTTTATTGCATGGATCCCTTATTCAAAATATGCGTCCAATAGAGAAAAAAATTGAAGCGAAAATAAAACTATTTGGAAAGTTAATTTAAAATTAAAAAAAATGGAATCGTAAACTAAGAACAAATTTTTGTCAATTGAATTTCAAGCATATTTGTTTTGTGTCTAATTTAAAAATTATTGTTTTCTTAGAAAGCAGTTGCTCGTGGCTTAAAGTAAAAAATATTAAAGAAATAAATTTAATTCATAGCTAATAAAACATTCAAATGAAAAATAAAACAATGCTTTGTTTTTAACCACGATATTTGTTTTAAATGTATCCACCAACATGCTTTATTGTGGTAAAAATTTAAAACAGAAATAGTTCAGTTTAACTCAGTTATGTTCAGTTCAGCCGAACAAAACCGGTTGGTAAACTTAAAAAAATGTATGTACAATACGATTGATACCCTTAAAAAAATTGGCGTATTTTTTAGATGGTCAATACAATAAAATGCAAAGAAATGGAATATTTCTGAACATAACTCAAAATTAAAAACTGTTTTTGAAAAGTGATAAAATACGCTTTTAAATTTTATAATTCAAAATAAACATTTATTTTTAAATATAAAACTTTGGTGACTTAGCAGAGGTATTTGGGTTCATGAGGTAATGTTTGTTTAGGTCTTGGCAGCGTTTATCCTTCTTCTGCGTGACGGGCCGGAGTAAGATCTTTTGACTTCTCCTCCTCTTTTGTGTCTCCACATTGCATCCCCAAAGATGACGTAGTCCCTGAGGGATTTTTTTCCTAGAACTAATGTAACTATTAATGATTAATTTACTACGAAGGTACATTATTATACATTTGTTTTGTATAGATGGAACCTAAAAAATAATTTATAATAATTGGATAAATTGTTTAAATCATTCACTTGAATATGTACTATAATATAACTTCTCCGAGGATAGAACCGTAAATAACATTTATGAGAAATGATATTTCCTGATGCCTTATCGATAAGTTCTTTTCTCAGAAAAGTGGATCTTATAAGTCAGTTTATCTTTACTCAGGCTCTAAAAGCTCTCTTTGTCGAAGGCTTAACAACGGAAATAATATAAACTTTGACGCGCCTCGGTCAAAGCTTTCTCGAGCGAAGCTCGATACGTTTGATATCGGAAACTTCTTGGAAGAAAAATAATTTCAAAACTTTTTCAGAAATAATATTTTACGCAAATTGGGGTAAAAGGCAAATAAATGGATCAATTTTCCTTAAAAAACAACGTTTTATTTTTCACAATAATATTAACAAGTTTAATATTTATTTAGTACAAAATACACACAGAACGTAATTATAGTTCGTTTATTTACATAAGTACTTTTAGTATCTAATACTTGTAATACATAAGTACTTTTGGTACCTTATACTTATGTGAGAGTGAACCAGAGAGAACCTAAATTCTTCTTTTCCACATGATGACGTCATGTGGAAAAGAAGAATTTTTTTTTTTGTGTATTACAGACTGTGTGTCCATTTACAATACACATGTGATACAAACTACACATTTATAGATAAATAGTAGAAATAGAAAAGATAAATAGTAACATGAGATTTATACATATAGCGGGTAAATTGTTGGCACTTAAATACCTCTTAAATTCTTCGAGGCTACAGTTAAATATGTCAATAGTTTTGGAAGCGTTGTTTTATATCACCAAACCTCGTGTCATGCTATGCCGAGCCAGTACGTCCGTTCTGCTATGTGGTGTACAAAGAAGTTCATGGTACCGTCCCTGACCGTAGTTGTTTGGCACAAACAACTTGTAGTATTCCAGGAGGCATGGGCTATCTATTAAATTATTTATTATTTTGTACGCCGTTACTGCAAAGACCCCACTCCTCCTCGACTGGAGACTTTGGCAATGCGTTTCTGTGAGCAGATCTTCATGATGCATGAATTGCGGGTTCTCTCCATGCATTCCCATATACAGGTATCTCAGAAACTTTTTTTGGATCTGTTCCAATTTTTCAATGTATTTTTTCTGGTATGGGGCCCATACAGCAGAGGCGTATTCAATTTTAGATCTTATAATACAATTATACATAGCCATCATTGCTTCAGGATTTGTAAACTGTTTGCACGATCTTATGACAAACCCTAGAAGCTTGTAGCGTGATGTTATTAATTGCAATATATGGTCACACGGCTAAAGCCATTTTGAGCAAAGCAATGTTTCGAAATAACTATTGAAATAATCGTTCCGTAAAATTAGATCTTCCGCCAAAGATATCCGCCAAATAATGAGGGGAACTTCTCAGAGATTTGCCTCACGTCGCACTGTGTTTCATCCCGTACAAGTTAGAAGGTACATAAATCATTTAGAAATTTTTGAGCGATAATTTCATAGGGGCATTCTTAATTGGGGTGATTAATGCACGGGTTACGTAATAAAGTTTGATTATTAGTTTATGAAATGTTCAGATGCATTTATTTGCTTCATGCGGTGCGACGTTTTGGTTATTTATGGAATTTTTTTATTTGTAACGTTTTGGTTATTTTGAATTATTTATTTTTTGAAGATTATCTTTTTAAAACAAGTAACTTGCGTGTTTTCATGATTACCGAGAGTTTTTTTATGAGAGAGTATAAAGTCGCATGATAATTTTTATTTGATTAAATAGAAATACTATTTTTAACTCAAATCAGTTTTGATATTTTCCCAGACGAACCTGCTTATTTCGTTATTTTACAGGCAAGACAAATGAGATTTTCAGCAGGAAGTTCATGTTATGGACGAGTTTTGCCAAGTTTGCCGAAGAAGGAAAGGTTTCAAGAAATGCATAATAATGTGTTAAGTAAATTTTAACTTGAAAAGATCAGTTTAAAGTGGTGAAAACAGAGATGGGCTTACTTTAATCTAAAAATGCACATTTTTCTGATAGCTTGTAAATACTAATTAACTGGGAATATGACCAAAAAGGCGCATAATCAAATAATATCTTAAAATATTTTTGCAAAAGGTAATTTATATTGATTCGTGTTTTTAAAAAAAATTGGTTGTCTCTAAAGTCGGTTTACGGACGGTAATTTTACCTGACAACGTTATAAAATAAAGTTGTAGTGCGCACTTGAAGTGAAGTGACACAAAACTGCGCTATACAAATGTAACGTTATTATTATTAAGAGAGATAGATGCGTCACAAGCCGAACGCTTAGGCCGAACGCTTGTTCCGCGCTCTCATTCGCACGCTTAGCTCAATTGGAACGTGACAATGAGTCATGTTTTTTCGTGAGTGCAGCCGGCGTTCATCGATTTATGAGTCGTTACCACGTCAATAAAAAAACAGAGTACAAGTACTTTATTGATGTGTTGGTTTTTTTACCGGCTAGCTTGTTTAAAACGAAACACTGTGTTCGCATCGCGTCGCTTCTACGCTATTTTCGGAACATTAAGTTCATAACGAAATGGTTCGGGGACGTTCTGAGGTCGCCGTAGAGCCTGAAGGGTGATGGTATCAAAACGTCCCGGAACTATGCGGACAAAATCGTTTGGGACCAGAGTTCGAGGAATTCAAAAGAGATTACTGGAATCACCAAAACTTTACTTTAAATAGAACTTAACTTATAACACGTCTCGAAGATAATTTTAATAAAACTTGGGAAATAAAATTACAATTACACAATTAGTCCAATTTAGGACAATTAACTCAAAAAAATAAGTTGTAAGAATTTTTTTATTTAAACAAACACCGAACAACTGCTCCCAACAGCTTGGAGCCAGTGAGACTAGTGGTATTTTGTGAGGCTGAAAGTAATGGGGAATGGAAGAAGATAAGGGAGAGGAAGATAGGAAAGAGGCTGGTTATTCAGGTTTGGTCACCAAACACGGCTAAAGCCATTTCAATTCAGCGTTTTCAAATTCGGGATCCTTATCCCTTGAGCACGGAGGCCAACACGAGAATTAGGTTGAATAAACATTCACAATATAATCAATAATCAAGGAGTTATTACAATGGAGCCACAATTAAATGAACGATTTAGTTAAATTTACTGGCATTTGATACTAATATTGACCTTACTTAACTATATAAAATTCTGTATTTAGCGATCCTGTTCCCCTTTCCACGGTATATTATTAACTAATCTTTTCCTCGATATGATTTTTTTTCTTTTTAAAAGGTCATACATTATTTCAATCTGTTTTTACGTAAAAATTGCAGATATTTCTGATACACTCACTACTTCGTCTTTGAAATTTATGAAATACTCAACTCTCATTATATCATATAAATATTAAACTCGCATTTGAAAACCCACTCCGCAGGTTGTTACTGCTAGGCCCTGCGGGCGGCTTTTAGTTCGGCTTTGCCCAGTTAGTGTTGGTGACCATTTTATAAATCCAATAGGAACTGTTTCCAAAATTAGCCCGTTCCTCGTATCCACTGTCAAACAGTGATGGCTGGTCACCGGGACAAAGTAACTGGGACGGGCAATGACGTCATATATAATGTATGCCCGCTTGGTACAACTGAGTATAACCGTCAATCTTTCCAAAAATAAGCCCGTTCTACGTACCCACTAAAAACCAGTGATGGCTAGTTACCAGGACAAAGTAATCGGAACGGGCAATGACGTAGTATGTTATATACAGCCGCTTAATATAGCTGACTACTATCGCCAATCTTTCCATATCCGGAGAGATACTCCAGATTCACAAATTCGTAGAACTTATACCTAGGGGGGCATGTCCCTGTGCGTCCTGCCGGAATTGTCGACATCTTGTGAGGAATTCTTGAATTCAAAATAGAATTACAACGGTAGCTTTGCTTGTAAAAAATCCACGGCCTCCGTGGTCCCGAGGCAAGACTCTCGACTCACAATCCGAAGGTCGCGGGTTCGAACCCGGCGTGGGCAAATAAATTTTATTTGGTTAAATTGTGTTAATTCACAATTTATTCATTTAAAATAATATAAAGTATATTTGCGGCACGTTCCAGAGTGGAAGATACTATCGGTATCGCCCTGGTGTAAGACCACCATTCAGAATTGAAACGTTGCTTGAAATGGCTTTAGCCGTGTTTAGTGACCAGATCTGAATAGCCAGGTACTTCCCCACCTTCCTCTTCCCTATCTCCTTCCCCTCCCCACTACCTTCAGCCTCACAACATACCCCGATTGGGGATGCCATAGTCTCACTGGCTCCAGACGGGAGCAGTTGGGACTCTTGTGCGGTATTAACTGTAAAAAAAAAAAAAAAAACGTACACAGATGTTATTTGTGGCGCGGTGCTTATGGCGTGTCGTCAGACATGCACTCGAAGCTTGGTTTTGAAATTCGACCACGCAAACGCAAGCCTAATAATTCTATTCCATTAGAACAACTGAGAAATGAATCACGTTAACAGATTTTATTACGATACCACTCCAACCTCAATGGGAACTATGCTGAGTATGTGGCTCGACTTACGGATATAAAGACGGCAGTTGGAATAACACATTATCATCAAATGGCATCCTTAGTTGGGAGAGAGATACTTAGATCGTCTACGGGTGAGAGAGGTGTACTGAACATTTAAAGAGATCTGCAGGCTTCAAAAATATATGGAGGTGCTAGAAATCTCCTAGGGATAGGCAACGTTTCAGATAAAAATGTTTAAGGGGGTTTTCTAGTCTAGAAGCATGAATTGTAGGTGTTTTTTTCAGGTGCAATAAAAAAAAACGATAAAATTTTGAAGCCATTATTAAACATTAAAGAACACATAAAAAAATCAAAAGAAATTTTTTTTAAATTTGAAAGTTACAGGGGTCTCAAAAATATGGCGCGCCCTGGTTGACACGATTGCAACCCTCCTAGTTATCCGAAAAAAAAACCGAATTTATTTTTAATTCAAACAAGTGCTGCCATGGCATGAACCTCGGAGAGATCATAAAAATTATTTTTCGCAAAATGGCGGCTATCTGAAAAGAAAAACATTTTTTTACCAGTTTTTTTTTGATTTTCCGAATTTTTTTAGAATAGTAAAAATTAAAATTTTGTTATAATTCTAATTCATGCGATAAAGTAATGTAAAGAGAAAACTCAAACTAAATTTCGAGTAAATTGGTTTAGTAGAACTTGAGATATCGTGTCAACTGTCACGAAAAAAGTGGTTTGGAGAAAAAGGTGTTTAAAATTTTGTCCTACTCAGATTTTGGTTAGATTCTGTCTAAACCGCGAAATTAAAATGGTTATAACTTTTAAAATAATGCGATTTTCGAAAACTCCTATTAAGTAGATATTTTTGAATATTTAAACTTTGGAAATATGAAGTTTTTTTTTTTTTTTCTAGACTAGAAAACCCCCTTAAGCATCTCTGAAAAAGGCTAGTGCAGAGTCTTTACGAAGAAATCGTCACACCGAGAAGAGTTATCTTCTTAAAATGACAAAATATTTTATCTCACCAGGTTATTCGATGAAGTACTTTTATCAAAGGATTGACACAAAGCCTTAATAAATAGTACAAGAGCCTTTAATATGTATTCTATTTCATGTTTAAGCATGTTTCTGAGCCGGAAAGTAATAAAAGCTAGAAATGGCTCCAGTACAGAGAGAAATAAGATTTTTTAACAAGTCTAGGAGTGTCAAATTGCAAAGTGTCACGTTCCGGAATTTGCAGAGAATTTTCAAACAGCCTGTAGTTACAGGGTGCTCTCTCGTTTACTAATGTGGAACGTGTGGCGCGTCTTCTATCCCTAGGAAATTATTCCACTAGAGAACAAGCAGGGTGTTCTGGATACATACATCACGCTGTTAAAGAATGTGCTTTAAAAGATTTAACTTAGCCGAATTGGAAATTGGAAATTACCAACTACAGAAAATTAGATTAGCTTTATTTTTTGTGAAACGTTTACAGGGAGACCACACAAGTTACGTGATTGAATAATATGGAAAATTATTAAGTCGTAAACTCTATAATTTATTTTTGTTCACCTGGTGCAAAATTGAAATCGAGTCAAGGAATTCGGAATGTGATATTTTTAAAGTTATTTAAATAAATAAAAAAACTGAAGAGAACACGATTTCAACATTTATTTTTGTTGCCGGAATTTAATGCTTTTGTTGTAAATTTCAATGAATCCACAATACTAGAAATTCACTAGTTGAGTAAGGTTCTGGTCTTGACGATGGAGCGATTCATTTAGTCGAAAGATTTGCTGTGCTTTGACACAAAGGCACAGTAAAAATGTCATATTAGGCTGGGCGCATACATCCGATTTTGCTTTCCGGTTGTCTGATCAGACAATCGGATGGAAAAATCGGATGTATGCGCCCAGCCTTTGACATATTTTTTTCAAACAAGTTATGAAGAAATTGGTTGTTTTGGTGACAAGGTGAAATCACAATCTATTTATTTGAAAAAGTTCATTTGTCGGTTGAAATTTAAAATTTAAACGTAACCATTTTGGAGGCGGGGATGGGTACTGCCGCCCCGGGAACCTTTATTGGATAACCAACACCTCTGCCATTGGTCACCCCAAGTGGTTTGCTACGTTTGGTGACTTAGAAGGGGTGCCCGGGTTCATGGGATGAAGTTTGTCTAGGTCTTGGAGGCGGATGACCAGGACAGACTGAACCCCAGATTCCTACACACCCCTTTAACTCTTTTCTTTCCCAGAACTCTCCTCTCCTTCCTTTCCTTAAAAAAACCAATACCCTCCACACAGCATCCCCAAAGATGACATAGGCCCTGAGGGAAATTATTTTCCTCAGGGCCCTCTGTGTGGAGTTCATGTAAAAAAAAAAAATTGTGAGTCGGATTTGGGTACCGCCGCCCTAGGAAACATTTATTGGATTACCAACACCTCTGGCATTGGTTACCTCAAGTGATTCCATATGTTTGGTGACTTAACAGGGGTGCCCGGGTTGATGGGGTGGGATGTTTCCGGGTCTTGGCAGCGGATGCGTATGCCCACCAACTATGTTGCAAGCCGGATCGGGAGAGACTGGTTGAGGAGTTTCAATCTCTCCAACACGACTCTCTCGGTACATCGTTCCGACAAACTGACTCCCAAATTCCTACTCATCTCTCATACCTTTTTCCGTCTCAGAACATCCTCTCCTTCTTTTTACAAAAAGACCCAACACACAACAACCCCAAATAAGCCATCGACCCTGAGGGGAATTATTTTCCTCAGGGCCTCCTGTGTGAAGCTAATGAAAAAAAAATCAAGACACTTTTTTAGTATGGCGTTTGTTTAATTTTCAAAGAAGCTTTAGCAAGTTTTTTTTTGCAATAACGATTATAACCATTTAATCTTATATATAAACATCAATATTTGTTTGTTTGTTCGTATGTTATGCGCTGCCATACCGTTCATCCGATTGCGATGAAATTTTTGTGATTTTTTGTGCGCACGACCGCAAAGGTTATAGGCTTTATATAATGGTAAGCTCTTGCGTTATGAAATCTGTAAAATGAAAATGAGTGTGTTTAATATATTTTGGTGGCAGGTAGAAAGGGAAGATTAATTAAGGAGGGGGTTTGTGGAAGGGATGACGAGGAAGGGGAAAGGCGCGGAAGATAGAAGGGGAACGCGGGGGAATGGGACTCGGGAGGGGAACGGGGACGCATGGGAAAGGAAATGCAGGGATAAACATTATTTATTTGCATTGCAACGCATGCCGGATACCAGCTAGTAACAAATAATTTGTCTATAAAATCATAAAAAATAGACTATTTCATGACCTAAGTTTTTTCAATTAATATCAGATATTGGCTAAAATAATTTGATTTTATTATTTTTATTTATACACCACGGCTGGAATTAACGTGCATGACTAACTATGGGACTCTTGGGATTGCTCCAACTTCCCGCAATTCGAAATAATAAAAATTGTTATTATTGACCGAATAATTAATAAGTACATCAAAACATTTTTATACAAAATCGATACTGAGTTCTCTCCTCACAACCAACCACAAATAATCCACAAACAATCAATTATATTTATTAAGGACTAATCAATTTTACCTGTAAGCATCACAAATAACTAACGCAACCTTTCCAATTTTCCACTGTTCCACAATAATCTATATAAAACTTTCGAGGTGTATTCTACACGAGTGCTATTAAAGTGAATAGTTTCATTTGCCTAATTATGTGATGAAACGCGGCCTCTATTTCATTTAACATGTTAAATCGAGGCGTAACGTGATTAATTAGTAATCGTTATTCGGTGTTAATGACGCAGTACACAACGTTTATATACATTATCATAAAAGTTTTATAATGTAAAGTTAAAATATTCGATGTTTACAAATTGCAAACAAGCTACAAAATTATAATGGAGCTCTTTTTCGTAAATGCCCTTTTCTATCGATTTCCATAATATTGTATGATACCTAATTTAATAGGCGTTGAAAAAAATTAAGCAAATGTTTATAAGAAAGAGGAACAAGGAGAACGAAAAAAAATTCAGGTTTCGGTCGATTTGGTAGACGAAGATGGATAAAACTCCCCAGGAAACTATTTATTGGATAGCCAACGCCCATGCCATAGAGAAGTAGCTTATTAAGTTTGGTGACTTAGCAAGGATGTCCGAGTTTACGGGGCGAGGTTTGTGTAGGTCTATGCGAGAGATGTATTTTTTTTTTTTTTTTTTACATGAAATACCGCACAAGTGTCCCAACTGCTCCCGCCTGGAGCCAGTGAGACTATGGCATCCCCAATTGGGGTATGTTGTGAGGCTGAAGGTAGTGGGGAGGGGAAGGAGATAGGGAAGATGAAGGTGGGGAAGTACCTGGCTATTCAGATCTGGTCACTAAACACGGCTGAAGCCATTTCAAGCAACGTTTCAATTCTGAATGGTGGTCTTACACCAGGGCGATACTGATAGTATCTTCCACTCTGGAACGTGCCGCAAATATACTATATATTATTTTAAATTAATAAATTGTGAAATAGCACAAATTAATCAAATAAAATTTATTTGCGCACGCCGGGTTCGAACCCGCGACCTTCGGATTGTGAGTCGAGAGTCTTACCTCGGGACCACGGAGGCCGTCAAGTATAGATGTATAGATGTATGTATATGTATGTACAATTTGGGAGGCGGGAATGGGTACCGCCGCCCCGGGAACCTTTAATGGATAACCAACGCCTCTGCCATAGGTCACTCCAAGTGATTCGGCACGTTTCGTGACTAAGCAGTGGTGCCCGGATTCATGGGGTGAATTTTGTCTAGGTCTTGGAGGTGGATGGTCAGGACACACTGAACCCCAGTTCCCTACCCACCCCTTATACTCTTTTCCTTCCCAGAACTCTATTTTCGTTCCTTTCCTTAAAAAACCCTCCACACAGCATCCCCAAAGATGATATAGTGTCTGAGGAAAATTATTTTCCTCAGAGCCTCCTATGTGGGGCTCATGTAAAAAAAATGTTACGGGCCGGATCGTAAGAGACTAGTTTGACTTCTCAGTAGGGGACTCTCTCGTCTCATCGTCTTGCGCCGCAGTGGGAGGGATGGGTTCATGCGTCCACGTCTCCTAGACACATTGACCATCAGATTCCTAATCATCTCTTATACATTTTTTATCCCAGAACGTCATCTTCTTCCTATCCCCAAAAAACTGTCCATAAAACTTTTCCCAAGACTACACACTCGTATGTATGTCAAAAATATTGCTTTTTAAAAAATATATATTTTTGTGAGTTCCTGTAAGTATAAATAAAATCAAGCAATCATCGAAAAAAAGTAAAAAAAGGATTAGTGTAGAATTTTTCAGTTTGATTTCGTTCGTGTATCTAACTGGCATTTCTGTGTGATTGAGGACTCCGAGTAATCACACAGAGTGTGATTACTCGTGACCACGTCAACGAGTAATCCGAGTTGAAATCTCGGCGTGTGCAAGTCAGTTTTATTTGGTTAATTTATGTTACTTCAAAATTTATTAATTAAAAATACTAGATGAAAAATTTGCAGCACCTTCCAGAGTAGAATACACTCCCAGTTTTGCCCTCAAATCAGATTTGAAACGTTGCTTGAAATGGTTTTAGCCGTGTTTGGTGAACTGACCTGATTTCCTATCTTCTTCTTATCCCAATTATCTTCTGCCTCACAATTTACCGCTATTTGGAATACCATAATCTCAGTGGCTCCAGACGGAAGCAGTTGGGACTTTTGTGAGGTGTTCACTTAAAAAATAAGGAAACAGAACCTTAAAAAATTCCGAGAAGCTTTATGAAAATAATATTTTTGGACCCACATACTTGATGATTACCTGTAATCAAAACCATATTTTACTTTATGTTTTTTTATCATATTTAGATGTTAAGAACTTATTTCATTTTACAACATCATAAAAAACCTAATATTCTAAAAATGGCTACGTATTGTAACGCATTTATCCGGCAATTAAAGTGGGCTTTTGCTTCGCAAAAAATATCGTTTTTGCCCTTTAACTCCCGTAAAAGCTGTCCAACATCATATTGTTCAATGCAGAGCTTTTACGAGGCTCTTTATGAAGTGACTCGAAACAGTATTAAGCCTTCACCGACACGTGGCCCACTTTTATTATCTCGTTAAATAAATAGTAGAGATCACGTGGTTTGCACTTTGCGAACGATTCTTTTAAATACATCCATCCTTCAGGTTGGAAAAAAATCATTAGAATCGATGTAGTAAGCAAAATTTTCGGCCACCAGTGATATGACTTAATACAACATTTTATACCGTGGTTTCGATGGTATAATCATAAATTTTTGATTAATACGTCCTTTTTTCTAGTTTTATTTATTTATTCAACATTTTATTGAAGAATAAGATAACACTAATAATCGGAACGAAAATATGAGAGAGAACAAGACACAGAAAAATAAAAAGATAACGGTCGCAACTGGTACTCAAACCAAGAACCTCTAGTCTTACCGGGATGGACGGCTTTTCCAATTAGATCACTGCCACCTCTTATTGTACGGTCATAAACGTCAATCTCATATTTCAAATTTTAGAATTAACAATGTTATCTTCGAATAATTTCAGTGGCCTACATGAGTAAATAGGGCACTGAATGTTCTGGATTCAAGTCTTAGATGCGACCGTTATCATTTTATTTTTCTGTGTCTTGTTCTCTTTCATATTTTCGTTTAGATTATTATTGCCATCTTCTTCTTCAATGGTATTCAGTCCTCCATTAATGGAGTTAATGCATTTATCCTTCTTTCAATATCTCTATCAGCCTTCCCATCTCTCAAACATACTACCCAGATGATCGAACCCATCCGCCTGCTCCAAGTTTTCATCATTCAAAACTATATTGCACACTGTTTTCGTACTCTCTCTTTCAAACACCATGACTTTAGACTTACTAGGTGGAGCCAATGTAAAAAAATCTGAAACCCAAAAAATCAAACTTTTCGCAAATAATTTCTTTATCTATGCGCATTTTATATTATCCACACAATAAAACTAAGAATTAGATTGAGAGAGCAATTTTAAACACTTTACAGAAAGGATTGATTCCATCATAATTGTAATTGAACCTTACAGTTTATTTGGTGAAGCTTTTTGATGAGCAGTGTTCGTATTTATTGGGTTTTTTCGCCTCCGGTTTAAAATTTTAGTATGCTGCACTCCGCTGAAACTTTATAGTAATTGCATTGAGCTTTTATACCGAAGCCTTCTAAGTTCACAGCCTTGTTCATACATATCTAAAATTCAATTCAGTTTGATGAGACCCAACATTTTATGAAGCAGTAGAAATGGATAAATTGTTCTGGGGAAAACCTCGTTTGTCTTGATATATATGTACATGTGTGTGGCTGGCGTTCCTTCCAACTATTTTTTTCCATATGTAGAAGATCGCGATTTTTGTATTGCATTTGAAACATCATGTTTTTATCTTAGCCCTATCTTTTTATATTATCTCCACACAGAAGGCTACGAGGAAGAAGAAATCCTTCACGACCTACGTCATCTTTAGGGATGCTATGTGGGAGTATTTTAAAGGGGAAAGGAAGGAGAAAAAGATCTGGGAAGGAAAATGTGGTATGAAAGGTGGGTGACTGGACAACTGAGAATGAAATTAACTCAGAACCTCCTGAGAAAAGTCAATAAAAGTGATAAAAAAAAAATAATACAAAATGGTTACATTATGTGTTACGTTAGATTAGGCTATGGGCTATTTTTAAATAATTTTTTTCATAGGTTTCAATGATTTTTCAAAGATGTGTTGATTTAGATTGATTCTGAGTTGCCATGGAATCGTAAGGTGGGTTGGAATCTGAGGGTAAATGTTTTCAGGAGCGACGAATGTCTAAATCCGTCCCTCTTACTGTGGTTCGGGGATGGATTGAGAGAGTCCAGCTAAAGAGGTCAAAAGGTCTCCATCAACCAATCCCTCCCGATCAGACCCGCTACGCATTAGGTGAGCAAAAGCATCCGCCGCTAAGTCATAAACAAACCTTACCCCATGAACCACATGAAGTGGGTGCTCTGCATCCCTGCTTACTTCACCCCATGGGTGAAGTAAGCAGGGATGTTGGTTATCCAACAAATGGTGGGCGGCGGTACCCATTCCCGCCTCCCAAATTGAAAACAATCGCATTATTCAAGAAAATTATTTTTCTTAGTATTATACATTACGTTATGCGTGTCAAAGATTTATTATGTTTTGTAATTACATATTTTTTTTCGTTAAATTCTGTGTCTGTCTTCAATGGATTAAATTTGAAGTGATTTCCATTAATCAAACAGTTAGTTTTTACAGAATATTGAATATAATATAAGACATATTTATGTTATTTATTGTGTTCCTTGGGCATTAATTCTGTAACGATTTATAGACATTTTGTTATAAATAATTTTATTTCACATACACATGTCACTTAATTTTATGTTTATCAGCTACTGGTTTTAACATATCCGTATCGTTCACTAGATACCTTAAAACTAACTTGATTGTAAAAGCAAAGAAACGATAACATTTTATTATGTGGGGGTGGGGGGAGAACGGTGGGAGAATTCGACATAACAAGGAAATAATAATGGTGATTTACAGGGTTCTGTTATGTTAACTAATTTAAATAGTGGTGTACACAAAGTTATTTGTTTTCATTAAATTAATTTTGTTTTAAATTTTTGAAGGTAAACTTCTTCAGCGCCGTTAGTGATTAGAATTTCGGATGAAACGGAAATACGTCACTAAAATTTATTATATGATGGGTCGTCGGTTCTAACATAACGCGCTAAATTCGCACTTCGACTCCACCCTCCTTCAGCGTAACGGCTAAGGCGATGGACAAATCAGAGCAGCCAGAGAGGCAGACATCGAGCGAACGAAGTTCGAACCCTACGAAATCCAAAAAAAAACATTTGAATTTTTCTGAAATTAGTATCCAATCGTCAACCACTCTAAAATAAACAGGCAAAAGAAAAGAAAGCGACATCTAGCGATTGTCTAGTTTCACTTTTATTAATTAGACACTTTTAAGTTGTATAAGTCATTTCAAAAGTTCACAGCAGTTAAGAGCCAGTCTTAGTTAAGGTTCAATCTTCAGTAAAAAAAAAAATGTACAAATATTTGTTTATTTCTTAGGTTTTCTAAGGCGCACAGATTAAAATATGCATAATAATATGAATGCTTAAACTAACTTTTTCTTTTCTTTTTTTAAGTTATGGCCCATCTCTATTAGATGATGAGCAAGTACGGCAAAGAAATAAGAGTTCCGCTCTTAATATAGATAACTTTTAATTAATCTTTGAGCAAATATAAAGAAAGTTCTTTTAAATCCAACTTCCACAGAATAACTCAAAATAAGCCTTCATTTATAAATAAATTAGTTAGTACATGAAAATTTGTTTTTCACTGAGTCGAGGCCGCACATTTAAGGCGGTCTCTTTCTAGGATAGCTTAGATGTAATGTGCCAGAGACTTCGAAATATTCGACACTTTGGGCCACCGTACAAAACTTCCAAACGCCAAGTGCCCATCGAGAAATCCATTTTGGCGAAATTGATACAACTATTTCAGCGTGAACTTTCCCTGGACATGCTCTTTAACTTTAAGCCTTTTTGTCTATAAAGTATACTATTTCCGACATTAGGGTCACATTCGAAGTATATTGTGGTTAAGCCGGTGGCGGAAATTGCCTTAACGTAAAAATGCCTTAGAAAGATGAGTGCCGTCTTTGTGTCGGTGGGTTTGTTTTTCATACACTTTTTTTATGAGGTTGATGAAATTTAGCACATTTGACCTTTAAAACAAGAGGAGAGTAACTGATTACAAAAAATCACCTCCGCCTTTTTTTTCCTACCCTAAATGCGGAATTTTGTATTTCTTAACGAAATTTTTGCACAGTTCAGTTCAAAATAAAAATAAAAATTACGATTACGTCTACGCATGATTTTGAAAAACTGTCTACGACTGATTTTGAAAAACTCTACGTAAAGCCCGAACAACCTCATGGACTAGAAGAAGCTTCTTACACCGGCAATAAAATGATTGGAGAATACTTTTATTTAAAATAAGCATATAAATAAATATATTTTTAAAGGTGAATACCGCACAACAGTCCTAACGCTCCCGTCTGGAGCTAGTGAGACTATACATCCCCAATTGGGGTATGTTATGAAACTGAAGGTAGTGAGGAAGGGAAAAACATGGGGAAGAGGAAGGTGGGGATATACCTGGCTATTTGTATTTGGTCACCAAACACGGCTAAAGTCATTTAAGCAACGGTTTATCTCTGAGCGGTGGTCCTAAACCAGGGCGATACTGAGAATTCCTTCCACTTATTTTTTTTTACATGAACTCCACATAGGAGGCCCTGAGGAAAATAATTTCCCTCAGGGCCTATGTCATCTTTGGAGATGCTGTGTGGAGGATTTTTTTAAGGTAAGGAAGGAGAGGAGAGTTCTTGGAAGGAAAATGGTTTAAGGGGTGGGTAGGAATTTGAGGTTCAGCGTGTCCTGGTCATCCGCCTCCAAGACCTAGACAAACCTCACCCCATGAACCCGGGCACCCCTGCTAAACCACCAAACGTAGCGAATCACTTGGGGTGACCTGTGGCTGAGGTGATGATTATCCATCAAAGGTTCCCGGGGCGGTGGTACCCATTCCCGCCTCCCAATTGAAATTTTATATGAAATTAAAGCTTTTATTATTTAAAAATACTGACGTGATTTTGAGATGTTCTAAGAGAAGTAATGGAAATAACCTATACATTATTGAAATAAAATTCAAACGATGCTTATTAGAAATCTATTGACATGTTCAAGGTCAGAAACATATCTTTTGTAGCAAGTCAAAAAATAGTAAAACTGCCACCATGTCCTTTTATACTTACATGAACCTCAAATTTCAAAATATGCTCTATGATGAACTGTTCACCTAAAATTACGGTGGCATTAGGGCAGACGCAGAAGATAGATTCTGTAACGCCTTCCGAAACGTTAGCTATAGAAAGAGATCCTAGATTACACGAGAAAACTTACTAGATTGAATAACTGCCATCGATATTTTCCACATGTCCTTCAATAAATTTAAGCACGATGAATCCTACAAATTTGTCTACCCACATGAAACCTTTTTTCGTCTCACGTTATCTATTCTGACGTTATTTTTTTAAATATTTTATATTGTTTTGGTTTGTACAGTTTTTGCAAAACAAATAAATCCAACGGTTTATAAACTAAATCATATATTATGAAATGGAAAAAGGTATTTTTTATTGCACCTTTGCAGAAAAGAAACCCTTTATTGCTTTTGATTTTTGGAAAAGTAATATTTTAGACCTCGTCTGAAATGAAAAAATTTCATCCTTGACGGAATTAAAATATTGTATATTTTTGAAAATTTCAAAAATTCAAAATGCCTTTTCCACAATAAAAGGCATCAGACTGAAGCCAATGTGAATCCGAGTAGCATCCATCTGCATTATTCGGAAGCTCCTGAATTTAGTCTTTTTCTGAGAATCGAGTCATTGGCTTTTTCCGGTTTGGTCACAGAATTTACAAAAATAGGAACAAGACGTGAAATAATGCATTTCTGCCTGCTATATTCAATGACTGGGGAACGAGCCCAGTACAAATGGACTCCTGTGAAAATGCATTTCATTTAAATAATGGTTTTATCAATAATGGTTTGCAAGTTGGAACAGAATTTAATGCTTTGTCTCATAATGAGCCTTACTACTGGTTTTCTTTAACATAAAATTCACTTACAATAATGATTTACAAGGAATAATAATTCAATAAAAATAATAATTCATTTTTAGTAATAATTTTTACAGTGATATTTCACTTATCTATTTATTTTCTAATAAAAGTTGATGTACCCACTGGAGCGACCACGCGAAATAAATAAATTTGCCTCGATTGCTCGAAATTTCAAGAAGATCATTTTTTTAATTTTTCGCCAAAAAATCCTTTACCTTTCCCAAGTACCTTTGAATTCTAACGTGAAGACATTAAAACTTATTATTGTGCTATAAAGAAAATAAATAAAGATGTATTTTACAGTTTATCTCATATTGTAGGATGTATAAAAAAAAAATATTAAAAAATCGTACAGTTTATAAGGGCGCGAATCCTGTGTATTTGTTACTTTGAATCTCCGTGAGAGGTACTTACTCGAGTTACTAAAGAATATTATCGATTTTTGTATGTTGTCTGTGGTATGTGGTCTTGATAATGAAAGCTGCATATCTATGGAAAAATGACATAATTTTAGCCGTAAACAGTGATGAGATATTCTGCGTGAAAAAAAAATTTAAAAATTATTTTTAACTTCGTTCTAAAATAGTCTAGGAAGATCGGATTTGCAATATCTATGATCATAATAAATTAAGCATTTCAAAAACTTTGTTTTGAAATAAATGCCTGGCCATGGAAATGTTTTAAATAATTACAATAAATGTTTTACGAATGGTAGGAAAAATTGGTCCAATTTTGGACCGCTATCAATCGCAGGAAAATAAAAGTGGTCCAATTTTCGACCATGATCGCGAATTTTAATAATAACGCAAAAAAGCAGTATGGAAAAATTCCTCTTGGCAACTTGTCTGTAGGTGTTTTAAGAAAAAGCCACAAGCAAAAAAAAATATATATTCTTAGTGTGCCTTATATCGCCACGAATTACGTAATATGCATAAAACTCATTTGGCAATTGGACCATAGTGGTCAAGATTTCAAGCGCAAAGGTGATTTATAATTTATTTTGTGAAAAGTTTTAAAATTTTACTTTCATAAGGAAGAAAAAAAGTTTACCGGTTTTAACTGTCACAAATAATTGTAGCCATAGAATTGTACATTTAAAAATATGTTTCTTATATGCCTTCGTACATTTATTTCGAATGAAAAAATGCATTTTTTCTGTAGTCTGTGGGTATATTTATAAAAATAATTAAATGATTTATTTTAATTCTACTCAATAGAAATGGTAATAAATACTTCGATGTATGCAAAAAAGTAAGAAAATAGTGATTTAGTAGCATTTAATGGAAACAACACAACTTAACTATTTGCACAAATGTTGGAATTTCAGACAGAAATAGTTGTGCAAATATCACGGCGTCAAAGCTCATCATAGTTTACTTTCCTAGAGAAAACACTAAAATAACTGACACCTTTGGTTCTAGAATCGCCTGCTCCTAAAGCCTATTACCTAGAGCAAGTTTACAAGCTAAAATTCACTATCTGTTCTGTGTCATCGTATTATTTGCTAACTAGCAGATTGTGGACAATCTTCGAAAAAACTTGAAAGGTGGTCAACTTTACCAGCTACTCGCTGGTGTTTGCCTAAAGATGGCGGCCCACCGACAGCTGATTTCGTCTGTCCGGATTAGTTCAGGCGAAAGCCGTTATTGTCTAGCGTGTGGCGCTTGCTGCGAATTCAAGTTTTCTACAAAATGTCGAGAGAGTTGCATGGCGCGGGAGTTGTTATTTTAGCTGCTACTGTTGCTACTGAGCGAGTGATAGTTTTGTGTGTCATAGTGACAATCTCACTTGCCGATTTACCCGCTTTTAAACTTACCGGCTAGTAGCTCGTAAACTAGCTTAATGTAATTGAAGCTTAACACAGAGTTACCAATGTAAACTAAGAAATAAGTTGAAAAATAAAAAAAAAGTTTTTTGTTATTTTTTCTAAAGCAACACCGGTGACAATATTCAGCTGCCTAATCTCTTTCCTTAAATCTTTCAGGGAAAATAAACTGAAAATTTCCGAGGAAAAACTTTTGGCGTCGTAGAAAATAAACTACAAAATAATAAAATAATCTACCGATAATCCCTCTGAAAAGAATAAATCGAGTGGAATTAATTCGAGTTCTACAATAAAAGTTTCATTTTGACCCGGGAGAAGTGATTTGTAGGTTAATATCCATACAACGGGATCGTTTACATAATATTAAATGTGATATAAAAAGCATGGTAAGATATAACACACACATACATACACACTACACAAGACGTTAAGTGATGAAATTGATTTACTTTAAGCGGTGATTCCTTATATATATATTTTTTACATTAACTCCACACAGGAGGCCCTGAAGAAAATAATTTCCCTCAGGGCCTATGTCATCTTTGAAGATGCTGTGTGGAGGGTGTTTTTGAGGAGAGGAAAGAGTGAACATGGGTCTCTTTAAGACCCATGTTGTTGGAGGGATGAAACACAGAGGCCGGCAAATCGTTCCACAGCCGAGCTGTTGAACTAAAGAACGAGTCGAAAAAACGACCCGTTCTCATGTGACAAATGTCAACCGTGTACATATGTTGGGCGCACGTTTGGCGTGTCTCTCGACTATGCACCGGTGCCGAAGGAATCAATGACGCTAGTTCCTCAGAGCATCTTCCTTTGAAATATCGGTAGAACATGGATAGCATTCCCACCCGACGTCTGTGCTTTAAAGATTGCAATCCGTTCGTTAAGGTGGGAGAATCTATCAAACGGACCGCCCATTTTTGCACAGAGTCAGGGTATTTTTCAAGTATTTTGGAGCTCCACACTAAAAGTGGCTTCCAAATTCAACCGTGGGGCACACTTGCAATTTGTACAGGGTAAGCAGTTGGGTACTTCATCCCTACCCGAGTTCCGAGTTTTAGAGTATTTTCACTATTTTAAGGTCCTCATATATACGATGGTTTGTATTGACCTCCCTCAAAAATACATTAATTTATTATTACCAATTTAAAATAATGAGCAAAGCCATACTCGTCCAGATGCAGAACGGCTGTGGTAATGCGAAATATCCCCCCCTTGTGATTTAGTGGTCAGCATATTATGTTTCCATATCACGAAGTTATACGAATTAAATAATATTTTTTCTACACATTCGGTCGTTTATTGAATTATTTAAAAGCATTTTATTTCCACATGATAAAAATGAAAAAAGTGGTGCATTTTTCAGAAAACCACAAATGCAATATATCATGTACAAACATAGAAAGCAAGACTGATATCGTACCTGGGCATAACAATAGGCCAGCATTTAAAATGATCCCCACATGCAAATATTCTGAACGACAGAGTAAGGAAACTAACATACATATTTAGATGTTTAAGAGATATTTAAAAAAAAATACTTAGAACCACTAACTTTGCTTTCTGTCAATCAATTATACAATAAGGCATTATAGGATGGGGCGGTACATGTAAAAATCAAACACAAACAATTTACGTATCACAAAAACTAATAATAAAAACAATTAAAAAAAAACCATATTCATAATCTTCAGAACTTTTATTCGAACAATTTAGGTCAGAAAATTAAATGCATTGTACTTCTACCACGCAATATTAAAAATTTATAAAGATAATATTCAAAATAAAGTTGCACCTTTTTAAAAATAAAAGAAATCTTAGGCAAACGTCAATACTTCCTACTTCAAAATGTAAAAAAAAAAAACAATAGGACAGCTAATAAATATCTTGGTGATAATTTTTTTCATTCATTACCATAATAAATTAGAGACTTGAATACTAACTAATATAAAAGAATTTAAAACTCACCTTATAAATTATACTGAAAATTTGAACTGAATCACGTCAAATAAAACCAAAGTGATACCACCCCCAAGCATACATACAAGCCCTGCTTATTTATGGGCGTACATCAAATACATCGATTATGTATGTTTGACTCTCGACTCACAATCCGAAGGTCGCGGGTTCGAACCCGGCGTGCGCAAATAAATTTTATTTGATTAATTTGTGTTATTTCACAATTTATTCATTTAAAATAATATATAGTATATTTGCGGCACGTTCCAGAGTGGAAGATACTATCAGTATCGCCCTGGTGTAAGACCACCATTCAGAATTGAAATGTTGCTTGAAATGGCTTTGGCCGTGTCTAGTGACCAGATCTGAATAGCCAGGTACTTCCCCACCTTCTTCTTCCCTATCTCCTTCCCCTCCCCACTACCTTCAGCCTCACAACATACCCCAATTGGGGATGCCGTAGTCTCACTGGCTCCAGAAGGGAGCAGTTGGGACTCTTGTGCGGTATTTCACATTAAAAAAAAAAAATATTGTAAAAAATTTTGTTTGTAATACATGTATCTTTTTATGACTAATAAACAATAAAAAAAATATTTTGAAGGAAAAAATTCAAATACCATTACCACAAAATTTATTTCCATCTAAACTGTCATTTTGTAAATTAGAAACTAGTCCATATCTTCTAAGTCATCTGTTATGTCTACCTTATCCACACATTAATATTTGTATTGGGGCTCTTCAGAAATAATAAAGTCCTTGTCATATCTGAATTTGATCCCAAACTAACGGCATTTACTAATATCAACTGAAATTATGTCTTTCAAGAACATTATACTTTCCAAGGCTTGTTGCTGTATTTGCCTGTATTTATTTTTTCAATCTTCGCATGCCACGATAACAATTAACTTTACGAACTTTCTGTAGTTTAAGTCAAAATGTGTCCACTTTTTCGCCTTTGGTCTTAATTGTCCAAACGATCACTTTAATTTTTGATCTCCACTATAAAATTAAAAATAAAGTATAAAAAATGATAATTAATTTAACTATTTATAACACGCCCTAATAGGCTTTTACATTCTTTGTTTATAAATCAAGTATCACAGTACTTTTAATTACCTACTTAAATACTAAAACAAAATATAATATAAAGAAAAAATGTAACAATCATAGCATATAATGCAAAATAAAATACATTGGTAAAAATGATAAGAAGATACACATTAAAAAAAATCAATGAAAACAAAAATTGCAGAAATTATCCACATCCACGACAATTTATGTAAAGATTTATAAAAGAATTGGAATAAACAATGATTATTCTGGTTATTCTAAATATATCTCCTAGATCAGAATATTTATTTCCGAGAAATCTCGGAATTGGGAAATTTTGGTAAAAGAGTGTAATGGTGTTGTTATAGTAAAAGGGTAGAAAATTTCGGTAATTTTGGCAATCACTTAGCTAATTATTTAAACTCATGAGATCTTTACCTTTACTACAGTAGCTTTATCTTAAACACCTATTACAATGTTTCATAAAAAAAACTGAAAGAAAACCTTTTTCTCCTGTGAAATTTTCTAATGGTCGTTTGGACAATTAAAAACCAAGGCGACGACCTGCACTGCCTCAACACTAAACGTTTTCGGCCAATAATATTCTTCGAACTTGAAGTGTGATGAGAGAGAACAAACGCACTTACGCGTAAAAGGTTTTGTTGGTGAAAAACCTACGACAGTAAATTTACAAATAATTTTCTTAATTTAAACTTTGGTTTTGCAAAAGCGCAAGCGGCTAAAAATTTATTCTAAAATAGTAATGCAGAACGGTGAAAAGCCTTACCGACGATTTTCAGCAAATCTAATAATAAAATTCCAAATACGTGAACGCTTTTCTCTGATTTATTCCAAAAGTATAAAAACCACGCAAAAACTAATTTAGACTATTCGAAAAGTTTTTATTGCTAAACTTAAAAGTTTTATCGGCTTTGATTATTCACGCGGAAAAGTTTTTAAACGCGAATTTGAGTAAAAAAAACAAGCTGTATCAACAACATACCTCAAAAACTGAGCGTACTGTACAGGGCCCGCAGATACTTTAAAAGTACACAATTGTTAACCCTGTACAAAGCGCAAGTGCGCCCCACGGTTGAATTTGGCAGCCACCTCTGGTCTGGAGCTCCAAAATACCCCCGACTCCGGGCAGAAACGGGCGGTCCGTTTGACAGATTCTCCCATCTTAACGCACGGATTGCAATCTTTAGAGCACAGGCGTCTGGTGGGAATGCTATCCATGTTCTACCGGTATTTCAATGGAAGATGCTCTGAGGAACTAGCGTCATTGATCCCTTCGGCACCGGTGTACATTCGGGAGACACGCCAAACGCGCGCCCAATATATGTACACGGTTGACATTTGTCATATGAGAACAGGTCGTTTTTTCGATTCGTTCTTGAGATCAACATCTCGGCTGTGGAACGATTTGCCGGTATCTGTGTTTCCTCCCTCCTAAAACATGGGTCTCTTCAAGACCAATGTTCATTCCTTCCTCTCCTCAAAAAGACCCTCCACACAGCATCCCAGGTGACATAGGCCATGAGGGAATTTTTTTTCCTCTGTGGAGTTAATGTAAAAAAAAAAATAACAATAATTTAGTATTTTTCAATAACGGAAATTAAATGTTTTTTTTAAGGATTTTGTAAAAAAAATAACATTCAACATTGTGGTGGCGATGAAGAGCGTGTAGGTAAATTGTTGATAATATATGTATTTTGTAGTGTTGGAACTAATCGTTATTTGATTTTCAGTACTGGCAATACTCATTTCAGTACGACAATGTTAATACTGAGTTTTTGCCACATTGAAAGTATTTGAAATCAAATTACGAGTAGTTCCTACAGTAAGGGACTGTCTGATGAAAAGAGACTCAATTTTTCAACTAAGGTTATCCTGAAAAAACCATTTACCCTTTTTACTGAAAAAAATCTTTTACATATTCAATTACCTCCAATAGACAAAACATAAAAAAAATATTAAATACTGCAAATTTTCAAAGAAATACAACTAAACATTTCAATATATCACCAAGATATCAGAAAAATATTAAAATTCCTAAATTTAATATCAAGCACATTCAAAATATCTTTCTCTATCAAAAAATTTATCGAAAATAATCTTGAATTCCAGTTTAAATTGAAATATTACCTGAAACTTTTGTATGAGTTCTATCTATTAATATTATTTATTTTAAATCTTGAAATTTATTGTTGATAAATCTTGAGTTTTTCTTAGTTATCTTTACATTATATTTTATTATTTACTTACTTTCATGCTTCCATATGAGTGAGCTTGAATTCCCTCACCAAACACAAGAGCTTTGCTTCTTTATGGCGAGGAATGGCTATCTGTGTATTCTTTAACAACACTGTATAACATTTAAAAAATCTATACTTATTGTAAAAAACACACAAATATTAAAAAAATCAAAAATATAGATTTATAATATATGACATATTTAATTTAAACTTCGACTCATTTAAAGCCAAATTAGTCCATCGCTTTTTAGATGTAAATAACGAATGAGTATCATTAATATTTTATTTCGATTTTCTTTTATTTATCTTTATTCTAAATGCTAACAATAAGTAATTTAGTCAAAATTGGATTTCCTTTAAAATGTTTTTGCTGCTCGTAGGTTCATGAATTGTACCTACATATGGATTTAGCACTAGTTATATTATTATTTATTATATTTAGTTTGTGCTTTATTGATGTATTTTGTAATCTTCTTTGTTTATGTTATACTGTTGTTTAAAAATAAATATGTATGTTATATGTAAAAGCCCAATAGGGCATCAATAAATAAATAAATAAATAATTTCGGCAAGCATTTCTTTCCGTTTGTACAGTTCTTCTTTTACTTCAAATTTGAAAAATAATTTTTCATTGAAATTCCTAATTCTATTCATTTCCATCCACTGGAGCGAATTCGGTCGAAAAATCGACCGTTTGTACCTACCCCTTGATTGATGTCGGTCGATTTTTCGACCGATTTTTCTATCACTCGTAAAACATTTATTGTAATTATTTAAAACATTTCCATGGCCAGCCGTTTGATTTCTCGAATAGTTAATATAATATTCTTTTAGTCTATGACCTTGTCGGTTACCTTATGGTTGTCTTTGAAGTAATAACAGCAAGTTTTCGCGGCTTTTTAAGAGCGTCCTGTCAAAAATCAACATAAAACTTTTGAACATTCTGACGTATTTTGCTCTCGACTTAAAATGCCGTTAGGAATTGATTTTTTGAGTTTTTAACGCAAAAATATATATCAGTGTAATCGTGAATGAATTATCTATCTTTGAAATGTGTTTTCAATTCGTTTGTTCATGATATATTGTTTCTGTGGTAGTTTTTAGTAACAAGCGTCAACTGAAAACGTCCATCAGTTTTTGATTTACAATAATATCCATAATTACTGCACTTTTGCTTTTGAAATGCAGTTATTTAATCAGAGTGATTCATAACTAAGAGATAAATATAAGTTTTATTTGAATTGGTTCATTATTAATCCAGATATCAGCTATCCAATTATGAATGTCCTATGTCAAAAATTCGACATTTTTTATGATGTAAATTCGTCTAAAGCTCCCGCCACACAATGATTTTAACAGTTATTTCGTTAAACACTTAATTAATTTATTTACTTTAACAAAATGTGTGCTCAAACAGTAATTGTTCAGGGAAAAGGAGCACTCCACGATCCAGGATTAATTTTTTTTTAAATTTTATAATATTAATGTTCAGTATTTAAAAAAAGTTTTAACATTAAAGTACATGAAGTGTTTTCAATTTGAAATATGTAGAGTGGAAGTGAAATATGAAATGAGAGGTAGAGGTGGGGTACCAGCTGCAGAAGCAGTAATTTCTGGTGCCGGACTATGTGGACGTGGGCGTCAACGCAGAGCTGCTGTTGCAGCTCGGCCCGGAGTGTAAGTATTTTTTAATGTTTTTTTTATGAAAGTACTTTGCTACGGCTGTGGAGATATTGAACTCATTATATATTTTTTATTTATTTTAACAGTGACCCTGGTGAGGGAGGATCGCGCCAAGGCCTTTAAAGCCGTTAGGTCTCTGCCTGCTTCCTTCCATTTTGCTCCCCACCGCACCTCCAAGAAAAAATAAACAAAAGTAAGTTATCGTATCTAGATGCATGATACAATATTATGTTTCACGCGTGAATGAGAAAGATTCATATAATTTATGTAAATGTTTTCAGAAATCCATCTCCGAAGAGAATAGCTTGTCACTTTTCACAAGGGACACCTTCAACATTACCACCACCTGTTTCACCACCGTTGCTGTCCACTCCCGTACAGACCCAGCAACGGCTCCCTATGCACCGATTCCGCCTGCTGCACCTTTCCAGGCAGCATCTCGGGAACCGTTACCTGGGACATCGTGGGGTGGGGAACTCCAGTGTGGAGAACTCTTCTCTCCGGAGGCCGGCTACAACAGCGTGCTGTGGGTGGACGTGCCTTTCTACCAAGAATTGTCTGCGTTTGGGAACAGTGAGTTTATTTTTTGAAATGTTATACCAGGGGCTCTTCTAGCATAGTGAAATCCATAACTTTACAATATCGGATAGATAGGCGTAACTTCCAATGGTTGAATATTAATATACCTAGCACAGTTTCACTGTTCGTATATTGGCAGGGAATAAGCGTAGAACTTAAACTTTCCACGTAAAAAACATACATTATGTACTGTAATCTGAAACGATACAATGTACCTACATTCTATGCAAGCAAATATGTAGTTGCTAACGTAGAAAGTCTGAAATTTGACCTTGTTTTTGGCCAATTTTTGTGCGATAGTAAGATCAGGTGGATATTGTAGAATGAGACACGCCGAACTCCTTCGCTAAATAAGTTAAGTACCCTTTACACACAGAGTTCGGAGCGGGACGTGCCCCGCGCCACTTCAGGCCGCCGCACAGAAAAGTAAAGACCGAAAGTAAGATAACGGTTTACAGCGCAGTTCACTGTGAGACTTTTATGCATGGCGGCCTGAAGTGGCGCGGGGCACGTCCCGCTCCGAACTCTATGTGTAAAGGGTACTATTCATTGGATTCACCGTCTTCTAAACGGTGTAATACAGCACTTTTTTCTTCAATTGAAAAAACACTTTCACTTCACGGAAATCATTGTGTCGAGCTTTCTAGTCACAAGCGAGGCGCGGGGCGGTGAGGTATTGGTGCGTGGGTTTTGTAAACAAAACACTGCATGTCATTCTAACCTGACGAATTGTCATTAAAATGGGTTGCTTAAAACGGAGTCATACTAAACGTATACGTTTTCCTACTAAAAGCTATGAAACCTAACTTGAGTTTACATTATCGTCGCTTAAAACGGTAGGCAGTTATATGCAAAGTCATTATATCCGAATTCTACTGTAAATTTGTGTTTTCTATTATTTCAGAGTCAGACATGGGCAGAACCAGCAACGTGGACGAGGCAGCTCTCTATCAAGAAGAGTCAGTACCGGGAAACGTGAGTTATTAAACTATCTAACTTACCTTCACGCCATTTCTCAGAGAGGACGAACCGCCAGACAACTCGGTCTTGGCACACACACTCTTTTCGTTCATAACCATTTCTTTTATTTTTCCACGATTTCATCGGTTTGTTGATGCGCTGGGGCATCCGGGGCGTTCGTCATCTTCAATCTTAAATTTTAAAATTCCCGTTACTTTTTGAACAAACCTCGTATTTGATTAACTTGATCGTACCAAGAGTTAATTATTTTGAAACGTTTTACCAGAGGCAGTAGGTAATCGTAATACAGACACGTTAAAATTAATTTGGGTTTTCTGTTGTTTCAGAAATGGACAGAACGAGCGACGTGGACGACGAGGCAAGCGACGTCGACCACCAAGAGGGCGTTGAGGATGTCTTGTGCATGCCACCGATACCTTATAATAATATTAACAACGTTTCACCTATTCCACTAACGGCCATAGACTTTAGTAGACAAGACCAGTTAGATCGTGAGGCAATGTGTTCGATTCTGCCGCCTGATGGTTACTCTTTCGATTGGTCCAGCGAGGTCTCACGTTTTACTGGTATAAAGGAGACTTTCACAGGTACACAGATGCCAGGACCAACCTTCAATACCGACGAAATGGGCAAACCTGTGGATGCCTTTTTAAAAATCTTTAACGCAGATTTCGTTGAACTAATCGCGAGAGAGACCAACAGGTATGCAGATCAATGCATTGCAAAAAAACAATTTCAGCGCCACGCGCGTACCAATAAATGGGCTCCCACGAATAAAGAGGAAGTGTACGTATTCTTGGCAATTTTAATGCATCAAGGTATTTGTCCCCTTCCCGTCGAAAAAGGCTACTTCTTTTCAAAAACAATCACCGCCATGCCTTATTTCAGCCAAGCCATGGATTATAATCGTTTTCTTCTAATGACATAACGGAAGACATGACAGAAGACATGACGAAAGACATGACGAAAGACATGACACGGGCCAACTTTTCGGGCGGT
Organism: Glyphotaelius pellucidus; assembly: GCA_936435175.1. Lineage (NCBI taxonomy): Eukaryota > Metazoa > Arthropoda > Insecta > Trichoptera > Limnephilidae > Glyphotaelius > Glyphotaelius pellucidus. Next base: position 26,394,746 of record OW386555.1, on the reverse strand, counting down.
CACGATATCTGCCCAGTTGGGGCCACTGCAAAGATAGTATACGACCTGGCCAGCCCTCTGTTTAACAAGGGGTATACGCTAATAATGGACAATTTTTATAATAGTCCATTATAAGCGCGATGCCTCAAAAGAAATGGGATGGACTGCATGGGCACATTGCGGTTAAACCGAGAATTTGTGCCCTCTGCATTGAAGCCCAATGTCCGAAAATCACTGAGGGAAGGTGAGATGGGATACTCGAACTGCGGGGACATCAATATTTTGGTTTGGGTGGACAAAAACGTGGTAAGTATGTTGTCTACCTACCATTCGGCAGAAATCGGGTCAGCTCAAAAATTTGGTACCACTAAATACAAACCCGAGCGTGTACTTGACTATAACAGATTAATGGGGGGAGTTGACCGAAAAGATCAGCTTTTGGCAGGCTTCCCCATTGAACGACAGCGAAACCTGGTCTGGTACAAGAAACTTTTCAGGAGACTACTAAATGTTTCGGTGCAGAATGCGTATATAATGTACAGCTCAAAGCTCCACAAGGAAAATAAACGCATTTTGCACCGAAACTTCAGGAGTGAGGTTGCGGAGGATCTCCTCCAGCTGTTTTGTCGTAGTCGAATTGATACGACTGTAAGGACCATTAGCCTAATAGCTGAAGGAAAGGCTCTGCGACCTATCCTGAAAGGCAACCACTTCGTGGTCCGTAGTGGGAAAAAAAAAAGTGAAATGTGCGTGGTGCAATTTAAATAACATTTTTAAAAGGACCCTCACAAAGTGTGATGTGTGTGATGTGGCTTTATGCTATGATTGCATGAAGCCATATCACACTACAGTATTGAATTGCTGAGGGTTTTTATTTAATTTCAATTTTTTTCTTTTCTTGTTTTTTAGTTGTGAAATTCTAATTAATAAATTTAATTAACTTTGTTTGAACATCAAGACCCTTCTTTCCGCATCCTCACACCTCATGTTAAGTTGTCCTCAAAGGTTCGACTTTCGCTTCTATCTGATAAGGTTCGGTGGACATTTAATACGTATATTTCAATTCTGATCATTGAAATGTGCGTGTTAAAAAATGCACAGGTATTCTCATTTTTCCCTGTTTATTGTACCCATTAAATAATAACTTGTTTTTTATTTTTATGTCTTAATTATATTTTGCGAAATTGAGTAATCTGGAAGTATGTTGCCTGTTGTATGCTGATGATGCGGTGCTGATTTCTAACAGTATGGAAGATCTACAGTCGCTCGTGTCTAGGATGAACGAAGTATGTATGAAGAATGAGTTAATGATAAATGTAAGTAAGTCTAAAGTGATGGTATTTGAAAGAGAGAGTACGAAAACAATGTGCCACATAGTTGTGAATGACGAATATTTGGAGCAGGTGGATGAGTTTGTATATTTGGGAAGTATGTTTACGAGAGATGGAAAGACTGATAGAGATATCGAAAGACGGGTAAATACCGGTAACTCCATTAATGGAGGACTGAACGCCGTAGGCGCCAACAAAAATCTGTCAAAAGAAGCGAAGCTAGCCGTCCATAATGGAGTGCTGGTACCTACCCTGATGTATGGCAGTGAGGCATGAAACTGGCAGAGAAAGGATGAAAGTAGACTGAATGCTGTAGAAATGAGATCCCTGAGACGTATGTGTGGTAAAACCATGTATGATCGTGTGAGAAATGTGGAGATCCGCAAAGAATGCAAGGCTGATGTAAGCGTTATGTGTAAGATTAAGAAAAGGATGCTCAGATGGTTTGGGCATGTAGAGCGAATGAATGAGGAAAGGAGTATAAGGAGAATATATGACGCAAATGTGAATGGTAGACAAAGTCGGGGACGCCCAAGGAAGACATGGCACGACCAAGTGAATCAGATACTTGAGTCGGGCGATGTCAAGAGTCAGAATAATAGAAGAGCATGTATGAGACGATGTATGAATGTGAACGAAGCAAGGAGTGTGTGCCAAGATCGAGTTGTTTGGCGGTCTGTCCTCTCTGCCTACCCCTGCGGGGAAACGGCGTGATGGTTAGTTAGTTAGTTAGTTAGTTAATTATATTTTGTCAATTATTCTGTAAAGAGGCTTTTTCAGATCTAGTCACTAAATATAACTAAGTCATTTCAAGCAATGTTCAATTCTGAATGGTGGTCTCACCAGGGCGATACTGAGAGTATCACTCTAGAGCGAGGCACAATGATATTATGTATTGATTTACTTTTATTATGAGAAAAACCAATATAAATTGAATACATTTTTATTATGACGAAGGGTGTAAACAATGTTTCAATCAATATACTGTTTTTCCAATGTAACTATGCAACTCTAATATTAATTTAATTTGTAAAAGCCTATTAGGGCTTAAATAAATAAATAAATCATTAATTTGTTACATCAATTATTTTCCTCCCCATTTTTTTCGATATCCAGCTTTTAGAAATAAAATAATAATTATGGTTTTGGTAAGTTATGAATAACCCGCCGCTTTTTTAATATGCACAGATTTTGAAAAGTACACTACTTTTAAACTTAGTTATCACCAAAGACATCGGTTTCAATTGCGGCAGGTGGAAAAATATGCATTTTAAATTTACATTTCATAAAAAAAAAATTGTACGTAATTTCTCGTTACGGCCGACATTTCATGTTATTTTTTTCGCAAACAGAATGATTTCCAGCAATTTCCAGGGGTACCAATCGATAAATATTTAAAAAAAGATTGCCATATCGCAAAAATCATTACAAATACGCCTATTTTTTTTTTTAAATAACGAAAACGATTAAAAGAACGCGCACACGCTCTTCTTTTCAATTAGATATACATCCCAGGTTTTTAATGGTTTGTACGGCAAGCAGGGTTTGTCTAGCGGGTATGTGTTATTGCAAAATAAAAGACAGATGAACGAAAATAAAGAACGCGCACGCGCTATTCTTTTCATTTAGATATACATCCCAGGTTTTGAATGGTTTGTACGGCAAGCAGGGTTTGTCTAGCGGGTATGTGTTATTGCAAAATAAAAGACAGATGAACGAAAATAAAGAACGCGCACGCGCTATTCTTTTCATTTAGATATACATCCCAGGTTTTGAATGGTTTGTACGGCAAGCAGGGTTTGTCTAGCGGGTATGTGTTATTGCAAAATAAAAGACAGATGAACGAAAATAAAGAACGCGCACGCGCTATTCTTTTCATTTAGATATACATCCCAGGTTTTGAATGGTTTGTACGGCAAGCAGGGTTTGTCTAGCGGGTATGTGTTATTGCAAAATAAAGACAGATGAACGAAAATAAAGAACGCGCATGCGCTATTCTTTTCATTTAGATATACATCCCAGGTTTTGAATGGTTTGTACGGCAAGCAGGGTTTGTCTAGCGGGTGTGTAATTATTCTAATACATTTTTATTATAAAACAGATTTAAACTTGTCAATAATTAATTTCTGGATGTCGTCTAAAAACGCCTTTTTATATACCTAACCTAGCCTAACCAAACCTAATCTAACCAAACCTAATATAACCTAACCTAATTAATAGTACATTGATTTTAATTCGTATATCCTAAATATGCTCAATTATTTATTTATTCAGAACATGAAAATTGCACCATATTAGTACCTTCATACGAAAATTGCATTATACTAGTACCTTCCTCGAATATAATCACATTATTGCGATATGGCAATCTTTTTTTAAATATTTATCGATTGGTACCCCTGGAAATTGCTGGAAATCATTGTTTGCGAAAAAAATAACATAAAATGTCAGCCGTAACAAGAAATTACGTACAATTTTTTTTTTATGAAATGTAAATTTAAAATGCATATTTTTCCACCTGCCGCGATTGAAACCGGTGTCTTTGGTGATAACTAAGTTTAAAAGTAGTGTACTTTTCAAAATCTGTGCACATTAAAAAAGCGGCGGGTTATTCATAAATTAATATGGTTTTATTTTGCCAAAAGACACTCCTACAAAAGGTTTGATATATACGGTTTTATCATCATCATCATTTTACGTGGTCATGAGAGACCCTGTGTGCATTGACCATTATGTCGCTTGTCAATGACATTTTTGTCGAAAATTGACAAATGGCGACACGATTTCATCAACTTTCAAACTATCACGCTGAAATATTGGCAATGTGTATATCTATGATATATGTTTTATTTTAAACCTTGTTTTTTGTTTTATCACGTAATATAAAAACAAGGATAAAAATTTCTAGTTCTAAATCACAATCGTTCAAAAAGAAGCACCATGATTTTAATATTGTGAAAAAGGTAATCTGTATAATTCATCAAATGATTCAAATAAACCAAACACGGCAATTATTCTCATCGTTAATTGTAGGCAATTGATGTATCTTCCTAATGTAATGCCAGTTTTTTGTGTTAAGTTTATTAAATAGTATAATTTAGTGAATTCAATTTTGACATCGTCACGCACTAAAATTCTAAAATAATTTTCGAAGTAAACTTTTAATCAGACATTAGCATGTAAAAAAATCGTTTTCTGAGTTTATTTTTGCATCTGTGGTTATCGAACAGGCCATAGAAAACATAGAAACGTAGAAAATATTCAAAATAGATATTTAAAACTGCCACTGGCGGCGATTTCAAATCACTACAACACAAATTTTGCGCATTTATAAAGTTAAAGATTTTTTAATTATTTATCTATCAATTCTAAAAATATAAAAAAATTAGTAAAATATAGGTAAATTCATTGGCTATGTAGAACTGTAATCAGTTTTTATGTCTCCATATTAAAATTCGGAGGTATGATTTTTTTAATGTGGGCGGAAAATTTTCAAAATCGTCACAAAAAAACCGCGAGCAATCGGAGGGGAAAATGTTTTATCGCGCGATCGCTCCAGTGGATAAGAAAAAACTCCCCAAATAGCAAATTTCAAGTATTTTATTGTTTGATATTAACACACATATTACCCTCTCGACTATTTATAATAATACATTAATTTTTATCACTTTAAATACTGCACAACTAGACCAGCCTAGTATACTTCGTGAAAATTAGTTTCATTGATCTCTTCGGAACCGGTGTGTGATGGAAAACTTGCCAAAAGCGCCTCTTACATTTGCACAAAGTTGACATTTGGCAAATGTCAAGTTGTTTTTCCCGACTATCACTATGGTGATGAGAACGGGTCATTTCCAAATTTCGTTTTTTAGAATCCATGTTACTCCTCCCTCTCATGAAAAAGAGCCTCCACACAGCATCCCCGAGGAAAATTATTAAACTCCTGTGCGGAGTTAATATAACAAAGAACTGGTGCTTGTGGCACTGATCGAGGAACACATTATGAGGAGGATAGAAAAGGACTAGTCTTTTTCAAGCAACACAGCATTTCATTTTAATATATTACGCTTTGAAAGTTCACATTTGAGGTAATTTGAACATCAGAAGGGAGAGTTTAGCACAAAATACTGGCAGCAAATCCAGAGGGAAGATGTATTGTTGACTACCCTATTACTTGGGAAAGCACCATCAGAGGCTGTGCGAGGGGAGGCTGGAACCGTAACGGTCGAAGGTCGCTGAATTAACACAGGAACGGGACGCTTATCAAAGACGATTGACGGCCTCTGTGATCCAGGGGTAAGATTCTCGACCAGCGATCCGGAGGTCGTGGGTTTAAATCCCGGTGAGCATAAGAAAATTTTATTTGATTGATTTGTGTTCTCACAATTAATCATTTAAAATAATAATGTATAAGACATATTTGCGGCACGTTTCAGAGTCCAAGAAACTCTCAGTATCGCTCTTGTGTAAGACTACCATTTCGAATTGAAACGTTACTTAAAATAACTGTAGCTTTGTTTGGTGACTTTATCTGTATAGCCAGGCACTTCCCCATCTCCTTCCCCTTCCCGTTGAACTTCATCTTCAGGGCCTCCGGGGCCTGTTACCTTTGGGGAGGTGGAGAGTTTTTTCCGGAAAGGAAGGAGAGGTACATCTGGAAAGGAAAAGGTTTCAGGGGTGGGTAGGAATCTGGGGGTCAGTGCGTCCATTAGTGATGGAAGAATGAATCTATTCCTCCCTCTGCGGTGCAAGGTGATAGGCCGAATTTAGGTCAGTTTCTCTCGATCAGGCTCGCCACGCGGCAGGTTGGCAAACGCATTTGCCGCCAAGATCTAAATAAACCTCACCCCATGAACCCGGGCATCTCTGCTAAGTCACTTGGGATCAATAGGGACTGTAATGCGGTATTTACAAAATATAAAAAGTTCCTTTCCTAACCCTAGTAGGACAAGGGGAAAAAATGACGAAAATCTTATTGTAACACATAATTCATTTGCAAATTCATTCTTGAAAATTGCTGGTCACATTATTAGATTTAAAGCTTTCGATAAAAAGCAGCTGAAAATAATAAATAAATCTACGCTGTAGCAGTATTTGCCACTCAGATTTTAAATATAAATCTTTAAATATCTCTTTGCTCTTATCTTAAAAACACGTTTTCTTCCAACACCGAGAGGTATAAAGCATAAACAGTGGAACGTGTTTTGTACAACACGAAGCGTATGTTTGTCTAACAAATTCCCAATAAAGCCGCACTCCACATCTGTTACGCATACAACATTTATTTTATTTATCCCATTTGTACAACATGATCACAAACATAAATATTTCATCACAACAGCATCTCGCTATCGGAAAAAATGATGAAATCATTCGTTCGGGAGATAAAACAAAAATCCCGTGTAGATGATAAAAATGAAATGCCTAATATAAATGATATCTCTGAGTTATTAGGTTTGTGTTAGGGAATGGACAGAGATAGATACATTAATGATTTTTAACAATACTTCGATGTTTCTAGAAAAACGATCATTTGAATTATTTCACCCAATGATTTTAATCAATTTTTATTTATTGAGTTATTAACGTTTTAGTTTATGAATTTTACATATATTTTGAATAGTAAGAAAAATACAGAATTTATTGTACATAATTGAACTGCCTCAGTAACAATATTTTGTATTTGTTTTGTGTTGAAGATGTCCACTGACTTGGTATAATTATTTCCCTCCATTAGTATTCTGGGCAAAGAGGAATACATATAGTAGCTAGGACCAGAATTTTTGCACTGAAATAAATCCCGATTTCTGGTATTACGTTGTGACATCTGGATGCTTATCAGTTGAAGCTCTACCGGACTATCAATTAAATCATTTAGAATTCTTTACAGAAATACTAAGTCAGTAAAAATTCTAACAATTTGGGCTTATTTCTGTCATTTAACAGAGTGTTATAGTTCAATGTAATTACTGAAATACCAATTTTAGATTTTAGAAAACGTAAGAATTTGTTGTGTATTCTTTCAACGGCTTGTACATGAGTATTATAATGTGGATTCCAGACGTAATATATTAACTCCACACGGAAACCCTGAGAAAAAGAATCCCTTAAAACCATGTCATCTTTGGGGATGCTGTGCGGATGGTATTTTCCTGGATGAGGAAGTTATGGCAAGGAAAAAGATATCAATAGTGGTTAGAAATCTGGGGGTCAATGTGTCCCTCCTACTGCGGCGCAAGGCAAGGTACCGAGAGAGTCCGGCTGGAGAGAGCAGAACGTCTCCTTCAACTAGTTTTTCCCGATCTGGCCCGCTACGCAGTAGGTAAGCAAATGCATTATCTGCCAAGATTCAGACAAACCTCACCCCACTAACCCGGGCAACCCTGCTGAGTTACCAAACGGAGGGAACCACTTTTTGCGACTTATGGCAGAGATGTTGGTTATTCAATAATTACCAATATCCAATTATTCAATAATTAATGTAGTAACTTGGTAACTTCAACATTGCATCTTGTAACCGTAGGGGTAGGCGGAGAATGATCAAATTACACACAACTTTCCACACTTTCCATGTTACATTTACATTCACTCATCAAAAAAAAACATTGCGCTTTCCAGACTCTTGATATACCGCGAATTTGAACTATTATAAACTATAATTTAAACTTTAATATAAACTTCCCTCAGCCCTTACTAATATCCAGAACTTGGCTGAATTTAAACGGGCTTTAAAAACAAATTTATTTAAAAAATCGTACCTTTCATGAATCATAACTCCTTTTCAATATAATTTTATAAGCCATGTTCTTCAGGTTTCCGGTAATTGTTTGGTTTCGGTTGCCTCTTTACTGTATTTTTATATTTAATGTGCACTCCGATTTTTTGTTATTTCTAAACGAAACTGCCTCCTGTTCTATGTTTTATTTAACTCTTAATGATTCTTGTTTGTTATGGTTTAGCATTATCTATTGTCCTGTGCCAAAACAACGCCGTTGTTTGTGTAAACTGTATAATCTTTGTTTCATAGCTTTTGATAAATTTTGTAAGGACTCGTAAGGAACACTATAATAGGATTACTCTTAAGTTTACTATAGCTAAGCGCACTTGAAGTGAAATTACACAAAACTGCGCTATATAAATACTAAGTTATTATTATTATTATTATTTAATGCAGTGAAATGCATCCGCTTTCTTTCAAAAAGAATATATGGAATCTGGGTATAATTGATGATAATCGATGACGGCCTCCGTGGTCCCGAGGAAGACTCTGGACTCACAATCCGAAGGTCGCGGGTTCGAACCCGGCGTGCGCAAATAAATTTTATTTGATATTTGTGTTATTTCACAATTTATTCATTTAAAATAATATGTAGTATATTTGCGGCACGTTCCAGAGTGGAAGATACTATCAGTATCGCCCTGGTGTAAGACCACCATTCAAAATTGAAACGTTGCTTGAAAATGGCTTTAGCCGTGTTTAGTGACCAGATCTGAATAGCCAGGTACTTCCCCACCTTCCTCTTCCCTATCTCCTTCCCCTCCCCACTACCTTCAGCCTCACAACATACCCCGATTGGGGATGCCATAGTCTCACTGGCTCCAAACGGGAGCAGTTGGGACTCTTGTGCGGTATTAACTATAAAAAAAAAAAATAAAAAAAATTGCCCAAATCAAAAATTTGAATAATTACGTTCGTTTCGCAAAATTACTGGCTTATTTGAGGCAGATTAACGAAGCATGTTAAATTTAAAAATGTGGAATGCGTGGTCAATTAAATTAATTCAAACATAGAAAAAATGGATTCAAAACGTTTTTCAGAATATTTCGAGTTATTGCTAAAGACCTCATTGACCCGTATTAACTCCCTTTGTAGTATCACAAAGAACACGCGGACTACCAAAATATATTACAATGAGCGTATTTCTATTTGAAATTGACAATATTTATTCATATTTTGATGTAATTAGTTGACATTTATTAGGGATGTTGATCCATAAACATCATCTCTCAGTGTCGCCAACGTAGTGTGATTTCTTATTTATTTGGATGCCATTATCAACTTCGTCATCAACAAATAAAACACGATCGGAAAATCGATATGAAATTATCGTCTGTTAATCGATTTATTGCTAAATTTTTGATTTTTAATCTTTATAATTGATACACCACTGAATTACTTTTAAAAGTAAAAAAAAAATTAAGGTCCCATTATTCTTAAATCTGTTCTTATTATATTTTTTTGCGGGTATTAAAAAAATATATATATATATATTTTCATATTTCGATGTTTTCCCAGCCCTAGTTGGGGTGTTAAGGTTCTGTAGAAGGGAGGAGGCCATAACGAGAAAGTCACGTGATGTGAATGTGTCAGTCCCCATCTGACGGGGGATGGATGTGCTTAGGGGTGTGTGAGCAAGGCTGCGAAATATCCAACGTGGAGAAGAAAAATAATACTCGTATAGTAAGTAGGTTATATCGATGTACCGAAATATATTGATAGATTTCAATTGTTGGGGTATTGTTTTTACACCAAGGTGAAATAAAAGTTAAAAAAATCGGAGTATATATTATGTTATCGGTCGTCTGATGTTAAAATAAATAATTCTACAAATCGAAGACTTACACAATGCTAATAAAAGATTAACTTTTTAGTAAACACCACTATCATCTTTGCACTCAACGCAAACCGGGTTTCTCCACAACCGCAGCTTCTTCAAGGCTCTACAATACTCCTCTAAATCTACAAAATTAGTAACATGTGTTATCTATATTAATATTATAAATGCGAAACTGCGTGTGATTGCTTGTAACGCTTTCACGCATAAAACAAAGATGAAACGATTTTAAAAATTCTTTCACAAATTGAAATCTAAATTATATGCGAGTATTATTGGCTGCATATAATAGTAAGATCTGGCGTTAAGAAATTATAAATTTTAAATATTGTATTTATTATCTGTTTTCTGTCGCTAACAAAGCGAGTTATTGCTAACGTCAGAAAACAAATCTTTGCCGTGTAAACGATGTTGATACGAGTATATTTGCGGGAAATTGTAGTTAATATCTATCTATCTACATAAATAAAAATGATTCTTCGAAATGTGCGCAAAACTTCCGAATGACTGCACCAAATCGGATCTTTCTTTTTTTAACTACTGGTGAGCTCTTGCATTATGAAATGTAGGTGGCACGCGAGTTGATGGAAACTGAATGTACCGGGAATAAATGTATGCAATGCGGGAGGGGGGCGGGGGTAGTTTTCCGTAACTCAATTGCTTCTAGGTTAATTAATCTTATTCCTATTCAGTTTTGTGGTAAAGAGACATTTGTGTTTTCATTAAACGCTTGGTCTTTTTCAAATTGTTGGATAGCAAATTCAGAGAAGCCATTATTATTTAACCTTGTTCGTTTCCTCAAATACTATGTTCACTTAAGGCCTTCCGGTCATCTTGACCCGATTTAAAAAATGAAATAATGGTTTTAAATTAAATTATTTGTTGTACATATTTCTTAAATAAAAAATAAGGATACAAGCAAAGTGTGGGTGTAAGTACGTAAGTATACACTTTGAATCTTTAACGTTGTAACAAAGCATTTTTGAATTATCGAAGAAAGCAAACACTTTGTGGCTTGACATTTTACAGAATGAAACAAGTTCTTTGTTTAAAACCACTTTATTTAAATTTATATTCGTCGACCGGTTTCGGTCGAACTCGACCTTCTTCAGGACAATAAACATATAAACTAAATTAAGTACAGAGTTAAGATAATGAGGTAAACACAAAAGAAAGAGAGAGCATATAAGAGAGAGAGAGAGAGAGAGCATCAGATAATGGTTGGGGGCGGGGTTGGGTTTCATCCACAGGAGATGGCTCTCCTGTCAAAAGGTTTAAAACATAACCTCCACTACACCAAACATAACTACAGTGATGCCATCGAAAATGTTGCAGTTGATGTTGAAACGGCGCTACATAAAGCTCCACGAAAATTCCAGTATAAAAGTGCAGAAGTGCTAAAAGACTTGATCCCCAAAAATATCCCTTCATTCAATTCAGAAACCCTCCACGCAAGGTCCATTCGTAACAAATTAAATACTGAAAACCTCGTATTAACAAAGGCCGATAAAGGCAATACTGTAATAATAATGCCCAGAACAGAATATAACACTAAAATTGAAGATTTTCTTGATAATGATGCTTTTGAAATATTACATTCAGACCCCACTAATAAATTCCAACAAAATGTAAAGAATACTCTGAAAGATTGTAAAAACCCAATGTTCATAGATTTGACGTATGATCAAGTTAAATTTCTGACTAAAAATCCTAAAATACCCAGATTATATGGATTCTTAAAAATTCATAAGACTAATAACCCTATTAGACTGGTTGTTGCCTGCTGTAATTCCCCTACTTTTAAACTGGCCTCTATTGTTACTAATGTGTTCAATAATTCCAATGTGTTTTTCCCCAAATACACTATCAGGAATGCCATTGAATTAGTGAGTCATTTAAAGGACTTAGATCTCCCACCTAACTCTAAACTTATTTCTTTTGACGTTATAAACCTATTTCCTAATGTACCTGTGATTGAATGTAAATCTCTAGTAACCAACTTACTTAATAATTCTCACTTACCCGACGACCTGTCTAATGATCTTTCTCGTCTTTTTAATGTTTGTTTAAATCAAAATTATTTTAAATTCAATGAAGTGTTCTACCAACAAAAAGATGGTCTACCGATGGGGGCACCTACTAGCCCTGTTTTAGCTGATATATTCATGGATAATATAGAAAATAAGATATTTGAATGTAAATCCCCTTTGTTAAAAAATGTTATTTTGTGGAAACGCTACGTCGATGATATTTTGTGCATTTGGACGGGTTCAGACCGTCAACTGAACGCTTTCCTGACCCTTCTTAATTCCTTTCATACAAAAATCCAGTTCACACTAGAGATAGGCATTAATTCCAGTTTAAATTTTTTAGATCTTTCCTTATCCATAATTAACAACAAAATAAACTTCAACATCTACAGAAAACCTACATTTACTGACACGATAATACATAATACCTCTAACCATCCTATCTCGCATAAACACTCTTCTTTTCATAGCATGATTCACCGGCTAGTCACTATTCCCTTATCTAATGATAATTTTTCTAATGAACTTATTACAATTAAACAAATAGCTATTAACAATGGATATGGCTCCGACCTGATCGATAAAATCCTCTCAAAAAAACTTCGCCGAATCTCAACAAATAAATTTCTCTATAATGCCATACCATCCATTAATAATAATAATAATAACAACGCTCAATGGCGTAGAATTTTGTATATTAGTAAATTCTCTTCCCTTTGCACGTCTAAACTTCCAGTTGAAATAAGGCCGGCCTTCTATACTAACAATAATTTATCCAAACTCTTAACTAATTCTAAAGACAAAGAGGACAAACTAAGCCATTCTGGCATCTACAAACTTAATTGTAACGATTGCCCAGCAATATATATAGGTAAAACAGCGCGTAACATAAATATTAGGGTTAAAGAACATGTTAGGTGTCTCACAAGCACAGGTTTCTCAGAATTTGCCGAACACTTAATTGATACTGACCATACCTTTAATAAAAATACGGGAGTCCAAATAGTCCATATAAATAAAATAGGAATACGCCTTAATAACCTAGAAGCTTTAGAAATATTAAAATCAAAGAAAAATAATTGCCAAATTTTAAACAAACAATTAGAATTAACCACCAGTCCCATTTTAAAGTTATTCCCTTTCTCCCTCTCTAACCCCCACCCTCCCTTGACCCCTCCTCCTACCCCGCCCCCAACCATTATCTGATGCTCTCTCTCTCTCTCTCTTATATGCTCTCTCTTTCTTTTGTGTTTACCTCATTATCTTAACTCTGTACTTAATTTAGTTTATATGTTTATTGTCCTGAAGAAGGTCGAGTTCGACCGAAACCGGTCGACGAATATAAATTTAAATAAAGTGGTTTTAAACAAAGAACTTGTTTCATTCTCTAAAGCATTTTTGTTTACAAGACACGGGCATTTCCGACCCGAAGACCTTTTTATATATTCGGGTATTGTTGACTCGAGGTACCTAAAAAAAAAAAAAATATATATTTTTTTAAATAATAAGTGAATGGATAATTAATAATTTTCATGAAATTATTATAAATTAAACTAATAATTACTACTTTTATGATCAGTTAAGTTTCAGTTTCGGGTCATAATGACCCGGAGAACTTAAGATAGGTTAAAAATAATTTTCTGCACATAAGAGACTTAGCCATAATTTTACAATACTGAGTAAGTAAATGGATTGTTATAAAGTTAAATTTCAGTTTCGGGTCAAAATGACCCGAAGAACCGAGGACGTTTAACCATCTCACGCGTTCTTTGACACGTTTTTCGAGGTTTTGCCAATAGAAAATGATTGACAAGAGTTGCATTGAAGCCCGTTCATTAAATTTTTTCCTTTACTATTTGTTCGTGTAAAATGCTGGTTTGATGGGAGGTTTTATCCTTTTTTGAGAAAAAATATGTATCTTCAAAATTGTACAACAATCGTAAAGTTGATTATTATAATGTGGGGGGTTGTTGAATAAAAATATTTGAAAATTCTGTAACAGTGGTTGATATAAATGGGTATTTTAAAAAATTATTTTTTTATCATATTGTGACCATTTTGCATCACATTCCGTGGAAAAATATTTTTGTCTAGCTAGAATGGGATTTGGGACCACTGTGTGCCGGTCAAATTGACACACGTCCGTACTGTGTGGTGTGTGTCGGAGATCTGCCCGATCTGCCGGAAACGCGGGGGCGGAAGCTTGTATGTACCATCGTCTTGCGGCTTATTTGAATCTAGGAGTTTCGTGTAACATAACGGTACATTCTTCATTGAACTTCTATTTAAATTCATCTATACTAATATTATAAAGAGGAAGGATTTGATTGTTTGTTTGTTTGTTTGTTTGTTTGCATCGAATAGGCTCCGAAACTACTGAACCGATTTGAAAAATTCTTTCACTGTTGGGAAGCTACACTATTTCCGGGTAACATAGGCTATATTATATTTAAAAAAAATTAGGGATCTTTACTAAAACTCCAATAATGTAACCCAAGGTGTAAAAAAATTACCTAAAATATTCTTTACATCGCGTGCGCTGCGAAAACTATTGATGATAGAATAAAATAATGTACTACGACTTTACAGAACACATCATTATCTACAAAAAATGTCGCAACAGCATATGTCTAACTATTATAGTTATGCCACAATAAGTGTTATTTTATTTTAAAAATTAATTGAAATGCCGCCGCTAGAAAAGACTCTTTATTTGTATCTTGATATTTATTCTTATCAAAATAAATTATTTTATATTTGAGACTGTTTCAATGCCTTTATATAACATTTTGAATTATTCAATTCGGACATCCCATTCAAAAGATATCACGAGTTTAAAAATGTAAGTATTATACGATGTAAGCGTCACTGGGGTACGGGCCGTACGGGAGGACACCAACAAACAATCAAGTCTTTCCTATCTTACATATTTTTTATTTTTTTATTTTATTTGTGGATGCTTATATATTTAAGTACATGTAAACAAATATACCAATACTACTCTTCCACGGATGCATTAGCTATATAAAAATCAAAATTTGTTTGTTCGTATTTTATGCGCTGCCATACCGTTCATCCGATTGCGATGAAATTTTGGTAATTTGTTGTGCGCACGCCCGCAAAGGATATAGACTTTTTATAATGGTAAGATCTGGCGTTATTAAATTTGTATAAATGAAAATGTGCGTATTTCATATATTTTAGCGGCAAGGAGGAGAGGCAGGGGGGAGGGAAACGGGGGAGGTGGAGTACGTGGGTGGGAAGACGAGAGATGAGAAGGCGGGGAAGGTAGAAGGGAAACGCGAAAGGGGAAGGGGACTCGGAAGGTGAACGGGGACGCACGGGAAAGGACATTCAAGGAGAATCAATTAATTTCTTTGTGCTTTGAGTTTTAGCTTTAAGTTTTGAACTTTAGCATTCAACGTTAAGCTTTATGTGTAGAGTTTTAAGCTTTGAACTTTAAGATTTGATATTGAATTTTGAGTGTTGAGCTTTGTGCTTTGAGATTTGTGTTTTGAGCTTTAACTTTGAGCTTTGAGCTTTATTTTTAAGCTTTGTGCTTTGAGTTTTAAGCTTTAAGCTTTGAACTTAAGTTTAGAGCTTTGATATTAAGTTTGAACTTTGGCCTTTAAGCTTTGAACTTTTGCTTTAAGCTTGAACTTTAAGATTGAGCTGTAAGCTTTGAGTTTGATGTTTGAGCTTAATGCTTTCGGTTTTAAGCTTTTAACTTTGCGCAAAGCATAAGGCTTAATGCTAAAAGCTTAAAGCTTAAAACTCAAAGCTCAAAGCTTGAAACTCAAGGCTTTAATCTCAAAGCTTAAAGCTCAAAGCTCACAGCTAAAAGTTCAAAGCTCAAAGTTCAAAGCTTGAAGCTCAAAGCTTAAATCTCAAAGCTTTAAGCTCAAAGCTTTAAACTCAAGATTTCAATCACAAAACTTAAAGCTCAAAGCTTTAAGCTCAAAGCTTAAAGTTCAAAGCTTTAAGATCAAGGCTTAATCTCAAAGCTTTAAGCTCTAAACTTAAAGCTCAAAGCACAATGCTCAAAGTTTACAGCTCGAAGCTTAAAGCTCAAAGCTTAAAGCTCAAGGCTCAAGGCTTTAAGCTCAAAGCTTTAAGCTCAAAGCTTAAATCTCAAAGCTTTAAGCTCAAAGCTTTAAACTCAAGGCTTTAATCACAAAACTTAATCAAAGCTTTAAGCTCAAAGCTTAAAGTTCAAAGCTTTAAGCTCAAGGCTTTAGTCTCAAGGCTTTTATCTCAAAGCACAAAGCTCAAAGCTTAAAGTTTAAGGCTTAAAGCTCAAAGCTTAAAGCTCAAAACTTAAAGCTCAATGCTTAAAGCTCAAAGCTTGAAGCTCAAAGCTTAAAGCTCAAAGCTTAAGGTTAAAGCTCAAAGCTTAACCCTTAAAAATTTGGCGTATTTTGTCAAAAGGTAAAAATGTTTCGATATGTATCGACTTTGCAATAAAAATTCAAATAAATGGAATATTTGTAAACGTATCTAAAAACTGAATACTGGTTTTGAAAGGTGATGAAATACGCTTAAATAAATGGTATTATTAGAAACTAGCTGGTACCCGTTATGCGTTGCCATGCCATTTAATAAATAAATTGTTTTCTCCTGCGTGTCCTTTCCCATTCGTCCCGTTCCCCTTCCGCCTCCCCTTCCTCTCCCGCGTCCTCTTCCCCTCTCGCGTTCCCACTCCGCCTCCTCCACCTTCCCTCCCCCCACTCCACTACCCCTTTCCCCGTCCCGCCCACCCCCTTCCAAGCTCCCCTCCCCCCTCCCAGGTTCCCCCTCCCAGATTCCCCTCCCCCTCCCAGGTTTCCCTCCTCCCCCTCCCGCGAACCTCCTACCCGAGTCCCCCTCCCGCATTTCATACATTCTTTCCCGGTAAATTCAGTTTTCAAACAGCTCGCATGCCACCTTTTGCATATTTCATAATGCCAGAGCTCACCAGTAGTAAAATCCAATTTGTTACAGTCGTTCGGAAGTCATGCGCGTAAATACATTTCGGCGATTCATTTTTTGGAGATAAATATTAACTACGATGCCTGAGTTAAATATATATCAACATGGTTTTCACGGCAACGATTTGTTTTGCCAACAGTGAAAGAATTTTTCAAATCGGTTCTGTAGTTTCGGAGCCTATTCGTTGCAAACAAACTAACAAACAAACAACAAACAAACAAACAAACAATCAAATCCTTCCTCTTTATAATATTAGTATAGATTACAAAAACATTTTTTAAATACAAAATTGTTTAATGTAAACTTTAAAAAAATTAAAAAATGCTCAACTGACATTTTTGATATTAAAATTACTGATCTATAGAAAATGTCTTTGTTACTGTCTATGTGTGTGTGATGTTTTGCGTTGCTAAACCGTTCATCCGATTGCGATGAAACTTTGAGGATTTGATTTGCGCATGCTCGCGATGGTTTCTATACGTGTATAGTGAGTTCTGGCATCATTTGGGACGAATGGGAAAAGATAAGTATAGCGAATTTTTTTCTTTATTAAGTGGCATAGCATATGCCGGGAACTCGCTATTGTATTTAAATGCCTGTGTCAGAATTTGGTAAATTGAATTGTGTAATAGAAAGTACCTACCCTAATATTCTAAATCTATACTAATATTTTGAATGCGAAACTGCGTGTGTTTGTTTGTTACGCTTTCACGCGTAACAATAAACTAATAAACCGATCTTAGAATTTTTTCATCAATAGAAAGCTTCATTTTATGCGAGTAATATAGGCTATATATTATGGTAAGTTCTGGCGTTACGAAATTATAAATATTAATATATTATATTTATTTTACGTCTTTTGTCGAAAAAGGCGAGGTATTGCTAAGGTCAGAAGAAAAGCAAAACAAATCGTTGCCGTGAAAACCATGTTGGTTTATATTTTTTAATTCAGGCATCGTAGTTAATATTTATCTCCAAAAAATTAATCGCCGAAATGTATTTACGCGCATGACTTCCGAATGACTACTCCAAATTGGATTTTACTACTGGTGAGCTCTGGCATTATGAAATATGCAAAAGGTGGCGTACGAGCTGTTTGAAAACTGAATGTACCGGGAAAGAATGTATGAAATGCGGGAGGGGGACTCAGGTAGGAGGTTCGCGGGAGGGGGAGGAGGGAAACCCGGGAGGGGGAGGGGAATCTGGGAAGGGGAATCTGGGGGAGGTGAGCTTGGGAGGGGGTGGGCGGGACAGGGAAAGGGGTAGTGGAGTGGGGGGAGGGAAGGTGGAGGAGGCGGAGTGGGAACGCGAGAGGGGAAGAGAACGCGGGAGAGGAAGGGGAGGCGGAAGGGGAACGGGACGAATGGGAAAGGACACACAGGAGAAAACAATTTATTTTTTAAATGGCATGGCAACGCATGCCGGGTACCAGCTAGTATTCTAATATATTCGTATTCAATGCATTTTTATGTGTAAAAATAATTTTATTTTAATTGTTTAATGTTGTCTTTCCCGAAAAAGTTTTATTAAACACGTTAGAAATAGTGTTTTGTTAATATATATTTTTTTAAAGCACTTGAAATAAATTATCAATTAACTTAATGATAGAAAAAAAATTTTTGTAATATTATATTTTATACCTTTGCGTGGAGCTCCAAAATACTTGAAAAATACCCTCGACTCTGTGCGGAAACGGGCGGTCCGTTTGATAGATTCTCACATCTTAACAAACGGATTGCAATCTTTAGAGCACAGGCGTCGGGTGGGAATGCTATCCATGTTCTACCGGTATTTCAATGGAAGATGCTCTGAGGAACTAGCGTCATTGATCCCTTCGGCACCGGTGCATAGTCGGGAGACACGCCA
Organism: Glyphotaelius pellucidus; assembly: GCA_936435175.1. Taxonomy (NCBI): domain Eukaryota; kingdom Metazoa; phylum Arthropoda; class Insecta; order Trichoptera; family Limnephilidae; genus Glyphotaelius; species Glyphotaelius pellucidus. The sequence goes on along the minus strand of OW386555.1, from coordinate 26,375,957 downwards.
AACGCGCGCCCAACATATGTACACGGTTGACATTTGTCACATGAGAACGGGTCGTTTTTTCGACTCGTTCTTGAGTTCAACAGCTCGGCTATGGAACGATTTTCCGGCATCTTTGTTTCCTCCCTCCTACAACATGGGTCTCTTCAAGACCAATGTTCATTCCTTCCTCTCCTCAAAAAGACCCTCCACACAGCATCCCAGATGACATAGGCCCTGAGGGAAATTATTTTCCTCAGGGCCTCCTGTGTGGAGTTAATGTAAAAAAAAAAAAAACTTTATTATATGAATACCTCACAAGAGTGAAAGGAGATACAGACGAAGCAGGTGGAGATGTACCTAACTATTCAGATCTGGTCACCAAACTCGGCTAAAACCATTTCAAGTTGCAGCAGGTTTAATAGCAGTAGCTGCACGCTACAATTTTAACGGCTGACAACACTACGCGATGGAGGGGGAGAGAGGAGACGCACGGACTTGCTCCTTCGACTCAGGCAGTTTCAGCTGGCCTCTCGTGTGAATCAGAAGTGTGTTCGAACCTTGCAGTTTTGGTGGATCGGAGACCGTGAGCAAGAATTCTTATCTTGTTAGTCGATCATGTTTGTTATTTTATAGAATTTTTGTTAGTGAATTACCATGCTTCTATTCTTGTCTCATGGATCTCATGAGGCTGGCGCCCGTAATCAGATTTTATTTTATTTAGCATTTCAAATATGTCGTTTCATGTAACTTTCATACAATGACGCAGCAGATTGCAACATCTTGTAGAACTATGTTTTCTAGAAGGCCACCCCTGAATTTAATTTATTATTTATTTGAAGTCTCTTGTCTCTAATATAAATTTTTACAATGAAAAATAATTTATAAATGGATTGCCTACAAAGTTTTGTAAATAAATTGAAATGTTCATAACAATACGAGTGTTAATTTCAAATCTACCCTTGTTGCAATTAATTATGATTAGTTTACATTGATGGCGATCCTGGGACTCCATTAAGTTATTGCTTATCATGGTTCCTGCCTGAGCAAACAAGTGTTTTTTTTTGGTAGGTTGTTTTGTGATTACACTTATCATTGCTACAAAGTAACATTTCAATTCTGAGTGGTGGTCGTATTAATTAAATTGTGAAATAATACAAATCAATAAAATAAAATTTATTTGCGCACGCCGGGATTTGATCCCGCGACTTTCGGATTGGGAGTCAAGAGCCTTGCCCCTCAACCACGGAGGCCGAGTAATAAAGGAAAGAATAAGTCGACCCACGGTGGATACACATAACTTATTAACATGTCTCAACAAACTATGGATTCTAATTTTGGTTTTGTTTCGTGCAAAATACTGAAAATTTTGCACTACCTACAAAACCCGACTTGTATAATTATTATTTCGGATGCATGGTTCAGAAACAACCTCTACGCTTGAAAATTAGCTCCCAACATGCGACATGTGCACAGAATTATGCAATTATGGGCAACGCTGCACCTACGATGCATGAGATTGGTTCTTGCACTTTTAAAAATGAATCGAATTCGTAACTCTTACAAAAAAAAAATCATAATTACTTCTAAAATGCCAGCAAAGACCATAATTTAATTTAATAAACACAAATAACTTTGTGTAAACCACTACTTAATTAACAATATCAACATGTTTCGAAAATTATGTTTTCTTTGTCAGGATAATAAATTAATGAAAAATAACAAAAGACAAACAAGTATAGACTAATTAGAACATAGACAAAATATTAGAAAGGAGAGGTGATGAATTACTTAAAAAATCATAAAAAACAATTATATAAAATAAAATACACAAATTATTTTAGAATGGGTGAAAAATTACATTTACATAATAAAAAATCTTTTAAAACAAAATAGGAAGTCTAAATAACAAAATAAATTATTATAAATATAAGTATTAATTCGAAAATAAATTTAAAAGATGGCTATTTTTAAAAAACGTTTGGTTATTTAGAATATTAAATTTACTATTTCTAATTGCTAAAATTTCACTTTTTCTAATTGCTAAAATTTCTAAATTATCTAATTGTATACCCGTTGTTAATTAATATCAAAAGAATGACCTGTTTCCAAAATGTGGTTTGCAAATTCTGAATAATTATTATTATTTAAACATCTTAGATAATTTTTTATGATATTTTAAGTAATTAATCACCTCTCCTTTCTAATATTTTGTCTATGTTCTAATTAGTCTATACTTGTTTGTTTTTTGTTATTTTTTATTAACTTATTATCCTGACGAAGAAAACATAGTTTTCGAAACATGTTGATATTGTTGATTAAAGAGTGGTTTACACAACAAAGTTATTTGTTTTCATTAAGATGATGCCTTGCGACATAATGCAAAATCATACAAAATCGTGTATTTTTGTTTTGAAAATTTAATCGCTTAAAAGTATTTTAGATGCTTCAATTAAATACTGCGTGTAGAACATATCTTTGCCCTTAAAAATATCGGTCATTTTTTTTTATAAGTCTTTTAATAAGCCTAGAAAAAAATAAAGTATAAGGTCTATAAAAAAACACTTTCAAGTGCAAACTCTCCTACTTGTAAACCCCTCTTCGTATTTAATTTTATTGCATAATGTGGCAAATTTAGTTTCTTTTATGATAATTGCGAAAAAAGTCGATATTTATGCATGAACTTCCCGAAATAAAATAAAATATGCATTTTCGCGTTGTTATTTTTGACATCAATCAAGACCGCCGGCATTTGACGAAAATGTTATTTCAAAGTGAACCTTATGCCATGGACGTAAGGACCACACAATCGTCACCGCCTTTTTGTCGCATTCTCCACCCAACAGTTGTGGTGGACGGACGTCCTTGACGTCCGTGACTCTCTGCGCCGTAAAATGTTATTCGAGTTTACGTACTATCGATTTTAAAATTTCCTAGTTATATACGTAGATGTTTGAATATACCGGTTAACCACTTTATAATTTACTTTATTTATATAATAAAACTCGTATTTGAAAAAAAATATATAATTCTGTTGCCAAATGTCGTTTGAAGTAGGCAATAACTTTGCCAATGATTTGACATTTACAATTTTAAATCTGGCGCGCTTTTGAGTATTAAACAGTGACAACAGTACCGCACAGTGAGCAAATTTCAATATATCGTTAACAATTTAATATTTATAAATTCGTTTCATTTTCCGTATAAAGCGACTTCCTTGAAGTACTCGATTCACATTTTGAAAAAGTTATATTATTTTTATTAAAAAAAAACACGATTTTTTAAATTCCGCCGTAACATTAATGAACTTAATTATTTTTACGTTGTTAACACTGGCATAAATCTGACTATGCACATCAAATCTCCGTAGAAGAGAAACGTATTAGCTTTAATTAATTAACTTTTATTGCCAAGTTCTTACTTTTGGGGAATGATTAAATATATTTTTTTTGTTTATTAATACCTAAATTACAGTCCGAAGCTTTCCCTTTCAGTTGTTAACCGCCAAGCTGTTGGTGAATATTTTTGATGAAAATTGTTATTTCCAATATTTTTATTTTTAAATAAATGCAAATTGTCCAAAAGAATTTTAAACAATCTAATTTATTAGCAGTTCAAATATAATTGTAGGCCTCCTGGTCAAATGTATTTGACGGCCTCCGTGTTTGAAGGGAAAGTCGATCCGATGGTCGCGGGTTCAAATAATTAAATATAATTTATTATGGTATATTTGTGGCATGTTCCGGAATGGAAGATACTCTCAGTATCGCCCTGGTGTAAGACCAAAATTCGAAATTTAAACGTTGCTTAGTGACCAGATCTGAATAGTCAGGTACTTCCCCACCTTCCTCTTCCCCATATCTTTCGCTTCCTCTCTACCTTCAGCCTCACAACATACCCCAATTGGGGATGCCATAGTCTCACTGACTCCAAATAGCAGTAGTTGAGATTCTTGTGTGGTATTCACATAAAAAAAAATAAAAAAGGCACTATAAAATAAGATAAATTTTCTTGATAGAAACAACGCCATAATTTTGTTAACTGTTAATTAAAGTTTAGTCGGTATTATATAAAACAGATTCCCAAGAATGAAGATTTTTTTTTATCCACTTAAAATTTGGAGTTCACCACTCTCAGTCAATTACTTAACTGTAAACTAAATGTTTGCATTAATGTACCCTCCTCCACACAGAGCAAATGATTCCTTCATATATTCCGTCATCTTCAAAATTCGCGTTAATACATCCCTTCTTACAGATCCTCTTTAAGCCGCCCCACAACGCTGCCCAACTGGTTGCTTGAAAATAAAAACTTTTCAATAGAATTCTAAAGAAATGTGAACTGCAAGAGTGTATAGAAGAGTTAAATAAATCGTATGATAAAATAACTGTAAATTGCATATTAATAACTACCTATAAAGTTATATTATAAAAAATAATTTAAAAATTCAAAATTATTAAACATTTTTTATTAATAAACTATACAAATCTTAAGTACGTTCAAATGTTTTATAAACCTAGTCTATTCCGTGCGAAGGAGAGCGGTTCATTTTGGTTCATGAGTTTAAAAAACAGTCTTTACTGCCTCCTGTAAAATTTGATAACTGAAAGTTACTTGTTCTACAAATTAGGCCCATAATATGTTAATTTTACCATGTATTTTGATAATCATAAATAAGTATTTAATATAATTATTATGTTCATATTTTTCACAATTTTTACCACAGTGTATTTGAGGGCGGAACTCGGGATTTATGAGCCTGACGCCTCTCGTCTATTATTGGTTGTCAAGTTTTCTCAAGTATTTTATAATCCCTCGCAAAACAGACGATTTCGAATTTTTCAAGGACTATGGGATCACCTTAAATTAAATATTAATGCCACAAAGTGAATTTGCGAATTTTGAAGAAACGATAATTTAAATTGATTTTTTTTCTACAGCGCCGTTTTTGCGGGATAATCACTTCTAGGATGCAATAATGACAAATGATATTGGAAAATAGAGTCGGCGAAAAATCCGTACCGTATATTAAAAGGTTACACGCAGTCAGGGGACCAAAAAAATTAATTTTTCAAGATTTTTTTCTGGAAAGACATTTTGACTTACTAACGAAACAATAGTTTATGTTATACATGTTGTTGTAATTTTTAACATTATTCTGATAATTTTTCGTTTTCAAGTAATAATAATTTTTCGTTGAAAAATAATGATTTTCACAACTGTTGTAGCCGATCTCCGTGAGGTCATCTAAAAAAACGGCGTTTTACGGTGAGCGTGATTCTCTGGATCGGATCTTCAAAAATCAAAATATAAAATGAAAAAAATCAGTTATGCGCGGTGTAGCCTAGTACTTAAACAAAAGGGATAAGCAATATTTACTTTTAACAAATGGAGGCTTCTCCAAAAAAAAAAAATTTTTATGAAAATTTTTGCCTTTAATCGTTTATAAAATGGAAAATATTTATCGGTAAGGTATTAATCGGTTAAGCCACTTCCGAGAAATCTTGCTCACCGACTTCAAAAACACAGTTTTGAGAAAAACGCTTTCAAAATTATAAAAGCACTAACAAACGCTTGGAGACGTCTTTACAAATTTGTGTGTAACATTGAGAATATTTTTTGGATCGACGTGAAATTTTCTGTGTATATAATTAAATGTACGTACATTGTGAAAACGAAATAAAAAATCGATTTTTTTCGGCCTCCTGACTGCAAAAACCTCCTTAAAAAATGTTTTGATGCAAAATACGTCTACATCAAGCCAATACTTATTCATACCAGAGCCTACCAAAATATGTCTAATGTTTGTAATATTTAATTATTTTATACGTGCATTTTAGTTCTCACGAATGAAACCTTTAGCAAAAGTTATAATATCTTTCCCTACAACATGCGAACATATGCCAAAAATAAAAAAAGACGTATTAGATATCAAAATATTGATTTATAAATAAGTTTCCAATTCAATTCAAACGATGAATATGATTTACCTTTTGCCTAATGTTAGCCAAAGTATACAATCACTCAGCTTTATACATTATATTTTTTAGGTTGAGTTAAAAAAAGAAATATGAAATAAGTTTTTTCAATTGTAGAATTTTTTAATTTAAAAAAACAATTTATTCATAAACAAGTAATTTTAAGCAGTTACTTATTCATAAACAATGTAATTATTATTTCAATCTAGACAGCTAAATAATGCCTTTAGAAGATAGCTGCAATGCGTGATAATTACTAAACAGAATATATAATAAATAACGTGGAGTTCTACAAATTAAACTTGCTTACAATAAATGAAGAATAAATAATTAAAACGGTCTCTAATAAAGTACTCTTACGACGACGCGGCGGTACCTTGCAAAAAATGGTAAACAACTTCACCTCTAAGCCACCAAATCTTCGAATTTTGATCAGGATTTGAATATATGTCAGAAAGTTGGACATTTATATTTACCTAGACCTCTCCTGCAGGAATTTATTGACCCATCGCCTTGCACCATCCGTCTTTCCCGTATACACCCTGTTACGTTACAAATACACCGCCAATATAGATGCGCGCGCACCATCCCCTCCCGCGAGCGACAAACGGGGCGGCCGCGAGACGCGCCGCCGACCGCAAGCTCCTCAGTCTCCAGCAAGCCGGCTTACCGGGCCCACGTACCGCCCGAATATGGGCGACACCAGTTTCGCCGTTCGTGCGCTTCCGGTGTCCGATGGACGCTGCATAGCTTGATAGAATCAAGCGCGTGAAGCCGCTGTTGGCCCAAAACCAAACGTGAGTCAATTACCATGTTATCCCTTGTGTGCAATTAAATGTATTAACCCTAGCCACGCGTGTTAGAGAAGAGAGACGGACATTCAAACTAAACTTTCAGCTAGGATCGTTCCTTTTTTATGTATTATTGTGTCTCCTAGAATTGAATAAACTGTTTATGTGATAACCTACCGTGTTTTGCTTGACGAGGGAGGCCCTGGGACAATGGAGAAACGTGAAGTTCCGAACCATAAGCACTAGCCCTGAGTTTACGAGGAATCCTGCTTGTGCCAAATCTTGAGCTAGTTATTATTTGGGGCAGATGCAGCAGCTAATTGTATTAAATATGTGAGAGCTTTCTCCAACCCTGCCGTTAGCATCAGCACGCACGCTGGACGCCAACACTGGCGCTAAACGTGGGGCCATTTAAATTTTTTCTGTTCTACCACGGCCTCGTTCCCAAGCAACAATTGTAAACTCTGAAATGTTATTATGATGTATTGTTTATTCCCAATTGTCTAGCACTTCCAACAGGAATCTCGGCGCGAACATAATTTCGAATCACAATTTAAATTATTACGGACGCGATTTTATCATTTGTGACTCGTCACTCGACAAAATATTACCGGTATTCCAACGCAAGGTGCCCAACCTAGGAAGTTGTCGCTGCGAATAATACAGTGATTACAAAGTGTCGGCCGATTAAAATTGCTATTTTCAATACAAGTGAATAGTGGAAATAAACACAAATTAAAGAAGAATTTATTCAACAATTAAAATCATGTACATGATAAACAAATCATCCGCTTGGTCTCGAAAGTGCTAAATATTTTTAATAATATACTAGTTTGCAGCTCGCTGGTATCGTTTCTTTAATCGAGACACTTGCTGACACCTAGGGAACAAGTGGATTTAAATTCTTTCTGTCATTTGACAATTAAGTATTTTTGACTCTGTCGTCTGATGAAACCGGATCATGCCATGCCATGCCAAAATCACATTCGAATATTGCAAAAAATACTAAATTCGCGTTGACGTGGATTCCTTGACATCTGACACTATAATACCTTGTCAATTGACAATGAAGGTAATATCTTGTCGAAAAGACGAAGGGAATTCGCGGGTAAATACCAAAAATTGGTGCTGTTTAAAGCCAGGCTATAGGAAGCCGCGTAATGAAACCATGCCCCCAAGATATTGTTGAATTCTCAAACAAATTACTTCCACGAAAACTTGTGAAAATTTTTTTTTCGATTTTTTTAATTTTCGAAATATTTTTTTTCCAAACGCTTGGAGTTTTTCTTAAAAACGCATTGCCAGAGGAAAATCGCTGCGCAAATTTTCTCCAGTTTTCGGACTCTGAAAATTTTTCCGATTTTTCCTTTTTTCGATTTTTTAATTTTCGAAATATTTTTTTTTCCAAACGCTTGGAGTTTTTCTTAAAAACGCATTGCCAGAGGAAAATCGCTGCGCAAATTTTCTCCAGTTTTCGGACTCTGAAAATTTTTCCGATTTTTCCTTTTTTCGATTTTTTTAATTTTCGAAATATTTTTTTTCCAAACGCTTGGAGTTTTTCTTAAAAACGCATTGCCAGAGGAAAATCGCTGCGCAAATTTTCTCCAGTTTTCGGACTCTGAAAATTTTTCCGATTTTTCCTTTTTTCGATTTTTTTAATTTTCGAAATATTTTTTTTCCAAACGCTTGGAGTTTTTCTTAAAAACGCATTGCCAGAGGAAAATCGCTGCGCAAATTTTCTCCAGTTTTCGGACTCTGAAAATTTTTCCGATTTTTCCTTTTTTCGATTTTTTTAATTTTCGAAATATTTTTTTTCCAAACGCTTGGAGTTTTTCTTAAAAACGCATTGCCAGAGGAAAATCGCTGCGCAAATTTTCTCCAGTTTTCGGACTCTGAAAATTTTTCCGATTTTTTCCTTTTTTCGATTTTTTTAATTTTCGAAATATTTTTTTTCCAAACGCTTGGAGTTTTTCTTAAAAACGCATTGCCAGAGGAAAATCGCTGCGCAAATTTTCTCCAGTTTTCGGACTCTGAAAATTTTTCCGATTTTTCCTTTTTTCGATTTTTTTAATTTTCGAAATATTTTTTTTCCAAACGCTTGGAGTTTTTCTTAAAAACGCATTGCCAGAGGAAAATCGCTGCGCAAATTTTCTCCAGTTTTCGGACTCTGAAAATTTTTCCGATTTTTTCCTTTTTTTCGATTTTTTTAAATTTTCGAAAATTTTTTTTCAAAACGCTTGGATTTTTCCTAAAAAGCACGCGGCCAGAGGCAAACCTCTGCCCAAATTTTCAAATAACCCAAACACTTACAAATACGCGTTTTTTCGCAGAAGCATTTTTTAAAAAAAAAAAAAATATATATATACGTCCCCAGTGGTCAATCCCTGGCAAAAATTTCTTTCCAATTACGGATAAAGAGTCGAGTTCTCGTTTTTCTCCCAACGTAAGGTCACCCTGACACGACCCTATACACTATGGAAGTCCCTCAAGTCACGCTGGGTATAATCCCCCACATTTCTACGTCAAAAAAGGAAGAACTACTACAGGCCCTGAGAAGTAGAAAGATTTCTCCCAGGAATAAATCCAAAAAATGCCTTATTCAATATGCTTCTTTCTACAACAAAAAGTACATCAGGAAGCACGTCACGTTCAAGGAAGAACGTCTGGAGAAGAAACAACACTCTGTCGCAAGGTGCGCTGTACTTCTCTGCCAAATTGGCACCCCGTTTTGTAAAAACGAAAGATTCCCCAAAGAAAACTTTCGCCCAAGCCTTTCGTCCGGCATAAAACCGGAGCACAACGAAAGGAAATGTTTTTTTTACGAAACCTTTTCTAGCTCTGGCACAGTGTTGCCAACTGTAGCCAAAGTCATGGAAGAAATATAATTCTCCCTTGTGGTTTCGTTTCATTTTATTTTATTTTTGTTTGTATAAATATCTCGTCATCATCAGTCATTCGCCTCTAATTGCTGCCCCAGGTGTCAAACCTTGGAAACATCGTTTTTTCTAAGCATGCACACCTCTACCTGAAATTGATCACTTCGGAGAAAGGAATTCCCTGTGGCTTACTGCAAGTAGTCAGAGACTACGTGCCCAAGGTTTTGTGCATCGTCACAACTCGCAGCATCACATTTTCACATCATACCTCGTCACCCCTTTCTAAATATTAGAAAATCTTTTTGTACATTAAATATCGGGTCCTCGCCAAAGTGCATCTAACCCTTATGTCATATGTAATTAAATTAGGTAAGCAAACCTGTGTAAACCCACGACGGTATCAGATGTTTGCTACCAGTTCTAAGTTTTTTTTTTTCTGTTTTTTAAGAAAATAGAATGGCGCTCAATAAATAACCCTAATTGCTCTAGCTCTCCCCAGAACTGAATGTGGAGTCTGGAAAGTATCGTTATAAAAGGGACAACTTTTAACGTGCCTCTTCATTAACGATAAAATTTTTTTACAACATTTCAGCAACATTGAGTCACCCTGGGTCTCAACTGTTCAAACTGAAATTTTGGGGTTGCCTTGTTGTGACTTATCACGTGCAAAGTACGAGGTCACAACAAGAAGCCAGGTCTCCAAGTGAACACCCTGCGAACAACCCATCCCATTATTATAATTTTCATAACACCAAGGTGTGTCCATCGCAGTCTGTTTAAGTAAGTAAAACCTAGAAGGTCTTAAACACTCAAATCGGACCAATGTAAATAATTTTCCTTGTCAAACAACGATAAGCGCATGTCTTGTATTGTTGCTACCATCGTACGTGTAAGTACAACAAAAGTTGTACCATCACGATACGATACTCTGTGCGTAACCAAAAGGGTTGTACCACAAAGGATCTCTTTTGCGGTAAGCTTAGATGAAATTCACATTCCATCAGCACGCCAGAAATTTTTTTTTTGTCCCTTAATTGTTGAAGTATAAAATCTTGGCCAGATCTTCAAATATGTTTTGCCTTTGTGCAAGTCTTTAACGTACGCTAATATGGATTTATTATGCTACGGTATTGTTGTACTAAGTACATCAGTATGTCTCGCCGTCTGTATTGAATAGGTACCTTTATATGAACGTTAACCTTTTGTTGCCATCATAGGTGGGAACCTTATAAAATCTGCCATCATAGGTGGGAACCTTATAAAATCTGCCGTCATAGATGGGAATCTCAGAATATCTACTAAATGCGATACGGGGAGCCCGTTATAATTACTCTGTGGGTTTTTGTCAGAAATGTCATAAATACCTAGTCTTTTGCACCTCCCTTCAATACTGGGCAACCCAGTTGTAATTCGTTCATTGTTATCCGTGAAGACGTTATAAAACTTACTTGCAAATCTTTTGATTTTGCAATCTTGTACGCTATACGTGAAGACGTTACAATACTCACCATGTCCAACATTACCAAATATTATTGTAATGTGCCAGGATAACTGCTGTAGACCTTGTTTCACCTCCACCCAGAGGTCGAATTTCGGAAATAGCCGAATCCCCAGCAGTTTTCTTCGTTCAAATGTTCCCAATTACCACCCTTCCCCTTCCTCGAAATTATCCGTGAATGGGGATATATGCGTTACGCACTTGGCGTTTCGTTTGTCAAATGGGACAATCTTCATACGCGGATCCTTTCAACTTCCTACTCCTTTCCCAGTTGTCATTATTGTAATGTGCCAGGATGACTGCTGTAGACCTTGTTTCACCTCCACCCAGAGGTCGAATTTCGGAAATAGCCGAATCCCCAGCAGTTTTCTTCGTTCAAATGTTCCCAATTACCACCCTTCCCCTTCCTCGAAATTATCCGTGAATGGGGATATATGCGTTACGCACTTGGCGTTTCGTTTGTCAAATGGGACAATCTTCATACGCGGATCCTTTCAACTTCCTACTCCTTTCCCAGTTGTCATTATTGTAATGTGCCAGGATGACTGCTGTAGACCTTGTTTCACCTCCACCCAGAGGTCGAATTTCGGAAATAGCCGAGTCCCCAGCAGTTTTCTTCGTTCAAATGTTCCCAATTATCACCCTTCCCCTTCCTCGAAATTATCCGTGAATGGGGATATATGCGTTACGCACTTGGCGTTTCGTTTGTCAAATGGGACAATCTTCATACGCGGATCCTTTCAACTTCCTACTCCTTTCCCACTTTGTTATAACTAATCTTGTACGCAATGTTTTGTTTTTCGAAAGTAGAAAAAATGCTACCGTATAGACGTGAGCATAGGTCATGGAAGACCAACTTCTTTCGAATGGGAATTTTGTTATACGTACAATCCCTCAACCACGTATTCTTGGAAATGTATTTGGTAAAGAAAAAAACCAAAAGGGGTTACACAGAACCTGTCCTTGAATACGTACCTTTGTAACATGTATTAGGAATTAGCCACATTTAGTTAGCTCTCTCTCCGTCTCTCTCTCTACACGCCAAACAAATCCAACTTTTTCTCAACATGCACACTTGTTTCTCTCCAAACTTTTTTCATCATTGGTCTACTAGGCAGGTAAACTTCAAGAATTTTGTTCTAATAATAATTTTTGCCGGATTTAAAAAAAAGAAAACCAGCAGCTCTGCACCCTATCTACATCTGCGCCTCTTCATGCTGCCCTCGCTACCGTCACGGAGGTCCCTTGCCTTCAATCCCTGCGTACCAAAAGCACCCGACCGCATCTAACATAACCTAGTGTGAGTCGTGCGTGTAGTTGCGAATCGTATCACCACAAAGAACCGACACTCAAAACAAACCCGAGCACGCCAGCTCTAGGTTGGTTCCTGTTCCTGTTGCCCTTGTGCAAATGCTCTGCTGCCATTATGCAAATATTCCTGCTGCATAATACAAATGTTCCTGTTGCCCTTGTGCAAATGCTCTGCTGCCATTATGCAAATGTTCCTGCTGCATAATACAAATGTTCCTGTTGCCCTTGTGCAAATGCTCTGCTGCCATTATGCAAATATTCCTGCTGCATAATACAAATGTTCCTGTTGCCCTTGTGCAAATGTTTCTGCTGCCATTATGCAAATGTTCCTGCTGCATAATGCAAATGCCCTACTGCCATTGTGCGGATGCTCCTGTGCCCTTGCGCAAATAACAATACCAACGATTGTTCACAAAACAATCCCACTACATACAAAAACCAGTGTACCAACCACCAATTGCGATTCCACTCTCCAGTACTTCAATGGTTTCGTACTGGCTCACCCACAGGATCCGGAAGCAGTTACCCTTTCGACCTCTGTGACAGGTAGAACTCTCCACACCACCTAGAAGCCTCATCATGTGTTCTCTTCCTCGTATTTTCTTAAAGGCCCTAGTGTCCCTTGAGTGTAATCTCAAATGGGCCAGGTTACTGTGACAAAGTAACCTTGTAACTTCAGTGAAACGTTCAACCACCCCAGACATCCTACGCAAACCACGTTCGCAAACATTAGCTCACAGACCAATGATACAATTTTAGAGTTTTTTTTTCTCTATCACTGCATAACCCTTGTACCTTTCTTCAACAGATCCTTGTTCTTTGCAACTGTATTTATGTATGCCACTGCCTTTATATACTTTTATTGACAATTCCTTGTTACACCATGTATCTTCTCTTTTGTGTTCTGTTCATAACTATTCTCCAGCTAGGAATCTCTCTCTCTCTCTCTCTCCTCGTTTCTCTTAAATGTTTTTGGCACAAGTGCTGAAAAGGTAAGAGGATTTATTAGTCCTACAGCTCCATTACCACGTCGCTTTTATTGCGGCGAGGGGGGAAGTGTTACGTTACAAATACACCGCCAATATAGATGCGCGCGCACCATCCCCTCCCGCGAGCGACAAACGGGGCGGCCGCGAGACGCGCCGCCGACCGCAAGCTCCTCAGTCTCCAGCAAGCCGGCTTACCGGGCCCACGTACCGCCCGAATATGGGCGACACCAGTTTCGCCGTTCGTGCGCTTCCGGTGTCCGATGGACGCTGCATAGCTTGATAGAATCAAGCGCGTGAAGCCGCTGTTGGCCCAAAACCAAACGTGAGTCAATTACCATGTTATCCCTTGTGTGCAATTAAATGTATTAACCCTAGCCACGCGTGTTAGAGAAGAGAGACGGACATTCAAACTAAACTTTCAGCTAGGATCGTTCCTTTTTTATGTATTATTGTGTCTCCTAGAATTGAATAAACTGTTTATGTGATAACCTACCGTGTTTTGCTTGACGAGGGAGGCCCTGGGACAATGGAGAAACGTGAAGTTCCGAACCATAAGCACTAGCCCTGAGTTTACGAGGAATCCTGCTTGTGCCAAATCTTGAGCTAGTTATTATTTGGGGCAGATGCAGCAGCTAATTGTATTAAATATGTGAGAGCTTTCTCCAACCCTGCCGTTAGCATCAGCACGCACGCTGGACGCCAACAACCCTCCCCCACATTCCTAGCCACCCCTCATACCTTTTTCCTTCCTAGAACTTCCTTTCCCTTCTTTCCCTAAAAAATACCCTTTACACCGCGTTCCTAAAGATGACTGAGGGATTTTTTTCTCCTGTATGGAACTAATGTAAAAAAGGTCCATTATTGTCGACAATGCACGAGTTAACACTGCTGAACTTTTTTTAATGAACGTCATAATTTTTTTTTATAAAGTTTCTAACGAATTGAAGACCTCATCTAGGTGAACCTTTATCGATGCATATTGCAAACGTGCCACAACCACCATAAAGCTGCCGTTATGCAATTCAGGATATTTATGCTGATGCACTTGGTGAAGGGAAGGAACACCAGTTCGGGGGATTAGAATCCAAGTTGTTGTCAGAGAACCAACAAATTGACTTTAGTTATTATCCCCACTCACGATGTTGTGCTAACAGTGGGATTATGTTTTGAGCAGTGTCACATGCTGGAGTATTATGCTATTTGCTGGAGTGGGGATCGAGGTAATTTTATCAAAATGAAATTACAAACTTTGAATACAGCGGCAGCGCCAATTTTAGAATAAACATAAATTTTATTCAATCTTATGCTTGAATTTAAAATCCAACAATTTGTCTTGATGTGTAAAATGACTTGACATCTTTGTAACGTTTTAATTTGTCAAAAAAAAAGTGCGCGCTCCCTTTTCCCCTTCTTTATGGCTGATTATATAATAAGGTGAGTCATTAAACAAAACATGTTATTTTTAAATTCTAAGAGCGATAAAATGGCGCCAAATGGGTTCAAAACGACGTGCTTAAAATTTTTCAAATATCTGATAAGATCTTCTTCCTCCGGATTCATTTGGAAAGTTTTTAAAATTTTAAAAATTTTTATAAAAAAAAATTTTTTTTTTACCAAACCATATTTTTTGTAATCTTCCATAGCAAATGTAGTAAATTTTGACGAAATCATTTACAAAAAGCCCCAAAATTGAGTCTCACAAAATAATGCCGAAATTTAAGAGTAAGAAGGATTTTGCTGGTATTTTAATACACTGCCTTGAAATAATTTGAATTATATTCAAAAACATTTTTTAATAAATAATTTTAAAAATTCCCTCTATTTTGTGTTTTATTAAAAATAGTTATTTTTTAATGGTTAATCTAAATTTTTTTTAAGATTTAACAAGGGTGGGTCTTTCTCTATTATGTGAAATTTCAAAGTCAATCCGCAGGAAGAAGATGATATACAACTATTTAAAAAAAAAATTACGTGATTTTATATCTCTATTAAACACACTTTTATCACTATTAGACAAATCAAAATAAGAAAAAAAATTCTCTGTACAGTCGCGACCCACCCTATTATATTATATACATTAAAAAAATACAAAAAAACCAAATTCCCAGGCAATTATTTTACAAAAAATTTTGTTTTAAAAAATAAAAATCTCTCAACCCTTGCTTCAATTACATCCATACATCTTCTCATATATACACTTTTCTACTTCTAACTTTAGATTAGACCAGCTTCAAGTATTTGATTCACTAGATCTTGCCGTTTCTGTCTCTCAGGAATCCCTTACTTCTTCTGCCAATTACTTTCGTATAATTATTAATCTCCTTATCATTTCATCCACTCTACATGTCAAAACTATCTAACTTAATCCTACGTTCTTGGTACGTACGGCTGCCCAGTCATGTGCCAAAAGTTTAAAAATTAAAAAATTATTTTATTTAGTTCTCTCAGTCTTGACGAAGATACTTAAAAATGTTTTATGAATACAGCGTGTTTTATGAGTACTACCCCAATTAAGGGGGTAAGTTAGTGAGACTGGTGGTGTGGGGAGGAAATGAGATGAAATGTTCAGAAGTATGTGGGTAAAACTAATCTAATTAACTTAATACATTCGTCATTCCAGGGTAAAATACACAAGTACGTATTTATTTATTTATTTTTTAATTGTGCAACAGATTAATTATCCAATTACCTTACAATTTTCTCATTTTGACAATCTTAACACCTAGGAAGATGATCACGATACAAAAAAATCTTAAGGCTGTACAAAAAAGAGTTATACATATTATATCTAGTTTATTCGATATTTCGTTCAACAGCACCATTCCTCCTGTCATGCTGTGCTGTGCTAGAACATCTATTCTGCCGTATTGTATTTTGAACAAGTCGTGTGGACGACTACGGCTGAAATTTTCAGGCACGTATAAGCCATAGCATTCCGAGAGGAATGGACTGTCAATATAGTTATAGATTATGTTAAAACTGAGAATTGCAAGGTTTGCATAACGTCTAGTTTCTAAGTTAAATCTATTTATTACCTCAAGTAACTCTATGGTGCCTGAACCTCGGATAAGTTCCACGCATCCGCATATAGATATACCTGAGGAATTTCTTTCTGGATTTGTTCCAGCATATTAATATATTTAGTTTGGTGCGGAGTCCACACACCACTAGCATACTCCAGCTTACTTCTTATGACGCCATCGAACATGGCTATCATTACAATTGGGTCATCAATTTGCTTACATACTTGACATAATATACTTGTATCGCCCTGATGGAAGCTAATCATTGAGGAAATGGCATAAGCTGCATTTAGTTACTGGTTTCAAATAGTCTAGTTCTTCCCAAGCTTCCCCTTACTTCCTCTCTTCCCCTTCTTCACTCCCAATTGTAACAAAAGTTCCACAATGGGAAAGAGATGAATCCATTAAAATAGGCAGTCAAGATTTCTAGTGCGATATAAAATAAAATATACTTAAACTACCATCGGATCTGTCAACTCTTTATAAGGTATGATAAGAGTTAAAATTATGTGTGAATTTTATAAGAGAAGGATTTGAAGCAAACGTGCGTTTTATATTTTTTTCTATTTTGCCCCCTTTTTCGAAAAAATACGAGGGAAATAATTTTTCAGTGCCCAATAAAGACATGTCCATTTTTAAATATTGTAATAGAACGGTATTGAAATAAAACTGTTTTCAAGTACTTTAAAAGTTCATTATAAAATACATCAGAAGATTCTGATAAGTGTAAACCAAAACTATTAAAATTATTCAATAAAAGCCATTTAACGGATTTTTGCAGCCATTCCGAAAAAAACTTCGTTCAAAGCACGAAAAACTCTCACGTGCATCTGACATAGAGTGACATTGACAACTGGCAAAGTTTTTTCTTAACATAACCTACACTTTTTGACTGTTGACATGTAAAATCAAAAATGTGTAGCTACAAATGCTGAAATTTGTGATAAAAGTACTGCTTCAGCGCAACGGAAAAAAGATGGAAATTCAATGTCATGGCTATTCTCCATTTAAAGTCTTCCAAATTGTTAATCAATAGGGAGCATTGAAATATCACCGAACGCCACAATACGAGCAAGTGCCTAGTCTGGTGGTCGCGAAATAAAAAAGGAAATGAAGAGAGAATTTTGGGGGTCGCTGTGTTGAGAGTTTAATAAGGAAATAAAAAAAGGAAGATCTTGGAAGGAAAAATGTGTGAGGAGCGGGTAGGAGTCTGAGGGTTAATAGATCCAGGAGTGACGTAATTTGATTTCATCTCTTCCACTGCGGTACAAGGCGATAGGTCAAGAAAGTCCAACTGTAGAGAGTAGGTCTCCCTCAACCAATCTCTCCCAATCTAACCTGCCACTCGGTAAGTAAGACGCAGCCGCTTAGACCTAGACAATACTTGACCTTGGCATTATATTTGATTCCAAATTTAACTTTCTTCTACATTTAAATACAGTTACTAATGACGGACAAAAATGCTTAGCTTCATTCTCCGAAATGACAAAGATTTTCAAAATATTGCAACATTAAAAATCCTGTATTCGTCTCTGGTTCGAAGTCAACTCAAATATAATTCTTCTTTTTGGTCCCCTCACTTCAAAATCCATTCCGATTCCATTGAAATAATTCAGCATAAATTCATAAGATTCATTAAATATAAACTTGGCCTACCAATAGAATCAATAAATTACAATTATTGAAGAAAGAATAAAACTTACTTAAATTCTCAGGTAGAAGACTTATTTTCGACTTGACTTTTTTTTAAAATTCTTAATGGTATTTTAGACAGCCTTGATTTATTAAATAGCCTAATAACCTTCTATATACCTATAAGAACTACTCGATCCAAAATTATTTTTGATTACAATAATAATATCAGGATTGAATCATTTAGATACTCGCTTATACTTAGATTACATGCAGTTGGTAATGCTTTCTCAGAAGTAGTAGATATATTCAACTGCATGGAATACAGTTATAAGAAGACCATACTAGCATATCTCAAGCACAATAATCAATGTTAGGCATGATACTATTCTTCTGCATGGCGATTATATGATATTTTTCTTCAGATTCTAAACTACTTACTTCAGATATCTTCACTATCATTCAGAAGAATGTTAAACATTAAATGTTATCTTAGTCTAAATTGTTATTTTGTTTCAAAATTAATATCTAACTGACAGCCCTGAATTTAGAAAGCAAACTTTCAGAACCATTTCAACCAAATATAATTTTGAATTTAACAATTTTTTTTTTATTTTTTTATTTTGCATTGTACTCCCAGGAGTTAATAAACTCATTGCGGGAATGATACGCATTACATGAAACTTGCTGTATGTATTAAATGGACATATGATGGGGACATACACAACATTATTATTTCAGATAGTCATTAATAAGATGAAGTTTGAGCATGTTAGTTTGGGTCTTTTTACATTGACTTGCACGTTTGATCTCGTTGGGTAGTTGATTATATTTTGTGTGAGCTATGTATTCTAGGGATCTTAGTCCATATTTTGTTGATTTGATTTTTGGTATATGAAGTTTGTTGTGATTTCTTGTGTTGTGTTGGTGTACGTCGCAATTGTAATAGAGTGTAGTGTTGGAATGTGCCGAGTGTTGAATTACTTGTAATATAGTTTTAGTTATTTCAAAAGTGGGAATGGTATTAAAAGGAAGTATTTGGGTGTTTCTGTAGATGTCTTTGACATGTGTGTCCCAAGGTAGACTGAAAATATTTCGCAGGGCTCTATTTTGGACGACTTGGACTTCTGAAATCATTTTTTTTGTAGCAAATCCCCAGATTCCGGCGAGATATATTAGATGTGAGTGAATCATAGCATGGTAAATCGATTTTAATAGAGAGGGAGGAAGTAACCCGCGAAGTCTATATAAAACACCAGTTATAGGAGTAATTTTGGATAGAACATGTTTAAATTGGTGATTCCATGTGAGTTGTGAATCAATGAAAAGGCCAAGATATTTTGTAACATCAGCCCTTTCAAGGCGGTTATTATCAAGACTTATATTAAGACTTACATTTTTTTTATTTGCAAACAGTATGTAATGTGTTTTTTTTATGTTTAGGCTAAGTTTGTTTAGTCGCAGCCAGTTTGCCAGGCAAGCTATATCCCTTTCCATTTCCTTTTCAAGTTCGTTTAAATCATTATTGTGATAAAGAATCACTGTATCATCTGCATAGAGTTGTATTGTACCCTTAAGTCCCCATTTAGCAATATCATTTATATATATTAAAAATAGTAATGGTCCAAGTACGGAGCCCTGAGGCACGCCACATTTTATCGTTCCCATGCTGCTTGTCCCTTTTCCAACAAAGGTCTGACAGTGTCGGTTAGAGAGGTAGCTACACAGTAACTTCAGGGGAGTGCCTACTATGCCTAGGTGTTCTAGCTTCTTTAGTAGTATCCCATGGTCAACCGTATCGAAAGCCTTTTTTAAATCTATAAATAAGCCTGCAGCGTGCTTACCCTGGTCTATATGCTTTTGGAGGGCGTATACAAAATCGAAGGCAGCACATTTTGTGTTAGATTGGTTTCTGAATCCATACTGTTGGGATGCGAGTAAATTGTTTGATAATAATAATTAATAATTTCAATACTAAATTATTTATACCTAGAACTCAACGATTTGCAAATAACAATGCTAAATTATGAATGGATATTGATGTTAATAATTTTTGCACGATTATATTTCTGTACCTTAAAGGATAGAACACGTAAGCCCATAGACTTAGCTATGGACTTAGATGGTTTATCCTTTAAGGTACAAACTTATATTTTACCTTTATTTACATTTTTTCATTATGTTAATATAGAATGCTCTCTGCTTATATAACTATTACACGAGTACATATCTTTTTATATTTCTATTTTTTGTAAAAAAACAGTTGTTGAGAAAAAAAACTGTATCTCTTATATATTATGTTTGTCTCATTCATACTTATTTTATAATACTCCTGACACCCTCCTTTGTGCTACTGTTACTTATAATCTTAACATTGAAATGTAAAAGCCTTTTTATGGCGTTAAATAAATAAATAAATTCTCACCCCGTGATCCTAATTCACCAAACGTAGCGAGTCACTTGGAGTGACTATAACAATTTTCACGGTTATTTTCAAACCTACAAAAATTAATAATGTTTAAAACCACCTTTCATATTTTGTGCGTAAAAATGCGTGTTTATTTTCGTTAACATAATAAATTGTTTCGGTGATAGAATTATTTGTGATATATCTGTTAGATTGAGTTTACCAGGAACACGAATAATTTAACGTACCAATGTTATATGGGAAGTTAGGAATCATTATATTTATTTGAGTGAGGAAAAATTATGATTGAAGAAGATCGATTTCCAATCAATCTATTTTTATTTAATGTGTTATTGAACATGACCGAAACTAATACTAACAGCCACACAAGGTTGAAGAATGACAAAGAAAATATATTTACATCGTGTTACCCAATATTTTCGTAGTTATTTCTAAAAATATTTCTTCACTATTAATATCCAAGAGATAAAACTGTCTATATTTTGGCTTTGATAATAATGTTGATAACAATAGTTCTGACAGAAGATGGATGAACAATATCTTATTATTTCTGTACGATTACGCGTGTTTATTTTGTCAGAAATAATATTTGCTACCAAAGTAATACACGAGTGAATGATTTGGTTTAGATGAGAAACGAAATAATTTGTAATTTGATTATTTTTTGATCAGCTGTTGGTGTACAAGATGTTGTTGAATAATATGTTTTTGTTGCGTAAGAGTTTAAACAAAACAAATACTCGTCATTTTGCACAAGTGTTTTACTACCTCCTTCTTTTACCAACGTTTTGGACAGCGTTACAGTGTACATTATCAGAAAAATGTGTAATCGAAGATTGTGTTAGTTGAGAGTTTTGTACTGAATTCAAATTTTAAAAAAAAATAATAATCAAAAGTTGTCCTAAGGCTCTCCGTCTTGTCCGTCTTTTGGAAGGATGGTTTGAATATCTGGAAGGTTTGGCTGGACATCTCAATGAGCTCAATATGAAAACGCATTTTTTTCTACTTTTGCTCTCACGGAGACGCTGAGGAAAATAATTTCTATCAGGGCCTTTGCTGCCTTTGAAGATGATGTGTGGAGGATCTTTTTAGGGAAAGGAAGGAGAGGAAGTTCTGGGTATAATCGTGTGAATCCATCCCTCCAACTGCAGTGCAAAGCGATGGGTCGAGAGAGACCGGCTGGATAAATCTCCCGCTACCAATCTCTCTAGATCTGCCCTGCCATGCAGTAGAACAGCGTATGAAGTTTGATTAAGTTATCAAAATTACATTACTGTTCAAGTTTGTAAGAAAAAGGATGATGTTATTATTTTTAATGTAATTTTAGAAGCTGAAGTACGCTCGTGGATTTTTGCAGGATTTTCTAGGCTGCTTCATAATTTTCAATTTTCGGAATCTGTGTTCAGCTTTTTTGTTTTATTTATTAATACAATAAATTTGTAAAAAAAAACAATTCTTTTGATTTACATAATGTTTTTTTATTAAATGAGTGTTTTAAAATTCCTATAATTACATGTTATTTGCAATTGGAAACTTTGGAAGACACAGTCAGCATAAATTTCTTTTTTGTTTAAAACAATGTTTTTATTGTGAAATTTATTATAATTAAATTCTAGAATTTAAAAAAAAAACAACAACATTTTTTCAAATACGCAAATATATAAAGGTGGTTTTTCATAAATGAATTGAGTTTTCTTATAGTTCATCATGTCTATCAGTTATTTGAAATTGAATTTAAATATTATCATTAAAAAAATACCTTTTTAATTTACACTATAAAATATTATTTAAAATGGTCTCATGAAAAATTCACTTAATACGGTATCACGAAAAAAAAGTTTTTTGTAGATATTTCTCCTCTTCAATATTGCATTGCTCTTGAGAAATTTACTTCTTTATCGAGGAAATAATTATCTTCTTAGACTGTGTCGGACCTAGGAGTAGAAAAGTTAAAATGTTAATTGAAGACACCAGTTTTCATTTATTAATTACTTGATTAATTTTCCAATCCATATGGAGCAATGTTGGTTTCATTGCAATGTAAAATCCCAGCAATTTGCCTGGGCAATAACTATTCAAAATGACGATTAAAGCAGTTTTCATGACACGAAAAAATAATACCTTTTTTTTACATGAGCTCCACATAGGAGGCCCTGAAGAAAACAATTTCCTTAAGGGCCTATGTCATCTTTGGGGATGCTGTGTGGAGGGTTTTTTAAGGAAAGAAAAGGGAGGAGAGTTCTGGGAAGAAAAATGGTTTAAGGGATGGGTAGGAATCTGGGGTACAGTATGTCCTGGTCATCCGCCTCAAAGACCTAGACTAACCGCACCTCACGAAGCCAGGTACCTACGTACATTTAAGTTTTGTTTTGTGACTATACATAAAGAACCAGGCACTTCTTAACCTTTTTTTTCCTTTCCATACTTCCATCCAATTCCTTCATCGTTACCACATCTAAGGGGTGCCGTAATTCAACCACCTTTTGTCGGTTTTAATAATTCGTCGCCTCAGTTTTTATTTGTCCAACAGACCATTTTAGTTTTTGTTCAATCTCTATTATAAAATTAAAAATAGAGTGTAAAAAAGTAGTTTATCAGTAAACTATGAATTATTTGAACTAATGAGACCTTTACCTTTACGGAAATAGCTTTATCTTGAACACTTTTCATAATGATTCATCGAAATAATGAAAGAAAACCTTCTCTACCTGTAAAATTTTCTAATGGTCTGTTGGACAAATAATACGAACTAAGGCGACGAATTTCCTGCAAATAAAAATGATATTTTGAAAAGTCGCAAATAATTAATAAATTTGATACAAAGACATGTTGATAAAAAAAAAAAAATTGTACCAGTATCTCCAGAAGTGAACAAGAAACCCTTTCAATTCGTTTTCTTAAAAAACCCTCCAAAGACCCTGACTTTCAGAAGATCCCTTTATCCACCCTTCGCAAACTTTTGACAGCAACAATTCACCCCTATAGTCTTGTCAATAACATCCTTTACCGCTGTACAGCGGAACCAGTTGATCCCAGACCCGTAGCATAGAGTACTAAGTTTCGCATGCAAATTCCTTTATTCAGGGATGGGGAACCTTTTTGTGAGAACCATTTCGATGTTTGTAGAACTACTAGCTGGCCGCACAGACCTTTGTGTGAAGAGAGAGAGAGGGAGATATTTTATTAATAACCTCTTTTTAACAAATACCCAAGTACCAGTTTTTTTATGGATCACACCCGACAAGTTTGTGACCAAGCGTCATGTTCACAGATAAGCCTGCGACTAAAAATTTATAACTGCAATCGGATCGTAAGAATATTCTTCCTTGAATTTCGTCAGCAGATATATTCGAAACTAGAATTTTCGCTGCATTCAGACTGGTTTTAAGACGTGAAATGAATTCAATACTAGAATTTTATCTGTGCATTTGGAACACAAAACTGGTTTTAAATTAAGAGTGAATCTGCGAGTGAAGTTCCAAGCTTTAATTATACTACACTCAGAACACGAACATGGTTTACTTCCGATTTGTACAAAACATAGTCTGCAGCTAGAATGTTATTAATGCATTTTGTTAACGAGAATAATTTGTTCCAAAATGATGAATGTGAATTAGAAATTTATCCATGCTTTATGAACACAAAACATCAGCAGCACCAACACGTTAAATTAATTAAAATGGCACTTGATGAATAATTTTCATGCATTTTGAAGCACATTTATGATCTACAACTAAAGCTTTGTAAAAATGACTCACAGACCACTAAGATGATTTTAAATGTATTTAAATCTAACCTTAAAATGAATCTGTCACACTGAGATAGAAAACCGTTATCGCGTTCTGAAAATAATATTTTTTGCAGTTCTTTTAGCAGGCAACACTGAGAGTGCTCGAAAACCGTACCAAAAGGCTTCGTGGGCCGCTGTTTTGCCATCCCTGCTTTTACCCACATGTTAACATAAAATATTTGAGGTGACCTCTTCGCCATATCCTTTGACATATGGAACGACCGATAAAATTAAAAACATTGCTTATGTGACTTGATCACAACATACGTTCATCTCTTAATTGGGGTACCGCCGCCCCGAGAATCATTTATTGAATCATTTACTAAACAACAGCTCTGACAGAAGTCATCCAAAGTGATTCGTTAAGTTTGGTGACTTACCAGTGGTGCTAGGGTTTATGGGTAAGGTTTGTTTAGGTCTTGGCGGCAAGTGCGTTTGCCCACTTACTGCCTGGCGGGTCAGATCGGGAGAGATTGGTTCAGGGAGACTTTTCCAACTCTCCAGCCGGATTTTCTCGACCAACCGCCTTGCATCACAATGGGAGGGATGGATCCTGGACACATTGTCTCCAGATTCCTAGCAACCCCACATACTTTCTTCCTTTCCAGAACTTCCTCTCCTTTCTTTAAATAAATAGACCCTTCACAAGCATCCCCAAAGATGACATAGGCCCTGAGGGATTTTTTTTCCTTAGGGTCTCCTGTGTGGAACTGATAGAAAAAAAAATTACCTCGCATATGAAAGAGACGATAGCTTTATTTTTTAAGCCTCCAAATTTATAGAAAGGAACTTTTTAAAAATTGTGTGTCAAGAAACTCCAAAAAATTTAATTAAGTATTTCATATTCAATAATTTTTTCTGAAAGTGGTAAAAAATGAACATCATTAAAATTGTATGATTTTAAATTTTCACGGCCAAAAGCATTTTTGTCATTTATTTTTGGGGTGTTATGCCGTGTTGCGCTACCTACTTCTTTAGCCAACGTTTCGGACACTGCAGCGCTGTCGTTCGCAACGTTGGCTAAAGAAGGAGGTAGCGCAACACGGCGTAACACCCCAAACATAAATATAAAAAAAATTCATTAGAATTTTTGCTTCAAACAAGTAAAATTGCATTTTTTTAGGTGTCTTGGCTTAATTAGATCAAGTTTGGAAAAATAATAAAGTTAAATTAAAGCGATTTCTGTGTGGCCATTTATTTATCATCCGAGGACATTGTCTGTATTTTATATCAAGGATCTCCTTTGACAAGAAAATGTCAGTTGTTTCTGCGAACAACCCTTTTCTTGAAAGGTTTTGGGTGACATTCAGCGGCGTTACTTTTAAGCGGCGAGGGGGGGGGTGAAAACGTTATTTTATTGATGTACTACTTACGACACGCAGGTACAAGAACTACTCGTCCCTCCATTCATGAACCAATATATCATGAAACACGTGTTGATGAATTTATTAACTGTTTTGGAAAATTACATTTTTTGTCTACCTACCGGTATAATAGGACGTTTCCGGATTTAAAATAATTATATTTAGAATTGTACGCGAACGATGCGGTGCTGATTTCTAACAGAACAGAAGATCTGCAGTCTCTCATGTCTAGGATGTACAAAGCATGTTTGAATGTTGAAGTATGAATGATGAATGTAAATAAGTCTAAAGTCACTGTGTTTGAAAGAGAGGGTACGAAAACATTGTGCAATTTAGTTGTGAATGATGAATACTTTAAGCTGGTGGATGAGTTTGTGTATTTGGGAAGTGTGTTTACGAGAGATGGGAAGCCCGATAATGATATTGAAAGAAGGGTAAATGCAGGTAACTCCATTAATGGAGGACTGAACGTCGTTGGCGCTAAGAAGAGCTATCTACAATGAAGTACTGATACCTAACCTGATGTATGATAGTGAAGCTTTAGAACTGGCAGAGAACGGATAAAAGTAGACAAAATGATGTAGAAATGAGATATCTGAGGAGTAAATATGTGTGGTAAAACCATTTCTGATCATGTGAGAAATGTGAAGAATGTAAGGCTGATGTAAACGTAAAGAGTAAGATTGAAAGGGACGCTCAGATGGAACGAAAATAGGAATGTAAGGAGAATACACGACGCAAATGTGAATGGCAGAAGAAGTTGGAGATGCCGGAGGAAGGCATGGCACGATCAAATGAATCGGGTACTTGAGTCGGGCCATATCAAGAGCCAGAATAATAGAAGAGTAGACGAAGAAGAAATCTTCCCCCACCCCCTAAAAGAAAACGTAGCTCAACATTCAAAAGTGACACCGATGAAGAGTGACAAATCACGAATGCAAGAAATGCAAGACTCTTTTCTGCTATACCATGCAAGTATTGATGAGTGAACCGTGATACAGAAGGAAAAGCTAATCTCAAAAACATTAAAAAAGATTTTTTTGCCAAACTTTTGAATATTTTTTTCAACCCAAAAAGATATTCGTCATTTCGCAACTATATACGTTAACTTAAATAGGTATTTTTATGTTTTTTTTTAATGCGTGTCCACACGTGCCCATAACATTGATTTAAAGTTATATACATTTTTACATTAACCTCACACAGGAGACCCGCGAGGGTCTTTTTAAGGAAAGAAAGGTGAGACAGTTCTGGGAAGGAAAAAGTTATGAGTGGTGCGTTGTAATCCAGGGATCAATGTATCCGGGAGTGAAGGACGTACGAATCTACCATCCCCCTGCGGTGCAATACGATGATGCCTTCTAAAACTTCAACAAACTATGCGCAGATGTCAATAGAAGCCACTTAAAGTCAAATAGTTTCATTAAATATGACCGTATTTGAATAATAGCCGCGGACAGAACGTTTCGTCCAATACTTCTGAGCATTATTTCGCTTCGACGAACCGTTTCGTCTATACTCGTGGAGAGTTTAATATTATTCTTAGATTTTGCTTATGCTTGGTTTATCTCTGACGTGCAATATGCTTAAACCATGGATATTAAATAAATAAAATATTTTCATTGCTTTGCTAGCCTATTTTGAGACTAAGTTGTTCTTGGTCCTCCATGGGATACTCATGTCAAGGACATCTATTCAGTTTTCGGCATCCTTCCAATCACGATCCGTCCCAAACATGAAATCACAAGCACTATCCTACAAAATTACTCAACAATCAACCCGCACTTACATCAAGCCACTTTACAATCAAGACATTTACAACCACGATACTTGACAAAACAATAAAATCCGCATGCATCTAACAAACACTTCAAAATATGATTTCACCTCTAAACTCTATTGCCTAAACAAATATTACTCTCTTCCAGACATAAATGCTTAAAAAAACAGCAAAATAAAAAAAAATCGCAGTACTGCTTTAAAATTTATTTTAAAAATTCTTTTTATGTTTTGCCAAGAAAACCCTCATTTTCCCCCTTTTTTGTATTTATCCAGTGTGTTACTGTATAAACACCTTTCTGTAAATTCCTTCCTTGGGTTGGTGCTTATGGTCGGGGGAATCAACTGTCGCCGGATCATGTTTCGGGTCACCTGTGCTTATGTGCATACACATCTTTTTTTGTTGTTTATTTTTTGTTCGTTTTACTTAAAATTTAAACTCTTTTGTTTAGTTTTTGTACTATATTGTGTGTGAAACTTATATTTTTGACGTCAAAATAGAATGTAAAAATTATTTCTTTAACATACGTACGTTTCTCTTGCCCTAAAAGGTATTTTTTAGAACTCATTGGAGTTGTTTTAGCAATAAATGAAAAATTTTAATTAAAAAAAAACTAGCAGGTTGGTGATGAAACAGCTAATAAAAATTTATTCTTTTGAATGAATCACTCTGCTAATTATGAATTTTCAGAAATTCTTTTGAATATTCGTAATTTTATTGTACGCTTCAAGGCAATAAACAACAACTTGAGCCGCTTTGACTTTCGTTCCAAGAATTCAATTAACTCCCAACAATGCGAAAAAACATAATCGCACGAAATGCTTTATTCGCTTCACTTTTGAAATGCCCCTCGTGGAAGTCTTTGATGTGGTTAAATTACGAGCCTTGTAATGAACCTTTTCGTCGTTTAGGGTGAGGTCATTTATTAAGTCCACGGAACCTTCCAATTGGAGTCCTTCAGGTGGTACACCTGCATTATTCAATTAAATCGTAGCAATTTTCTTTCAAATATTTTTTTCAAGCATTTTAAAGTGTTTTGTTGACTTCAAACACAAGGCTGGATTGTTGCACGGCTGAAAATAAACTGAAAATTCTTAGTGTTTTTAATCACATCTATATTTTTGTAAACCTATCAAATCTGTGTATTTTTGTAATTTTTTTGTATTTTTATTACTTGTGCGCATTTCTTAATCTCTTTTTACTTATATTATTTTTTTATTTCTTTCAAAATTAGTTGTATTACCAAACATGTAAAAGCCCTCTGGGCGTTAAATAAATATAAAAAAAAAATTTAAAAAAAAAAACAAAACGTACAGGAATGGAGAATTTTTTTCTAAAACCATTTTCAATTATAAATAATGGTTATAAGTTGTGAAGTAGAAAAAAGGAGAAAACAAAACCTCAATTTTGACGATTTTATTTAAGTCTAATCAGACTGAAGTGCAGTTGTCTTTTTTGCTCAATATTCGGAGGAGTAACATCGATAGTGACGGTAACAGTATGCTAAAATACCTAATATATTAATTACTCGCCGACCGTATTCCTCTTTAATTAATATAATTTTGTTAGGTTATTGTTCTGATGGTATTTAATTAATTGTTTTAATACACAAACACAGCACTGTTTACCCCAATAAAACAAACACCTTCATTTCTTCAATCCTTAGCAGATCAATTATCGCCCCAGTTTCCGAGCGCCTGAAAATTCAACCCAGTTTCAGTTTCAGCGGTTTTTCAGGGAGAGGGTGATAAATCACGGAAAATCCACCGCGATCATATGTAAGCCCCTGAAACATGAAGTTCGATAGCTACCCTCAGCTACCCCTAGCTACCTGCAGTCACCAGAGCCTTCCAAACGTAGTATTAATACTGGGAAGGTTCAGTTATTTGGGGTGAGTGAAGGTTTTCGACAGAGTCACTGACAATGAGCATCATAAAACATATTTTGATGTAGATTAAGTTTGATCTAAGTTTTGACATAATAATGTTTAATCTTGTAAGTACTTTATATATTTCCGTGTAAATTTAATTCCTTTAAAACCACTCTGTGGAAATGGTTTGTACCATTATGTTTATATTGTTATTCGGCCAATAACCTCACCGCATGCTCCTTCAGAGTCTCGGAATTATTGTTAGTTAAAAATATTTTAACAGCTGATTTCCACTCAAAGCGCCTGCAGATACAAGTAAATTAACTTTTTTGTACGGCCGTATATCCTCTTTGCATACTTACTTACTTGAAAACATAATCTTTAAAGAGATCCATTGGTCCAAGGGTCCGAATAATCATTTGGCAGAGGGATCAACTGTCGGCGGGCCAACTGTCGGAGGGTAAATTGTCGTCGAATCAATTGTCGTGGAACTGTTTAGGATTACTCTCTTCATCTAATTATAATGATAATAATTAAATATCTGGAGTCGGTGAAGTATTTTCCCATATGGTCTCTGGTAGGTTGACGTGTTGTTCTTGTATAGTTTTGTATTTAGTATACTTATACAATGCAATTACATCGCGTGAATCGACTAGATTAGCATTTGTGGAAAAGTGTGTGGAAGGATTAAGTTTTTCGTGTGAGGAAGATTTAACCCGGACATATAGTCTAGAGAACAATTTTACATAAAATAACCGCATTTTTTCAAGCTTATTTTAATGATGCCAACAAAATATTTCAATTTTTTTTTCAAATTAAATATAACCCAAGAAAAGAGTGCCTACATGTTTTTTCAGTGGCCTTGACAACTATTTCATTACCGAAAATATTTTCCTATTAAATAAACTAATTTCGGTTGTGTGTCTGTCTGTAACTTCGTTGATTGAAATCCTATAACTTTTTTTGAATTTGAAACTCACTTTCAAAATTAGAAGTGTTTGTTCGGAATTCAGGTAAACGATAAAGTATCTACCTACAGGTATGATTTTAGGTTTTCACGGCCAAAAGTATTTTCGTTATTTATTTTTGGGGTGTTAAACCGTGTTGCGCTACCTCCTTCTTTAACCAACGTTTCGGACAGCGTTGCAGTGTCCATCATCAGGGCAGATGAGGCAGATTCACTCAACTGCCCTCATGATAGACACTGTAACGCTGTCCAAAACGTTGGCTAAAGAAGGAGGTAACGCAACACGGCACAACACCCCAAAAATAAATAACCAAAATATTTACCAATAATTTTTTTAACAAAATATATATATTATCATTTTCAAAATTGGAACTGATTTTTTTGGGAATTCGGAATATCACCCCTTGATTGTATTGTATTTAGATTATTCATATCGGGAGAATTTGATTTATTTTTTTTTTACCTCCTGTATGTCGAATTTAACCTCCAATGCTCTAACGCCGAACGACCGGTAACTACCGAATCTGGTCCCCATGCAATGTTAATCGAGATATTTGTAAGCTGCTGCATCTCTACGACGCTAGTTTCAAATAATAATGTTAGAATCGCGAAAGTTACAGAATTGAGAACGAACGTAGAACAAGGGAATTATATTTGACACTACTTTGTTTTATATTTCATTTTGATTATCATTATTTCTGTTATCACTACAAGTATTTCCATCTAGTAACAACTTTACATTGATTACTCACGCTGTGAGCATTTCTAATTGGAGTATTAATATCTATGTAATATACCAACGGCAATTCTATTATTGTAATTATTGTTAACACTTTGTAAAACAATACATAAATAAATAAAGCCAGGGAAGAATTTCAACAAATATCTATTCTAAAATACAATAAATCTCTTGTTCAACATCTATAAACCCTTGTCCGCGGAATTATTCGTTTGAAAATTAGTTCTGCATGGACGTGTTAGCTTTTCAGCCTGCGATGTACAAACTGAAATAAAACTCACTAGATTGTTTCTGTTCTCGAAATCAGACACCATAAATTTTTATGTGAGAACGTCTTATAAATCGATGAACGCCGGCCGCATTAACGAAAAAGCATGACTAATTGTCACGTTGTCACGTCTTCACGTTCTACCTGAGCCGGGCGTGCAAGCGAGGGCGCGGAACAAGCGTTCGGCCTAAGCGTTCGGCTTAAGCGTTCGGCTCGTGACGTTATCACGTAAAATTATCGTCCGTAAACCGACTTTACTGACAACCAAATTTTTTGAAATCGATGAACGCCCACGGACGAAAAAGCATGACTCATTGTCATGTTCCGCCTGAGCCGAGCGTGCAAACAAGCGATAGAGAGGCACGATCGGCTTAAGCGTTCGGCTTGTGATTCTATCTCTCTTCCACTCCATCGTTAGTATATGACGTTATCACGTTAAATTATCGTCCGTTAACCGACTTTACAGACAACCAATTTTTTTTTTTTACACATCTGATTTAAATTTTTGGGAGGCGCAGCAACGTCATTTTAGTCGTGAGATGCTAAACCTGCTCTGAAAATTTCAACTGTATTATAAAAATAACTTTAAGTAAATTGGAAATAAAAAAGTGATTCGAATTATTCGCTAAACATAAAAAAAATATTAATTGTTATTTAGCTATTATTTAGTATAAAAGGTATAATATTTTTATATTCTAATTCTGAGTGTCCTTAACAGTTTTTCGTAACCTTTTATCGATCCACGACTTTTGGTCCTTTATATTTGTACCTACCAACGGATCATTATGTTTGTCATTTGAGATGACTATCTATTTTTCAAAGAATTAGAACAATTCATCAAATTTCGATGTTATGTCATTCACGGAACTTGAAGTTCCGTGAATGTTCTATTCAAGTTTTGTTTTTATTTCTTCAAGTGCCGGTTATTTTGAAGTTCTTGGGTATAACTTTGAATGTTCAGATTCTACGAAACAATCCGTTCGTTGCTGTATTGCGCTATGTCTCCTACATGCCTTAATATTTTTGATGGCCTTTCAAGGCACATAATCAAAATAGTTGTGAATCTTCACTGCACAGGAGACAAATTGATGCCGGTAGGTCTTTCCACATACGAGCCGACTTACACAAAAACGGGTCGAAGAAACGCGCATTTGTGAACCGGGGATCAATGCTACTAGCTCCTTAGAGCAGGCCCCATCAAAATACTTGTAGAACAGACTCAGCATGCCTATAATGCGCCAGTGCATTAGAGATTGCAATCGGTCTGCTAACAACGGATTGTCAATCAGACGGACCGCCCTCCTTTGCACAGAATCAAGTAGGTTTATTAATAATTGTTTGGAACTAAAGCCCAGTTGTGTTTCCCAAATTCGATTGGTGGACATGCTTGAGATTTGTGCAGAGTAGTGAAGATATCTGCTAACCTATACAAGACGCCCAGTTTCTTGGAAGCCAGATTGTCTCGGGTTTCTTTATGGAGCCCCGACACTTCAGCCATTCTGATATATGAGAAGCATTTCAATGGAGTCTTTGGAGTCTCAATCGAATTGCACCAGACAGTAATTGATCTCCATGTTCGCTGAAATCAGACACGCTTGTATTTTTGAAATGGTGAAATTGACCAGGAAGACCCTAAATCTTTTTTCACTGACATAAATGTAAGGTTTTTTTTCAAATTACTGATACTTGAAGGGCCAGTGTTCTAGTGTTCTAGTGCAATTTATGTCGAAGGATTAAAACCTTTTATTTTGACTTAGTCCTTTATATTCGGAATACAATGTAAGCTTAAGTTTAAATTCATTCAAATAATACCTTTGCAGGAAAATGCACAATTCTCATATGGTTGATGCTTCTTGCGCATCCGTGCATTATAAAATCCCAGAACCTCCGCCGGGAGGCCTCCGTGGTCGAGGGGCAAAGCTTTCGACTAACATTGAAATCCCGGCATGCGTAAGTAAATTTTATTTGACTTAGTCCTTTATATTCGGAATACAATGTAAGCTTAAGTTTAAATTCATTCAAATAATACCTTTGCAGGAAAATGCACAATTCTCATATGGTTGATGCTTCTTGCGCATCCGTGCATTATAAAATCCCAGAACCTCCGCCGGGAGGCCTCCGTGGTCGAGGGGCAAAGCTTTCGACTAACATTGAAATCCCGGCATGCGTAAGTAAATTTTATTTGATAAATTGGTGTTATTTCACAGTTATGTATTCTTAAAATATTATGTGGTATATTTGTGGCAAGTTCCAGATTTGATGATTCTCTCAGTATCGCCCTAGTGTAAGACCACCATTCAGAATTGAAACGTTGCTTTGAATTGACATAAGCCTTGTTTAGTGACCAGACCTGAATAGCCAGGTACTTTCCACCTTACACTTCCCTAGCTCCTTCCTTTTTCCAATACCATTAGCATCAAAACATACCCCAATTGGGAATGCCGTAGTATTACTGGTTTCAGGCAATAGGGAGTGGTTGGGACTCTTGCGCGCGCATTCACATTAAAAAAGGGTTTGTGCTTTTACGTATTGAATGATGTAATTATTATCTTTTTGTTCCCCGTGAACACAACATAATAAACGTAAAAAAACTAACTAATTGAGTAACTTTTAAATTAAAGTTATGATATACTAAATAAAAAGTTCGATCTGGCATCAACAACAACAACAACCACAACAACAACAACAACAACAAACAACAACATCAACAACAACAGCAACAGCAACAGCGACAACAATAACAACAACAACAATAACAACCACACCAACAACAACAACAACAGCAACAGCAACAGCCTCCGCAACAATAACAGCAACAACAATCACAACAACAAGGTTCACATTTTTGTATCAGAATTAAATGTCAGAGATATTTCGACGTTTATTTAGAGCAATCGCATTAAATTGCTGATTACGATGACGCGGCATGAAGATGTTTTGTTATTTAAAAAAAATATTATCTATACGATCACTATGGATTTTATAGTGGGGATTCCAAATGACAAACTCCAAAAGGATTCCAAGAGGCCAAGTCATATTGTGATCTTACATATTAAACCATATTTACATAGAAAAAAATAAGTGTGTGCGGCGTAAATAGTGGAGGGCTTTGCGATGCTTAAAATAAAGCCCATTTGTGTGCAGGTCTTTTTCATAACAATATATTTAAAACAAGTCTCTCGATGGCGGTCTTTTGTATTGTATCTATTATTATATTTCAAAGTTTACCTAATCATAAATTTGTTTTAACTGTTTGATTCCTAAAAATAATAAAACCATGTTACCAAAAATATAACATCATTTGATTAAAATGATTTCTTTTTCACGTACAATAATAACAAAGAAAAAAATAAGGAGTCATATCTGCAGAGTGGAGGATCTTTTCAGTATCACCTTGTTCGTGGAATTAATAGCACTTTGTTTGTGAATTACCTCAAGGGCTCTCAACAAAGCCCAAAAATCTATTCCCTCTTCTTCTGTAAAAACGTTTTATAAAATTGGAAAAAATATAAGTCCAAATAAATAAAAATTACTAGATGAAACCAATATAATTAAAAATATTTACTCTTCGCATTATTAATAATATAACACTTAAACTTCACGGTTGTAAGTTTTGGGCGAATATAAAATAAAATTGTCGAAATTCAAAACGGTTCATGAATTTTTCTGTGAAACTCTCCCAATTAGTTGAATAAAAATTAATGCAAACTTATTTGCATGCTTAATTAATATTTAAATTGTAAGGTACTGCTTTACAAGCGTTCAATTTATTCGCAAAGAAAACTCTGTTTCGCAAACAGTCGGAATTCATTTAAAATCTGGAGCAGTTCTATTCACAAATACAATGTCCTCTCGTATTAGCTGCGGATTCTAAATCGTTCTCAAGGTCTTTCAGTCAAATCCAAGTGCCTGAACCTCTCAACCGACCGAACGGTCCTTCTATACCTCCACGAGGACCCAAGGGTCAAGGGTCGAGTCCTGTTTTGTGTAATTGACCCTTCAAATACCCTTTAACTATTAAACCTGTCACTCGGGAATTATGTCTTTATGTTTTCGTTTAAATACTCGTAGCTTAATGTTGTTTTGTCGTCGTGCGGCCTGCGTGGGAAGTGTTTATTTAGATAGGTGGTAATTAAAATTATTTCTACACGGCACAAACCAGGACCGGAATAATCGTGAAACAATTATTCATAATTATTGAGTTTTATTTATTTGCGATTAAAGGCTTGTTAGTAAGAAAATGTAAAGTGCACTTTG
The DNA here is from genome assembly GCA_936435175.1 of Glyphotaelius pellucidus. Taxonomy (NCBI): domain Eukaryota; kingdom Metazoa; phylum Arthropoda; class Insecta; order Trichoptera; family Limnephilidae; genus Glyphotaelius; species Glyphotaelius pellucidus. The sequence continues at coordinate 26,340,420 of OW386555.1, read as the reverse complement.
AGATATGTTCAATAACAGTGAATCTATTAAAAAGTGTATATCATGCGGGCATATTAATTTGTTAGCATTATTTTTTATGCCTAGACTCGAGGGGTTCAGAGGTGAGTGAAATCTTATCTCTTTACCACAATATCCCGGGTTATACATTCACCGCCTCGCTAATTTATTAGCAAACAATACTCCCTCGAATTCCATCTCGCAAGGTTCTACTACCCAACTTTGTGACAGGCTCCCTCTCTGGACGATTCCTGGAATATTTCGGTACCCAGAACAAAACACCTGTACAAATAATACATTATATTATTAACACAAAGCCAAGCCGTGTCCGGACTTGTCCGACAAAGCTCCGGATATTTTGTTTGTTTTATTTTTATCATTTCTCACTCGTGATATTTTAATTAGTAGAAACAAAGATTGTAGTTATGTGAACATATTTTAAAAAATCGAACAGTATTAATAGGTAAGCGTCTGCCTGATTGAATTTCAGAACCAAGCTTCGAGTGTATGTCTGACGCCACGCTATACGCGCCGCGCCACAAATAACTTCGTTGTATGTGAAATTTTAAGCAAAGCTACCATTGTAATTCGATTTCGAATTCAAGAATTCGTCAAAAGATGTCGCCACTTCCGTTAGCAGGTCGCATGGGGACGTGCCCCTCCTAAGTATAAGTACCACGAATTTGTGAATTTGTGGTATCTCTCCGGATACGGAGAGATACCACAAATTACAAATTACATCATTGCCTGTCCCGGGGACTAGCTATCACTGGATGACAGTGAATTCGAGGAACGGGCTAATTTTGGAACCAGTTCCTATTTGATTTATAAAATGGTCACCAACACTAACTGGGCGAAGCCGAAACAAGAACCACTCGCAGGGCCTAGCAGCAATGTGCGGAGCGCGTTTTTAACTGCTAGTTTGCAACGATTATTTTAACGGTCTCGGCAAGAAAATATGGTTGGTTGAATTTTAAATTTTTCACAATTTATAAATTAAAAATAATTGTGAGATTGTATTGTATTGTCGCAGAGAAGAACAAGCTCTCAGAACAGCATTAAAAGAAACCCTGTGATTTTCATACATATAACTTGTAACATAACTGAAACATGACACATTTATAATAATTTTCTGAGCACACTTTACGATTTTTTTCTATCGAAGGGATTTTATATAATTTGCGTTTTGGTCAGGAAAATGCTTACATATTATTTTCAAGAATGACATACATTTTTTAAGAGCTTTAAGTGTTTAAGGTACACATGTAATAAATCAGTAGAGTTTGGGTATGCCGCGGCTTAAACCTTACAACTTACCGTAATTGGGGATACCATAGTCATGCCATTGATGCCATAGATGGATGGCACTATGGGCGATTTTTATGCGGTATTGACATACAAAACATTGGAGGTTATCCACCACATACCCGCCCTGGTATAAGTAACAGGTGGTTACTCCTTCAGGGCTCTCGCAAGGACTCTAATTTTTTTTTAAAGAACGAAGCTAAATTTAATTTAGAACGAATCTAGACCTCCAGTGTCCCTGCATACGTTGTTAGTAAGCAGTATGCAAGTGCTTAGCGGGAAATACAAGATACAATATGTGTTAGTGTGATAAGATATAGACAAGACAATGGGACAGGTTGGTGACAGTCCACGAGGCGGCAAGCGCTGGGTGATTGCATCCAGCATATCCTACAAGCACCTGTGTGGGAGGAAGACACAGTACACAAATAATAAGGGCATGGCAAACGGATAGGAGTCTTCTCCAATCGATTGGCAGTTCCAGCAAGAATGCACAAGACGTTCGGTCTAGCCGTAAACCACACTCAGCTTCCGCGCCCCTTAGCCGGTTCCTCGGTGATGCCTCAAAGATAAGTAAATGGGAGATTGGGGGAAAATGCCCCACGACCCTAGGGAATTCAGCGTCGAGTAGCCGGAGGCAAGGCGAAGGAGAGCCGAGGTCGCCCAACCAAACCTCAAGCCTGCACATGTTGCTGGAGGTGGCGCAAATGATTTTAGAGGGCACCGTGCCGTCGTCGAACGACTCCTGTCGATGCAGAGACAAGGTCTAGCGCACCCCCAGATGGGGAAAAAGAAACATAACAAAATAATAGGTGCAGTTCGGTTCAGCCTTCTGAGCGAAGCAGAGTGGAGGTTGTGAGACTAAAAAGAAAAAGAGAACAAAGAAACCAAAAAAAACGCAAAAAAAATAAATACAAAGTTGAAAATGTTGGTTGGATCACAACAGTGTTCCTTGGAACAGGAAACCGGAACACAAATAATAAAATACAAAAATAATAAACAGGTATCTTGATAATACATCGCATAGCATAGCTTAGTGAAATCTAAAATAAACAATGTGAAAAGAAATAAAATAAGAAAAAAAGATAAGTCACACAAAAATAAAAGAAATAAAAACGAAATGCATCCATTAGAATAAGATAAAGATACATAAGATTGAGATGATATATATATATATATATATATATATGACATACAAAACAATATCAACTTTCGTTTTGCAATAATTTTAAAAAAATATAGAAACCGTATAAGATTGTGATTGTTACTACCTGCCTTTTGTTAGCCGCCGATTCGCAGACTTTTTGTGATTGTCAAATTGTGATCAGCCATCGAACTAACGGTCATATCATCATGTGTAATTTTGACAAAATTCCGTAGCAGACCGACAATCAGCACTGGACGAAGCCTGGTCAAATGTGAAAAAATCAAAATGGTACGAAGCTCAAATGTGACGGGCGTTTAAATTTTCTAAGATAAAATTATGCTTATCATTTTCTCGTGACTGTCAATAAATGTATAAAAATAAGTCTTTGAAAAAGTATCTTTACGACGGCTCAATTTTAAAAACAATATAATTAATTATTCACAAGTAATATCCAGAGAATCGATTATTTTTTCGTGCAAGTGGCTTTCGTTTGCTGGTCGTTGTTTCGATCGGAGCTTACGTTACAAAGCTTGCAAATTATATACCAGTTTTGATTTGAGATTTTCACGACTTTATCTTACCTTATTAAGCCTTATCGTGATTTATGTTTGGGGAATTATGCCGTGTTGCACTACCTCTTTCTTTAGCGAGCGTTTGGATAGCGTTGCAGTTGACCATTATCAGAGCAGATGTATATAATATTTATGTTATGATTAAAAAAATCCAGTAATACGTAAGTAATACGGAAAAATTGTTCTTTGTTAACTATTATTTATGTATCTAAATATGTAAAGAAAAGTGCTGTCGGAGCTGTCGGTTTTGATTTTTATATGAAAACTACAGTTTTATATCAAATTTGCACACTGGACCTACACTGGACGGTAGTGGGGAGGGGAAGGAGATGGGAAAGAGGAAGGTGGGAAGTACCTGGCTATTTAGATCTGGGCACCAAACACGGCTGAAGCCATTTCAAGCAACGTTTCAATTCTGATCGGTTGTCTTACACCAGGGCGATACTGAGAGTATCTTATACTCTGGAACGTGCCGCAAATATACTATATATTATTTTAAATGAATAAATTGTGAAACAACAAAAATTAATCAAAAAAACTTATTTCCTATGCCATCTTCGGAATGCGAGTCATGAGCCTTACCGCTGGACTACGCTGGCCGTCAAACGTCGCCGTTGTGTTACGTATAAACCAATAATTTATTTTGCAGATTTATTCTGTGATTGATGAAATTTTGTACACTAAATCTTCGAAATAAGAGAAAAGATGCTATCTGCACGAGACTTTGAAAAATCACCCCCATTACCTTACTCAACTTATAAAGCAGGATTTTGATAATACGTAAAATTAAATTCTTGATACCTCGGAACAGACGAGGCGGTTTATACAAAAAAATGTTTGTTTATATTATATTATAATCAACGATGTGCTTAGCCAACAAGATACGAGTAACTTTGGCATACCTCAAGGTACAGTCCTGGGACCGTTACTGTTTATCATTTATGTAAATGACATATTCACACAAAGAATAAACGGAAAAATAATATCTTATGCTGACGACACTGTCATAGTAATTGACGGTCCTGATTGGAATACTGTGAATAATCTAGCGAATATTGATATTAATACGCTGAAAAACTGGTTCGATAAAAATCTCCTCTCATTAAATACTGAAAAAACAAAATTTATCCCTTTCTCTATCAATAAAAGTAAATCAAATCCAGAAATAAAAATTGTAATACATCAGAGTAAATGTGGTGGAACTAATTGTAATCAAACATGTTCTACACTTAATTCAACTTCAAATATTAATATCTTGGTGTATATATAGATCAACATTTTAAATGGAAAACACATATTTGTGAACTTGTCAAAAGAATTAGGAAATGTATATATATATTTATCAGAATTAGAAATATTCTTAGACTAGAAAACCTCAAAAAAGTGTACTATGCAATTATTCAATCTATATTACAGTACGGTATTATAGGGTGGGGAGGAACTTATGATGTTATTTTAAATCCTCTGAAAATAGTTCAAAGATTGATAATTAAGGTTATCTTGAAAAAACCATGTACATTCTCTACTGAAAGAATCTTTTCAATATTCAAAGTATCTACAACAGACAATATATATAAAAAAAATATGCGATTCTACAGACTTTTAAAGAAATACAGCTAAAAAAATTACAATTCAATATATCAGCAAGATTTCAAAACAATATCAAAATCCCTAAATTTAATACCAAGCACATCCAAAATACCTATCTGTATCTGGGTATAAATTATTTCACCAACCTCCCATTAGAACTAAAAATTATTGAAAATATACATAAATTCCAAATTAAATTGAAAAATCACCTGAAACAACCGTAAGAGTCCATTTCTACCGTTAATATTTCATTTAAATCTTGAAATTTATTTATTGTTATATCCCGAGTTTTCTTACATATCTTTTGTTATTAGATGCAATATTATTATTTTCTACTAAATTTTACATATACTTGAGCTTGAATTCCCTCACCAAACACAAGAGCTTGTCTCTTTATGATGAGGAAATGCTATTGTTATGTTCATTTTTACAACTCTGTTTAACATGTAAAAAAAATGTATACTTATTGTAAAAACATACAAATATTAAATAAATAAAAAAAAAATAAAAAAATAAAAAAAATATATATCTCGGAAAATAAGATTATTTTAATGTATTTCGTGATAAAATTTTGCTTTGACGTTCAAAAAATTGTAAAAAATTACTCTACATTTGATTTAAAAAAAAAACTTCGTAAAGTTCGGGTAACGCCGGGTACTTCAGTTGTAAATATTTTTTTTTTTAATTTTCAGATAATTGAACGCTTTAAATCTGATTAAAACTGAACAAAAACACAAAAAATTATCTACGTAGCGTACTGAAATTTCAAATGTTATGAATAGTTTGTAACTATTTACAAGTAGAATCTTCGAATGAGTGCCTCTAGCTAACGAACCGCGTTGTTTGTGAAAACTTTACAACAGCTCAAAACGGATTGAAGTTTGATTGAACTTTTCTCCAAACAATAATTTAATTTATGCGTTTACCACCCACACTTGCACGTGTATCATTAAGTACATTCACGTGCATAAATATCACTCATAGTTTTCATTTTAAAAACACAACAGCATGACTATAACCCTTGTCGAAAATCTGGAATAATCGCGTATTCGAGGGTAAACATTGATACGAGTGTGGGAGCGGAACTTCATTTCTCTTGGTTAATTTGTTGGAAACGTTCATGGTTTGATGCCACATTAACCCCGACAATAATTCCTACACTTTACTTCGGGAATTTAAATTCCCCCTTTCCCTCAGGTTCAGTAAGAACGAACTTCTTAACTTTGCGGGGATTCTAGAAAATATTTCACAAAAACATAAGGATTCAACGTGGGAGCGGAGTATTTTTAGCAATGTTAACATTATTTGTTGAAGATGTGTTTTGTTTTTATGCAAAACATGCGATTTTTAGCTTTTTTAATGTCACTTTTAAATTTGTTTCTCCAGAGATACCGAAAAATGAATAAAAAAGTAATTACACATCAAACTTTTTAAATGATTTGATGTTTAGTGTTTTCAACAAATATAATAGCGTTCATTGGTCAAATCATTGTACATATAGTTTTGTATCAGTAATCGATGAACCGGTGGATGTAATTTTCAGCCATAAGTTGTTGTAATGATTTGTCTAGTTTGTAGTTGGAAGTAGGATTGTAGAAATATATCTTAAGTTTGTACAGCGCCCTTCAATTGATTTTACACAAAAACGGCGTTATAAATAACATTGAAATATAAATAAATATTAATATTATAAAAATAATAATTAAAACATTTATTTCACATCTTATTTTTTTAAATAAATTGATTCTAATGACAAAACGGTCACCGTTCTAGACATTCAGGATTTTTTTCTGAATTTACCTGGTTTTCAGCAGCATATTATAATTCTTATATTTTTTTTTTTACATGAGCTCCACACAGGAGGCCCTGAGGAAAATAATTCCCCTCAGGGCCTATGTCATCTTTGGGGATGCTGTGTGGAGGGTTTTTTAAAGGAAAGGAAGGGGAGGAGAGTTCTGAAAAAAGGGTTTAGGGGGTGGGTAGGAATCTGGGGTTCAGTGTGTCCTGGTCATCCACCTCCAAGACCTAGACAAACCTCACCCCATGAACCCGGGCACCCCTGCTAAATCACCAAACATAGCGAACCACTTGGGGTGACCTATGGCAGAGGTGTTGGTTATCCAATAAAGGTTCCCGGAATTATGAAATTAGACTACAAATTAAATTAAATCCTTTAACCAAAATTCAAAATAAATAATAAAATCATAATTCCTATAAGTTTATGTACCTTTTATTAAATTATATCAATTATGATGTTATGCGGTTGACTGTGCACTGTACAGTCAGCAACCATTCTCTGCAGAGCTTATTGGAGCACTGCAATGATGTCGATATTCGAATGGATAGAGGTATTTCAGTTTTGATGATGTATAGCTGAAACTACCTTCAAATATGACAGGAAAATGTTGGTGGTGTTTTATTAATGGTCAGTCCGGTTGCCTTCCAAACAGTTGATCGGCGTTTGATTCTCAGCAGTAGGAGTTTTTTTTTAATTTTAAAACGTTTATTTTTCAAAATGTATAAAAAAAATTATTTACATGTTTTTTTTGGACCTGCGCTAGTGTTAAAAAAAAAATTATTAAATAACAACTGCAATATCATGCCATGCGCATGTTTTTAAATCGTGACCTGTGGGTGCAAAATCTGTTGTTTCCAAATTTTTTTGAAATGTTTTAATCTGAGAGGCGGCGGGAATGGGTACCGCCGCCCCTGGAACCTTTATTGAATAACCAACACCTCTGCCATAAGTCACCCCAAGTGGTTCGCTACGTTTGGTGATTTAGCAGGGGTGCCCGGGTCCATGGGGTGAGGTTTGTCTAGGTCTTGGAGGCGGATGACCAGGACACACTTAATCCCAGATTCCTACCCACCCCTTTCCTTCCCAGAACTCTCCTCTCCTTCTTTTCCTTAAAAAATCCTCCACACAGCATCCTCAAAGATGACATAGGCCCTGAGGGAAATTATTTTCCTCAGGGCCTCCTGTGTGGAGCTCATGTAAAAAAAAATGTGAAGTTACCAGCGTGTTTAGTATCTTTTTTTACATTGTTATAATAATAATAAGCCTAGCAAAAATATTTATACGCCATTCTTGGGGTAATTTTTCACAAAAACGGTGCAATACAAATTATCCAATGATAAATTATTATTATCCGTGAAAAATCACGGAACCGTCTTCATTCTTAAGCAATCAGAAGTTAAAATATTAAAAAAAGAAGTAATTAAAACGTTTTTTCCATTAAATTATTATGTTGTAAGCTAGCGAGTTCCCGGCATGCGTTGAAATCCTACTTAAGAACGAAACTCCTTTCGAAAAAAACGACACGAATTTCTCCCTGTGTGTCCTTTACCATTCGTCCCGTTCCCCTTTCACCTCCCCATCCTCTCGCGCGTCCCCTCCCCTTCACGGGTTCCCACTCTGCCTTCTCCGCCTTTCAACTCCACTCTCCTACTTTCAATATTTTCAGTCCCGATACATTCAGATTTTCAAGCAGCTCGCGTGCTACCTTTTTTACAAATTTTCAACAAATTTGGAACCTAAAATAGGTAATTTTTTAAATTTTGATAAACTTCGAAGTATTCGATTTTGATTAGTACCATAGGTGAGAATAAATTTATTAATTTAAACATTTTCGAAAATTGAATTTTTATTTTACATTCGATGGCTTGCAAAATGTTATTCTCAAGTTGTGCAGCTTTATAAGATTTTAGATTATGATTAAAAAAACTTTTCAGATGTATTGTCATATGCTTATAATAATCCAGAAACCTTCGCGAGGACGGAAATATGGCATTTTGATACTACAAATCATCCGCATCAAATATTCAAACTTTCATCGCAATCGGATTTGCTAACAAGCATCGCATAATTTCACGATGCTCGAACTGACTATATTTTATGTAGTGAGAATTGCGGGCATGCGCTCATCAAATCCCCAAAGTTTCATCGCAATCGGATGAATGGTTTAGCAACGCGTAGCGTACATACGTACACAGACAGAAACAAACATATTTTTATTTTTATGTGTACAGATAGCTACTTTATCGCTTGTCTTGTCTTAATTGTCTGCACTATCTGATTCAATTTAGAAATCTATCATTAAATTCAACGCTGATCCGAGTTAATAAATTGATGATGATTGATGCTAGCAAATATAATACTGAACATAAACGGATTTATAAGTTTAATAACTTTGTTGCAATGAGATGTTATCAATAATTTAAATAGGAACTACCAAGTAATAGTAAGTTACTTTAGAGACATCATTATAATAAAAACTTCTGCGTCAACCATGCGAGACAGAAAGAAAACATTAAACTAAAAATTTGAATAAATCAAAAACTCGAAATTCTTTCCACTCACTTCTTCTCAATTCTTTCCACTCACGGCTCACAATAAACTGTAGTTTTTCCTAGTGAAATTAAAAAATACCTGCTTTTATTAAGCATACTTGAAGAAGAATTTAAATAATTTATAAGCAAAATGCTAAACAGTATGTAAAAATGATTGTACGTTCATATTAGACCACATGAAGTGGATCTATGTATTTTAAGTTTATTATACATAATTATAATTATTAATACATAATTATTTCAACCTTGAAAGATGACCTGTCAATATTGCAACTATACGTCAAGTGATTGTAGTCTAGACTAAATCCTCGGCTCAAGGACAGCACAATAGTGTTCAAGTGATGGCCAAAAACGGGTCGCAAAACCCACACAACAAATGTCAACACATTCCAAGACGGCTATTAAGCCGCCGCTATCCGAATTCGACCGATTTCTTACATATCCCCTTAAACATTTGAAGTTTTTAAGCTCTTAAAAAAATATATGTAATTTTTTAAGATAATACGTTCCATGACGAAACGCAAATTATATGAAATTCCCTCGATAGAAAAAAATCGCAAAGTATGCTCCGAAAATTATTTAAAACAAGTCAAAATCTATTATTTTACAAGTTGTATTTGTGAAGAAATTCACAATGTTTCTTTAAATGATACTTAAGATACGTTTCACGAGATTTTTGCTCTGTTTTAAACGAGTCATGTTTTATTAAGCTTTTTCGCAACTTTCGCTGTAATTTTATCACTTAAAATATTAACGCGCTCTGTCCAACATTCGTAATTACATATCTCTCCATCTTCTTCTTTTTCCGCCGAGAAACGCCGCCTTAAAAGGGATCCATTGTCAAGCGGTAAGGCTCTTGATTAGGAATCTGTCGCGAGTTCAAATCCTGACGTGTAAAAGTAAATTTTATTTAATTATTTGTGTTGTTTTACATTTTCTACAATAGCTCAATAAGGAAAGTATTGAATAAAATATTTTCCCCCACCGCCCATGTCATCTTTGGGGTTGTTGTGTGGAGGGTATGTTAAATGAAAGTAAGAAGACAAAGTTCTGGGAAAAAAATTGTCTTGAGGGGTAGGTCAACATCTTTTTATCAGGTCAGTGGGTTCAGGAGTGACGTATGAATGAATCCATCTCTCTCCCTACGATGCGATAGGATCGAGAGAGACCAATTGGAGAGCCCAAAGGTTCTCCTTCAAACAGTCTCTTCCGAGCAGGCACGCCACAGTAAGTGAGCAGACGCATCAGTCGCCAATATCTAGACCAACTTCACCCCAAGAAACCGGGCACTCCTGCTAAGTCACCAAAAGCAACAAAGCATTTAGGGCGACCGATTTTGTCCAACCGACCAGGTGTCTACCATCTTCTAGACGGGTGCGAACAAAGACTAACATATTTCAAATTAGAGAGTCTAGTTAAAAGACAAAACATAAATGACCTCTTTATGCTTTATAAAATTGTGAATAATCGAGTTGATAGTAACGTCAACCATATCGAGTTAAACGCCAGACCCAAATCTACCAGAAGCATTAACATATCTTGGACCAAAATTTTTACCAATAATACTGGATGTTTTAATCCTGTATCTAGAATGTCTCGATCATACAACGATCTTGCTAAAAAATACAATATCATAGATATTTTTGTAAATAATACAACTTGTTTCATGAAATATCTCAACTTCGATTTGTGTACCTAAAAATTAATTGGTTTGTTTTATTAATTTTTCTACATATTATGTCTTTCAAATTTTGTGATTTAGTTTTTAAGTTATGTATAAAAATACTGAAATTGTTTTTCATGTGTTTGGTACTGTGAATATGCAAATGTAATTACTGCAGATACATTAGTCTAAGGATATTTATAGTTGTATTTTAATTTTTTTTTTAAAACATATGACAGAAGTTTTGGTAAAGCAATAAATGTGTCAAAATTCGACAAGCTAACAGTCAGATTCTGACCCGAGTCTCACACTTTTTTTCCTTCTCGACTCTCCTTCCTTAACTTAAAAAGACCCTTCAGACAGCATCTCTAAAGATGACGTAGGAAATCATTTTCCTCCTGCCCGAAAATGAAAAGAATAACAACATTGCCAGAACTCACTGTACAACCAAAATAATTTTGACAAGAAAAAAAGTCACCTTTTATTGCGAGCCTTTTTCAAGCGTAATTGTAAAAACTTCATTTGTTCCGTCACAAATAAAAATAATCGTTGTAATTTTTTCCTTTTAAAAAAAGGACCATTTCAGTTACTCATCAAAAGCAACCTACAACTTCCACCCAATTTGTTTGAGTTTTCCGCAATTTTGTTCGTGTAAGTAAAAGGAAACTGGGAATTTAATGGTTAGTTGGTTTAGGGGTGCCGCGTGGGTTTGTTGGGTCGTTTGGAGCGCTCGATTGTGGCGTTGTGGGGATGTGGAGCTCGCAAACCAAAAAGGGGAGGTCCACTAGGGTGGGTGGCTTTGTTAGGGTGACTCGTGACGTCATAGCTGTAATGTAATGACATTTTAGAGGAATTGAGTTTAATTCGATTACTTTTGAAGATGTGTACGCTGTTATTCCCTTATTGTGAGCCACAAACAAAATTTTATTTTCTTGTGTAGTTCCTGTTTCATTTGCTTGTTAATTAACACATGAAAACTTTATATTTTAAAAAAATGTAAAATGTGGATTTCAAATTGGTAGGCGGGTATGGGTAGGAACGGCCGTCCCGCAAACCTTTTTTTGGAATACCAACACCTCTGCCATAGATTAACCTAAGTGATTCGCTACGTTAGGCGACTTAACAGGGGTGCTCAGGTTCATGAGGTTGGACCGGATCTTGGCGTTAGGTACATTTTCCCACTTACAGCTTGGCAGACCAAAACTGTAAACTCGGTAGACCGAAACTGGAAGCTTGGCAGGCCGAAACTGGAAGCTTGGAGGGCCGAAACTGGAAGCTTGGCAGGCCGAAACTGGTTGAGGAAGACCTCTTGACCTCTTCAGTAAGGATATTTCTGAAAATTGCCTTACACCTCAGTGGAAAGGGTAGACTCACAAAACACTTGTTTCATTCCCAGTACTTTTTCTCCTTTTTTTTTCTTCAAAGATTCTCCACACAGCATCCCCAAATATGACCTACGCCCTGAGAGGAATTATTTTCCTTAGGGCCTGCTGTGTGGATCTAATGTAAACCAAAATGTAATAAATGAGAAATGGGCGCTTTTAAATGGCTAAGTGCTCTTTTGCATGATTCTCATGAGTATAGTAAGCACCCTTTATGTGATTTTTCACAAAAACCGGCGCTTTAAAAATCAATCGATATTTTTGTAGATGATATTGGGTTTGTTAGGTATTGCAAGTAAGATAGTGAAAAAAAATCAGAGCGTGCAATTTGCACGTGATAGAAGTGAAACTTTCAGAAAACTAAATTAGACAAGAGTGGGCAGACTACGAAGCACTTTTTTTATCAATGTAAGGTATGATTTTTTTCCATATTTTTGTCGTCGAATTCCAGTGCACCTTTTCCTATACATTTAGTTTTCTTATGAGTATTTTTGTTTTCTTTATCGGAGTCGCTAGATATCCCTTTTGTTTTTGTTTTGTCTTTTTTTTGCCTGTTCATTTTGGAGTGGTTTGAAGATTACAAATAAAAACGTTTATTTTTAATCATTTAAAAGGTTTCGATTCCTGATTCTTTGAATGTCTGGCAGCTAAAATTGGGACTGGGCCGCCACTGGACTAAAGAAGGCTTATGTGGGACAGTGGTTTTATGGTAGTATCGGAACCGAGTACCCGTGCAATAAATACATATATTATTGCTATCTCATTACATTGCAGGCTAGATCCTGTAGATGTATGTGTTGGTCTCTATTTACTGTCGCTCGCTTTTGTTTCACAAAGTTTCACGTGTTCACTTCAAAAAAACTTTATATCAAATTAAATTCATAACTTCACACAATGTTTGTGAAATATAAACAAATATTAAGTTTCCCCGAGAATTTTATATGCGAACGAAGATTAATATCTTGAAAAAAACCTGTGTGTTTTAATTTTTTGCCTACCCACCCTACTTGCAGTAATGCGCACAAATCTCATATAAGCACGTTTTAATTTTTTCGTATAAGTTTATGAAATTTTCAAGAGCTTAATAAGAGTATATCGAAAACGGGGGAGGTATGTTATACCCACACACTTTAATATTTAAATGTATTTTATTCTAGGAGAGTTTCAAGAATAACATAAGTTTGTTTAATGTACAAAGGTTCAAAGAATTTTCAAATCCGCTTAATGCCGATGATATTCGACGCCGAATAAAATTCTACTCCTCAAAATTTTATGAATCAAATTTTTATTAAAACAACTCTTTTGACGTGATAACGTCTTATAAATCGATGAACGCCGGCTGCACTCACGAAAAAGCATGACTCATTGTCACGTTCCGCCTGAACCGAGCGTGCAAGCGAAAGCTCAGAAAAGGCGTTTGGCTTAAGGGTTTGGCTTGTGACGCATCTATCTCTCTTCCATTCCTTTGTTATTATATGACGTTATCAAGTATCACGTCTGTAAACCGACTTTACAGACAAACAAATTTTTATAACTTTATTCCTTTGTAATGTATCATTAAAGAAAAAGTAATAAAAATCTAAACGATAATGTGAAAGAGAACAAGACACAGAAAAACAAAAAGATAACGGTCGCAAATGAGACTCGAACACAAAACATCTGCTCTTACCGGAACGAACGCCATACCCAAGTCTTCTCATATTTCAACTTTCAGAATTAAATACAAAAAAATCTGAACAGTTGCGACCGTTACCTTTTTATTTTTCTGTGTCTTGTTCTCTTTCATATTTTTGTTTAGTTATTTGCAATTCAATTACCATCTCAATGATTTGTTATCATAATAAGAAATTAAGGCTTGTTACAAATCGAACATTTATTAATTTAGGAGGTGGTATAGATGACGCCACCCCGGTAACCATTTGTTGGATAACCAACACTCCTGCCGTAGGACACCTTAAATGATTCGTTAGTTTGATTACTAAGCAGGGATTCATGGGGTGAGAAAAGTAGGAGGTTAATTAGTTAGTTATGTAGTTAAATAATTATTAAGAAACATTTTACGACTAAGATCAATCACCCTTAACACTTCCGTACCGGACCAGGGGAACGCACTAACACTAACGAGAGTTTTACGCTGTATCTAAGTTGTTTTTTAAAGCACATACTCAATAATTTAGGTAATCCTAGAAAAAATATTTGGTTATCGATCTGCGTTAAAAAAATTAATATCGCATTACTACTTTTCTTGTAATATTAATTAATTTCTATCAAATTCCGGTCGAAAATCTGTCCAGCCCGCCCCCCTTCCCCTCTGTTCGGGCGTTACCCCGTACCAATCCAAATGGAAGTATCGGGACGATTCTAAGCGATAGCAAGTAATTTTTGAGTTGTTAGTGGAAAGGGCTAGATCCCGTTTGTTTACACTGCGCATCTAGTTTGCTCTTTTTACAATGCTATAATGTTCGCTTGCCGGTCAGAGATCATTCGGTCTGGATCGTTTCCGCTACGCGCCAATCGCCAGTCAACATTCGGAAACATGGAATTATGTTGGCTATTGGCCCGCTTTCTCTGTTTTCTACGGAAAATATACGTTATGGTCTAAATTCATTAGAATATTAATTATGACTTTATTTATCAAACGATTTTAAAAATGTCTACTGAAATACAATGAATATACTTCTCTCTAATTATTACCAAAACAAATTACAAAAAAATATGTTATTAACACCCTTTAATAAGCAAAACAATTGGGGTCCCCGAGTGACCCCCCTTCGGATCATGTGTGATTTTTTTCTTTCCGGGACGAAAAGGTTAATCGGTGAAAGCCAAAAAAATAATTTAAAAAACATCCATCGACTATATAATTACATGATGCTTTGCCATATTTTAAAAAATGACGTAGCTGAACAAATGAATGAAGTTTTGTCGTTTTCTGAAAACATGGATATCATTTGAAATTCACTGTTCTAAACGTCTGTACGAAATCACACACCCCCGATTTTTCATCCCCATAAAGAACACATCGCCGGAGTCAAGTTTGCGTCATCCCTTTGATAGGTGACTACAAGACTTTCGGGGGTTTGCATCTGTCAGCAGCGTGTTCAACTTTGGGGGAGGATAATGTTAGGGTTGGCCAATTCGATACGGGTAGGGGTGGTTTATGGGGGTTAGGTAGGTGAAGTAAGTAGGGGAGAAAGTTGGGGGGAAAGTATGCCTCGATATCTGGAGAAGAATGGGAAGTTGAATAAGATGTGAATTTTGATAAAGTGGTGAATGATACGTCTGGGAGATTGATCGAATCGATGCCACGTTATCGACTACCTAGAAGTTGGATTCTAATGGTGGTGCTAAGCGAAAACACGAGATTAATACAAAATCTGGAACTTCGAAGTCACGGTAACTTACGTAACGATACATCTTCGGTAACTTACGTACGGATTTGCGTAAAATACAGTTATAAATACAGCAGTTTTTTATTATATTTTCCGTTAATTTACGGTACCTTTACCTTTAAAAAAAAGAATAAGTATAAAAAATCAATAAAATATACAATGTAAACTCGCTATGTAATATCATTACCTCCGTAAGGTAGCAATATGAAGGTCGCGGGTGAGATCCCTTTGTGCAAAAGTAAATTTTATTTGACTTTGACATTTGATTTGTGTTATTTCGCAAATAATTAATTTAAGGTGCGGTATTCTCGCTCAAAGAAGAATATGGAGAGATACCTAAATACGAATGTTAGAGAGAGCGCTCTAATGTAAAAATTGATAATATTTAAGCCAAAATTGTGAAAAATTTTGATAAAACGCGACTCGTTTAAAATACAACAAAATTCGTGCAAGAGTTGTCTACAACAGCATTTAAAAAAACACTGTGAATTTTTTCATACATAAAATTTGTAAAATAACTGAAACAAACGTGTTTATAATAATTTTCGGAGCATACTTTAAGATTTTTTCTATCGAAGGAATTTCGTATAGTTTGCGTTTCGGCAAGGGGAATTTATAAATATCATCTTCAGGAATAACACACATTTTTTGAAAGCTCTAAAAATTTAAGTGTTTAAGGTACATTTGAAATAAATCCGTACAAATGGCGGATGCCGCGGATTAAAATAACTTTTAATTTAAAATTATCCATTTATATAACATATTTGCTGCACATTCTTGAGTAGAAGATATCGCCTTGGGGTAAGACAACAGAATTGAAACGTTGCTTGAATTTGCTTTATCCATGTTTGGTGACCTGAACGGCTTCTCTTCTATCCTCTACTTCATTTCTTTCTTCTCCACACTGCCTTAAACCCAACAACATACCCTAATTGTGGATGCCATAATCTTAATGGCTCCTAATGGCTCCAGTTGGAGCAGTTGAAACTCTTGTGCGGTATACACGTAAGAAATAATTTTAAAATTATCTACAATTTATTCGGGCTGTAGGAAACAAAATGTTGACCAGGTAAAAAGTGTATTAAAAAAACAAAGGTGAAATGCTTTTTTGTGTTCTTAAAAATATGTGCTAGGATCTGCTGTGAGAGATTTAAAGACGTTGAAAAATCAGATCATTGAAAGAAAAATCAAAAAGATAGAATATTAATGACTGACCATCTTCGCCTTTCTGTTTAGCCGTGGCCAAAACCCATCTTTCGGAAATTGATTGAAATGTCACAAAACGTCTGAATGGCCAGGTATTTTCCCATCTCTCTCTTCTCTATTTCTTTCTCCCTACATTCAGCAACATAACATACTCAAGTTGGGGATGCCGCGGTCTCACTGTATCTAGATGGTTGGGTGTAGTAATCACATAAAACAAGTAAATGAGCTCGAGACACCAAATGAATTGGTAGATCACAGTGACTCAAGGTCAAATAAAAAAAAATCGATTGTTACTGGGTTGCCATCAATATACTATTTTAACAAATGCGTCGAAGCGTAGACCATAGACTCAAAAAGTTGTTAGGCCCTTTAGTTGCAGAAAAAAAAATTCAACTTTTCCACTTTTTTCCCGATACATTGAAAATAACGAAAATAAATCTGTGGCATAAAACAATTTCATGATCCAAATGGATTCCATTTTCTGGATCACTACACAAAGATGTAACCAAATAAACGTTGCAATTCTAAAAGTGCAGTTTTACAAATCTTTATTTCAAAACAAAGTGTTCTTAAAAGCGCATTGCATTGTAAGCCATTTTAAACTGGAAAGTGTACCGTGAGCAGATATCATAAGGGGGTATAAATTTTCATATAAAACCTCTTCTACACGTGGAGACATCACGACAATGGTCGTCTTCAGATGGGTTTGGAAGGGAGCCAACGCTCGCAGAATCTTTCTGGCTTCCACATGTTTTTAAGAGAACAAACCATAACAGCTGCGTGGAATAGTTATAATAATAAAACACTTGAAAAGCTTTGGTTGTGAATTGTATTAAGTTTTATATGTACAAAATGGATTGAGAATGGTGTCAACAAAGTTCATTAATACTTAAGAACATACTTTTCACATTTGTAGAATAATGTGCTCAAAGAAATCTAAAAGAGTTCTAAATAAATTTATTCTTTGATTTGGGAGGCGGCTGTGGGTACTACCGCTCCAAGTGGTTTGCTACGTTTGGTGACTCAGCAAAGACGCTCGAGTTCTTGAGGTGAAGTTTGTCTCTATTTAGCTACTACGTAGTGGGCCGGATCAGGAGTGACTAGTTTAGGGAGACCTTTTGACGTCTCCACAACAAAAAGAGGAATGGATTCGTACGTTCTTCTCTCCTGAATGCATTGACTCCCAAAAAATTTATTCAAATAAAATTTACACAAATGACAGCAAAGGAACCCGAAAATAAAACTTCTAATATACGACGGTCCCAAATTAATAAAAAATGTAAGATAAACTAAAAAAAACTCGATAAAATAATAAGATAATATTAATAAATCTCGATAAGACGTTAAAATGATATTAATGAATCTCGATAAGACGAAAATATAAATAAATCTAAACGAAACACGAAAAAGAACACAATATATCCTTTTTTTATCAATAATAATCAATGTTTCATTTATGGAAATTTATTCAAATAAAAAAGGAAAATTATTTATTACTACAGAAAAAACATACTTTTTTTTACATGAGCTCCACACAGGAGGCCCCGAGGAAAATAATTTCCCTCGGGGCCTATGTCATCTTTGGGGATGCTGTGTGGAGGGTTTTATTAAGGAAAGGAAGGGGAGGAGAGTTCTGGAAATGAAAAGGGTTTAAGGGGTGGGAAGGAATCTGGGGTTCAGTGTGTCTTGGTCATCCGCATGAACCTGAACTAAAACAAAAATAAAAATATCTTTAATAATAGATTTTGCTATTTATTTTAAATTAAAAATTCAGTTCAA
The DNA here is from genome assembly GCA_936435175.1 of Glyphotaelius pellucidus. Taxonomy (NCBI): domain Eukaryota; kingdom Metazoa; phylum Arthropoda; class Insecta; order Trichoptera; family Limnephilidae; genus Glyphotaelius; species Glyphotaelius pellucidus. The sequence goes on along the minus strand of OW386555.1, from coordinate 26,322,037 downwards.
CCCTGGCTCAAAGTTCAAAGTTTTACCATTTTCCATGGTGAAAATAATCAAACTGCTTTACCACAATGTTACATGTTTAGCGGTATTTAAGATTTAAGTGCTTATTAAAGACTAACTTTAGTGGCTTTATTTTGTGTAGAGGTGTATAACTTGGGTAATCCATCAAAACCACCCCAAACATTATTTTTAACACACTTTATGGAAATTTAGAAGACTTTTATTTGGCGTTCTTGGAATCGAAATTAATAAGAAAGCCAAATATTCATTTATGTCAACAACATTCAACATAAAATTGCTTCATAATTAAGGCGCCGTATCCCCGCTCTAAAAGAAAAAGATGGAGAGATATGTAATTACGAATGTTGTAGAGAGCGCGCTAATATTTAAAACGATAAAATTTGATGCAAAAATTGTGAAAATGTTTAATAAAACACGACTCGTTGAGTTCAAAGAAACACTGAATTTTTTCATACATATAACTTGTTAAATAATAGAGACAGGATTGAAAATAAAAATTTTCGGAGCATACTTTGCGATTTTTTTCCATCGAGAGAATTTCATATAATTTGCAATTCAGCGAAGGAATTGTATAGATAATATCTTCAAAAATAACATATATTTTTTTAAGAGCTAAAAAAACTTCAAATGTTCAAGGGAGATATGCAAGAAATCGGTAGAAATTCGGATAGCGGCGGCTTAAATAATTACATTAAGCCTTGACACAAGAACCAATACATTGAAATAGGATTCTATAAATAGTTACAAACTCAAAATATCTTGGACAAATAGAGAAATTTAGTATCAGGGATGTGAAAAATCACAATATTTAAGCTAAATTTGCTTTAATTCTAGTGAAATTTTTGGAAATCCATTGTTTTATTTCAATAAAAGAGATGTAATGTTACCCTTTAGAGGATTGGTAGCAAAAAATGTAACGAGAGTGTTTCAATCATTTTTTCTTTTAGCAAAATCGAAAAATGAATGACAGTAGGTACCAATGCAGCGTTTTTGACGTGAAGTTAGCTCAATTCAATATGGCTATTTTAGCTTGTAGAGAAAAAACTATATTTAGAATATGTAATATTCATTTTTCAATATTAAAATAACATTAAATTGCTGGAAAAACACGAAAATTAGCATTTATCGCTCAAAAATTGCGTTATTCTTGGGAAAATGGCAAAAATTCCTTACAAATATATTGTTATGAAAATTGTTTGCCATTGAAATCTTTTTAGAGTACTCTGTAAACGTCCTGTCTTTTCTGTTTCCTTTATAGTTATTATTTATGAAACAAAATTTGCAAAAAACCCAAATAGGAAGTGAAAAAAATGTGTGGATTTTGATTCGCCTACTTTGGGTGAAGATTATAGTACTTCTTCAGGATTAGTAACTTTCCTTAACCTTAAAATTAACGACTTTTTTGCCATATGCGATTGTAGTTCTCTTGGATGATACAGGTCACTGGCAGAATTGTCCTGAACCTAAAAATTAACAACTTTTTTATTATTTGCAATCTCTATCAATCAAGTTCTCTTGGGTGATAGCACAAAAGTTAAGATTAAGGACAGCGGTTAAAGGCAAGGAGTGGTGATTCCGATTTTAATTGATTGCGATAACTAGCTAGTTCACTAGGATGTCAGTAGAATTGTTCTTTACCTTAAAATTAACGACTTTTTCGCTATGTACGATTGTAGTTCTCTTGGATGATAGCGACAAAGTCGTTAATTTTAAAGATAAAGAACAATTCTGCTGATATCCTAGTGAACTGTTATCGCAATCAATTAATTGAAATCGGATTCACCCCTCCTTATGCCTTTAACCTTTAACCTTGCCTTTAAACGTTGTCCTTAATCTTAACTTTTCCGCCATCATCCAAGAAAACTTGAATTGCATATAACAAAAAAGTCATTCATTTTAAGGTTAAAGATAATTCTGCTGGTGAACTGTAAACCCAGTCACATTAATTAAAACCTTTATCGCCCTTCAGATGAAAAATAAAGATCTGGTAGCGTTTGCTAAATAAAATTAAAGTATTTCGTTTCTAACATTCCCTTTCAAAGGCCTTCATATAATTATATAAGGTTTAATAGTTGATTAACTATCCCAACATTGCAAAGTTCAAACTTTATGCAGCTTTTATGCCCATAACCTAATAAAATTTAGACCCCTTTGAATATCTTGCTGAGCTTTATTTTTCTCGGTTCGTTAGGGATGCATTAAAAGTGCATAATGAACGTAAAGCACAACGGAGCTTGTTTTATATGCATTTTAAAGTCGCTGCGTTTAACTGCTTTATGGGGTTATAAACAACATTAAAATAGTTAGGGCCACCACCAGTAGTTAAAAATATATACGTTCTGATATTGTAGTAGAACGTCACTAACCAGAAAAGAAAAACGTTCAGTTTCTCATTCGCCATGTGATACAAAAACTGTTGAATTTCAATAAGATAATGGTTCACGGGGTGAGGATTGGCTAGGTTTTGGTGGCGAATGCGTTTGATTATCTACTTCGTGGTGGGCCGGATCGAGAGAGACTAATTGAGGGAGACCTTATCTAATCGACGGCCGGCGTAGTCCAGCGGAAGGTCGCGGGATCGAATCCCGGCGCGCAAATAAATTTTATTTGTTTAATTTGTGTTATTTCACAATTTATTCATTTAATATAATATATAGTACATTTGCAGCACGTTCTCAGTATTTCCGTGGTGTAAGACCACCATTCAGAATCGAAGTGAAGAAATCGGAAACAACAAGTTCAAACAATATCAACTAAGGGGCCCCTTTAAAAATCGAACTTGACATCTTTCCAGAAACTCACAAATAATTTTTTTGACTAAAAATTTTTTCACAAAGAATGAGTGTCTTCAAAGTGAACAGGTTTATTGGATTAGTCTGTTGATGAATGTAGCAGAGCGAGCCCTGTATAAAATAAATAAAAAGTTTCATTAGATTACATTTTCACAGTCTCTTAACAGATGTCGTTAGTTTGGATAGTTATATATAGTTTTAATGTGTTAACAGAGGTAAGTAAGTTTTATTATATGAGAGGAACAAATGTTCTCCGTTCGGGTCTAATACCGGAAAGATTTCGAACTTAGCCAATCACAGATCTCATCTATAGGTGGGCACCTTTAGTGACCATTTCCCATGCTCCAGATTAGCACCAGAATTAATTCCAGAATCCTTTTGAACGGACGTAAAGTCCAGTTAAATATTTATTGTAAACACGACTCGTAGACTCTAGACCAGTGATTCCCAAAGTGGTCCACGAAGGCATGAGAGAAAAATGGGGGTCCACAAGTAGCAAGTGGGGGTCCACGAAAAAAAATCTGGTTTCGATAGTAAATAACAAAAATGTTGACTTGGCTTTACCTATCAATAAAAGCAGATATATAATAATAATAAGCCTTTTTATTCTGAACTTCTGTATGAATTTTGGCATGTTCTTATTTTTTTATAATATATCCCGAAGCTCAGTTTGTCTCTTGGCATAGGCCTCCTCTAACATTTTCCACTGGGACCTGTCGCGCGCTACTCTTCTCCAATGATGTCCAGCCGTGAGTTTTAAGAGTTAAAGGCAGATAACACACTACTTAAAAAAAATTAAGGAGCAAAAAAATTTTCAAAATTTTTGATGATTTTTGACAAGCTGTATTTTGGTGAAAAATGGTCATATTGAGACTTTAAAAAAAGCATTTTGAAGCTTTGAAATTCAAATTTTTAGATTTCTGGCAAAAAAATTTTTGGGCCGGCATATGGATCAGGTAGCTTGTTTATTTAGCATTAATTTCTTTTTTAATTCCTACTAAGGTACTGTCTGCCTACATCTGCTCTCCCCCCCCCTTCCCCCCGTTGTGACAGACATGATTACTGATTACTTCATGTTGGAAATTTAGTAAGCAGGTTATTAGAGTTTATATTGTGTTTTTATATTTTTGTTTTTGAATAATTTAATAATAATTTTTATATTTTTGTTAAGGGTACAGGACCCTTATTTTTTGTTTTACTTTTTAATTATAATTTTAATAATGTGAAAATCTGTCATTGGATATTACGTATATTATTATTGTTGTTATTATTTATTTATTTATAGAACACATGTAACATATTAGTGACATTTACATAAAGAATATTAGATCACCATACTAGGCGGCTGCCTGTCTCATGGTGACCAATGGATAAAAGTTACGATGTATGAAGTATGGAGTCTAGTGTGGACATGGATTTAAGTATAAATGACGCTAAAAATTATAAGTTTAAAATATCTGTTGATTTTCCATAATAAATAAAATAAAAATAAAATAAATAAAATGACAACTCCAGCGTTATATTCAATTTTCAGTACAACGCGTGTCGAGTTTTCGAAATATGGTAGAAACGTTGCAACTTTTTTTTTTCGTGGACCACGTTCAAAATTTTACTGGTCACGGTGGACTCTCATTTTACCATATTCCCAAAACTCGACGAGCTTTTACTGAATTTTTATTTATTTATTTTTTAGCAAAAACAGCATTACACCAATATATTGCAAAAACGGTTATAAAAGATACATAATCATTACGTTTATAGTTAAAACATTTATTTAATAAGTGCTATTTCACGCTTAAAATCGTTGCAGGAAATGTGGAAAATATCCACATTTCCTGCAAGGAAGTTAATTAACCTAGTAAGTCTTCCCAGAGGCATCACCATTGGTAAGTTAGTTCTACACCTGGGAAGAATCAAAAGCCTGTGATGGCGACCTCGCGTGAAATTATCCGAGACATAGAATCCTATTTCAACTAGAATATCTGGTACCGATATAAAACCATTTAGAAGCTTATATGCCATCACAGTAAAGCGACATCTCTTCTGGAACTAAGGCTGCAGATACCCAGCATTCCCGAGATAAATGCTGTTGGAAACAGCCATGGGTAAAAACCGAACTCTCTCATATAGAGGTATCGTAAAAATTTTTTTTGTATTTTCTCAACCATTAGTACATAGACGATGTCCTCAGGTCCCCATATCTGAGATCCACTCTCGAGAATGCTACGCACTAAGCTGAAGTAAAGCAGCCTTATTACTGTAAGGTTGGTCAAATCCTTAGAATTGTGTATGACAAAACCTAGCATCTTTGTCGCTGATTTACAGATCTTTTCAATGTGAGCGTGAAATGTTAAGCGAGCGTCATACACAATTCCTAAGTCCTTGCAAGTCACCATGTGCTTCAATGACGTGTCTTTCATTTTATAATTAAAATATATGGTCTTTTGTGACCTCGTAAAGCACGTAACTGAACATTTTTGGAAGTTGAAGTCGAGTTTATTATCGATACTCCAGTCGATAATTGCGTTAAGTTTTCTACAGTCTTCTAAGGATCTTATTCTCAAGAAGAGTTTAATGTCATCTGCAAAAAGTAAAAAACGGACGAATTTGATTTTTTCCTGATTTATAATTATTAACTATTTTAAGATCTCATGCTCTATTATGGAGGGGGCGTAATGGTATGTGAGACGGAGGGATGGGATATGGATATGAGGCACGGGATGGGTCTCAATCGAAACCAGTTTGTGGACCCCCACTTATAATTTGTGAACCCCCATTTCTTTATCGCGCTTACGTGGACCCCCGTCGGGTCTCCCGTGGACCCCTACGACCACTTTATTACCACTCTTGATCTAGACAAACCAAAGTTTTATTAAAATTCAAGACCATCAGGGTTGATTGTTCTCCTTCTTAATTAAACTGGTAACCGCAGTCAATTTCCTTAATTTAGCTAATTATTTAAGTGAAAAACAAAACACCTAATAAACTGCCAAAATGTTGTAGAAGTCTGGTTCGTGGTACAACTAGACTTATTAATTTATTCACACGTTTATTTTCAGTAGCATGTACAATCTAGTATATTTCATATCAGCGTTTAATTTTAAGTAGGTACATACATCGTCAACTTCGACAGTATTATAAAGCCAATTTGGAAAGTCGCGTAGACGGAACTAAAAGGTTCATGGTATTTTTACGGCAATATTTTATGGTTAATATGACGTCACTTAAGGCAGTTTTATGCCGAAGAGGCAGATGTAAAGGCAACTGCTATTGCCTTTTATTAATCTCATTAGAATTTCTGAACAGGTTGGATTAGACGAAATTCGCTTCAACTTCGCTATAAAAGGGTGCTTTAAAATGCTACAGGGGGCGTAGAACATTCAATATTAAAGAGTGGAATAAACCAGTATGTCACCCATCTCGTATTAAAGAGCCTGAATTTTGAGATGAGTGTTTTAAATGAATAAAAATTAATAAGGTAATCAATGTTTTTCTATTTTTCTTCGTTTATAACAAGAAGAGTGGGAATTTATTGTAGGTTTTGATATGTGCCGATGCACAACCTCTGGGATTGTCGACCGAGTCACGTTTTCAAATTAACAGCACTTCATAGAATGGTTTTCCTTCTTCCGTTCCACACACTTTGTATTCAACAAGCCTTAAGCGTGAATATTTTGTAGGATATATTCTAGGAGAAAGCCTACATTTTTCCGGTATCTGCTCTAGATTTTTATTTTTTGCCTCACCCTAAACAAAAACCTGGCTACGCCCATGGGGTCTAGTATCGTAGTACATTTACCAAGCTTTTTTATCTAATTTTGGAATTCGTATTTGTTTGTTAGATATGTTTCTGATTCTAGATCTAGTATTTCTAATATTAAGCGCTTTGTGTTAATTTTAGCGTTCAGTATATTTGTAAAGAATTTTTTACATTAACTCCTCTCAGATCATGATGAAAAAAAATCCCTATATTTATTTATTTATTTATTTAAGGAACATTAACAGTCTTAGTAATACAATAAACATAAGAGGATGATAAAAAAAACAGACCAATTATTAAATGTTGTAGATGCACTGCGAAGTGCTGCCTCCACCACATTTAATAACACGAATCGAAAAAATAGAAATATTCCGGGATGGAATCATATGGTTGCAGCCAAATACGCAGAATCAAGAAGCGCCTTTCTCTCATGGCTCGAGGCCGGAAAACCACTCTCAGGGCCGGTTGCCGAGGACAGAAAGAAATATCGAAAGATTTTCAAAGTAGCTCTGAAAAAATGTCAACAGACAGAAATTCAACAACGAATGGATGGTATTGCCACCTCACTAATAAATAAAGATTTCCATAAATTTTGGCAAAAAACCTCTTCAGAATTGAAAACTAATATGAAAACTCCTCTCTGTGTCAATGGAGTAAGAGGAAAGGAAAATATCGCCAATGAGTTTCGTAACTTCCTTTCTATGGCGGGTGAAGAAGCAGCAGAAAATTCTCTGAATTTAAATTTTAGTTTGAAAACCGAAAATAATACTACCGCTCTCAGCATTACTCCGCAAATGGTAGAAAGAGCTGTTAGAGAAATGGCAACAGGAAAAGCCACAGGACATGACTCAATAGCTCTTGAACACATTAAGTATGCTGGACCAGCGATTCATATTATCCTAGGAGAACTATTTTCAAATATTATACGTCACAGGTACATCCCGAATGAAATGACGAAAACGGTGATTATTCCCATAATCAAATCAACAAATCTTGATCCATCCGTGATTAATAACTACCGACCAATTTCACTCTCAACCACAGTGGCAAGATTATTTGAAAAAAATTTTATCTACTGTCGTTACAGATCAGCTAAAAACAGCGGATAATCAGTTTGGATTCAAATCTGCACTATCAACATCTATGGCAATATATTCCCTAAAAGAAACTATCAGTTATTATAAACTAAGGGAAACGCCAATCTATACCTGCTTTCTAGATCTAAGCAAAGCATTTGACCGTGTATGTCATAATAAACTGTGGGAAAAACTAAGGAAAAGAGCAGTTTCGGAAGATGTTATAGCGATTCTTTCAATTTGGCACACGCAACAAGAAAGTATTGTGAAATGGTCTGGGGAGTTTTCTAACCCATTCCATTTGAAAAGTGGCGTAAGGCAAGGAGGAAGTATGTCTCCGGTTCTGTTCAATATATACACCGATGAGCTTATTCAAAAACTTAACGCCACGAAAATAGGCTGCCATGTACACGGAGTGTGTGTAAATAACATTAACTACGCAGATGATATGGTTCTTCTTGCACCGTCACTAAGCGCTTTAAAGAAACTACTCAAAATTTGTGAAGACTTTGCAAAAAGCCATAACCTTTTATATAACACCACAAAGTCAGTAGTTATGGTTTTTAAATCTAAAAATGAAATATTCCAAACACCCTCAGTACTGCTAGATGAAAGAAATATTAATGTTAATCACAGCGTTAAATACCTGGGACACATCATCACAGACGACCTCAAAGATATCGAGGATATGGAAAGGCAGAGAAGAGCCATATCAGTTAGAGCGAGTATGCTATCAAGACGTTTTTACTTTTGCAGTCCAAAAGTAAAAAGAATACTTTTCAACGCTTTCTGTACCTCTCTGTACACATCAGAACTATGGGTCAACTACACTACATCCCAATGGCATAAGTTAAAGGTTGCTTATAACAACGCTTATCGCCAACTTTTCCGCCTACCAAGATACTGCAGTGCTACGGAAATGTTCCTAGAGGGACGAGTACACACCTTCCGAGCACTTCTCCGCCACCGTATGGGAAGCTTATGGCGTAGACTGGACCAATCGAAGAATGCGATCATCACCGCCATGACTGCCTGGATGGAGTCCCCCCTGATGGCCCTCTGGAGGCGGGAGACGATGAAATATCCTCCGTAAACAGATGCATGAATTCATCTTAGTGTTTACTATTTTTTTCAATTTCATTTCTCATGTTTTCATGCTTATTCGTTTTTTTATATTTATTTTATCTATGTGCCTTAACCTATTATTTGTCTAAATTGCTTCTGTTATTTCAAAATATGGAATGTATTGCATTGCACTACCCCTGCATACATTCTGGAATAAACTATTATTATTATTATTATTATTAATGTTCACAGATAGGTATTTAGAAACAAGACTAACTGAATATAAACTAGAATATTTAAAAAAATAATAAGAGTACAAATGTGAATTCAACAAATGGTAAACTAATACACAACATTAAAATAAGTGTGACTTAACTGAAATAGACTGCAAAATAGGGATTTGGGTTGGGAAGGGTAAGGGGAGGAGAGGGATAAGGGAAAGTTGCCAAGTAATATAAAAATGTTAGATACAATTAATTCATGTGTTATTCGCACCTAAAATATATAACGAAGTCATCTTTGGGGATGCTGTGTGGTGGATCTTTTTAGGAAGAAAAAAAATTAGCGGTTGGTAGGAATCTGGTAGCCAATGTCTCCAGGAGTGACGGATCTATGAATCCATGAAGCCGAGAGAATCTGACTGGAGAGGCTTAGGTTAGGTCTCCCTCAACCAGTTTCTCCCGAGCAACCCAATTCTGATGATCCATGGCAGGAGTGTTGGTTATCCAATTCCTGGTTCCCGGGGTGGCGGTACCCATATCTGCCTCTTAAGTTGAAATTTATATTTTTTTAGAATAGGGTTGTTTAATTAACTTGATATTAAGAGTATTGAAAATATCGTCTTTAAGAACTTAAGGAACTTTGAAAATAACTTCCAAAATATCTTTTTTGGTTCGAATGACCTACATAATTATGAATATTATTATAATCTGCATTGCCGGCTCATCCAACAACTTCCTTCAATTACGGTTATGGTTGTTTTATTTGTAGTACATATTATTATTTATTTATTAATTTAAACGCCCATAGGGCTTTTACATATAGTTCAGTACATGTTTTTGATAAAATATAGGAAATAACATAAAATATAAGAAACAAACTAAAGATAATATAAAATATAAGAAAGAAAATATAGATACACCAAATATAAGAGTTGACACAAAGCAGGTAACATAGAATATATGGTAAGTAAAAATAGAGATAAAGATGGTTTAAGAAGTAGGAATAAATAGTTGGCACATACGACGTTTAAAGTTTGATAAATTTAATTTATTATCAAATACATCCATATTGTTTAAATATTGGTTACCAAGGCTATGTAAACGCTGTATTGGAGAATGCAAACTATAGTTGGAATGAGATGTGTGTTTATGAAATGTTAATATTTGTCTGGTCGATCGTGTAGGTACGTGTAGATTTATCAATTGCAGGAGTTCACAACAGTTGAATTTAGAATTTAATAATTTTAATAAAAAGGTTAGGTCGTTAATTTTTCGTCCGTTTTCTAAAGTTGGAATATTAAACATGTTCATTAAAGACGGGTAATTTATGTTCTCTAAAGGGATGTTAAGTTTAAAATTTACTTTGAATTCTTTTTAGAAATTTTCTTTGAATTCTTTCAACATTATGAATATGAATTTTGTAGAAGGGCGACCAGACTATGGAGTTATGTTCCATTAGGCTTCTAACAAGGGATATGTATAACAGTTTAATGATTTGTAACGATTCAAAGTTTTTAATTGTTCTTAAAACAAAGCCTAATGTTTTCATACCCTTATTTACAGTTTGTTGAATGTGGACCGTGAAGTCTAGTTTTTCGTCCATTATTAAGCCAAGATCTCGCATTTAGTATACTCTTTCTAAATTTATTTCATTTATTGAATAGTCAAAAAGCAATAATTTTTTTTTTCTGGAAAAGGTCAATGTTTTGCATTTATCTACATTTAAATATAAATTGTTTTGTGAGCACCAGTTATTTAGCATGTCTATATTAAAATGAAAAACTTGACAATGGCTTAGGAGAGTTATTTCTTTATATAATGGTAGTATAACTTAACATTGAGGTATAGTAAGGTATAGGTAGTATTTCTTAACATTATGGTAATGGTAGTATTATTTAAAATAATGGTTTTGGTAGTATTATGTAACATTATGGTATTGGTAGTTTTATGTAACATTAAAGTAATGGTAGTATTATTTAACATTATGGTTTTGGTAGTATTATTTAACATTATGGTATTGGTAGTTTCATTTAACATTAAAGTAATGGTGGTATTATTTAACATTATGGTAATGGAAGTATTATTATGGTATTGGTGGTATTATTAAACATTATGGTAATGGTGGTATTATTTAACATAATGGTATTGGAGGTATTATTTAACATTATGGTTTTATTAGTATTATTTAACATTACGGTAAAACGGTAATGGAAATAATATAAATTAATCAAATAAATTTTATTTGCCACGTCGGAATACGATCCCGCGACCTTCGGATCACGAGTCAAGAGCCTTACCGCTCGACCACGCCAACCGCTTAGGGTTTTCATATTGATTGAGAGAATGTTTGACGCTTATTAATATCGACGTTTTTCCGGACTCATTAGCAAAAAATTGCTTAATTTACCTTATTTTTAAGTGAATAATAATAAAAAAATTGAAAAAAATATTGGTAAGCTTTCAAATTTATTAACTGAATTGATAAAATTAAATCTGAATTAACAAATGCAAAGTATAAAATTGGTTAAAACAGAATCTTCAACACTCACTCGCCTTACCTACGATTTCCATTCTCCGAGTTCAACCAATCTATGGCAAGTACATTCGCAGCAGAAGTACCACTAATAAGGCATACTTGTTTCATTAAAGCCCCCCTGCAGGCTACAAGGATTTGATGTAATTGTCTAATTGGAAATATGAGGCATTATTCTAATGGAAATCAGTGCACTGTGCGTTCATTAGGGGAATTACGTTGAAAGCTTTTTTACAAGATTATAACATCATGAGATTTGAAAAGGGGATTATTTAGTCATCTTGCTGTTTTTTTATATATATATACAAATATACAGACTTACTAAGGACAGGTTGTTTCATGGTTCAATTTAAACATTGTCATCAAATTTGGGAGGAGGGTATGGGTAACGGCACCCCGGGAACCATTTATTGTAACACCACTGCCATAAGTCATCCCAAGTGGTTTGCTACTTAGCTGGGGTCTCCGGGTTCACGGGTAAGGTTGCCAAGGTTTTGGTGGCGGAAGCATCTGCCCACCAATTGCGTTTCAGGCCGTATCGGAAGGCTCTGGTTGAGGGAGACCTTTTTATCGCCTCGCACCGCAGTGGAGAACCCCAGATACCTACCCCCCTCATACCTTTTCTGTAACAGAACTTCCTCTCTTTACTTTACCTAAAAAGATCCTCCACACACCATCCCCAAAGATGAAATAAGCCCCGAGGGAAAGCTTGCCAGCTTATAAAAAATTGATAATTAGCGGAGACGACTTGGATTTGGCGTTAAACGGGAACCTTACAAAATTCAAAAACATAAAATTGACCTCGGTGGTCGTAAGAATACAATGTTAAAGTTAAATTTATATGAAACAACTGACCTTAATATTTTTCAAAGCCTGAGATCATACCAAGCTATCAGATAGATGGTAGATAATAAAACATTAAAACAAAAGTTTATTTCAAAAATTATTTTACAAGTATGTATCCTAATTAGTGTTATTATGACTAAATAATGTCAGTAAAATGATATTTTTCGATATCTTCAAATAAAGAAGTTGCGAGATTTCAAAGTGAATTTGTTCAAAATGACTGCCATGACATCTAGCGACACAATTCAGTTATTCAGCGCATTGAATAATTCGAAGAGCGGTACCGCCTTCTGCCACGCCATATCTCTTTTGTGACCGCCCCAGTCATTTTATAAACTATGACATCACACGCTTATCGGGCAAGGCCGAGTAGAGTACAGGCCTGGGCACACGTCGAATTTTAAAATGTCACGTGATCAGGTCAGTGCCATGGTGATAGTTTGCAAATGGCGGCGATTTTTTGATACTTAACTGCGCTATTAAAACGAGAAAACTAAAATATAATATGAAGCAGGAGACAGTTTACTTTCATACATTAGCTACATTCTGAATGGACATTAAACATAAAAGTAAATAAAGGTGGAAACTGAAACTAAGCAATTACCGATAACTTGAGAACATGGTTAATTATTGTACTTAAGATTCATAATTGATATGATTTTTTTAAAAATAATTTTGTTTAAGCCCGTTGCGCGAAGTTCATTCCATATGAGCGGGGTAGTTTACTATGAAAAAATTTATCGTAGTAAATGGCGCGACTTGTCCTAGAAAGTTCGATTTAATAATTGGTAATGTCTAGATCTAGACCTTAGAATACGCTTTCTATTGCTTCAGTTTTGTCGGACACATAGTAGCGATATTAGGCTGGCCCCATTCCTAACAATGCTTTGCAGGTAATTAAGCAGATCTTAATTTATTCAGCCTTTGATGCTTAATTCTTTCAGCCTCTTTCATTTATTTTGAAATTTCTCTCAGCATTCTCTAATTAATACGAAAGATTTGTAAATAAGGTAATATTTCTTTGTAAGAGACAACCTCGTTGCACGCCTTATCCAACACCAAATCAACATAACGCAATTCAATTTCAAACGTCTAGACTCTAGAAATCCCTCTAAGCAAAGTGGCACCTTCTGGGACACCCCCGACTTTCGTCTTCTTCCCCTTTTCCCTCCATTCATCAACACGTGACAATGCCAGTCTCAAGGGAGATTCAATAAAAATTCCGAGCACATTCAGCGTGGACGTCCTTTATTAATCTCGTCACACAAATTCCTAAGCCAGGAAACATAATTTATTTAAGGTATTTGTCAGCTTTTCGTTTTTATGTGACAAGCATACACAGTAAGCTCACTATACAGGATTTCTGTTTTGAAAATTAACTTTAAAAAAAATAACAGTAAACTTGTTTCCTTTGAGATGACAATTCAAAAAAATTATACGACTTAAAGAATTATTATTAAAAACATTACGAACGACATAATGAATTATTATTTTACAATGTTAAGGTTTGATAAACTGCCTCAATAACAATATTTTATATTTATTCAAAGATAAATTGAAGATGTCCACTGACTTGATATAATTGTTTCCCTCCATTCTGGGCAAAGAGGAATACATATGGTAGTGTGTTCCAGAATTTCTGAACGGAAATAAATCCTGCCTTGTAGTATTACGTAGTGGAATTCGGAAGCTTATCAATTCAAGCAATACCGGACTATCAACTACTAACTAACACGTATCGCTAACACCCCCAAACCAATATCAAATTAATGCAAACACAGGTTCCATGCCAACTGAGAATAAAGTCAACTCAATAAAAAGAAAAAAGTCCTCCTCAAAAAGTCATTAAAAGCTATGAAAAAAAAAATTAGGCGATAACCCTAACCTATTCTAATTAAACATTTTTTTATATATATTTTTTATCACTATAAATGACTTATTTGATATGGTTCTGAGTTCGTTTCATTCAGAGTTGTCCGGTCACCGCAAACACACTACTTTTATTGGTCTGTGTGCATTTAATCTTCTTCTTCAAAACAAATTCAAATGACAAAATAAAATAACACATTATATAAAAGAACTATTTTTTTAGTGAATGATAAACCTTCATTTTTCGCTTTTCACTACAATTACACCATAACTACAAAACTATTATTATATCTACGTACTTATTTGAAACTTACCTAAAAAAAAAATAATCATCGTTCTTTTTGTTTTACGTTTTCACCATAATGTTTTACTAACTATACATAACATAACTATACATTTAACTATATAAAAATGAAAATATATTATTTTTGTTTCTGTCTATGTATGCATGTATGTATGAATGTATGTATGCAATACGTTACTAAACCATTCATGGCATCATGAAATTATGGGTTGCTAACAGTTCATCCGATTGCAATGAAACTTTGGGGATTTGATGTGTGCCTCCCAGCCATGGTTTCTATATACACTGATGTGCTCTGGCATTATGAAATTTGTATTAAAAAACAACAATAGGTGGCACGCAAGCTGTTTGAAAACTGAATGTACTAAATGCGGGAAGGGAGAAGGAAGCCCGGGAGGGGAGAGGAGAACTTTTGAGAGGGGGGAAGAACTTGGGAGGGGGGAAGGGAGCTTGAGAGGGGGGTTCGTAGGATGGGGGAAGAGGGCGAGGGGATTGGGGAGAGGGAAGATGGAGAAGGCGGAGTGGGAACGCGAGAGGGGAAGGGGACGCGGGAAAGGAAGGGGAAGCAAAAGAGGAACGGGACGAATGGGAAAAGTTACGCAGGGAGTGAGAAACAATTTCTTTATTAAGTTGCATAGCAACGCATGCCGGGAACTCGCTAGTAATGGATATATTTCAAACCATAATTTAAAAAATTACGTTGCTTACTCAGTTAACTTGTTGATATACTCACATACCTCGAGAAGAACAAAATTATTAACGACCGTCAATACGGATTCCGGCGGAACCGCTCGTGCGGTGATCTTCTCGCGTATGTGACACATGTTTGGGGGCGGTGCCTGGAACGCTTTGGTGAGACCCAAACCGTCGCACTGGATATTTCCAAGGCCTTTGACCGGGTTTGGCACCGAGGGCTTGTCAACAAACTGCCTTCTTACGGACTTCCCGCTTCCTTGTGTACGTGGATTGCCGACTTTTTGAGGGAGAGGTCGATTCAGGCGGTTGCTGATGGTTTCACCTCTTCCTCGCATTCGATTAATGCTGGCGTCCCACAGGGATCGGTTCTGTCTCCGACTTTGTTTCTGTTGCACATCAATGACCTCTTGACATGTGCACCGATTCATTGTTACGCGGATGACAGTGCAGTCCATGATAGCTTTTTGTTTGACAAGCCTCCAAAGGGCTCACAAATCCCAATGGCTCGGAGGGCTTTGAAACAAAGAATGGACGGTTACCTCGAGAATGTTTTCTCTTGGGGTAAGAATAACCTCGTCGAATTTAATGTTTCAAAGACCCAATCATGTCTGATTACGTCTAAAAGGGATCGGAATGATAATCTAGTCTCCTTCAACGGAAGCAATCTCCCGAACAGGCCTTCCATTGATATGCTTGTTGTAACTCTAAGTGACCAGCTCAGGTACGGGGGCTCCATCGAGGCCAGAGTTAAGTTAGCCTCTCAGAAACTGAGCGTACTGTACAGGGCCCGCAGATACTTTAATAGTACACAATTGCTAACCCTGTACAAATCGCAAGTGCGCCCCACGGTTGAATTTGGCAGCCACCTCTGGTCTGGAGTCCCAAAATACCTGAAAAAAACCCTCGACTCTGTGCAGAAACGGGCGGTCCGTTTGATAGATTCTCCTAACTTAACAAATGGACTGCAATCTTTAGAGCACAGGCGTCAGGTGGGAATGCTGTCCTTGTTCTACCGGTATTACAATGGAAGATGCTCCGAGGAACTAGCGTCACTGATCCCCTCGGCACCGGTGCATAGTCGGGAAACACGCCAAACACGCGCTCAACATTTGTACACGGTTGACATTAGTCACATGAGAACGGGTCGTTTCTACGACTCGTTCTTGAGTTCAACAGCCCGGCTGTGGAACGATTTGCCGGCTTCTGTGTTTCCTCCCTCATACAATATGGGTCTCTTCAAGACCCATGTTTACTCCTTCCTCTCCTCAACAGCACCCTCCACACAGCATCTTCAAAGATGACAGGGCCTCCTGTGTGGAGTTAATATAAAAAAAAATATATATATATATTTAAGTATTTTTAATTATATTACCCACAACAAGGCCCCGCCTTAGTGGGTTGCCATTACTTATTTTTTCTTATATTTAAGACAATAAACGTGCTTATTACTGACTTTTACATTTTTGTGTCTTACCTTTGTGAATTACTGTCTTTTTAAAGTACGAGTAAGTAAGAATTTATTTTTAAATACATGTGAAAATAATGTGGAAAAATAAAGAAGTTCAAAAATAAATAAAAATAAAGTTGATATTCTATTCGGGAAGTTAGGATGTTTAAATCTATCTTAGGTGTTGTAACAAAAATAAGAATACATTTTCTCATTATGTGGGTTGAATAAAATAAAGAATGCATTTTGAAAAATTATATTTATTGAAGAAATAATAATCATCTTTTCAAGAATATGAAAAGAAGAATTGCAGCTCTGGTCCTTATAGTATAACAGCGCGATAATTGCAATGTAGTTACTGAATAAAACCCTAAACCGTACATCACTCCCAACTAAATTCATTATTCCTTCATTTATATTTAAGAGTATCCGAAATGCGAGATCTTGGCATAATAATGGATGAAAAACTAGACTTCACGGTCCGCAATCAACAAACTGTAAATAAAAATATAAAAACATTAGGTTTTGTTTTAAGAACAATTAAAAACTTTGAATCGTTACAAATCATTAAACTGTTATACATATCCCTTGTTAGAAGCCTAATGGAACATAACTCCATAGTCTGGTCGCCCTTCTACAAAATTCATATTCATAATGTTGAAAGAATTCAAAGAAAATTTCTACGTTACGTAAATTTTAAACTTAACATCCCTTTAGAAAACATAAATTACCCGTCTTTAATGAATATTTTAAATATTCCAACTTTAGAAAACAGACGAAAAATTAACGACCTAACCTTTTTATTAAAATTATTAAATTATAAATTCAACTTTTGTGAACTCCTACAATTGATAAATCTACACGTACCTACACGATCGACTAGACAAATATTAACATTTCATATACACACATCTCATTCCAACTATAGTTTGCATTCTCCAATACAGCGTTTACATAGCCTTGGTAACCAATATTTAAACAATATGGATGTATTTGATAATAAATTAAATTTATCAAACTTTAAACGACGTATGTGCCAACTATTTATTCCTACTTCTTAAACCATCTTTATCTCTATTTTTACTTACCATATATTCTATGTTACCTGCTTTGTGTCAACTGTTATATTTGGTGTTATCTATATTTTCTTTCTTATATTTTATGTTATCTTTAGTTTGTTTCTTATATTTTGTGTTATTGCCTATATTTTATCAAAAACATGTACTGAACTATATGTAAAAGCCCTATGGGCGTTTAAATAAATAAATAAATAAATTTATCTGAAATAAATTTTTAAGATTTATTATTTCTTCAATAAGTCATGTGGGATCTAACAGATCAAAAAACGTCACGAGCCAGGATGGTATGGGGATGGAGGGCCCTCCAATCCAAGCGGTCAAGAATCCCGACAAAAAAACTGGGTCCCTCAGATCTGACGTGACGCTCGGAGTCTTAAATCAGGTGCAAAAAAGGTGCAATTGAAGCAGTGAAGGCATTTTTTAACGTTTCACCTGAAATTCCAGGATGTGTGTCATACATACATGACTTAACAATTTACAATCGAATAACTTTATCACTTTGCAATATTTTCCTAACTGCCCGTATGGCATTTTTAAATAAATCATTTACAGTATTTCTTACGTTAGCAGAAAACAAAGTATATTTTTGAGTACCGACCGTGAACACGTGTACAAAAACAGACTTGTGTGGTATTACTAATTGCGGTGTGTCGTGGTGCTGAAATGAGTGGGAAGCAGAAGGAGATAGGGAACAGAAAAATGTAAAGTAACCAAATATTCAGATGTGGTCACTTAACAAGACCATACCTGTATCAAGCAACGTTTAGATTCTGAATGGCGATCTCCAATGGTGGCCATTCTGAGAGGATCTACTCGTGTCATTTGCACTGATTGTAAATTGCGATAGTTAAAAATGTGGTCATCAATTCTCGAACCTTATGAATAAGGATTATACGAAAAATGATCCCTGTGACTATGACTATGATTGCTGTTAGGAAATTTCTTTAGAAATACGTAATTTGGGAGGCTGGAATGGGTACCGCCGTCCCGTTTGGTGACTTTGCAGCGATGCCCGGGTTTATAGTGAGGTTTGCCTAGATCTTGGGGGCGAATAGGTCTGCCGACTTACTGCATGGCGGGCCTGATCGGGAGAGACTGGATGAAAGAACCCTATCTAGCCGGACTCTCTCAACCCATTACCTTGCACCGCAGTGGGAGGGATGGATTCATGCATCCGTCACTCCTTAAATACACTCACCCACATATTTCTACGCATTTGTCGCACGCATTTTTCCTTCCCAGAACTTTCTCTCCTTTATTTCCTTAAAAATACCTTACACACAGCATCCCCAAAGATGACATAGATGAAAATAATTTTCCTCAGGGCCTTCTGTGTGGGTCCAATGTAAGAATTTATAATAAAAAAATGAATAAAAATAATGCAGGCAGTTTTTTAAATATCCTTTATTCACTTAAATTGTTTTGACCACACTCCTTCTTTTGTTCGGTTTCGGGCATTTTAAAACTATTCTAAAGCGTCTAGTTTTTTTCAATACTAAAGTACCGAAAAAAATTATTACAGATTTTTTCACGGTCGATGGATATCAATAATGATGACATCATCACTTGTTTGGTTTCCGAGACTTTCATTTTTCAATAAAAAATATTTTTTCGGAAAAGTCTAAAAATCTCGAGCTTTGCCGGGCAGTACAAAAAAATTTTTTGTAAGTCAATAAACAATCTGAACATCCAAGAAGTTATACACACCCTTATCTTTTGTCCGGCACTTAATTGCATGTTATTGATTCCTCGCAGTGCTGTTATCACGCGGCGCACACTTTCCCCCGCATCGCATTTGGCAAATAGTTTTTATAAATGTACAAATTAACCACCACGCTTTGCACATCTCACAGGGTGGAACGGAAATGACCTTAAAATGCCGAATAATCAAATCAGTGGTACAGGAATATAATGGAGTAAGGAATTATAATAGAAAATTTTGCGACAAGACAAATTTAAATTGCACGAAATGGGTCTACAGCATCCCTAAAGAACGTTGTTTTCATGTTCTATGAATCGGCATTTATTGACATTTATATTTTTAAATACAAAAAAAACGCAATAATTTTCGTGGGCTTCGTAAAAATTAATTATTTTATAGTTTAATTGTATGCTCTTCATTACCTTATGTGTAATTTATCTGTTCTGAGGTTGGTGACGGGAAGGTAAAATGAAAATATTACAATACAATGTTATTGACATATTGTTATTGACATATTGCTACTGACACGGGCCTTCGATTGATATGATTGGTCTACCTAAAGCCTCGATGACATTGGGCGAGTTTACTAGCTACTAGCCGGCAAATTCACTATCAGCTAGTAAACTCGCTCTGTGTAATCGTATTACTAGCTAACTAGGTTGAAAAGGGGTCAACTTTACTAGCAACTTAACTAGCGTGTGCCACAAGATGGCGGCTCACCTACAGCTGATTTTGTAACTGACGCAATGAATTCGCGCAGGAGTCGTTAATTCTCGCTACTTGCTAGCGTGTGGCGCTAACAAGAAAATTATAAGTGAACGATTGTACAGAGGACGAAACCGATTCGCTTTCAGTAACAGTAGTCCTTGGAGGAGACGAAATCTGGGAGTCGATAGGCTCAGAGGAAAACTTGATTGGACCAAATGATGACGAGGGAAGATCTGCCATAACAAGACACTTAGGACGGATTGTTTCAAAAAATTTGATGAGTTCATCAAATATTTGAAGTTAATTTTCAGGTTCTGTGTAAGTTCTTTTCGAGTTTTGTTTTTTTATCATCATAGGCCAGCTGCTCCACAAAACTGAAATCATCACAGAACTTGAATAGAACTTACACAGAACGTGAAAATTAACGTCAAATATTTGACGAATTCGTCAAATTTTTTGAAACAACCCATCCTTAGGCGTCAGCTAGTATGATCATGTCACACGACTGTAGGAATCTCTCGTTGAACTCTGACCACCTATTTGTACTTGTTGGAGGAAGGTGTCGAATATTCCAGCACAGGCTTATCCCTGATTTGTCTACTGTACAATAATTGAGTGTACTAACCAACTAAACCAAATTGTATTCATGTAATCATTTTAAAGCATCTCAGCTGTGGCTCACTGAGAGCTCAGTATAGCTCTTTTTTTATAAAATGTTGACAAAATCAGCTCGCGCGGGAGTCGTTATTTTAGCTCATGCTATCAATAAGGAGTTAAAAAGGAAAAAAAACAGATATGACTTATTTTCAACTTCATTTTTAACGCTAGAACACCCAGAAAAGGTGATAACACGTGGTTTCAACTCGCCAGTTAGTTTGCCATTGAGTGGAGTTTTGTATGTTATCACGACAATCTCACTTGTCGATTCGCTCGCTTTCAAACTTGCCGGATAGTAAACTCGTTCAATGTAATCGAAGATTAAGGTACGGGGGCTTCATCGATAACCTTTCTTAGATACTTGAATAGTACACAGCTGCTTGACGGCCGGCGTAATCCAGCTAAGGCTCTTGACTCGCATTCCGAAGGGCGCGGGATCGAATCCCGGCGTGGCAAATAAATTTTATTTGATTAATTTGTGGTATTTCACAATTTATTCATTTAAAATGATATATACTTTATTTACGGTACGTTTCAGAGCGGAAGATACGAGTATCGCCCTGGTGTAAAACTACCATTCAGAATTGAAACATTGCTTGAAATGGCTTTAGCCGTGTTTGGTGACCAGATCTGAATAGCCAGGTACTTCCCACCTTCCTCTTCCCCATCTCCTTCCCCTCCCTACTATTTTCAGCTTCACAACATATCCCAATCGGGGGTACCATGGCTCCAGACGGGAGCAGTTGGACAAATAAGAACCAGGGCGGCGAAATGTTTAAACCACTAACTTCCTAAATAAAAACCACTTAAAATTTTGTTGTAAGTTTTAGTGATGAAGTGATAAATTGTAAAATTATACGTATACGTTTTTATTTTGAAAAAGGTTTTCATTATTTCAAAATTTACCAAAAAACTCAATCTATTCATTTAACTTTTACCTCTACAACCCTCCTCATTGACCACCCTCCACCCGAAATCCAACCGCGCCATCCCCTAGCATAGTGCAAAGTACACGCCCTACCCTACTGTAACAAGTCAGTAGTCACTAACTCGGAGGTACATACAACCTGGGGGTAGGCAGCCACCCCCGCCCCTGCTACGCTGCTCGGTGTTCAGTAGGGGTAGTAGGGCTACCCCTGGCTATTGTGAGTCACGCTGGCAAGTATGGCGGGGTAACCAATCTATTGCCGTTGTGGTTCATTTAGTTTTTTTCTAGTATATCACGCCTTCAGGGGATGAATGGTGTGTGAAAAAATAAGAAAAAAACACTTTCGCTATTCTATTCTACTAAATTCGAAATATGTGAAGCAAATACAATAGCATCTTATCCAACATGTTAAAGGAATGAATAATATTGTAGCGAAAGGTGGATGCTCTCTTATAAATGGAAAAGCAGTGTTTTTTGGCGTTTTATTGGAGAGTTTTTGATTTTTTTTGTTTTTTAAGTTAACTCCACATAGGACGCTTTGAGGAGATTAATTCCTCTCGGCGCCCATGTCATATTTGGGGATGCTGTGTTGATGGTTTTGTAAGAAAGGGAAGAAGGGGGAATTCTGGGAAAGAAAAAGGTGTGAATTTTTTGTTTTAATATTTAGAAATGTATAGCACAAAGATCGCTCATAAAGGCCACATATAAAAATCATTTATGGAATGGCTGTTTGCATCAAAAGAAAATTCTTAAGTAGATATTACAACTTTTTAAAATTAAACATTAATAATTTATTTGAATGATTTATTTAGCATGTCAAAACGAGTTATTCGCTAAAATCTAAGAAAAATCTTTGAATGTTAATCCTTTGGTGTGGAAGAATGAAAAAAATAAACAAAACTTAAATAGTATGTTTGAAACTGACCTTAAAGTCATATGATCCTGAACTCTTTCCGAAAATTTGTTAAGTCATTTCAATTGATGAGTTTCAAATCAAGTCCTAGTTTTGCTAAAAATAACTCAATTGCTCTTTTAATGTTGCTGATATATATTATTTTTAGGCTTGACAGCCCAAATGTTATATTATTTCTATTAAAAGTGAAATGCTATTAAGTTCTTTAAATTTTACACAACAAACGATTTTGCTAATATTGTTAATATTGTCTTGAATATCCCTGCCAGTACCTTGTGTGCATTTAAATTATAAATTGTGTACGCATTTTTGTACCTGACATACAGAATTGCATGTACAATCATTTCAACAAATTGGGGGCGTGATTTTTACCATAGCATAATTCGAGGGAGGAAGTGGAGGCCCGAATTCAAAACTGGGGAAGCGAGCGTGCAATTTGAAAATAAGGGATGATGTACAATAATTTTTAAATGAGGAACGAGGTGCAATTTATTTAAAAATAAGGGTCGAAATAGGACACTTCTGTGGAATTAGAATTTTTTTCCAAAATGAGGGGACAGGGCGTAAATTAGATTCAGAGTAAAATGTAAATACTTTGCAATTTAAAGCAGTCAGCTAGAAATAAAACGCCTCTTATTGTAATCATGCTTATTTATGCGAAATATTGGGTTTGACAGGTAAAGTATTCCGGAATATTGATCAGAAGGGGAGATGTTTCTGAATTGCCTGACTCAAGTGTCACTATCGTATATCATATAAAACTTAGGTACCTTTTTTACAATGCTATTTAAAAAAAGGAGATTGAGTCATGTAATATTATCAACCTTGGTACGATTTTAAAACTATTTCGTGTGGTAGAAATCCATTAAATGGTTTTTTTTTCAATTATTTCTGACTTTCACCCTTCAAGGATGTTCTAGGCCATCATTTCAAATAAGAGAGAAAGGAAAGGTGCATTTAATTATTAATTTTATTTAAATGTGCAAATTTCAGAATTATATGGAATCGAGTTCAGATTTAGAAGAGATGAGATGTTGAATGGAGGGGAAATAATTTTATAGTACGATTAAGACATGAAATATTTTTTTAAGTTGAATAGTTTGTAATTGAGATACGTTTTTAGAATTTCACGGCCAAAATTATTTTCATTATTTGCTTTTGGGTTGTTATGCCGTGCTGCGCTACCTCCTTTTTAGCCAACGTTTCGGACAGCGTTACAGTGTCTGTCATTTGCTTTGATGGTTGACACTGTAACACCCTCCGAAACGTTGTCTAATAAAGGAGGTAGCGCAACACGACATAACTCCCAAAAAAAAATAATGAAAAAAGTTTACAATTGGTTCCATATTATGATAATTAAATATTTATAAGAGTACCGCTCAAGGGTCCCAATTGATCCCGCCTGGAGCCAGTGTGACTACGGCATCCCCGATTGGAGAATCTTGGGAAAACAAAGATAGTAGGGAGGGAAGATGATAGGAAGACAAAGAAGATGGAAAGAGGAAGGTGGGGAAGTTCATGGCACCAAACACGACTAAAGCCATTTCAATTCTGATTGATGGCCTTCCTCCAAGGCAATACAGAGAGTTTTTTTTTGTGCGATACCGTGTTGCCGTCCACGAGCTGGTAATACAATATAACTCTAAATGTTTTTCTGCGTTTAGTTTTAGTGGAGTATTAATTACCGGGTACCAAGAACGTTGAATTTAGCTCCGGTTTCTCTAAGCTAATTATTAAATTTCTTAAGCTCATCAACCGTAAGCACATAATTTACCTCTATCGATTACACGTCTGTCTTGATGGTGGATACTGCAACTCTCTACAAAACGTTGTTTCTTTATGAATTGAATATTAATATCACGCATAAACCAATAAACCGATTTTAAAATTCTTTCACCAATAGAAATCTTCATTATAAGCGAGTAATAAGGGCAGTATATAATGGTCAGCTCTGGCGTTATGAAATTACAAATATCAATATATTATTTTTATAGTTATTGCTAACGTCAGAAAACAAATCGTTGCCGTGGAAACGGTGTTGATATATGGTGTTGCTACAACACAAATTGTAGCGAATCACCTGGGGTGACATATGGTAGTGGTGTCGGTTATGATGTCTTCTTCAAATATTCTGTAAATAATTATCACAATATGAAACCTTGTCAACAATTCATTAAGGTACTTGCTTGCTTATCTAAAATTTGCCGTACACAATTCGTCGTCTTAGTTCGTTTTTGTCCAACAGACCATTGGAAAATTTAACAGGTGGAGAGGGTTTTTTTTAAATATTTCAATGAAACATTATAAAAGGTGTTTAAGGTAAAGGTCTCGTAAGTTTAAATAATTCTTAGCTAAGTGATTAACTATATTTTTTTATACTTTATTTTTAATTTTAAAGTGGAGATTAAACAAAAACTAAAATGGTCTGTTGGACAAATAAGAACTGAGGCAGCGAATTGTCAAAATTAGTATTTCGATTAAATCGTTTTGAATGAAGTCAATGTATTGATGCATTTGGTCCCAAAGGGCAATAAATTGGTTTCGGTTGTAAACAATAACCCGGCTGACTTTGTGAACTACAATGACTAAATCCGGGCCCATTAAATCGACCGCGAGTGATCCGCAAACAAAATGTTTTGACGTTTTTGACCAATTGGCATTTGGATGTAACCAAAGCCGCACATTACCGGACTAGAATCTCTGACAGACCCGAATTAATGTAAAGGAAATTGCGGAAAAAACAGAGGATGCGTCAAAATTGCTGAAATATTACTTATTAAAAAGCCTTTTGGAATTTAAATATTTTTTGTATTTACTTACAAGCTTCTCAAAATTATACCCGTAAAAATGCAGGTGAAAATGTTGCCCTGAATAAAATGTAATACTTTAATTTTTTTATTTTAACTTTTATGAGTAAAAACTCAAATTGTAATATTAAATTAAATGAAGACACTATGAGCGAGACTCAATCGAAAATCTGGAAACAAAAAAATCAGAAAAAGATATTTGCACCTCTAGGACTCGAACCCAGGATTTCCGGGCGAGTGCTCTTGACCACTGACCCAAGGTGTCGTTATCCAATTCGGTCACTTTTAACTATACCATACTTCGACTAAGAACCACCCAAATTATCTTCATTTTTTAACGCATATTTTTATTGGCTGCCATCTTTATGTATGTATTTATTGGCTGCCATCTTAAATACATACATAAAGATCTTTAAGTAAATGAACATGAGTGAATTAATTACATTATAATTATGCACAAATAAGAATACGAAAGTTAAATAGTTAATAATAAGTACATTATTATAGATTTTTGTAGATTATTAGATACTATCGAATAGTATTAATACGTCTGCGTGGTTGAATTTCAGAACCCAGTTTCGTGTGCATGTTGACGCCCGCCGTACGCGTTGCGCCACAAATAACATCTGTGTACCTCCAATTTCAAACAAAGCTTTTTTTAGCATGAGCTCCACAAAGGAGGCCCTGAGGAAAATAATTTCCCTCAGGGCCTATGACATTGGGGATGCTGTGTGGAGGGTTTTTTTAAGAAAAAAGAGGAGAGTTCTGGGAAGGAAAAGGGTTTAAGGGGTGGGTAGGAATCCGGGGTTCAGTGTGTCCTATTTATCCACCAGGCACGCCTGCTAAGTCACCAAACGTAGCGAACCACTTGGGGTGACCTATGGCAGAGGTGTTGGTTATCCAATAAAGGTTCCCGGGGCGGCGGTACCCATTCCCGCCTCCCAAATTGATCCCAGCTACCGCTGTAATTTGGTTTAAGATTCAAGAATTCGTCACAAGATATCGCCACTTTCGTCAGCATGTCGGATGGGAACGTGTCCCCCTAGGTGTAAGTCCTACAAATTTGTTAAAATGTAATGTCTCTCCGGGTATGGAAAGATTGTCTTTAATATATAGTCATATCAAGTGGCTATATATAACATATTACGTCATTGCCTGTCTCGGTTTACTTGAACCGGTGACTATCACTCGATGATAGTGAATCTGAGGAACAGATTGTTTTTGAAACCAGAACCTGGACGAAGCCGAAGCAAAAGCTGCGGAGCGGGTGTTTAACTGCTAGTTAGTTATTATTGAATTAATAAGATAATATTGAAGGAATAGCAATTTTTTTTAATTCCATTATTCTAAAAAAATAATTCTGTACTAGAACCTAAATTGGGGAAATACTTCGATAATAATCAGCATAAGCGTTCAATTCAGGTTCCACAAAAACAATAAATTTTGAATCAGTGTAAGTGAATTTTCCTTGAAGCCAAAGTACATTTTGTAGAATCTTATTGTAAAACTACAGAATAATCTATGAGATTAGTCTTTTTACAAGTTGGCTGCATCCCCTGCAGTTAAATAAACTGATATTTAATTGCAGGGGGGACAAAGCCTCATTATTTGAAGGGATGAAAAACGTAACTAGGCAAGTCCTCCAGGGGTTGGTTAAAGGGGGGATGGCGCGTTTTATTTATCGACCGTGGAACCCTCCAAGCCACAAACGACTGTTATGGATGGCTGTTTTAGCGTTGGAGCTGTTTGGTGAATTTATCAAAATCTGGTAAAAGTGTCTTAACCCCCGGACGTCCGAGGGAGTTAAAATAGCCAATACCTAGCAAATGTGTGGTTTGCTGGACGGTTGGTATTTTGTGAAGGGAGAATAAATAATGAATGTGCACTTTTAGTATAATATTGAAGGTTTTGGTTAATTCACATGGTATTTTTAGACACATTATGTGATTTTTTCAATTTTTTAATCTACAGTCATTGCATTTTAAGCAATTTGAGCCATTTTTGGTATTTAGACATTAGCATGTTCGTATATTTTGCTTGTGTTCGCTTGTGCCTTATTCCAGCTTTATCTTCTGCTCGTTTGTACATATAACCTTCTACATTCTTGCATTGTTTTTGCTTTCTTTGGTCTCGTTTATTCTATATTGTGGGTGATTAACATGAAACTTTTACAACTGCTTTATTTGACTTGATTAATTCAGACATTGACATTATGTTTCCGAAATACTAATAGAACACAGATAATAATAAAATCATCGCTACATACAGTAGTAGCGATATGACATAAATAACTTTTCTTGTAGGTATTCTTTTCTGCTTGCTTACATTCCCCTATGGTATTATGGGATAATCTCCTCTGCTATTTCCTTGTTTTCTCTTCTCTTGTCTTACTCTTTTCTGTCAGTTTGTTTTATTTTCTGCCTGTTTGCATCCTCTTTTGGTATTTTCTTTTAATTTTTCTGCTATTTTCTTGTATTATTTTTGTGTTTTTATGCTGATTTGTATCTTTTTTGCATGCTTGTACTCTTGTATGCTTGCTTGATTTATGCTTTTACTCTTTCTTGTATAATTTTTTGCTTCTTTGTATGCTCTTCCATATGTTTCTATTATTTTATGCTAGCTTATGTTCTTTTCTATTTACTTGTATATTTTTATGCTTGCTTGTATTTTTTTGTCTGTTTATATTACATTATGTTTTTTTTTTTTTTTTAATATGTTTATTCAGTTTTAATTTTAAATATTTTATTTTACAAATCTTACGAAACTGATCAATCCGTTTGATTGTAAGAAATCTCTCATTTTTTTAATTATTTAATACAGTATACTTTTCAGTTTTACATAGTATATACTAAATATAATACAATATTAAAATACTAATTATTACGACAAACTAATTATCTCAATGTTTTAATGTTTATGAATTGTGTTGTAGTAAAAATATTTTACACAGTACAAACATACGGTGAGAAAATAAATAGATAGGAACTATTTTATTTGATTTCATGTTCTTTGGAGGTAGAAAGATTTAACTTTTGTTTTGATTTTTGAATAAGATGTCTCATTTTTGATATTTTCAGGTAATGCGTTAAATATTTCCGGAATTTTTTGACTTTTTGTTCTATCTCCGTATACATTTTGAGATTTATTGACAATAAACATTTGTGCTTCTCTATGCCTAGTAGGGTAGTTGTGGTTTATTTACTTTTACCTGTTTGTAGTTTTATGCTTGTTGGCATTATTTTATGCCTGCTTGTATACTCTTTTGACTGTTTGTAATATTTTATTCTTGCTTGTGTTTTCTTTTGTTTGCGTGTATTCTTTGATGCCTGCTAGTACTTTCTTCCGTTTGTTTTTATGTTTTTATTCTTTTTTCTTTTCTCCTGTGCCATTTTGTTATAATCTAGATCACATACAGTTAATACCGTAATATTTGTTACAATGTAACGCAAATGACAAAAAGTTAAAATACTGCACAGAACGAGCGAGTAAGCGATTAACAGTTACATTAAATGTCTAGATTATACCACCAAACGTATTTTATTTCAGGTTTTGTGACATTCTCTTTTAGGGTTAACGAATGGAAATAGATCCAACCCTGACATTTCAACCTTTGAAATCCCACATACTTTGAAATGATCCTCAGTATGCTAAGATATATTATAATAAAAATATGTGCCTATCCATTCGAGTGATGGCTACCTAAATTTAGCTACGTGATATTTAACAATTAATCCGAATTGCAAAGTTAAAGATTTTTTTTTATAAGCCATAAAACTATGGAATATACGGGGTATATGATGCGTGGATACCTTTTGCATGTCTAATTCAACGAGTACTTCATTTATCTATTTATTTATTTTTAGAATTTTTTTTCTACATTAGCTCCACAAAGGAGGCCCTGAGGAAAATAATTTTCATTAGGACATATGTCATCTTTGGGGATTGTGTGTGGAGGTTTTTTTCAAGGAAAGGAAGGAGAGGAGAGTTCTGGGAAGGAAAAGGGTTTAGGGGTGGGTAGGAATCTGGGGTTCAGTGTGTCCTAGTCTTCCACCTCCAAGACCTAGACAAACCTCACCCCATAAACCCGGGCACCCCTGCTAAATCACCAAACATAGCCACTTGGGGTGAGCAATGGCAGAGGTGTTGGTTATCTTACAAAAGTTCCGGAGCGGCAGTACCCATTCCCGCCTCCCGAATTGGCGTTAGAGAGGGGATAAAGATGAGAAATATAAAGGTGGGGAATTATCTAGCTATTCAGATCTGGTCAACGGAAAAAGTCGTTACAGGCATTATTTCGATTCTGAATGGTGTTTTTTAGCCAGGGGGATACCGAAAGTATTTAAGATTTTAAATGCTCAAAAACCGTGCCATAAAAAGAAATATGAACATAAATATAAATTTTTGACATATAATTATGGCACGAACATGGCCATGAACAAAATGACAAACGATTAAAGTGAATTCAAATGTATAAAGTTGTGAATGGTATATTGAAAAAACTAATTTCGGTTTTCTGTGTGTCCTGCGTAACCCTGTTCAATGAACTACGTTGGTAACAATTTCTGTCTTCTTTTGTATAATTTTTGTAAAAAGTGTTATTTATTATTTATAATTCAAAGGTCAAATAAACTTTTTTCACGTGCATCTATTTACTTTTTAGACGAAGAAAAACTTTGGTTTTCAGCTAAGGTTACATACAATTTAATTTATGCATAATAATTTACCTTTAAACTTCACAATGATTGTTTTGACCTTTTAAGATTTTAAAATTACATAAAAAGTCAGATTATCTTATCTTAAAATTTTATAACCATGAATGTTTCTTTGTTTGTTTCTTATGCTTTCATTTCGATGAAACTTTGGCGAT
This sequence comes from Glyphotaelius pellucidus, assembly GCA_936435175.1. Classification (NCBI taxonomy): domain Eukaryota; kingdom Metazoa; phylum Arthropoda; class Insecta; order Trichoptera; family Limnephilidae; genus Glyphotaelius; species Glyphotaelius pellucidus. The sequence continues at coordinate 26,291,749 of OW386555.1, read as the reverse complement.
TTAATTTTTATATATAATGATGAGCTCTTGCGTTACGAAATTGTTTCTATACATTTCATCCAATTGCGATGAGACTTTGGTGAGCTGTTGTGCGCACGAAGGTTTCTTTGTACATTTTAATATGAATACCGCACAAGAGTCCCAACTGCTCCCTTCTGGAGACAGTGAGACTATAGCATCCCCAATTGGGGTATGTTGTGAGGCTGAAGGCAGTAGAGAGGGGAAGGAGATGGGGAAGACGAAGGTGGATAAGTACCTGGCTATTCAGATCTGGTCACCAAACACGTCGAAAGCCATTTCAAGCAACGTTTCAATTCTGAATGGTGGTCTTACACCAGTAAAATACTCAGAGTATCTTTCACTCTGGAACGTGTCGCAAGTATATGTAATATATATTATTTTAAATGATTTGATTGGGAAATAACACAAATTAATCAAAAAAAATATATTTGCCACGCTGGGATTCAATCCCGCTACCTTCGGATTGCGAGTCAAGGGCCTTACCGCTAGACCACACCGGCCGTCAAACACGCTAGTGAGCTCTGGCGTTATGAAATTTGTATAAAATTTTTGCAAAAGGGAGTGCGCATTTGTGAAAAATGAGTGTATTTCATGTAGTTTAACGGCACGGAGCGAAGGAGTGAGGGGAAGAGAATGACAATCTCTTTTGTGTTGACTAATAATTAAGAAACATCAGTTAAAACCAATTATTGGTTCAATTATTATAAAACACAAAATATATTTTAACACACCTGTCAATATATTTTTTATGGTTCTCCCTTTAAAAACTTATAGGTCCATTTTTGCTGTCCTCATAAACGATTTTTTCGTAATCATTCTTTCCAGTTGTGATGAAAAGTATTATCGTGATTTATTTTTGAGGTATTGTGCAATGGTGCGCAACCTTCTTCTTTAGACAACGTTTCAGGGCAGACGAATCAGAAGAATCTACCGTGAATATGGAACTGTCCAAAATATTGGCTTATGAAGGAGGTAATGCAGAACGGCAATAACACTCCAAAACAAATCACAATTTTTCTTACAGTTCTAGATTTATTAATCTTTGGAAAATCAACAGCTGAGTGTTATTTTTAATTTTTTAGATTACCTATTTATATTATCTGTCATAATATCATATGATATCATAAATGCAACCAATTTAAGATTTTTTCCTTGCGATAAGAAGTGAACAGAATTATTAAAAAAATTATAAAATTATGGTGCGACAAAACAAATTAAATTCATAAAAGAAACCATACAGAAAATTTAATCATCGATAAAAAAAATCTTTTGGACTTTTTATTTATATAAGCTTGCAATTGATAGTATCTCCTATCCTGTTCAAGGAAGAATTTTGATAACAGTGTGTGTTTTTTTCAAACTATACATAATACTTCCTATTGCAGGCATCATGATAGATATTAAAAAAATTTACACTTTGTATCAATAGCCCCTTCATTTCATTTAGTGCTAATAGGTCCTTTTTTTATATGATCTCCACACAGGAGGCCCAAAAGAAAAAAAAAATCGTAAGAATCTATTTCACCTTTAGAGATGGTGTGTGGACGGTTTTTAAGGGAAACGAAGGAGTTGAAGGAACGCCAAAAGCTTTGAGGGGTTTTAAGGAAGCTGGGGGTCGTGGTGTCCAGGAATGACGGACGTACGAATTTATCCATCCCACTACGGTGTAAGGCAATGGGTCGAAAGAGTCTGAATGGAGTGGTCCAAAGTTCTCCCTCAACCAATTCCTCCCGATCCGCCACGCAGAAGGTCTTACGTCAAGACCTAAACAAACCTCACCCCATGAATCTTAGCACCCCTGCTTAGTCACTAAATGTAGCGAACCACTTGGGGTGACCTATGGCAGAGGTGTAAGTTATCCAATAAATGGTTTTCGTGGCGGCGGTTCCCATACCTGCCTTTCAAATTGAATCCTGTTACATTCTTCCGAGGTAAGCTTTCATTTTTGACCCTTTCCAAATGCAGGCATTGATCTTCATCTCTCCCTCTCTCCCCATCTGTACCATTCCATCCCCTTTCTGTCCTCAACCCCTACATCCTCTACAGCCCCAGAGTATTCCTTATTATTAATGTCCATCCCTGGAGGGATAATTCGTTTTGCAGGGACCCTGTTACGGCTGGGACCATTCATTAATTAGTTATCTCATCGCTTATTTATTTTTTGTACACACAGTTTTTTGTCGGGATAAAATCTGGAGGTTAAAGGATTATTTAACCCTTAAAGAAGTTCAGATATTGCTAAGCTATATGGATTGTTATTTTTTTTAACCAACCTAACTTTTACCACTCTCTCACATTTTGTTTTTACTATATATGAATCTCTCTGGATCTCAGAGGGGAAATTGAAGCAAGGGGGAAGGAGGCCTAAAATGCCTATTGCGGGTTGACAAACACGAGCTGTGTGTATACCTATTTCGAATGACAACCCACTTGACAGAATTAATGTACGATATAAAAGTTATAGGAGACAAGTTATTATCATCATTAAAAATAATAATCGCTGTTACTTGATTTAAAAATAACTTTATATTTTATGTCGTCATATAATTTTTTGTGACATTATATAATATCTGCAAGTTTAGGTGGCAGAAGACAATTGTGATTTATATTAAATATACTTCTATCACGAGGAGTTATAACTCTGTATCGTAATTTTTACTACAAAAATAAAAAAAAAACATATTTTATTAAAACATACACAGTCGTTACGTCTTTAGTACAGTAAATTTTTAAGTATATAATTATCAAATAATAAAATGGGTAATTCTGTGGATTTTTTTTCCACACTGGTGGAGACAACTTTATGTAGGTTAAAAAGAAAAACAACCCATAAACTGTATCCAGTTTTTCAGTTTTTATTTTTGTAATATCAATATCCGATCTCCAAATCACTCCAAAATGAACAGGCAATAAAAATACAAAATGAAGCGACTCTAAAAAAGAAAACAAAATTGCTAATAATGTGACCAAATGTATAGGAAAAGGTGCACTGATATTCGACAACAAAAATATGGAGAAAATCATCCTCCACATTGAAAAAAGTGCTTCGTAATCTTCCCACTCACTGTTGCTCATATTGCTCAATGCTTTTTTTATTAAAATATATGACAATTATAAAATAATGTTTTGCTCTTGGACCAGGCATAAATGTGACATAGGAGACGTACCTGACTTATTAAAAAATTTCATAAATTAAAAAAATTATTTTATATATATTTTGATCGTCTTATAAGACGAGATCGTCGTCTTTCGAGATATCTGACTATAGTCAATAGATTGTTTTTGATGGTTTTGATATTTGTTTGGATGGTTGAGATAATAAAAAAGCAGTACTTAAATGCTCGCCATAATTCCCACATTATTTACAAGTGTCTGTGTTTAGCATATTGAGTATGCTATAAAATATCACCGGGAAGCATAACGGTCCGGTACATTAATGTGACATTTTAATTTCCTACTAGTAACCCAGAAAGCATCAATTTTATATTTGTTTTACTACTAGCTTTTCTGCATTATTATTGATTTGGTGGTGTTTACAAGTAATCAGACAGATCGCTTTTACAAAGATTTCTGACTGATCAGCGGATAATCGACGATTGCTGTAAAAGTAGATTACATTTGGAAAAACCCTTAGATTGCGTTATATGTGCAACACTGAAATATTCTCGCAATTAACCTTAGGAGAAGACATTATAATCTATATATATATAAAAATGTTTTTTTTTTTTGCTTCTGTCTATGTGTACATGCGTGTATGCTATGCGTTGCTAAACCATTCACCCGATTGTGATGAAAATTTGCCCGCAATTCTTACTGTATACAGTTCGGAGTGAGTTCTAGCATCATGAAATTATGCGGTGCTAACAGTTCATCCGATTGCGATGAAACTTTGGGTATTTGATTTGTGCCTGCCAGCGATGGTTTCTTTATATACTGGTGAGCTCTGGTATTATGAAATTTGTATACAATTTCAATAGGTGAGGGTATGAGGGTAGAGTGTGTGGGGAGTGGGGAGAGGGAAGGCGGAGAAGGCGGAGTGGGAACTTGAGAGGGGACGCGGGAGAGGAAGGGGAGGCGGAAGGGAACGTGACGAATGGGAAAAGAGATGCAGGGAGAAACAATTTCTTTATTCAGTGGCATAGCAAAGCATGCCAGGAATCGCTAGTAATATAAAAGGGCAATGAAATTCCATTGAAGAGCAATTTGAAGTCACTGATAGAATAATAGGAATGCGTACATTTATTTCGTGATTCGCGTTCGTAATCGCCATTAATATTTTGAAAACACTTCGATTTATTTCATTAAAAATCACCTAGAAGAATTCTGAGAATAATATAACATGGAACATTTTTGAATCACCCTTATTTACGAAAGCCGGCAAGGGAAGCACATGGCTGGGGGGAGCAGAGGTCTCCAGTTTCATATTCCACGTGGAATTCAGATTAAGTAGCTTTTAATAAATGTTCTGGCCGGGGAAGAATTGCATTACTGTCTGACTCATAGCCGGTTTTCCCCCAAATCAGAGATTATCGGTTTTTGGTTCCGAATATTAAACACAACATTATTCTGGCCCCAGAGAGCACGTGCTGCTTTTATTAATTATTTTTTGTACAGATTTGTTTAGACTGTATTATAACTAAAACTTATTTGTAAGCAGTGGCTTACGTTGATATGATTTACAATGTTTGCGATTGGCGTTTGACGCCCATCATTTTTTAAAGACGAAATTTTAAAAGAATTTGAGATTCATACTTTAATTGTATTTTTTTAAAATTAACTATCCACACAGAAGGCCCTGAGGAAAATAATTTCAATCAGGGCCTGTGTCATCTCATATGCTGTGTGGAGGGTATTTTTGAGGGGAGGATGGAATGAAATTGTCTTGAACAGACCCATATTATAGGAAAAAGGAAACACAAAGGCCGGAAAGTTGAACACAAGAACCCTTAGAGGTAAGTAACCCTTTGCTTATCTCCCACTCACACACCTAAAATTTGTATATCTGACAATATTCTATGTCGTAGATTAGTTACAATACTCTACTGGCGAAGGAACGGTGCTTCCCAAACCGGTAGTGTTAATAAAATAAAAGTGGTTTACAACAAATTTATGCGTCTTTTTTATTGTAATTTGTTTAAATATTTTTATAGCTTTTCACTCTTATCAGAGGCGCACATAAATGTGACATCATTCGTAGGTGATATCTGGAAGATTTGTTGAAACTCGGTTACAACGAATGGTAAATTTTAGGAGAAGGTGCGCCGCGCTCTGACAAAATACGAATATTTTGGAACCGGAGACAGAGATGCACGTAGTAGCTCTCGCTGAAAGAGGCGGAAATATTGTTAGCATGAAGATCCATGTGTATTATCTGTCCATAGGTGCGTTCTGGGTTCTGCTCCTTTGAATGGATTTTCAAAAAGAAGGGTTTGGGCTAGAAGATTAATGAGTAAAGAGATGTGGCGTGATGTTCAAAATGTAGTACTTACATTGTATTACTACGTTTAGTAATAGTAAAATGCATTTTGTTTGTTTATTTGCTGCTGTTTGGAATTTCAGTGCTTAGTGCACATACGTTTCTTAGATAAAACCGGCACTACCTGCATGTTGGTTAAAATGCCAAATATGCCATAGTTCACCCCATGTGGTTCGCTAAGTTTGACTTTGGACTTAGTAGGGGTGATGTTTGCCTAGGTTTTGGCGGCGGATGCTTTTGCGAACAAACTGTGTTTTGGGTTGAATCGGGAGTTATTTGTTGAGGAAGACCTTTTGACCTCTCCAACTAGCCTCTCTCAACCCACCGCTTTTCACCGCAGTGGAAGGTTGAATTCGTACGTTCGTTATTCCTTAACACTTGACCTCTGATTTCTGCCCTCCCCTCGAACGTTTTTCCATCCTGGAACTTCCTCTCTTTCCTTTCATTAAATTTACCCTCCACACAACATCCCCAAAGATGACATAGGCCCTGAGGGAATTTTTTTTCAGGTCCTCCTGTGTGGAACTAAAAAAAAATACAAATTTCTTCCTGTTTTACTTATTAAATTATTATTACTTGAAAAAATTATAAGAAATTAAACAATATCATAACTTCGTATATTTTATTTGCGTGAAAATGAGACAAAATTACCTACTTTAAGCACCGTTAAGGCTAACTCCAGCCATTCCTTTTATCAGCAAGATGCTGAGGAGATTTACGGTCCGGGACAGTAGTAAACCCGGCCATTTAGATCTTGTCGCGTGACGTAAAACTGGCATTCACTTGATGCGGGGCGTTACGCTGCACTTTTATGGCACAATCCAGCGATACTGTGAAACGCTTTTGATACGAACATCATTTCCATTATTATTTTTTTTTTAAACATCCACAGCCTTACTAAAAAACCCCGTGAAAATTTTATTCAATCGATAAACGGTCGCGGATGTGAAAACATTACTAATTACAAAATTGTTCATGGAAATATATATACATGGCTTGCACAGCCTGAGAAGATATTTATCCATTATATACGACTGTTTTATATCCATGAACATTTGTTAATGATTTCTGAACGAATTTTGGATTTTCCAAAATATTTTGAATATATTTATTTTTTTATTTTTTATTTTTTTATTTTTTATTTATTTATATACATACATATTTCAAAACGAAACAATACAAAATGGTACTTTGTCTATCCAACTGGGAAGGATTCCCGTTTCAGGATAGGCAAATTGCATTTTTAGTTCATAATATTCTTAAGTGTCCAAATAACTATTGAGAACATTAAAAATTGCATCCTGAGCGTAGGAATAGATTCTTTATGTCCTTGAAAGAGTCGCAAAGTTGCGATTATTCTAAGTTTGATTTGGAGAAAATTAATAATTGCATTCAGAAAAGTGAATGGTTTCTTATGAGAAATCGCAAGGTTGAGACTCTTTCCAGGTCATTTCGGAGAACATTTACAGTTTTATAATTGAAAATATAGTATTTAAAAAATATAGTTTTTAACTATAATGTTTAAACATTTACTAAGTATTTAGAAATTACAAATTTATAAACTTATATATGACAGTGAAATCCCAATGTATTTATAACAATTGAAATGATAGAAAGTACTACAATTTTTTTTTAATTTTTTTTTTTTTTTTATATTTCCTAAGTAATGTAATTTACATATTTAAAAACCAGAATATATGGTATATAATATTTATAAATAATATATAAACCAGAATATATAATATTTCCCAAGTAATGTAATTTACATATTTAAAAACCAGACATATGCATTCCCAATGTAATTCTGACTATTTAATTAATATAGAGAATATCCCAGTTTAACTACATTTGTTTTATAGGCAGTTTGAAAAGGCAATAGTGAAAACTTAAATTTTGAAATGGATAGTCATTATTATATAAGAATCAACAAAGAGAGCAAAAGATTTGTAAGTTTAAATTAAATATTAACAAAAAGGGATATAAGTTATCAGGGGCGTAGAAAAAAAATATATCATTTTTATTTTTGAAGATGTTATTAAGATGATAATAATAATAATTTATTTATTTATTTAAGGAACATAAACAGTCATAGTAATATAATAAACAACAGAAGATTAAAAAACTGACCTTTTATAAATGTTCACAGATAGGTATTTAAAGACAAGTTAAACTAAATGTTAACTAGAATATTTAAGAAAAATGAAGAAAAAAAAAACGGAACTAAGCAGCAATTAAAAAAAATAATAATAGTACAAATCTGAATTCAACAAATGATAAACCAATACACAACAATAAAATAAGTGTGATTATAACGGAAATAGATTGCAAAATAGGTATTTAGTTTGGAAAGGGTAAGGGGAGGAGAGGGATAAGGGAAAGTTAAGGGAAAGTTGCCACGCAAGTAATATAAAAATATTAGATACATTTAATTGAATAGTCATGAATATGAGTTATTCGCACCTAGAATGTTATACAGCGAAGTTCTGTAGCGACAGTAAATGGCAGTAAATACATCAGCACGTGTGTCTATATTAGCAAATTTGTTGTTATGGTAGTTACATGTCCTTTGCATTAATTCATTTTGATTGGAATTGGTGTTGCATCTATCAATATAGAAAAGGTTATTTTGTCTACTATATCGAATCAACGTATGGAAATTTATTTTGTTTAGCAAATCCGGGCAGTCAACTTTTGAGTTAATAATTTTGTACAAGAGCATTTGATCAGCGACAAGCCTCCTGTTGAGTAGTTTCGTGATTCGAAAATGTTTCTCGATTTCGTCGTAAGAGTTGTATATGTTGAATGATTTAAAATTGAGGAATTTGAGAAATCGCTCCTGAACTGTTTCTAACCTGTTAAAATAAACAATATAGCGCGGGTTCCAAACCTGTGAACCTGTGAACCGCGGGTTCCAGGTGAGGACGAACATGTGAATCAGATAAGTCTTAGTGTTTTTGAAAAATTTGCATGTTCTCAGTACAAAACCCAGACTTTTTGTTGCTTTAGTGACAATGTTATCAAAGTGTTTTTCAAATGTAAGTTTAGAGTCCAAAATAACACCGAGATCACGTATATAATCTTTATTTGTTAACTGCGATCCGGATAATAATAATAATAATTGGACAATTTGTAGAGCGCCGTTTTTGTGAAAAATCACCTCAAGGGTGCTTTACAATTTATTTATTTATTTTTTTTATTATTATTATTTTATTTTTTTTTTTAATTCTTAGGATCTATCTAATTTTACTATTTACAGAAACATACTTACCTGGCAGGTAACTTCCGATAAACACCTCTATAAAAACAAGATATAAAAATTACCTTTTACATTTGTGTATTTGAAATAAACTTAAGTTTTAAAAAATGCTATTTAAAACACTGAAAAAAATTGAAAAAAAAAAATTTACAAAAAACATTCTTTATTAAAACGTACAGAAATTAAAAAAAAAAAAAATTAAAAAAAAACACTCCTTTTAGATACTGAATTTGGAATAAAACTGTCACCTTACTTTTTTTTCGTATGTACAATAAAAAAATTTAAAATTTTTTGAAGTTTGCTTTAATGCTAAAAAAAATAACCAAAAAATAAACTGATATTTCAAACGGATTTCTTGCATCTCTAAAGACAATTATTAGTTGTTAAAATTTAAAAAAAACATCACTTTTGAGAAATTCTCATAAAATTAGATCCTTAAACTTTAATTTGTCTATTTAAATCACTATAAAATCATTTTCTTATAATTCAACATTCAAAATACAATTATTGTGCTTAATAACTTATCTCAAACTGATAAAAACCACAAAAACAAGGTAAATGGATCAATTGTATGAATAAAAGAGTGAATTGGTCACTATCATAGAAATCATTAAGTAAAAATCACAATATTTTCTAAGAAAATTTAATAACATCCCGCCATACTGTTTTTTACAGGGCGGGGGACAAATTCGCAGACGCGCCAAAAACGTCCCCTTGCGTGAAAAAAATAACAGTCATTTTTACCAACTAAATTATAACCGTGCAGGTACAACGTTGCCAGATGTAAAATGCATTCTTACAGCAACAAGAAAGAAAGCTTATTAGTAACAACAGATCGTATTTTAGTGTATACGGACTTTATTTTTGTTGTTGCAAAAACACAGATTATCGACCGTGGAAGGTTTTTTTTAGTAAAACTGCTAGTGCTTAAATTATTTAGTAAATGAAATTGTAGTTCAGACTAGGTAAAAACTAGACTAAATCCGTTTAAATGACCAGCCGCTGGAGTTCCGTTGTAAACTCGGTTCCATGAATAAGCAATTGTTTTGGGAGCTACTAGTTTTCCATACAATCAAAAAGTCCCGCCCGCCCCGTGGTCACTATGCGATAAACTCATTTTCATCGAATTAGGCCTCAGGATCTATGAAAAAGAGCGGTTACCCCTCCTGGTACGTTCATTTATCTAATCTTACAAAAAGTTTCGGTCTTGATAAAAACAGGAAGTACTTTCAGAGCTTTTCTAAAATTTTAAAACGCATGGGTCAATTAAAATTTGAGGATTAGAAAGCTTGGTGACTGAGGTATCCTTAATGTGTTAATCACGTGCAGACAATATTACTAAGTAGTAATTATTCAATACTAAACCGTAGGGCCTATTTATTCTTTTCTGGAATTGTGAAGGTGATAATTTAATACATCAACAAAAATACTAATTTCGGTTGTGGGTATGCCTGTCTGTGCTTAACTCGGGTTCAAAAAACTCCGATTAACTTTGAATTTAACCCGTAATATGCCGTGCGCCAACGGACAGTAATTTCGTGCATGTGTTATCCCTTCCGTGTGTAATTCTGGCAGTATGATATTGGTATGTGAAATTCACGCCAATGTAATTTCATCCCGACACCGTCCAGAACTAATGAAGAATGTAATCGACGCGTTGAAGTGATTTAGTTATTTTATTATTTTTTTTTATTTATTTTGCAAAAACAGTACAAAAACTAGTATATCGCAAAGGCAATAAACGAAATAAAAATAAAAAAATTTGGTAGGCATATTAAATATTATGTGTGTGCCGAGCAGGATGCTTCACAACCTCCGTGACCGAGGGTTAAGACTATTGACTCGCAATCTGAAGGTCGCGTAATTTCATAATTAACACTTCCTTACCGGACTGGGGGAACGCACCTACACTAACGAGAGTTTTACGCTGTATCTATGTTGTTTTTTAAACCACGTACTCAATAATTTGAGTAATCTTAGAAAAACTATTTGGTTATCGATTTGCATTAAAAAAATTAATATCGCATTACTACTTTTCTTAAAATTAAATAGTTTATAACAAATTCCGGCGAATAATCTGTGCCATCCGCCCCCCTTCCCCTCTGTTCGGGCCTACCCGTCTCTATCTGCTGAATGTATCGGGATAATTCTAAGCGATAGCAAGTAATTTCTAAGTTGTTAGTGGAAAGGACTAGATCGCGTTCGTTTACACTACGCATCTCGTTTGCTCTTTTTACAATGCTATAATGTTCGCTTGCCGGTCAAAGATCATTCGGTCTGAGTCGTTTCCGGTGAACGCCAATCGCCAGTCGAGATTCGGAAACAAGGTGTTATGTTGGCTATCGGCCCGCCTTCTCTGTTTTCTATGGAAAAATACACGTTATGGTCTAAATTCATTAGAATATTAATTATGACTTTATTTATGAAACGATTTTCAAAATGACTACTGAAATACGATGATTATACTTCCCTATAATTATTATCATAACAAATTACAAAAAAATATGTCATTAATACCTTTTAATATACAAAACAAATTGGGGTCCCCGAGTGACCCCCCTTCGGGTCATGTGTGATTTTTTTCGTTCCGGGACGAAAAGGTTAATTAATTAAAAATAATATGTAGTATATTTGCGACACGTTCCAGACTGGAAGAAACTCCCAGTATCGCCCAGTTACACCAGGGCGATACTGGGAGTTACTGATACGAATACTACCATTCAGAATTGTAACTTTGCTTGAAATGGATTTAGCCGTGTTTGGTGCCCAGATATGAAAAGATTGCTTCTTACCTTTCTCTTCAACATCTATTTCCCCTCCCCACTACCTTTAGCCTCACAACATACCCAACTTGGGAATGTCAAAGTCTAATTAAACGGGAGCAGTTGGGAACCTTGTGCAGTATTCACAAAAATAAAAATGTTGAGCAAAAAGGTTACACGTAGGTTAATTTAAGGCTTAAATAAAACTAAACGCATTATTTTTTGTTGAAGGACATTACATGGAAAATATCCACTTTCGTGAGAGGCAGATAATGAACCCAGTAAGTCTTAACCTGGGAAGAATCAGAAGCCTGTGTTGGCGGCCTCGCGTGATATTATCCCGGACATAGAATCCTGTTTAAGCCGAAATGTATGCTATTGATAATTATAATAAACCGTTCATCTGGAAGATTGGTGTCTGTAGCTCTTCACGCACCGCAAAATCGCGGGGAGTGGATAAGCCTTGCCAACCAGATTTTTTTTTTGGATTAGGGTCACGTTCCTCAGGAATAAGGACATTTCTTAAGAAAAAAATGAAAAAACCATTAATTTAATATTCGGCTTATTAATAAAGCGCCATTTTCATGAAAATCATCTCAAGGGCGCTGAAAATTTGAAGAAAATTTGAAAATTTGAAAATTTGAAGATATCCATGTAATCTTAGCTCCTTGTTGTTACACCGCCATTAGTTTGCATCGTAGCATGGCCTATTATTGCTTGTGTTTTGCACTGGCCATTATGTTGTTTGTACCAATACCTATCACGGACCTAAAATTAACTTCTTCCAAATGTAAAATGCAGTTTGATTCTCGTAAGCCAAACTCGCCCTTATAAGTAATGTTTGTTGGGATTGTTTAGGGGGATATTTTAATGGAGTGAACAACATTTTGAACAAAGTAATTGTAACCGTGGTTTGTACTTAATTTCATGTAATTATTAGAAGCAAAACATAAACCTCTTACAGTAAAAATTTTGATTCATATAAATCACGTTGATTTTTAGGTAGCAGTGTTACCTTTTTTAATAATATGAAATAACGTATTCGAAGTCATTGACCTTGATCAAAAACTTAAGTTGAACAAATAATTCTTGAAATTTAAAAACAAAAAAAAATATATAAAGCTCCGGCACTATTAAATAAATATTTAAGGCTTGCACAATACCATACTCGCATTTATTTTAAAGTATACTTTCCTTCAGAGCCGACATCAGAGGCGTTGGTTCTTTTTTCCAATCTTAGCGGTTTCAAGAAAAAAAATAATGTTTATGGTTTTATTTTGTGAAATGTAAGTAATTTGATGTTTTGTTTTATCTACTGGCGCGCCACCTATTGCAAAATGTTTATACAAATTTATTAGCGCCAGTGCTCACCAGTATATATAGAAACCTTCACGGGCGTGCGCACAACAACTCACAAAAGTTTAATTTCAATGGGATAAATGGTTCAGGATCGCATAAAATAATATTTTTTATATATTAACCACTTGGACCCATAAGCTTGTTTTCACGATAATATAACATTACCAGACATGTTTATAAGGCGAACCTGACTTATTAGGATTGTTCAATCATCAATAATGGTAATTTTGGCTGCCTAAGCATCCTGCGTAGCCCCAGTTCGATGAACTTAAATTCGCTTTGAATTTAAGTGTCATTTTAATAAATTGAACTGTTTGCGTGAAGAATCCAAACAAGTGATTAAGTACCTACCTAACTACTGTTGTCATATTAAAAATTGTTTTGAATAATTCACGGGTCTGTTCTAGTATTTGATAACGAAATAGACTTAATTTTTTTTTTTTTTATATATGAAATACCGCACAAGAGTCCCAACTGCTCCCCTCTGGAGCCAGTGAGACTATGGCATCCCCATTTGGGGTATGTTGTGTGGCTGAAGGTAGTGGGGAGGGGAAGGAGATAGGGAAGAGGAAGGTGGGGAAGTACCTGGCTAATCAGATCTGGTCACTAAACACGGCTAATGCCATTTCGAGCAACGTTTCAATTCTGAATGGTGGTCTTACACCAGGGCGATACTGATAGTATCTTCCACTCTGGAACGTGGCGTAAATATACTATATATTATTTTAAATGAATAAAATGTGAAATAACACAAATTAATCAAATAAAATATATTTGCGCACGCCGGGTTCGAACCCGCGACCTTCGGATTGTGAGTTCAGAATCTTACCTCGGGACCATGGAGACCGTCAAAATTAATTAAAAATTAAAATTAATTACAAAAAATTGAAAGAAAAATAAAGACAAGAAATTCGGTCAAAAATAAAACGGGCAGGCGTTTAGCGTTTGACGGGATCGTTCAAATGTCAAAAAAGCGCTGATCATCGATTTGAAGATCATCAAATAATGTGAGCCTGAAACAACCCAACTTTAATAGAGAAGTCAGTTGTACAGTAAGGGGAAATATTTATTTATTTATGGTACAAATGGTTCATTGCTACTTCTGCATATTGGTAACATAAGCTGTTTTTGCCTGGTATAAAGGATTTCACGAACGAATTGTTATTGGCATTATTATTGCTGTGAAAGATATTTTTATTTTTACTATTCATTTTATTAGGAACAGTAAATGAAATCAATTCCAATAACGCAGGGTTGTCAGAAACAAAAACAATGATTTAAAAAAAAAATAGTCAGATACCAATCTTCTGTTACACATTTTTAAGGATTTTAGTTTTTTTTTAATTAGACAGCGGTTATAGTTTATTTTTTATTGTTTTTAGTTTATAATTTATAAGCCTTAAAAATTTACGCTGTATTTTTCAATCGAATCAGAGTGAACTTTTTAATGCGGTGACCAAATTGGAGAGTTATACTCAAGCAGGCTCCGGACAAATGTAGTATACATTTTTTTTAAAGTAGAAATATTACGAAAGTCTTTTCCAATTTTTATTATGAAACCGAGCATTTTCATTGCTTCGTTTGTAATATTTGTCTTTTATTCTACTCTATTTATGCTTTTGGGGCTTTCAGGCTTGGTACATAATGCTAGTATTTTTTTACACATGGGTTTGTAATAAAAATAATGTCTTTCATAACAGTGCAATTTGATAAATTTATCTGTGTACATAATTTGTTTGTGAATGGTGATGCCAACTGAGTCAAGTAAGTACTCTTAAATTACCTTTTTTTACAAAAGCTTCACGCAGGAGTCTCTGAAGAAAATAATTCCTCTCAAGGCTTGCGTCATCTTTAGGGATGATGTATGGAGGGTATTTCAACAAGTTGATTTCATACATATCGACTTTAGTAAAGCGTTTGATAAGGTTTGTAAAGAAAGGAGAGAATGTACTAATGTATGTAAGGAAAAAGGTATGAAAGGTGGGTAGGAATCTATGGGTATGTGTGTCCAGGGGTGACGGACAAATGATTCCATCCCTCCCACTGCAGTGCAAGATGATGTTCCAAGGGAGCTCTACTAGATAAATCAAAAGTTTCTCTCAACCAGTCCCTGCATTATGACCTGCAACGCATTTGGTAGCAGACGCATCCGCCTCCTGGACCCAGACAAACATCACCCCATAAACCCGAGCACCCATGCTAGGTCACCAAATGTAGCAAACCACTTAGGGTGACCTACGGCAGAGGTGTTGGTAATCCAATAAATGGTACCCAAACCCGCCTCCTAAATCTTGACTACACTCGAGAGTTCGCAAAGGTCAAGCTCCGAATTAACAATTTTTTAAAAGAAACATAGACCACTTATTCCGTATTATTTACATGAGAAATTTTTATTTTATTTATTAGCTGGGTTACCCGGCTTCGCTCAGGACAACATTCGAGAGTGTTCTGGAATGTTCCACAATTTATTTTTTTTTTTTTATAGCGGACCCGACAGACGTTGTCCTGTACACAACTGTCGGGACAAACTAAAGTTAAAATAGAATAATATTGAATATTTGATACTGCGATGGTAGCGTAATCTGCCGGATCCAATGTAAAACATTCCAAAATCAACAACTCCTTAGAAATAAAAAAAAAATTAATTAAAAGAACATTTTTCAGTGGACCAAATTGTGAATCTAAACAATTATCGAATCTTCTTGAACCAACACAAAAAATTTCATCAAAATCGGTCCAGCCGTTTAGGAGGAGTTCAGTGTACTTCAGAGTACACACGCACAGAAGAAATATATATATATTAAGATAATCTGAAATTTAACATAAAATATAGTATTAAATAATCGGCGAAGGCACACCCCTGCAACAATTACAATAACTATACCTACAATGAAAACATTAAGCATCGCCATGCCGCTATCGTTGTAATACATTCACCCCGCCACAGTAACACAACGTGTAACACTTGGTCACCCACAGCCCCCAGCCCCTAGCTCCTGGCATGGGAGGAATAATTAATAGGACCCGGCTGAAATAATGGCGGCCTGGAATTGATTATACGCTTAGCTTCTTCCAATTTAGATTGTTGCTCCAAGAAGAACGCCTGTCTATACAACTAAGGGCCAATTGCATCGAAAATAATTTAAGTAAGGCTTAAAGTTAAATACTTAAACCGAGTTTAAGCCTTAACTAAAGTTAAGCTGCAATTCAGCACAATTGAGTTGCATCAACATTAAAAAAGTTAGTTTATAGTTACCAGTGATGCCATCGATATGGCTTCGAATTTTCCCTGGATTTGACATATTTAAATACAAATAAACACAATTTATTTTTACGGGTGTCAACACTAACCAAATCGGGGCGATTTCTTGACGTTTAGCGGTTATGGAGGTTATGATTGCTTTGTTTATGTTATGGAGGTTGTTTGATATTTCACAGTTGCAGTTTAAAAACGTCAATAACGTTTGTGGAATGATGATATTATTACATTGTGGCCGAAGGCGGGCTATTATTGCTCTGCTGTCTTATACACGAAATAATACTTTTATGCACCTCAGAGATGTCTCATGTACATCTTTGCGTCGTTCCCGTTATATACAAATTCATTACTATTAGAACCTGGTCCACAGTACAAACAAAGTGTTTCTGATATGACTAAAAAATTATTTTGTTTCAGTGCCGTTACATTTACTGAAATATTACAATGCTAGTAGGTATAAATTATTAAGATAAGTTTGAGTAAATACTTGTTTGTAAATCTAGTGATCTCATTGGCATTGTTTGCAATGAGTAAAGTTGATTGCCTAACCATACTTTTTGATCCGAAATCTTGCAATAAAATTCATCTAATCAATAATACTATCAATTGACTATCAAAACCAGGGTTGTCGAGACATTTTTTATTATTATTTTCTATTAAAACAAAATTTCATTTCTTTTTGACGGATGACAGCTGACAACTTTACCAAAATCTAACTTTAAACCCTCAACATCGCTGGGTTAAATAAAAGTAACTATTTAGTTAACTTTTATTTAAACGAAGTTGAAACAACCCATTTTTGTAAGAAATGATAAAAATGTTACTTTTATTTAACTTTGACTAAAAAGTAACTTTAACTATTTTCGATGCAACTGGCCCTAAATGTATGTGTATACGACCAGCAGGGGTCGGAAAGCCAACTTTTATGTCTTTTAGCCAGTTTGTTGGTTGGTGGTTGTGGTACCACTAAAAAAAACTAGTAATTCTGTGAACATTACTTATTGAACCTGGAGTCAAAAAATTTCGTTTCTCCTGTACAATGCGTCAAAATCAAAATTTTCTCTGAAATCACAAACTAATTATTTGTGGTGTCTCTTGCCTTTCAATATTAGACAACTTGCAAAAAGTTTGGTTTCTTCCAATAAGTTAAGGTTTCGATTGGTTATCGTGAATATTTACAATGTTATATAAAATTGAACTTGCGAATTGCTTATCCGCGCATTTATTCGCAGGAATAGGTAGAGAGGATGGACGGCCAAACAACTCGGTATTTCCTGATTCACATTCACACAACTTCTTTAAATATTTTTCTATTTTTCTGACTCTTGTCACTGTCATACATTCACTGTCACTGCCAATGCCAAAGAAATTTTAAACCACTAGCAATTTTGTGGCATGCATTGCAATGCCAATTAATAAATAAATTGATTTTATTTGCGTGTCCTTTCCCATTAGTCCCGTTCCCTTTCCGCCGCCCCTTCCCCGCATGCGTTCCCCTCCACCTTCTCCGCCTTCTCTTTCTCCTCTCCCACTCCCCCGTCCCGCCTATCCCCCTCCCGCATTCCACATATTCAGTCCCAGTACATTCAGTTTTCAAACAGCTCGCGTGCCACCTATCACATTTTTTTTTTAATTTTTCATTTTTAATTTATTACAAACATTCATTTTTGTGCATTATAAGAACAATCAATCAAATTTGTTTCCTAACATAGGTACCTATCTAAAATGCCTTTAATTCTTACCTTCTTAGTAAGTAAACTCATTAATTTAAAGAGTTTAATTCGAAAATTGAATTTTGATTGAACAATCGATGGTTTGCAAAATGTCATTTTCAAACTGTGACATTTTTGACGAGAGAGAGTATTTGTATTGATTAAAAAACTTTTCAAATGTATCGTCATGTGGTTTTAATAATCCAAAAACCTTTGCGGGATTGAAAAAAGGTATTTTTAAAGTTTAAAACAATTCCAATGCTTCAAATAGCAATACGTAGACGACTCACATAAATTTATAGAAGCAAGCATATTTTGATTTGTATATATGTAGATAATATTTACATATCGTAAACGACATTTTTTCTATTTTTAATGAGAAAATACACAATTTGCCCAACGTAACATCACTATCTCAATGACATTTATTTTTTTTGCTTTCTTCTCCCATATTCTTGAAATGCTCAGTCATAGTAGCGACTTAGTCAAATAAAACAATTAGTCAAATATAAGGCTAGCTTGAAGTGTTGTATGTAATTTTTAGGTTATTATCATATATAACATTGAAGGCCTCCATGGTAGAGGAGTAAGGCTCTCGAATAGCAACCCGATGGTTGCGAGTTCAAAACCCACATAAATTCACAATTAATTCATAAAAAATAAAAATGTAGTAAAATTGTAGCGAGTTTCTCAAGATACTCTCAGCACAGACTTAATGATCCCCAAGTGACCCCCATTCAGAATTGAAATAAATAAAATCGCTTAAGCCATCTTAAGGATGTACTCCAACTTCCTCTGCTCATCTCACTTTCCTCCCCACTACCTTCAGCCTCACAATATACCCCAATTGGGGATGCCATAGTTTCACTGGAGCAGTTGGAACCTTGTGTGGTATCAACATAAAAAAATAGATCATGATAAATCAATGGAAGCTTAATCTGTGTGGATTTGAAATAATACTTATGCCCCTTGAGATCTTGGGAACATTGTCTTAATTGTTTTTTTAACCCTAGATCACTAACCTTCGTCGAATCGACGAAGCAGGATTAAAAAAACCGCGATAACTTTTGCGCGCGCGACCTTAATTCTTTCATACTATGGCTAATCTCAGTCGGCCCGTTGCCTCTGTGAAAGACGGTAGAACATAAGGTGTGGGGAGGCCACGAGTGCCAATTCAGCAACCATGGCTCGTCGCATCGACAAAGGTTAGTGATAACGTTACTTTTTTTTTGCTAGATTTTCACCAAATGTGTATTAGTTGCTAGATTTTCACCAATATTTTTATTTAATTACTTAATTCAAGTCTTTGTTTTTGATATTAAGATATATTTTTTTTCAAAGGTTAGTTATAACAAATTCAAATACCAACTTTAAAAATGTTACGATTGTTGATTCTGCATGAAAACTTTGATCTCATTCATAAGGCTTTTGATTAATAAATTTGATATTTTTGTTAATCTAAATTTAAGAAATAATATAAATAAATATCAAGTCTTTGTTTTTGATATTAAAATACTTTGTTTATTCAATGGTTAGTTATAACTAATTCAAATACCAACTTTAAAAATGTTACGATTGTTGATTCTGCATGAAAACTTTGATCTCATTCATAAGGCTGTTGATTAATAAATTTGATATTCTTGTTAATCTAAATATCAGAAATAATATAAATAAATGCTGTTCATTTACTGTTCATCACCGTAGTTGAAACGACGAAGGTTTGTGATAAGCGTCGAAAAATAAGGTTAGTGATCTACGGTTACGAAAGATTTTTGAAAATGATTTATGATTTTTACCAAAAGAATGGAAAAGTAAGTTCGAGAGAAATCCAATGTAGTGAATCCTCAACACGGTAGCAGTCAATTTAGCAGTTTATTGCAGCTGGTTTACACAAGAGTCACTTGATTTTCATTATCAGTTTCGATGGAATATTAATAATGAACTGAAACGCGAGTCAAAGTGATTGCACTCGCTTTTAATGGAAGCAAATATTATGATATTAGTTGCTTTGAATGCCACATCAATTAGCATTAATAGGCTTGCGTCTGCGTGGTTGAATTTCAGAACCCGGCTTTGAGTGCACGCGATACGCGCCGAATAAAATCTGTGTACGTGGAATTTCAAACAAAGCTACCTTTTTAATTCGTTATCGAATTCAAGAATTTGTCACAATATATCGCCACTTTTGTCAGCAGGTCGAATGGGGACCTGTCTCCCCTCGGTATAAGTATTATGAATTTGTGAATATGTAGTTTCTCTCCGGATATGAAAAGATTGATGATAGTACTTTTTTTAATATGAATAACGCACAAGAGTCCCAACTGTTATGTTGTGAGGCTGAAGGCAGTGGGGAGGGGAAGGAGATGGAAAAGAGAACGGTGGGAAGTACTTAGCTATTCAGATCTGGTCACCAAACATGGCTAAAGCCATTTAAAACAACGTTTTGATTCTGAATGGTGGTCTTACACCAGGGCGGTACTGAAAGTATCTTCCACTCTGGAACGTGGCGCAAATATACCGTTTATTATTTAAAATGAATAAATTGTGAAATTACACAAATTAATCAAATAAAATTTATTTGCCACGCCGGGATTCGATCCCGCGACCTTCGGAATGCGAGTCAAGAGCCTTACCGCTAGATTACGCTGGCGGTACAAAGTTGTATTAAGCGGCTATAAATTACAGTCATTGCCTGTCTTGGTTAATTTGTCCCGGTGACTACACTGGATGACAGTGGATCCAAGGAACGGGCTATTTTTTTAACCAGTTCCTATTGGGTTTATAAAATGGTCACCATCACTTATTAGGCGAAGCCGAACCAAAAGTCGCCCGCAGGACCTAGTTAAAAATGCATTTACAGGTATTTCTATTGCAATGTAGTGTGTTTGTTTACCGATGTCAAAGAAAATTAGAAACATTCTTTTTAGAGTTTTCTTACATTACACTACAAGTTTTCTTTTATAGCAGCAATAACTATTTTTTTTATAATACATCGTTACCTGTTATAAATAATGTTTTGCGTGGTTTTTGCACCACTGAAAACACACCTATACATATTGAGGTATTGCCCCAATGCATACAGAGTAATGTACACGAAGCATCCAATATGTAGGTATTTCTATTATAAATATCTAGCCTCCGTTTACCCACAACATACGCGATATTGGCTTGACTTTAATATGTACAGATTGCCCCCTCCTAGTAACAGCATATTATAAGCGCTATTGAAAGTCAAACGCGAAGATTTTCACCACCCCGCGGTGGAGAAAGGCTTTGAGACATATTATGAGCTTTCACCTATCGACGGATTTTTAGCGATAACGCCTCGATTTTATAGTCAGGAAATATTGCATATTTTCCAAAGGAGTGTGAAAGATTGAATCGCTTTTGTCGATAAATAGCTTTTTATCACATTTATTCATTTTACTACAAATATGGGAGAAAACTGTATTTCTAGGAAGTTGTTATTTCTAACCAACCGAGGAATTTACCATTTATAAAAAAAATTTATAAAAAAAAGTGATTTATATTTTTTCATGTAAATCCATGATTTACAATATTTTATTCCTCTACTTCCATCGCTAAAAGCCAAAAACACAAATACATAAATAAAAAAAGTAAAATTCCGGCAAAGCTGAGGTCCAAGGCTCAATTCCTGAAATCGAAAAAATCTATTTCTGATTTTCTCCGCCTCGGCAAGACATAGGTCTTGGGTTCGAGTCTTAAATATAACTGTATTTTTTTCAGATTCTCGATTAAGTTTCTTATATTGTTTTCATTTATTTAAAAAAATACTTCATTTAAAACAACGTTTTTTTTAATACCGACCAGTTTCGCTTAACACAAACATCTTCAGGCTAAACATTTTAAATAAGGGATTAAAATATCCTAATATATTAATATATAGTAGAAGACTTAAAATACGATTTCTTATTACGTAATCTAAAAATACATACATTAGAAGACAGACGTAAAATAAACGACTTAAATTTTTTATTCAAAACTCCTGCAACTCATTAACTTACAAACACCCACAGTATCAACACGACAAAAACAATATTCTACAGCAGCACTCATAAGCGTAACTACATTGCCCACTCTCCAATACAACGACTTCACACCATGGGAAATTTGGGTGATGTTGACCTACCTATTTAATATCAACTTGGCGAGGTTTGTGGATCATCTAAAACATTTGTTTCAACACTATTACTAAACACATCTTGTAAACCTATAAAAAAGATGTATATTTCCGTTTTTGTTTCTGTGTTTGTATGACTTTTATCAACTGTAATTTTATTTTTATTATTTCCTAAGTTTTCAAAGTACATTTCAAATTAAAATTATACTACAAGTCATGTAAAAGCCCTCTGGGCGTTAAATAATTAAATATATAAATTAGAAATAAAGTAAACTGATTAAAGAATACATTGCAAGAGCTATATGTATACACATACAGAAAGAGACAAAACATAACATAAAATAAAGGAACAGTGAAAATGTACGAAATTAGAGAAAGAGGCAGAAGCATACGAAAAAGTTTACGTTATTTGGTCTCCAGGTAAAAAATGTCACACGGCCAGGTGGTTAAAATGTTTATTATTTATTTGAGTAAGCGAAACGCCAAAAAAATAGTTTTTCCATGTTTTTTATTGTCTATTATCATCGTAAACTTTGGTTTCAAGTGACAAAATTTCATAAAAATCTGAGCTGGCAGCGGCCAAATATGGGTTAACACAATATTACGTAGGTATACCTGCCCTTTACAACCCTAACCTACCCTTTTCATTGATAAATGTCCGAGACATTGATTAATTTATGAATGAAAACTCCCTTTGTTTAATAGCTATTTGAGTTCAACGTGACATTATCACAAACGGATTTACTTGCCAGTCAAAGGTACAATTTAATTTCATACTCTGGTGGATTTCCATCCAATAATTTCATCTTTGTTTTAGCGGCCTATCAAGTAATATTAATTGTCACCAACCTCCGCAGTAAATGTGTGTCCATATTCACGATTAAGTAATAAAATAAACATTTCAATGCAAAATCACTCAGTTCATGTCATTGTTCTGCAACGGCAATAGAACACGACAATAATTAATGTTTCAAGATTTAAAAGAATGATTTATTTTTTGTATTTTTCTTATTATTTATCTATTTAAGTACATGTTCTAATATTCCAATAATACTCTTCCATGGAAGCATTAGCTTGTGGGTGGAAGTGCAGTGAAAGTTTCATTTTAGATATTAAACAATCGTTAACAATACTTAGGACGGGTTGTTTCAAAAAAATTGATGGATTCATCAAATATTTGAAGTTAATTTTCACGTTCTGCGTAAGTTCTATTCAAGTTCTGTTATTACATCAGTATAGACCAGTTGATTCACAAAACTGAAATCATCACAGAACTTGAATAGAACTTACGCAGAACGTGAAAATTAACTTCAAATATTTGATGAATCCATCAAATTTTTTGAAACAACTCGTCCTTAGGCTACATAAATGGATTATATACGCTGTATTAAGTTAATTACATTGCCTTATTGGGTGCTATATAATTGTAAGTTTCTTACTACTACCAAACTATTTTACTGTTAGAATAAAGTATTCGAGAATACTATAATTAATTGATAATTATATAACATTTCCCTGTATTTCGTGGATTGTTTGTATTTTATTCAAAATATTAGTTTTTCCCCGCGGCTTCGCTCGCATGGTATTAAAATAAATTACTGTAGCGCTTGCACTTATCAATTATCTCCCCTCCCCCCCACCCCACTCCCCTCCAGCATTCCATACATTCATTCCTGGAAGTTTGTATATATAATAAAAAATATCACTTTTTATTATACAGTCTTTATCATCGTTACGAATTATATTTTTAATGTAGGAACTCTCATCTGACATTTATTCCAAAACATAAGCTTGTCGAAAAAAAAAAACAAAACATATTCTAATATTTGAATTTCCTGGAGCATCAGCCGATCAGTAGGTAGGGGGATGAGTACCCACCAGCATAGAGCCCACAAATATATCAACATCGTATCCATGACAACGATTTGTTTTCTGACGTTAGCAATAACTCACTTTAGTGAGTGACAAAAAACGTGTTACAAATATAATATTATATAATATTTATAATTTCATAACGCCAGAGCCTACCATTATATACAGCCTATAGTCCCCGAATATAATTTAGCTTTCTATTGGTGAAAGAATTTTTAAAATCTTTTTATTGTTTTATGCGTGAAAGCATAACAAACAAACTCGAGCACTTTCGCATTTATAATATTAGTAAGGATATAGTTTCCAGAGCTTTAAATTCATCTAAACCTACATAATACGTAACATGAACGATGTCTAATTCTTTTTCTTCTTCTCAGAAGTGGACATCGTTGACAGAGAGTGATATAATTAATTTATTTGTCTTTTAATTAAACGAAAGGAATAATTTCTTGAAAATCAACCTTAAGATAATAATATCGGTCAAACTTTAAGAATTTTTAGGCTTTTATGACGCAGATACCACCAGTTCAAAAACATGACAACAGTATCCACAAGTAGTTACTTTCACAAACTACACTTAGCTAGCGACAATAAATGTTTTAAAACTTTAAATTTTTAGTTTAATCAAGCCATTGCAAGATTTGATTTTCGATGCGCTACCTCTTTCTTCAGCCATCTTGTCCATCCAGTCGAATCGGTAATTGCTGAGCATTTAATTGAAACCGGCAATGTTTTTGGATTTGTTCCTGAAGTTTTGGGAAGACTAACAATACATAAAGCACTCCTAATTATGATATTTACAAAAATAAGATTAATAATAATAGAGACGACGGGACTGAGCTCAATTGTTCTTGGTATCCGGTAATTGAAGCTTCACCAAAACTAAATGCAGAAAACCATTGTAAATTATACTGCTCATAGAGGATTGGAGCTGACAATACTGTATAGCATCTAGATGCATAAGAACACACTTTACCACTATCAATCGCACACCTGCCCTGATGATGAATATTGTAACGTTATCCGAAATGTTGGTTAAAGAAGGAAATAGCGCAACCTGGCACAATACCCCAAAATAAGTAAAGATAAAGGTTTGGAGAACCCGTAAAAAAAGGTCCCGCTTGTCTCAGTACATTATCTATGTACGTAGCAAAAAAAATGCAGCTCAATTTTTCTTGGTGTATCATAAAATTTGAAGGACGCGAGATTTTACGACTGCCCTTTATGATGTTAATAATATTATGCAAAGTAAGGTAGATCAGTTAACATAAATTGCGTTCCTCAACTTTACAAAAACTATGCTAATTTAGGTTTTTCAAGTGAGAATAGTTGGTTAAGTCTTTTTCTTTTGGTTTTGCTTTGGAAAATATGCATACCTAGACACAATATCGTTTTTGGAAAATCTACATGGAGCGAGATATCTTTTACGCTTGTAATTTTGATAGTTTTTTTAGTTACTTTGCATGATACTACTTGATGCAGTTATTGATGAAATTCGTTTACATGTTTGCACGTTAGTCTTTTCTAGCCATTTCAAAACTTCTGCTTCAAATGCATGAAGTTTAGTAACAAAAATTGTAGCAGTATTTTAAAAAATAGGAGAAATAGAAGCGGCTTTCCAAGTATTTTCTAATCATATTCGTCTAAGCCAACAGTAGCAATGTTCTCTTATAGACAATCCATATCCATACTAATATTAAAAATGCGAAACTGCTCGAGTTTGTTAGCTACGCTTTCACGCATTAACCAATAAAAAGATTTTAAATATTCTTTCACCAATAGAAAGTTAAATTATAATCAAAGACTATAGACTGTGTATGATGGTAAGCTCTGGCGTTATGAAATTATAAATATTAATATATCTTATTTGTTATACGTTTTCTGTCGCTAACAAAAGCGAGTAATTGCTAACGTCGGAAAACAAATCGTTGCCATGGAAACGATGTTGTTACATTTGTGGGCTTTATGCTGGTAGGTACCTACTCAGCCCCCTACCTACTGATCGGCTGCTGCTCCAGGAAACTCAAATATTAGAATATGTTTTGATTTTTTTGGACAAGCTTATCTTTTGGAATAAATGTCAGATGAGAGTTCCTGCATTAAAAATATAATCCGTAACGATTATAAAGACTGAATAATACATAGTGATCATTTTCAATTATATTTCCAAATATTTAATAAAAATAAACATCCGAAATATTTGTAAGCGCATAAATTCCGAACGAATGAACAAAATTGGATAATTCTTTTTTCTTTGAGCTATAGCATTATGAAATTTAGGTGGATGGCGAGGTGTTTGAAAACGGAATGTAAAGGAATGAATGTATGGAATGCATGGAACGGAATGGTGGTGGGGGGAGGGGGCGCTACAGTAATTTCCCGTAATACCATGCGAGCGAAGCCGCGGGGAAAAGCTAGTAATAATATATTGGAGCAAATTCAATGCTTAGAGAACTTAGTTTTGAATTTGAGACCAAACTACTAAATAATCGAAAATACTAGGGTCAGTCAAAAAGTAATGCCTCCTATTTGTTTCTCCTTTAATTGTCAAAAAATAAGATATACACAACATGGGTTAAAAACCCGTCCATTTTCACAGCTTTGGTCCACCTTTTAACAAGGGCATGTATCACAGTATTGTAAAATGCACGATCACATCCAGAACATCATCGCCATAACTTTCCCCGCCGATCACACAGTTTTGAATTTTTTTGTCCTTGGTGAGTTTGTATGATGTCATTCCATTGACTGCCTCTTTGATTCAGGTTAAAAAATTGACCCGAATAATCGTCATCACGCTGATTTTACCGAGGGAGATAATGCGACATCTGTAGTTATCTGGGTTCACCACGAATTCTAAATTAGGGAAAAAAACCACTCCCACTGCTTTATATCGGAGTAGATTGTTTTTGTGTTCATTTACATACGAATTCTCTCAGATCATGTTTTGTAGATGCTTCGACGTACAGACGATAATGCCTCATGAGGAATACACGTTATTAATCCATCAAGTAAGAATTATCTCTAAAAGGGGTGAATGAATAATACGATACGAATGTAGCAATTGTTGGCGTCCAGCGTGGGTGCTGATGCCAACGGCAGGGTTGGAGAAAGCTCCCACATATTTAATACAATTAGCTGCTGTATCTGCCCCAAATTATAACTAGCTCAAGATTTGGCACAAGCAGGATTCCTCGTAAACTCAGGGCTAGTGCTTATGGTTCGGAACTTCACGTTTCTCCATTGTCCCAGGGCCTCCCTCGTCAAGCAAAACACGGTAGGTTATCACATAAACAGTTTATTCAATTCTAGGAGACACAATAATACATAAGGAACGAGCCTAGCTGAAAGTTTAGTTTGAATGTCCGTCTCTCTTCTCTAACACGCGTGGCTAGGGTTAATACATTTAATTGCACACAAGGGATAACATGGTAATTGACTCACGTTTGGTTTTGGGCCAACAGCGACTCCACGCGCTTGATTCTATCAAGCTAGGCAGCGTCCATCGGACACCGGAAGCGCACGAACGGCGAAACTGGTGTCGCCCATGTTCGGGCGGTACGTGGGCCCTCTAAGCCGGCTTGCTGGAGACTGACGCGGGCAGCGGTGAGCGAGCGCGTCTAGCGGCCGTTCGGTTTGTTGCTCGCGGGAAGGGGTAGAGTGCGCGCGCGGGAGGGGATGGTGCGCGCGCATCTATATGGCGCGTTATTCTGCAGTCCGTGGCGAAGTCTAATTCTCGAATTGTAACGTAACACTTCCCCCCTCGCCGCAATAAAAGCGACGTGGTAATGGAGCTGTAGGACTAATAAATCCTCTTACCTTTTCAGCACTTGTGCCAAAAACATTTAAGAGAAACGAGGAGAGAGAGAGAGAGAGAGAGAGATTCCTAGCTGGAGAATAGTTATGAACAGAACACAAAGGAGAAGATACATGGTGTAACAAGGAATTGTCAATAAATGTATATAAAGGCAGTGGCATACATAAATACAGTTGCAAAGAACAAGGATCTGTTGAAGAAAGGTACAAGGGTTATGCAGTGATAGAAAAAAAAAACTCTAAAATTGTATCATTGGTCTGTGAGCTAATGTTTGCGAACGTGGTTTGCGTAGGATGTCTGGGGTGGTTGAACGTTTCACTGAAGTTACAAGGTTACTTTGTCACAGTAACCTGGCCCATTTGAGATTACACTCAAGGGACACTAGGGCCTTTAAGAAAATACGAGGAAGAGAACACATGATGAGGCTTCTAGGTGGTGTGGAGAGTTCTACCTGTCACAGAGGTCGAAAGGGTAACTGCTTCCGGATCCTGTGGGTGAGCCAGTACGAAACCATTGAAGTACTGGAGAGTGGAATCGCAATTGGTGGTTGGTACACTGGTTTTTGTATGTAGTGGGATTGTTTTGTGAACAATCGTTGGTATTGTTATTTGCGCAAGGGCACAGGAGCATCCGCACAATGGCAGTAGGGCATTTGCATTATGCAGCAGGAACATTTGCATAATGGCAGCGGAAACATTTGCACAAGGGCAACAGGAACATTTGTATTATGCAGCAGGAATATTTGCATAATGGCAGCAGAGCATTTGCACAAGGGCAACAGGAACATTTGCATTATGCAGCAGGAATATTTGCATAATGGCAGCAGAGCATTTGCACAAGGGCAACAGGAACATTTGCATTATGCAGCAGGAATATTTGCATAATGGCAGCAGAGCATTTGCACAAGGGCAACAGGAACATTTGCATTATGCAGCAGGAACATTTGCATAATGGCAGCAGAGCATTTGCATTATGCAGCAGGAACATTTGCATAATGGCAGCAGGAACATTTGCATTATGCAGCAGGAACATTTGCATAATGGCAGCAGAGCATTTGCATTATGCAGCAGGAACATTTGCATTATGCAGCAGGAACATTTGCATAATGGCAGCAGGAACAGGAACCAACCTAGAGCTGGCGTGCTCGGGTTTGTTTGGAGTGTCGGTTCTTTGTGGTGATACGATTCGCAACTACACGCACGACTCACACTAGGTTATGTTAGATGCGGTCGGGTGCTTTTGGTACGCAGGGATTGAAGGCAAGGGACCTCCGTGACGGTAGCGAGGGCAGCATGAAGAGGCGCAGATGTAGATAGGGTGCAGAGCTGCTGGTTTTCTTTTTTTTTTTAAAATCCGGCAAAAATTATTATTAGAACAAAATTCTTGAAGTTTACCTGCCTAGTAGACCAATGATGAAAAAGTTTGGAGAGAAACAAGTGTGCATGTTGAGAAAAAGTTGGATTTGTTTGGCGTGTAGAGAGAGAGACGGAGAGAGAGCTAACTAAATGTGGCTAATTCCTAATACATGTTACAAAGGTACGTATTCAAGGACAGGTTCTGTGTAACCCCTTTTGGTTTTTTTCTTTACCAAATACATTTCCAAGAATACGTGGTTGAGGGATTGTACGTATAACAAAATTCCCATTCGAAAGAAGTTGGTCTTCCATGACCTATGCTCACGTCTATACGGTAGCATTTTTTCTACTTTCGAAAAACAAAACATTGCGTACAAGATTAGTTATAACAAAGTGGGAAAGGAGTAGGAAGTTGAAAGGATCCGCGTATGAAGATTGTCCCATTTGACAAACGAAACGCCAAGTGCGTAACGCATATATCCCCATTCACGGATAATTTCGAGGAAGGGGAAGGGTGATTATTGGGAACATTTGAACGAAGAAAACTGCTGGGGACTCGGCTATTTCCGAAATTCGACCTCTGGGTGGAGGTGAAACAAGGTCTACAGCAGTCATCCTGGCACATTACAATAATGACAACTGGGAAAGGAGTAGGAAGTTGAAAGGATCCGCGTATGAAGATTGTCCCATTTGACAAACGAAACGCCAAGTGCGTAACGCATATATCCCCATTCACGGATAATTTCGAGGAAGGGGAAGGGTGGTAATTGGGAACATTTGAACGAAGAAAACTGCTGGGGATTCGGCTATTTCCGAAATTCGACCTCTGGGTGGAGGTGAAACAAGGTCTACAGCAGTTATCCTGGCACATTACAATAATATTTGGTAATGTTGGACATGGTGAGTATTGTAACGTCTTCACGTATAGCGTACAAGATTGCAAAATCAAAAGATTTGCAAGTAAGTTTTATAACGTCTTCACGGATAACATACAAGATTGCAAAATCAAAAGATTTGCAAGTAAGTTTTATAACGTCTTCACGGATAACAATGAACGAATTACAACTGGGTTGCCCAGTATTGAAGGGAGGTGCAAAAGACTAGGTATTTATGACATTTCTGACAAAAACCCACAGAGTAATTATAACGGGCTCCCCGTATCGCATTTAGTAGA
Organism: Glyphotaelius pellucidus; assembly: GCA_936435175.1. Classification (NCBI taxonomy): domain Eukaryota; kingdom Metazoa; phylum Arthropoda; class Insecta; order Trichoptera; family Limnephilidae; genus Glyphotaelius; species Glyphotaelius pellucidus. Next base: position 26,261,545 of record OW386555.1, on the reverse strand, counting down.
TATTCTGAGATTCCCATCTATGACGGCAGATTTTATAAGGTTCCCACCTATGATGGCAGATTTTATAAGGTTCCCACCTATGATGGCAACAAAAGGTTAACGTTCATATAAAAGTACCTATTCAATACAGACGGCGAGACATACTGATGTACTTAGTACAACAATACCGTAGCATAATAAATCCATATTAGCGTACGTTAAAGACTTGCACAAAGGCAAAAACATATTTGAAGATCTGGCCAAGATTTTATACTTCAACAATTAAGGGACAAAAAAAATTTCTGGCGTGCTGATGGAATGTGAATTTCATCTAAGCTTACCGCAAAAGAGATCCTTTGTGGTATAAACCTTTTTGGTTACGCACAGAGTATCGTATCGTGATGGTACAACTTTTGTTGTACTTACACGTACGATGGTAGCAACAATACAAGACATGCGCTTATCGTTGTTTGACAAGGAAAATTATTTACATTGGTCCGATTTGAGTGTTTAAGACCTTCTAGGTTTTACTTACTTAAACAGACTGCTATGAACACACTTTGGTGTTATGCACAGAGTATCGTATCGTGATGGTACAACTTTTGTTGTACTTACACGTACGATGGTAGCAACAGTACAAGACATGCGCTTATCGTTGTTTGACAAGGCAAATTATTTACAAAGGTCCGATTTGAGTGTTTAAGACCTTCTAGGTTTTACTTACTTAAACAGACTGCGATGGACACACCTTGGTGTTATGAAAATTATAATAATGGGATGGGTTGTTCGCAGGGTGTTCACTTGGAGACCTGGCTTTTTGTTGTGACCTCGTACTTTGCACGTGATAAGTCACAACAAGGCAACCCCAAAATTTCAGTTTGAACAGTTGAGACCCAGGGTGACTCAATGTTGCTGAAATGTTGTAAAAAAAATTTATCGTTAATGAAGAGGCACGTTAAAAGTTGTCCCTTTTATAACGATACTTTCCAGACTCCACATTCAGTTCTGGGGAGAGCTAGAGCAATTAGGGTTATTTATTGAGCGCCATTCTATTTTCTTAAAAAACAGAAAAAAAACTTAGAACTGGTAGCAAACATCTGATACCGCCGTGGGTTTACACAGGTTTGCTTACCTAATTTAATTACATATGACATAAGGGTTAGATGCACTTTGGCGAGGACCCGATATTTAATGTACAAAAAGATTTTCTAATATTTAGAAAGGGGTGACGAGGTATGACATGATGATGTGAAAATATGATGCTGCGAGTTGTGACGATGCACAAAACCTTGGGCACGTAGTCTCTGACTACTTGCAGTAAGCCACAGGGAATTCCTTTCTCCGAAGTGATCAATTTCAGGTAGAGGTGTGCATGCTTAGAAAAAACGATGTTTCCAAGGTTTGACACCTGGGGCAGCAATTAGAGGCGAATGACTGATGATGACGAGATATTTATACAAACAAAAATAAAATAAAATGAAACGAAACCACAAGGGAGAATTATATTTTCTTCCATGACTTTGGCTACAGTTGACAACACTGTGCCAGAGCTAGAAAGGTTTCTAAAAACATTTCTTTTCGTTGTGCTCCGGTTTTATGCCGGACGAAAGGCTTGGGCGAAAGTTTTCTTTGGGGAATCTTTCGTTTTTACAAAACGGGGTGCCAATTTGGCAGAGAAGTACAGCGCACCTTGCGACAGAGTGTTGTTTCTTCTCCAGACGTTCTTCCTTGAACGTGACGTGCTTCCTGATGTACTTTTTGTTGTAGAAAGAAGCATATTGAATAAGGCATTTTTTGGATTTATTCCTGGGAGAAATCTTTCTACTTCTCAGGGCCTGTAGTAGTTCTTCCTTTTTTGACGTAGAAATGTGGGGAATTATACCCAGCGTGACTTGAGGGACTTCCATAGTGTATAGGGTCGTGTCGGGGTGACCTTACGTTGGGAGAAAAACGAGAACTCGACTCTTTATCCGTAATTGGAAAGAAATTTTTTGCCAGGGATTGACCACTGGGGACGTATATATATTTTTTTTTTTAAAAAAAAAATGCTTCTGCGAAAAACGCGTATTTGTAAGTGTTTGGGTTATTTGGAAATTTGGGCAGAGGTTTGCCTCTGGCCGCGTGCTTTTTAGGAAAAATCCAAGCGTTTTGAAAAAAAATTTTCGAAAATTAAAAAAATCGAAAAAAGGAAAAATCGGAAAAATTTTCAGAGTCCGAAAACTGGAGAAAATTTGCGCAGCGATTTTTCTCTGGCAATGCGTTTTTAAGAAAAACTCCAAGCGTTTGGAAAAAAAATATTTCGAAAATTAAAAAATCGAAAAAAGGAAAAATCGGAAAAATTTTCAGAGTCCGAAAACTGGAGAAAATTTGCGCAGCGATTTTCCTCTGGCAATGCGTTTTTAAGAAAAACTCCAAGCGTTTGGAAAAAAAAATATTTCGAAAATTAAAAAAAATCGAAAAAAGGAAAAAATCGGAAAAATTTTCAGAGTCCGAAAACTGGAGAAAATTTGCGCAGCGATTTTCCTCTGGCAATGCGTTTTTAAGAAAAACTCCAAGCGTTTGGAAAAAAAAATATTTCGAAAATTAAAAAAAATCGAAAAAAGGAAAAAATCGGAAAAATTTTCAGAGTCCGAAAACTGGAGAAAATTTGCGCAGCGATTTTCCTCTGGCAATGCGTTTTTAAGAAAAACTCCAAGCGTTTGGAAAAAAAAATATTTCGAAAATTAAAAAATCGAAAAAAGGAAAAAATCGGAAAAATTTTCAGAGTCCGAAAACTGGAGAAAATTTGCGCAGCGATTTTCCTCTGGCAATGCGTTTTTAAGAAAAACTCCAAGCGTTTGGAAAAAAAAATATTTCGAAAATTAAAAAATCGAAAAAAGGAAAAATCGGAAAAATTTTCAGAGTCCGAAAACTGGAGAAAATTTGCGCAGCGATTTTCCTCTGGCAATGCGTTTTTAAGAAAAACTCCAAGCGTTTGGAGAAAAAAAAATATTTCGAAAATTAAAAAATCGAAAAAAGGAAAAATCGGAAAAATTTTCAGAGTCCGAAAACTGGAGAAAATTTGCGCAGCGATTTTCCTCTGGCAATGCGTTTTTAAGAAAAACTCCAAGCGTTTGGAAAAAAAAATATTTCGAAAATTAAAAAATCGAAAAAAAAAGGAAAAATCGGAAAAATTTTCAGAGTCCGAAAACTGGAGAAAATTTGCGCAGCGATTTTCCTCTGGCAATGCGTTTTTAAGAAAAACTCCAAGCGTTTGGAAAAAAAATATTTCGAAAATTAAAAAATCGAAAAAAAAAGGAAAAATCGGAAAAATTTTCAGAGTCCGAAAACTGGAGAAAATTTGCGCAGCGATTTTCCTCTGGCAATGCGTTTTTAAGAAAAACTCCAAGCGTTTGGAAAAAAAAATATTTCGAAAATTAAAAAATCGAAAAAAAATTTTCACAAGTTTTCGTGGAAGTAATTTGTTTGAGAATTCAACAATATCTTGGGGGCATGGTTTCATTACGCGGCTTCCTATAGCCTGGCTTTAAACAGCACCAATTTTTTGGTATTTACCCGCGAATTCCCTTCGTCTTTTCGACAAGATATTACCTTCATTGTCAATTGACAAGGTATTATAGTGTCAGATGTCAAGGAATCCACGTCAACGCGAATTTAGTATTTTTTGCAATATTCGAATGTGATTTTGGCATGGCATGGCATGGTCCGGTTTCATCAGACGACAGAGTCAAAAATACTTAATTGTCAAATGACAGAAAGAATTTAAATCCACTTGTTCCCTAGGTGTCAGCAAGTGTCTCGATTAAAGAAACGATACCAGCGAGCTGCAAACTAGTATATTATTAAAAATATTTAGCACTTTCGAGACCAAGCGGATGATTTGTTTATCATGTACATGATTTTAATTGTTGAATAAATTCTTCTTTAATTTGTGTTTATTTCCACTATTCACTTGTATTGAAAATAGCACTTTTAATCGGCCGACACTTTGTAATCACTGTATTATTCGCAGCGACAACTTCCTAGGTTGGGCACCTTGCGTTGGAATACCGGTAATATTTTGTCGAGTGACGAGTCACAAATGATAAAATCGCGTCCGTAATAATTTAAATTGTGATTCGAAATTATGTTCGCGCCGAGATTCCTGTTGGAAGTGCTATACAATTGGGAATAAACAATACATCATAATAACATTTCAGAGTTTACAATTGTTGCTTGGGAACGAGGCCGTGGTAGAACAGAAAAAATTTAAAATGGCCCCACGTTTAGCGCCAGTGTTGGCGTCCAGCGTGGGTGCTGATGCCAACGGCAGGGTTGGAGAAAGCTCCCACATATTTAATACAATTAGCTGCTGTATCTGCCCCAAATTATAACTAGCTCAAGATTTGGCACAAGCAGGATTCCTCGTAAACTCAGGGCTAGTGCTTATGGTTCGGAACTTCACGTTTCTCCATTGTCCCAGGGCCTCCCTCGTCAAGCAAAACACGGTAGGTTATCACATAAACAGTTTATTCAATTCTAGGAGACACAATAATACATAAGGAACGAGCCTAGCTGAAAGTTTAGTTTGAATGTCCGTCTCTCTTCTCTAACACGCGTGGCTAGGGTTAATACATTTAATTGCACACAAGGGATAACATGGTAATTGACTCACGTTTGGTTTTGGGCCAACAGCGACTCCACGCGCTTGATTCTATCAAGCTAGGCAGCGTCCATCGGACACCGGAAGCGCACGAACGGCGAAACTGGTGTCGCCCATGTTCGGGCGGTACGTGGGCCCTCTAAGCCGGCTTGCTGGAGACTGACGCGGGCAGCGGTGAGCGAGCGCGTCTAGCGGCCGTTCGGTTTGTTGCTCGCGGGAAGGGGTAGAGTGCGCGCGCGGGAGGGGATGGTGCGCGCGCATCTATATGGCGCGTTATTCTGCAGTCCGTGGCGAAGTCTAATTCTCGAATTGTAACGTAACACAATGTATCACCCGACATGACAGATGCAGCAGCTGATCTCAATGATGAATCATATTTCTAGGAATTCAGTTGAACAATACTTTGCAGACTAGATAAATGACAACTGTGAATATTCCGTAAGTAATACTTCACTTAAATGAAACTCGTAGTTAGTAGAAACTCAAGTCTATGAAATCACTACAAACTTTTGCACGGAATTGTTGTTATTGCTCTAAAAAGCTTGAAGTTGTACTTATTAGATTGTTCTTGCACTAAAATCGTATTGCGTTATATACTTACTTGTAGATACTGAGGGGTTGGATGTATATTCACAATGTGAACCAAAGATAAAATATCATTGAAGTTATAAAAAGAGAGTTTTTCTCATTAAAAAAAAAAAATAAATAAATAAAAAAATAAAAAAAAATAAAAAAATCAAAGATAAAATGTTTGTAGTAAAATAATAAGATTCATGATTTTTGGCCCAAAAGTTGAGGATTCAAAACCGGGAACGGGGTCGTACTTAAGTTTTAAAGTGTGTGTTTTCACAAAATTAAAAATCAAAAATTTTAGTGCCGTCCTGGTTAACGTATAATTAATTTATAAAGGACTAATTAATAAAATATACAGACAGCCTGGGTTCTCATTGCCTCGCAAACTCTGGTCCGTCATTAATAAAATAAGGTGCTCCCATAGCCATTGTGCCCATATGATGTTTAATGGGGCCTTAAAGAGTCGAAGATGTGTGAATGCGGTGAGGTGAATTGTAACGGTAATCTTTACATAACCGCGTTGGGCGGCAAATTGTAACAGTAATACCTACCGTTTTATCCTTTTACTTGTCCGCCATCCATAAGTAATACATATGTTCTCATAATTAAAATATAATATTTGATCCCTTTCGGAATGTGGGTAGTTCAATGAAGGAAGACGGAATTTCCAAGTAACTAGATGCAGATTTATTAAGACTCAATTTTACAAAAGGTAGAGCATGAATATTATTAATGAATCTACAGGGGTGGTTGATCACCTATGATGAATCAATTAATGTTTAAACTCGATTCTCAGAAACATGTGGTATAACCAAAATGGTTGCATTACAATAAAAATCCTGAAGGGCGCCTGTATATTAACTATACATATTTAGAAAAGGATTATTGAAATGCTAAGCTAAATTAAACAAAGTTAGGAATTATCTCATGATGATTAATAAAATTATTCGCTCACGCGTAATTATGACCATGACCTTCGACGGCTAATGGGGCCTTAAAGAGGCGAAGATGTGTGAATGCGGTGAGGTGCAGACCACTGAACATGTGGTCAACGAATGCCTGCTCCATTCATTCCCCGCCGGGATTGATGAGGTCCACAGGGCAACGCCTGAGGCCCTAGACTGGCTCGTAGACTTAGATGTCCCCCTCTGACCCCCCCACCACACGAAAGAAGAAGAAATAAAATATAATTCCTCTAGGAATAAAAAAAGGTAACGAGAAAAGTCCTTACCCCTTATAGTTTATTCTCAAAATAATAATCATCTACCTTTTAGGGTGAATTTCTAAATTTAAATTCAATTCAATTCAATTTATTCGCTTTAAAAACATAACAAATTTAAAATTTCATATCGTTTACAAAATAGAGAAAATATTAAGATTCAAGCATATGCTTGAATCATGTGCATTTTTGCATAAGCAATTTAAACATCAATGAACAATTAAAACATCAATGAACAATTTGAACTTCAATGAAGCACAATCAGCCTAACACCAATAAAGTTTGCTGTCTAAATTATGCTTCATTGATGTTAAACATATCGATATTCAAAGTGATTTTATTTTACAACGAGACTGCTCTCCCGACTGACATAACCATTGGCAAGTTAGTTCTGCAAGCCGGGAGATAAAACAGTCTATGCTGTCGGTGACGGAGATAACCATCGGGAACGTAGAAACTAATGCTCTCCATGACAGCCGAGTTTTCGAACCGTCCACGAATCAGTCTGAAGAAATGTATGAAAATGAGCACATCCCTTCTGGCTCGTAGACGGTTCGTACCGAGCTTGCCCAAGAGAAAGTCGGTAGGGTAGAGCCACGGAGAGTAGCCGTACTCTTTCGCTTCCTCACCCCCGTCACACAACTTAAGAAATTTCGAAAAGTAAGATGCTCTGATCCTACGAGCTCTTTTGAAATATTTCATAAAAACACCGTTAAAAGAATTAAACAACACCATTTATAAATTGTCTTGTATTATATACATGTACATCAAGTAAAACTCGTATGTAATATCAAAAACATCCACATTGCACAACGCACGAAATTGCTCAGTAATCACCGCAATAACGATGAAATACCCCCAGAAAGACAGAAGTAATCGAAGCATTAAACAAAAAGCCTCCCCTAGTAGTCCATGCAATAAATCATAGACAATAATATTACTACCTACCCCGCCAGCATCCATAATTCGAATACTGAATCTGGGGGAATCACCTCGCGAGTAATTTTCCAGTTTATGACCAGTGGGCTCTTGTTTGTTATATTTTGTACCTAATTGACCGTCTGGTTTATTTGTGAAATATGATGACTCGAGGGACGATTTTTTACTGATTTGTACATAAAAAATGTACATATTGTATTGGATTTTGTGATAGGGGATTTATTATTCCTACTTGTACATGTTTTTTGCGTGAATTAGCATATTTTGTATTGCACTTTTTTTCTGGATTGGTAGGTACACAATATAACAAAATAGGCTTTATCGGTGTCATCGCTAGCTTAGTTTGACACTGAAGGAAAGTTATTTAATAATTTGAAAATTTGTGGACTTTTAGTTTTTTTGATGTTGTTTGTTTCTTTTTTAGTGTTTTTTTTTCAAATTAACCTTGATATCAAAGGATAAACCTATTTACTTTCAGAAACTCATCCTTATCAATTTTAATATGAATATATTCGAAAATCCATTCCATTTTTACCAATTTACGCAATCTCACATGAGTGGTACATAAATCTTTCTAGCTCGGGGGATCCTCGTTTGTGTTCAAATAAATGAAAACTTAATTAAAAATAATAATTTCGAAGTATTTATCGAATATCTGCTTAACTCCGGTACAATGACGTCTAGAACTGAGATTTACTCTGAATTTAAAAATTGGAACTGACTGCGAAATGATACTGATAAGCAATAAAGTAAGTACCAAAACTATTTTATTAATTAACAAGTCTGTGTTCAAAACGTGTATTGCGGGCGGGTATGGGTACCGCCGCCCCGGTAACAATTTATTGGTAACAATCAACATCTCTGCCATAGGTCACCCGAAGTGGTTCGCTACTTATAGTAACTTAGCAGATGCGCCCGGGCTTGGGCCGGATTTAGAGAGACTGGTTGAAGTAAAACTTTTTCTCTCCAGCAGGACTAACTCGACCCTCTCACCAGTGGGAGGGATGGATTCATACAACCGTTAATCCTAGACATATTGACCTTCAGTTTCCTACCCACCCCTCTTACTTTTTTTTCCTTCCCAGATCTTCCTCCCCTCCCTTCCTTCACTTAAAAAAGACCCTCTTCACAGCATCTCCAAAGATGACATAGGCCCTGGAATAAATTATTTTCCACAGTGGGAGGAATGGATTCATACAACCGTTAATCCTAGACATATTGACCCTCTATTATTTCCTACCCACCCCTCTTACCTTTTTCCTTCCCAGATCTTCCTCCCCTCCCTTCCTTCATTTAAAAAAGACTCTCTTCACAGTATCTCCAAAGATGACATAGGCCTTGGAATAAATTATTTTCCTCAGGGCCTCCTGTATGAAGCTAAAAATAAAAATTTTGACAAATGTATTAATTTTTAAAGTTTTCTGACAGTGTTCATTCGAAAGGTAAATTTCTGAAATCGTTTTGAAAATTTCTAAAAATAAATACAAATCTATAAATTCCAAAAGCGGAATAGAAAAGAGTGGGAGAAGAAGAGAAATACAAAAGCATAAGAACAATATTTGAGTGAAATTCATGGAAGATTATTTTAATAAACCTTTTGTTTTATAATAAATATATGTATTTTGAATTCTTAATTTACCTGTTTTGTGTTGTATAATCCCATTTCTAATATTTAAAATCATTTTGTAGTTAGGTTTTTCATTTTTGCGTATATTTTGATGTATAGAGTTCTTTACTCATAAGTTATGAGTAAGGAACTTTCGCGTCTATGCCACTTTTCTTCTAAAATTTCGATGTATTTTTGTCTATGTTCATTTTGTCTGTGGCCGCGCTGTTATTTTCTTTTATTGTATATAAAATCTCGAATTTATTTATTGTTAATTCATTCTACAAATTAAAGCCCCAGTGCTCAGTTTAGAAACAAATCTCATTGTAAAGTACTTTTCATCTGAACAAAAGTGTTTACAATAATATCCAGTCAAAAACATAATTGTTTTTACTTACAAAAATGATACCTCGCAACTCAAACCCTCTCACTCTCTCTGCACGGTTATCCTGGATTTAGAAAACAAAGAAGTCCACAAAGCTGCTCACCTTACACCTGACGGCAGTTGTCGGGAGATCACATCCTGGGACCCTAAACTTATCGAAAACTCAACTAAAGATTTATATCAAATTCTTAAAAAATATATTTCCGATAATTTTCGGTTTGAACTTGGACCACTTAACACCAAGACATAATCGACAATGGTAATTGTTTTTGGATAGTTAATGAAGAAAGAAAAAGAGAAAATGTGAAAACAAAAGTTCTGGAATTTTTATTTGTACTATTACATGGGTACGTAGATTCATCTCGCGAATCAAACAATGTGTCTGTAAGTATTAAAAAAGATGTACAAGCATGCCTACTTTCAAAAACACTATATTTTTATGTTACTGTTGATAAAATTATAATGACAAAAATCTTTATCTTTTCTTGCGTACTTTTTTGTTCTTTAAAGTATACTTTTTCGTTATTTTAAACTTTATACTTTTAGTTCTTGTACTTTTTTGTTGATGTATGCTTTTTACATTTTAACACTTCGTATTATCCTTACCATAGGTCACCCCGAGTGATTAGCTATGTTTGGTGACTTAACAGAGGTGCCCGGGATCACGAGGTGAAGGTTCCAAAGATGAAGTAGGCCCTGAGGGAAATAGTTTTCTCAGGACCTGCTGTGCGTAGCTAATATAGATACGTATTTAAAAATCTTATATTTAAGTTAATCTTATCCTGAAAATGAAACCTTTGGCTTCGAAACATGTAGATAATTTTGTTCAAATAGTGGTGTTTTACAAAGTGATTTGTTTTAATTTAATTTAATTTAAATATATTAGACGGCCGGCGTAGTCCAGCGGTAAGGCTGTTGTCTAGCATTCCGAAGGTCGCGGGATCGAATGTCGGCGTGGCAAATAAATTTTATTTGATTAATTTGTGTTATTTCACAATTTATTCATTTAAAATAATATATCGTATATTTGCGGCACGTTCCAGAGTGGAAGATACACTCAGTATCGCCCTGGTGTAAGACCACCGTTCAGAATTGAAACGTTGCTTTAAATGACTTTAGCCGTGTTTGGTGACCAGATCTGAATAGCCAGGTACTTCCCACCTTCCTCTTTCCCATTTCATTCCCCTCCCCTCTACCCTCAGCCTAACAACATACCCCAATTGGGGATGCCATAGTCTCACTGGCTCCAGACGGGAGCAGTTGGGACCCTTGTGCGGTATTCATATAAAAAAAATTTAAAAAATTATATTTGTAGGAAATGTAAAAGCTTTCAGAGTTCTTTGCAAGATGTCATGTGAATAAAAGCTTTCTTACCAGTCCGTAAGATGTCAGCAGGGAATTACTTCTCCATATGTCCGGCGGAGGCGCTACGATCGACGCCACACCAAGCTCGGTCTGTCAGCGACAGCATTTAGTTCTTTATATATTCTATATATTTAGTAAAAAAATAAATAAATCCAGATTGATATCAATTGACAGCACAACACTTTAGAGGGATTTTAATATCAAAAATAATACGTACTGAAAACATAAAAATTATCCTATTAGTTTGACGAGCGGTACAAGAAAAATAAATGTTAAATATTCCGTACATTTTTAACTGTATCTCTCATTTGTGGAAATAGCCTATTAACAATAATATGGCACTACAAACTGCCTTCCTGATTTTAAGTTGTTTCTGTATCATTTCCATAATAATATAATTTCTCTGAAAAGCTTTTTACAAGGACAACAGACTGGCACGAAATAAAACAAATACACTTAATTCATTTTACAGCGCAATAAATTTATGTAGAGCCTTTGAAAGATAAATAGCCCGATAATTCGCCTTCATCGCTTTATGGTACTTTTCAGTGCAGGGGTGAATATTTTAATATTGAGGGATGTATTTTAACAGGCTGTATTTTAAGCCCTTGTTACCAACATAATGTAATGAGGAATACATGTGTTGCGAGGGGGTTGACTTTAAATTTATTTTATGTTACTTATTTATTGACATCAATAAATTTGTTTTATGTTTTGAGTAGTCCCTTTGTAGAATTCATGTTCAAACTGGCTTTTTGCAAATAGTGTAAAATTTTACAATGTACAAGGGTTGAATGATTTCATAAACTTAAACACAGTTCGAAATGGGCTGCTTTTATAGGGACGGTATTATTAAATTAAGAAACGTCGTATTTTTGTTGCAAATACCTCTCAACATTTTACCTTGTTCTGAAATTTGAGATGCAAAGTTTGCACAGACAATTTCTCATTATCTGTATACCGAATTCAGATTTTGAGTTTGACTTTCGTATTTAGTATTTCAATTGAACATATTGAGCAGATTTAACCATGGCGAAAAACCGCAATTAAGAATCGAAACGTTGCTAGAAATGGCTTTTCCGTTAGGTATTTAGTGATAAGATCTGAAATGCCAAGCATGTTTCAACCTATCCTCCCTCACTGCCTTGTAAGGCTGGAGTAATTGGTAAATTGGTCTCGAACATTCTGAATGCCATAGACGGCCTCCGTGGTCGAGGGACAAGGCTCTCGTCTTGTGATCCGGAGGTCACGGGTTCAAATTCTGGCATGCATTTTTACAATTTAATTACTTAAAATAATATAAGGAATGTTTGCGGCACGTATCAGAGTGAAAAATACCATTAGTATCGCCATGGGGTTAAAGTTCACCATTCAGAACTAAAACGTTGCTTGAAATGGCTTTGTGACTAGTTCTGAATAGCCTTCCCCCCTATCTTCCCCATCTCCTTCTCAGGACAGATTAGGGGAGAACGGGGAGTTAGATTGGAGATGCCTTTCACATTAAAAAAAGAGTTAATTCCCATCACAACCTTAAGACTGTCTTCGTAATAACGATTCAAATCAAAAGACCTTCTGAGGCCTGCAAATACCAAGTTTCCTCTTGAGACGGCGGAGTTTATAAACTCAGTTGATAAAGTGTATATAAACCAGACAGAATGGACCATCTCCCTAAGGATCTCAGAATGATTTCGAACCATCCTTACATATCAGCAATTGCTGAGCACTCACCTTATCTTACTTAGAAACCGGCCATTACTTTGAATTTGTTCTTGTAGTTCTGGGAAGATCCAAAACACCCAGAGCACACCTAATTACGGAGCCAATTAATATCCACGAGAATCCCTTTAACATTAATAGAGACGACAAGGCTTAAGCTTAATTGTTATTGGTGTCCGGTACTTGACGGCTTCACCAAAAATTAACCCTGAAAGCCAATTTAATTCCATTACCTAATTTCCTACACCTACTAAAAAACCTTCCATAAGTGGATTGATGCCACAATGCTACGCTGCTTGAAAGAGCTGGGCATAATGCACCAAAAATAAATCACGATACCACTTTTGGTCATCATCTCGAATCAAAACAAACAAATCCTGCTTAAATAGGTTTTCATCGCCCTTTAAATACCCTTTAAATCAATCCACATAAACATCAATAAAATCAAAGACCACTTAATTAATGAAGCCTATTATTACGTTCTCTTAACGAATATTCGTTACACAGGAATTTGATACCGACTACAGTCTTTCATCTCCGATACTGTAATAAAAATCACCCCAGGTTCCCAAAACAGAAAATTCTCATCACCACCAAAATTCCAAGAACTAAATTGTCTCATAAATTCCTCAGCAGAGGTCCGACTCGCCCCCTGTAATATCTACCCCCGTCTGCACTAAGCCCCTTATCATCCCCTAGTGCTATTTCCGAGCACGCATCTTAGGGGGTCTTATTGTTACTTAAGTCATTGCGATGCGGGGCCCGATATTAAAGTAGTTACGTAGGTAGAAGTATGACAACTCTCCCGCTGGGTGAAGAAATGTAGAGGATGCAGAAAACAAACAAAAATGTTGATCTTTAAAAAAGAAAACAAAATACTCCTTCATTTCAAATAACTTTACATGTTTATTGTGTATTTGATTGAACTCAAATCTCCCTTTTTAATGTCATTACCTCGAAGTGTCTAAAAATCAAAATGAAAAACGGAAATTAAATTTTTCGTAAGAAAGCGCAGCCATCGGTAGCTTTCACTTCGATTTCAATTCCAGTATTCGTGACTTGTACAATAGCAGCAATAAACTGCTACCGCTATCAACCCTCTATTAACGGGCCACAAACCCTCAAATTTCAGTTCAAGGGCAACATTTACCGTGTCTTCACCCCTTTCCCTGCTTGCCCTCCTTACCTCGCGTCGTCCTTGCATCTACTCGCTTTCTTTCACATCTGACCATAGCCTCCTTCTGAACCACGGACCACCCTACCTCACAAAACCCGTCAACATTAAAGTAAGCAGCGTTACCAACTCTAGAGCGACAGCTCAGACAACGTTTTCCCTTTACACGTGGTGAAAGGAGCGACATCTTGCGCCTCCATGGATCGGGACTTCCAGCCTACATTCATAACACTTGTCGCGCACACTACTCGACGGCTTTCGTGGTCGAGGGGTAAGGCTTTCAACTAGCGATCCGGAGGTCAGGGGTTTAAATCTTGGGATGCGCTCATAAATTTTATATGACTGAAGTGTGATATTTCACAATTTAATTTAAAAATAATATAAGGCAAATTTGCGGCACGTTCTATAGTGGAAGATATTTTCAGTATTACCTTTGCTTAACCACCACTATTCAAAGTTGAAACGTTACTCGAAATGGCTTTAGCCTTGTTTGGTGACTAGATCTAAGAAGCCAGGTCTTTCCCTTCCCACTATCTTCAGCCTCAATTGGGAATGCAACAGCCTCATGCGAGAGAAGTAAGACTTTTGTGCGGTATTCACGCAAAAAAAATCATTTACCATTGTAACTCATTTACTTGTTATTCTATCATTGTTCCGATACGGGACCAACGTTACTTTATCTCAACCTCCCACTTCTCGCAGAACGGTAAATTTTAGCCTTTGACCAAGAGAATTGCAAGGATTTGGATCTGATTTATGATTGTGCTCCCAAGGTTTATTTATAAGGAGCTTCAAGGGATGCAATGTGCACTGCACTACGAGGAAGCTATTCATAAGTTAAAGTTGTCTACAAGGAAATCATGTGGTATGACTATTGGATACTCAAAGTAACATGTTGTTTGCTCAGACAGGTACTATAACTTCAATTGCGAGTCTGTTTGTGATGTGAAAATACTGAACATCAAATACCAAACGGTTGCACTGAATCAAGTGTGCTTGAAAATCACATATTGCATGATAGGCACCTTTTTGAGGACATATATATGAAATAAACTTTTCAATATCCGAGTGTCAGTAAAATATTTATCATGAATAATTTTTTTTTCGTTTATTGTTATCAAGTGGAGTTTTTAAAGCGTCATTTAATTTAATCTAATTTTTTAAGATTTCTGGAAGCATTATCAAACTGTTTGACAATGCATTTAGAAGGCAAAACCACTGTCGTGAGTAATAATTATGAAATGGCAGAACTAATTAATAAATAAACTGTATATAAATTAAATAATAATAGTATTGAATGAAAAATAATATTAATATTTTGGTAAATAAAATATAATATTTTGGTTTTTATATTTGAGAAATCTGAATATTTTGAAAATTTTTGTGAAAAATCATATCAATGGCAATGTACAAATGTGTGATATATTTTTACAATGCTCAATATTAATAATAATTACAGACTAGACAAACTATAATAACAACTTATTGATAACAAATTGCGTCCACCGGTTCTTCGATCACAAAATACAAATACAAAACTGTTTTATGTATAACTAGCGAGTTCCCTGCATGCGTTGCTATACCATTAATAAAGAAATTGATCCCTGCGTGTCTTTTCCCATTCATCCCGTTCACCTTCCCCTTCCTCCTCCCTTCCTTTCCCGCGTCTCCTTCTCCTCCCGCGTTCTCACTCCGCCTTTCTTCTCCACACACTCCTCGCCCTATTCCCCCGTCCCGTGAATCCTCCTCCCAATTTCCCATCCTACCTCCCAAGCTCCTTTCCCCCTCCAGATTTTCCTCCCACCTCCCCCCTCCCCTACTCCCGCGAATCCCTCTCCCCTTCCCCCTCCCGGGTATCCCTCCCCCCTCCCGGGTTCCCCTTCCCCCTCCCACTTTCCATACATTCATTCCCAGTACATTCAGTTTTCAAACAGCTCTTTTAAACAAATTTGTTAACGCCAGAGGTCACCAGTATATATAGAAAATATCGCTGGCAGGCACACATCAAATCCCCAAAGTTTCATCGCACTCGGATGAACTGTTAGCAACGCATAATTTCATGATAATGCGTTGCCAGAACTCACTATTGTATTTATTAAGAATTGCGGGCATGCGCACATCAAATTCCCAAAGATTCATCGCAATCGGATGAACTGTTAGCAACGCATAATTTCATGATTATGCGTTGCCAGAACTCACTATTGTATATAATATAATATAACTGTATGATATATGGAACGACTTATATTTTGTTCTGCCTCTTGTTGTAATAATGTAATTTATCTTAGCTATTGTAAGATTACTTTTTATTTTATAGATACGTAATGTAATAGTATAATGAGGAAATCTATAATTGGTTTTTCAGATAGGTAAATTAAACATGTATAAATTAATCAAGTTGTAAACTGTTGATTTCCCTAAAATAAAATAAATAAATAATAAGAATTGTGGGCATGCGCACATCAAATCCCCAAAGTTTCAACACAACCGGATAGCAACGCAACCGGTTTAGCAACATATAGCATACATATGTACATATACAGAAACAAACATATTTTTTATTTATATAGATGAAGCTGCATTAAATTATAAAAAAGTATACAGGACCATACTTACCCAGGAGGTCACTTGTGATTAACACTATTTATTGTTTATTAGAGAAATTTAGAAACGAAAAGTAGTAAAAGCCCACACCTCCCATATAGTTATACATATTTTCAGGATAATATGTGAGTGCACTTAATTTTAAGAAAATTAACAAATAAAACAGAAAAAAAAAATAGTAAACAATAACACATGCAATTATGTAGGGCATGGTGTTGGATGAGCTCGGTTCCAGCGCTTCAAAAGTGGCGCTTGGTGCTGGAAGGCTGCGTTGTCGGAGGCCATTAGTCGCATCCTGGCTCCAGTGACCCGGTGTCTCATCAGGCCGGCGAATCCAATTCCCTGTTCTGTAAACACTGTCGAAGCGCGGCTTTACCTTCCGAATTCAAATATATTTCTGCGGCAATTTAACGAACTAGCAGCTCTCTGAACAGTAGACCTCGTTTCCAAAAAAGGGTTCGTTTCTTATTTTCTGTTTAATTTAAATTACAAAATGTCTTCCAAAATCGTACGCTTTGTGTAAGTATAATCGTATTTAATTACCACAATTTGGGAGGCGGGAAGGGTACCGCCGCCCCAGGAACCTTTATTGGATAACTAACACCTCTGCCATAGGTCACCCCAAATGGTTTGCTACGTTTGGTGATTTAGTAGGGGTGCCCGGGTTCATGGGGTGAGGTTTGTCTAGACGAATGGCCAGGACACACTGAACCCCAGATTCCTACCCATTCCTTATACCCTTTTCCTTCCCAGAACTCTCCTCCCTTTCCTTTCCTTTCCTTAAAAAAACCCTCCACACAGCATCCCCAAAGATGACATAGGTCCTTGTTTTGTTGTTTTTTTCTTTTCTTCAAGGCCTCCTGTGTGGAGCTCATGTAAAAAAAAACCGAATATTTTCTTTATTTCAAATACTTAAAAATTAATGTATTTTGTTTGCCCCTTATAAGTTCCTATACCATTCATCCTATTTTGTTGTGCGCACACCCGCGAATGTTTCTTAATGTAAAAGTGGCTCGAGTGTTATGAAATTTGTGAAATTAAAAGTGGCGCGTGAGTTTATCGATAAATGAGTGTATTAGATGTAGTTTAGCGGCAGGGAGGGGTGAGGGGAAGGGGAATACAGGAGGGAGGGGAAAGAGGGGAAGGGGTTTGCTTGAGAGGAAATGGGGCGGAAACGGGGACGTACGGGAAAGGAGACGCAGCGGAGGGGTGAGGGACCAGGAAGGGCAAAGGAAGGGATTGTAAAGGAAACGTAGTAGCGGTAGGGGATAGCAGGGCTAAATTTGGAAAATCTGTGCCTCTCATATAGACAGCTGTATTTGGCCTACTCAAGCCTCGGACCACGGCCACACCGTGGCAAATCGGCCACTCCACAAAATTCTTCCAAAGAAGCGTCACTACCTCTTTTTTTCACTTTCTTCAGGCAGATAAATAGGTTCCACAATATTAAACGATGCAAAAAATAAGAAATTCAAGAGTAACACGATGATTTCACAATTAAAAAAAAAAAAAATAATATATTTACTTTATGAGTAAAACCTCAAATTGTAATATTTAATTAAATGATAACAATATAAACAAAACTCAATCGAAAATCTGGAAACAGAAAAATCAGAAAAAAATATTGCCACCTTTGGGACTCGAACCCAGGACCTTTCACTTTCCGGGCTTTTCGCGCAGTGGAAAGCGAAAAGTCCTGGATTCGAGTCCCAGAGATCAATATATTTTTCTGATTTTTCTGTTTCCAGAGTTTCGATTGAGTTTAGCTTGTATTAACTTCAATTAATTAAATAAAAAAAATAATCATGACTGAAGACAATACTAGCGACTCTTGCTAATATCAAACGGAAGGTTTAGCAAATATCTGGTAAGGATATGAGATACTTATTTGTGCTTTAAATGATAAAATATCCAACATCGAAAAATTTTAAATATCTGTATAAAATGGTTCCATGCCAACTGAGAATAAAGTCAACTCAACACTTCCTTGAAAAGTCATTAAAATCCATGAAAAAAATAACTTTAAATTAGCCTATAACCCATATCTATTTAGATAAGGGTTATCGGTTCTAATTTTTTATATATACTTTTTATCACTCTAAATGGCTTATCTGAGAAGGTTCTGAGTTGGTTTCATTCCGCGTTGTCCGGTCACCGTATAAAATATATCTGAAGTATGTAATCTGTCTGAAAATAAACTAAATAATATATGAGTTAGTATTTATATTTTCTCACCAGTGGAGTTTCATCGAGCATGTGTAGAAGAGTTAGTAACCATACCCTCTCTGCCATTATGTACAGAAACTTCAGAAATTAAACTTTCTCATGTGTAAGGAAGCGATTCTCCCGATTTAGATTCCAAATTGCCGATACAATCTGAAAACCTATTACATTCGAGTACGTTTTCATCAATAGCCCTTTGGAAATAAATCACTCGAAATTTGAAATGCTTGAAAATTATGGAAATAAATATAAATGAAATGATAAAATTTCATCAGAAATGTTAATACGTAGTTTCTTATGAATAGATATGGTTTGTGTCTTGAAGGTTATATTGAAGATTTAAGTCCCTTATTCGTTTTTTTTTTTTTTTTTATGTCTGCAACCTGACGCAGAGTTAATTGGACGAACGCATAAAAATTTTTCATTTATGGTTTTGTGATTAAGAAAAAATTCACTTGCTTAATGAATACCCAGGGCCAGTGGGATTTTGGCATTCCCAATTCACAAAGATAAATATCCACCCAATACGGTATATTTTTATTTTTTCTTATTTTCTATGTAGGTGTCCACGAAATGGCAAATTAAGAATTACAGTTATTAATAGCTTTGTGCATATTAGAAAATGGAAAATTTTCACAAAGAGAAACATCTGCATTTCTGGAAAAGTAAAATAACGAGGTTGGTATACAATGTGAAAGAGCCATTATTATTATATTATTTAAATATATCTAAGAATTCCTCCAGTCATATATATATATATATATACATATATCTCCCTCCTAGAAGTTCTCCCTCAACCAGTCTCTCCCGATCACAAAACGGAAAAACACATCCGCCGCCAAGACCAAGACAAATTTTCCATGAACACCCCTGCCAAATCATCAAACGTAACGGACCATTTGGGGTGACCTATGGCAGGGGTGTTGGTTTTCCAATAAATGGTTCCCGGGGCGGTGGTACTCGTACCCGCCCCCCTCATTGAAAATGATAATCAATACGAGAACGGAAATACAAACTGGTATGTTTGTAGAGGGAGTGTTGATTTAATACCAGTTTAGAAAGAGGTTAAACCAAAGAGTAGGTATTGCTTTAGTGTGTTCTTTGCAAAGAAAGTATTTTATTGTAAAAAAACGTAAATAAATTAAGTGATAATACTTTTTTTCCGTATCGTATTATTTGTATAAAGCATAACAAAAATTATTGATTTT
Source organism: Glyphotaelius pellucidus (assembly GCA_936435175.1). Classification (NCBI taxonomy): domain Eukaryota; kingdom Metazoa; phylum Arthropoda; class Insecta; order Trichoptera; family Limnephilidae; genus Glyphotaelius; species Glyphotaelius pellucidus. Next base: position 26,241,912 of record OW386555.1, on the reverse strand, counting down.
TCTTTTAGACCGTTTACCCAATAAAAACATCGTTTACCTCAATAATTATAGATTTATTTCTCCATTTTTTCTGTTGCTTTTTTTTCTGTTTTATCTTTGAAAAACTGTCACAAGCAAAACAACTTAAAAAATACAGCCCACAAACACAAATAAAACTGTCACTCCAGAAGCCACGAACAATAATTTCATTTTGGTAAACTTATTAATGGTTTTTAATGGTAAAATGTTTTAAATTACTAATTATTCTTTAAAATACTTTTGTACATATCCGTTAATATTTTTTTGCTGCTTTTAAGCCGCCGCTACCCGAATTTTTACCAATTTTTTGCATATCTCTCTTGATGAGAAGTTTTTAAGCTCTTAAAAAAATATGTTATTTTTTAAGATAATATCTATACATTCCCCACACCGAAACGCAAATTATGTAAAATTCCTTCGATAGAAAAAAATCGCTTAGTATGCTCCGAAAATTTTTATTTTCACGTCTGTCACCATTGTTTAACAAGTTATGTATGAAAAAATTCACTTTTCTTTGACTGTTGTTTTAGACAACCCCCACGAGATGTTCGTTCTATTTTAAACGAGTCGTGTTTTATTAAACATTTTTAAAATTTTCGCTTCAAGTTTATCGTTTTAAATATTAGCGCGATTTTTTCAACATTCGTAATTACATACTTCATCTTCTTCTTTTCGAGTGAGGATACTGCGCCTTAAACTATTACCTGGATTCATCAGAGAGAGGTACAGATTTGCAGACACGGTGCATAAAACATCATTTATGTATTGGAGGGGACTCACTACTTTTCCAACGGCTGTGTGAGGAAACTGATTGTTTAACCTCCTTAGCCGCACACGTCAGGACTCAATTTTTTTTTGTAAAAAGGAAGCTACATTTATTTTTAAACGAATCTAGACCCTCCAATGTCCCTGGATGCATGATTGTTAGTAAGTGGGAATAATGTATGCATACTTACATTTGCAGTAATTAACATGATAAAGACACATCATAGATGTGTTCGCCTGTTAGTTTAGCATCTAGTTAGAGTAAAATAAAAAGAAAAATAAAATATTTACATCTAGTTAGAGTAAAATAAAAAGAAAAATAAAATATTTACAGATGTAAGTATGATAAAAACCAAAGAAAATATATAAAAGAAAGATATCGGGGGCAGTTTGTCTCACTATCGCGGGGCAGTCCCGGCGAGAATGAGCGGGCGAGCGGCCTGGCCGCAACGTTTATGTATTGTAGCCAACCCTTCTCAAAAGCAGCCAACTTCACATAAAAAAATATATCGTTCAACCTGTGATTCATTCAAAGACATTTATAAGCTGTACATTTTTCTTTTAAAAATTAATATTCAATATAAGCGAAACTCAATCGAAAATCTGATAACAGAAAAATCAGAAAAAGGTATTGACACCTCTGGGACTCGAACCCAGGACCTCTCGCTTTCCGGGCGAAAGCTTTCATCCGGGCTTTCCGGGCGCTTTCGCCCGGAAAGCGAGAGGTCCTGGGTTCGAGTCCCAGAGGTGTCAATATCTTTTTCTGATTTTTCGGTTTTCAGATTTTCGATTGAGTTTCGCTTATATTGTCTTCATTTAATTAAAATATTACAATTTGAGGTTTTACTCATAAAGTTAAAATAAAAATTAAAAATTAATATTCATATACCCACAACATCTATACATGGGTAAATTTTTCTCGTTCTTATATTCAGTAATTTATGTTTATAAATATCTTAATTAATGATTATCTCAATATTTGTCAAACATAATCTTTTTCATAATGATTTTCAGAAAAAAAAAGTTCCATTTACAAATTACATTTATTTGATAATTGTAATAATCTTCTTAGCCCATTCAGATAGGTTTCTAAAATAATTATTTTGTCCATTAAATTTAAATGATACTTGGCGTGTAAAATTAATTCTGAATAAGAACGTAGAAATTGGTAGAGAATTTTATTAGTTAAGGTAAGACAGAAGTATTTTTATTTGGAACTATTTAAAGCTGAGATTTTCAATTGAACCATAGATTTCTCAACACAGAAAAAAACAATTTAGTCACTGGTTTGGAGAGCTGTTAAGGCGAAGCTTCCAGGCCCAAAAAGAAGAAGATGGAGAGATATGTAATTACGAATGTTGGACAGAGCGCGCCAATATTTTCAATGACAAAATTGATGCGAAAATTGGGAAAATGCTTAATAAAACATGACTCGTTTAAAATAGAGCAAAAATCTCGTGGAAGGTGTCTTAAGTATCATTTAAAAAAACATTGTGAATTTTTTCACAAATATAACTTGTAAAATAATAGATATAGACTTGTTTTAAATATAATTTTTGGAGCAAACTTTGCAATCTTTTTCTTGCGAGGGAATTTCATATAATTTGCGTTTTGGCGTGGAACGTATCTAAATATTATCTTCAAAAATAACAAATATATTTTTTAAGAGCTTCATAACTTCAAATGTTTAAGGGAGATATGTAAGAAATCGGTAGAAATTCGGGTAGCGGTGACTTTTATTTAAATGCAGTTTAATTTCAGATATTTGGACTGTTAATTTCACAGTCATAAAAGTCTATCGACCAAAAACATTAAAAAGAAGGAAGAAATATTTGAAATTTCATATTTAAATCCATGCATTTTAATATTCATTATTCGCAAAAGCTTTTTCGGTATTATCGGACTTATTCTCAAAAGTTTTATTAAAAAATGATTTCAGTGATTTGATTTTTAAAAATATCCAACTGCATTAATTTTCTTTTGATTGCCTTACCACAATGTTTGTTTTGCGTTTTCGGTTTTAATTCAGTTACCGAAATAATATTTTTAGCCGACCAGACTGGTAATATTTTAAACATTTAAATACGTTTCAAGCAAAATCAATTTATGACAGAGATGTTGGTTATCCAATAAATGGTTTCAATAACCATCGTTACCATCGTAAAGGCCGATTCTGATCTAGATGATTAGGTGATTTAGGCGATGTAAGTGAAAGGTACGAAATGAAAATTTAACGGGGTCACAGTTTCATGCTCTTTTACCAATCAATGTGAGCGAAAGCAAATTAAAAATGTAACCTTTGTTGCAGATTAAGACTTAATCATTTCCATATAATTGCGTGTAGCCAAATTATTTTCGTTCACAGCTGTGTGGAACTGGCCCTTTTCAATCAATAAATCAAAACCCACGTCGAAAGTCCGAGGTCTAATAACAAGAAAGTTCTAATTTCACAAAACTTAATATACATCTAATAAATTTATGAGAACGATTTTTTTAAAGCTCATTTTTTAGAGCTCAGTATTAACACAAAGATGGCAGTGTTCAAAACGGTATATCGCCCGACGCTCACCTACGGCCACCAGATACGGATGCTAAGTGAACAAACGCGCTCTAGAGTACAAACTGCCGAATTGAGGTACTTGAGAGGAGTGGCAGGGGTTACGAAATGGGATCAAATAAGAAACTCGACGATCCGAGATGATCTAAACATTGAACCACTGCTACTCTTCATAGAAAAATTGCAACTGAGGTGGCTTGGGCATTTACTAAGGATGCCTGATAACCGAATTCCGAGGAAGATACTATGTGCGATTCCAGAGGGTAGACGTCCAGTGGGCCGTCCCAGACATAGTTGGGCGAGGCAACTCCAGATACTGTGTGAGGAGAGGATGGGACTGCCATGGACGGAGGCCGAACAGTCAGCTCAAGACCGGGACGTATGGAGGAGCCTTGACGATGCAATGGATAGAGGAAGAAGATGATGATGATAATTTTTTTGTATGAATACCAAAATTCAAAACATGGAAAGCTGAAAACTTCATTTCGGTCCGCAAAAAGTCTTTAATTGGCTGCAGGTTTGGCGTGCTTGCTTTAGATAAACGTTCTAAGCCAGTGGTCCCCAATCCCCGGTCCGTGAATCAAATGGTACCGGGCCGTGGCAAGGCCCTGCTTCAAAATCAAAATTTCGCAAAAAAGTCGAAAATTATAATCATCGACAAAAATAATTATTCAGATGAGAACCCCTTTCACGCCAAGTTACCGCCGACACAATAACTTCGAAGTAAAAAACATGACTGGGCTTTCATCTTGCGCACTCGCATATAAATCGTAAAGACCTCGAGTGAGACGCAATGACGTGAGTCACCACTCTAATATTCTGCTTGCCCAAATGCAAGTGGAATCGTTTAATTGAGAAAACGTGACATAGAAACTAACTCGCGTTTGATTGTAGTGGTTAACTTATTCCCCGTTTTTCAACAAAATACTTGCGACCAACGAGAGCTTATTATTATGTTTTTAATTATCTTAGTAAATTTGTAAATGTATAATGATGGATAAACCAAAATCTGAATCCTGTTCTTACTATATTTTAAGAAATATTTACATTTTTGAGGCGATGTGTACTAATTTTACTTTTTAAGTGACGCAATTCATGCATCATGAAGATCTGCTAACAGAAACGCATTGCCAAAGTCTCCAGTCGAGGAGAAGTGGGGCCCTTGCAGTAACGGCGTACAAAATGATAATAGATAGCCCATGCCTCCTGGAATGCTACAAGTTGTTTGTGCCAAACAACTACAGTCAGGGGCGGTACCATGAACTTCTATGTATACCACATAGCAGAACGGACGTACTGGCTCGGCATAGCATGACACGAGGTATGGTGCTATTAAACAACGCTTCCAAAACTATTGACATATTATTTAACTGTAGCCTCGAAGAATTTAAGAGGTATTTAAGCGCCACAAATTACCCGCTATATGTATAAATCTCATGTTACTATTTATCTTTTCTATTTCTACTATTTATCTATAAATGTGTAGTTTGTATCACATGTGTATTGTAAATAGACACACCGTCTGTAATACACAAAAAAAAAGATAATAACGCGTAATATCGAACGTCGACCAGTCCGCGGCAATAAAAAGTTTGGGGATCACTAAGCCATCGAATTCTCCGTATTTTACAGATAGGGGCAGCAACTTGCAACTTAAGTGGTTACAACCGGACAGTGGACAACCTAATGACCTGGCCTGTCGATGGCACTTGACCGGTTCAACCAGAGACGCTGTTTAATTTGCTTCCACTCCACTGAGCAATTACTGTGGTGATAATGTAATTCAATCAAATTAATTTGTAAACGTACTTCAAATGTATTTTTATAAACAAACAAATAAAATATATCATTGAAGAAGAAGATAACACTTATAATCTAAATGAAAATATGAAAGAAAACAAGACACAGACAAATAGAAAAAGACAATGGTCGCAGCTGGGACTCGAACCCAGACCTCTCGTATAACCGGGGCGTGCGCGTTATCCAATTTCGCTATTGCCACCTTCTTAATATTTATATGGAAAAAAAAAGAACTTGTTGAAGATAATATTGTTGATTCTAAATATTTGAAATATGACGGTTTGACGGACACAGGCGTCGTGTGGGAATGATATTAATGTTTTACCGGCATTTCAATGGAAGATGCTCTGAGGAGCTATCGTCATTGATCCCTTCGGCCCCGGTGCATAGTCGGGAAACACGCCAAACGCGTGCCCAACATATATAACTTCAACTCGTTCTTGTGTTCAACAGCTCGGCGGTGGAACGATTTGCCGACCTCTGTGTTCCCTCCTTCCTACAACATAGGTCTCTTCACGACCAATGTTCATTCCTTCCTATCCTCAAAAAGACCCTCCGTATAGCATCTCAGATGACATAGGGCCCGAGGGAAATTAATTTCCTCCTGCGTGGAGTTAATGCAAAAAATAAAATAAAATAAGGAAACAAATGAAACGTTTGTTTTTGATTAAAACCTAAATAGAATCACATAGAGTTTTTTTTAAGTGAAACTTCTTAAGCGCCGTTAGTGACTTGAAATTCTGGTGAAACGGAAGTGCGTCACAACTAAGTTCTACACAAATACTTGGTTCTAATATAACGCCGTAAATTCGCACCTCGGCGCGTGCCTTCCATAGCGTAGTTGGCAAGGCGCCTGATAAATCTCAGCATCTTTAAATCACTTTAAAAAACAAGCAAAAGAAAAGAAAGCAACTTTCTAGTTTCACTTCTAACGTTGAATTAAACACTCTTCTTTTTTTTTAAGGATGATGTGAACACGTCGAAGTAATTTTGTTTACCTATGAATCAAAGCATAGAGACGTTTTTTCCAACATGACTTATCATTTCTAGATCAAAAAAACAATGTTTAAACTACAACTTGTTGCAAAATATACCCGTTGAATAATAATTTCGTTAAAAACCTAGTGAAAAAAATGTTTCTTTGGAAGGAGTTGAATTACAAAAGATTAATATAGTTGCGTGTTTCCGGTATACAAATCTTCCAAAAATAAAGATTAATACCAGTTTTCTGAAGCAAGTTGTTGCTTATCTTTCTTTCATATTTATTTTTCTCAAATTACACTTAAATCATTTCCATAACACATATCTCAAGCTCGCTCCTAACTTAGAAGATTTTCTTATATTTTACCCACAACCCGTGTTTTCACGAAATAATTAAATGAAAATAAATCATTTCGTTAACACCACTTCTTTAATCAAAATTGTTAACGTGTTTCGAAACCGGTGACCGTACAACTCAGAATTAAGCAACTTTAACACCTTCTTTCAACAACACAAAACCTTCAAATGTGATGATTTTTTTTGTTTTGTTGAAAAAGTTACGTCAGGTTAGGTTACGAGCTACTTTAAAAAAAAATCATAATGTTTATGAATTTTCAAAGGCGTGTTAAAATTGGGTGATGGGTGATTTTGATTTGTCATGGAACCAAAGATTTTGAAATATACGGAGATATGCTACGATGTTCGCCCGACCGTCGGCGCCGGAACTACTACCTAATGGGAATAGTTTGAATACGTCATTCAGTTGATTTTTCGAAGTTGTGCAATAGTATTGGTTAAAAATATCGGCGACACCAGGAAGCACAGTCCCCAGACCCAGAAAAAACTCTCATTATTCTCAAATTTTAATTTTTTATTATGTTTGTTAAAAATCACTGTTACCAAGTATTCAAGAGTTTGGCCTTCAAACTTATCTAAAATTTATTTTTAGCCCTTTTCTTCCCTGTAAATCTTTCGGTGTGCCCGTGTATCAGTGGCTTTTTGGAAAAACTTTCTCCCGCATTGCCCATTGTAATGTAAGTCAGGATGAAATTAAAATTAACCAAAAAGTATCTGTAGACAAAAAAACACCACAAAGAGTGGTGAATAATCAGGTAAAGATATCATAAAAACGATTTTATAAAATTAAATTCAAAATTATTTTAGAGCAGCTAGAAATTGCATTTATTAACCTTTTTGGTTATTAATACATTTAATCGGCTATTAACGCTTTACCTAATTTCTAATATTTGTATGGTATTTAATCGTTAACCCATTGTTTCCAACATCTTTTTGCGTAAACATGTTTAATTTTTGACATTTTGTGAAATTTAATTTTATCCTGAAAATGATACGTTGGTTTCGAAAAAAAATGATAATTTTGATAAATGAGTGCTGTTTACAAAGTGATTTGTTTCATTTAATTAAAATGATGCCACATTTGCGAATATTATAACAATATCTCTATTTACTTAACAAATATTTAAAAAAAGTAAGTCGTTATGTCCTCTGTGTTTTGTGCATGTACACTAAAGAACAAGGCAATTTAAACAATTGAATTTGTCTAAACGACAACTGGCACTAGACAAACCAGTTGTAAAATCCGCCACGTAACCGCCCCGCAAATGTCGAAAATGAACAAATATTTACGAGGTCCGCATGCGCGAGGTTAAGCATTAAGCCAGGGATTGTTCAAACAGCGAAGCATTACAGGACTATTGCCACTGTTTAGGACTGTTTAACTCAGCCACCGCATTACGATACAGAGTGTCCAAAAACAAATATTTTAATGTTATTTCTTTATTATGTTACTCGGGTAAATGTAAGGTGCGAGACTCCTTCGGTTTAATAGGGAAGGTTGATTCTGTTTTCTGGAAAGAAGAGCCTTTAAGGGTCTACTATTCGTATTTCGACCGATTTCTTACATATCTCCCTTAAACATTTGAAGTTTTTAAGCTCTTAAAAAAATATATGTTATTTTTGAAGATAACATCTAGATACTTTCCAGGCCGAGACGCAAATTATATGAAATTCCCTCGATAGAAAAAAATCGCAAAGTATGCTCCGAAAATTATTTTAAACAAGTCTATTTCTTTTATTTAACAAGTTATATTTGTGAAAAAATTCATAATGTTTCTTTAAATGATACTTGCTGATTTTTGCTCTATTTTAAACGAGTCATGTTTTATTAAGCTTTTTCGCAATTTTCGCTGCTATTTTACGAATTAAAATATTAGCGCGCTCTGTACAACATTCGTAATTACATATCTCTCCATCCTCTTCTTTTTCAGCGCCGTGCGTTTAAAGAGTGCCGTAAGTACATAAATATATTTAGGAAAAAGGGCATCTTATTAGTTAAAACAATATTATACAGTACGATAAGCGTCACAAATGTGAGCAGATGAGATGATGCCTCTAGCGTTGTGACTATTTGTTAAGTATGATAATAAATTAGAGTAGAAATTAACCTTAAGGCCATATTCTACGCAAAACTAAGCCTTGACTTTGTTGAGATATTACCTATGACATTCCAAATTCTTTGGTCGGCCAGACCCTTGGGAATTCTTGGTGAATTTTTTTTTCTCACGTGGAGAGGAATCAGCTCTGAACACCAAAGACAGGCCTGATCATGAGTTGTGGGGAGACCCTCTCGTACTCAGAGATGGTATCATCAGCGACGCCATACATTAATGTGTCAAATACATGTTTATTACGATCGATTATGAGTTATAAATTGCAAAAATCAAGCAACGCTACCTAACAAACAAATTTAACTAAACAACGCCTGAAAATTTATTGATTTGAATTTAAGGTTTTCATCGAAATTTGTATGAATTATATTGGTAGAAGTTTCGTTTTGTATGAATTAAATTGGTAGAAGCACCGAAATTTGTATGAATTAAATTGGAATTTATATAGAACTCTGATAATGCTTTTTATTTCAAAGTACTTATTTTATTTAAATATAAATATAATTTACTGTAATTATCAAGTCAAAATCATTTCACAATCAAGTAAGAAATTTGCCTATTTAAACTAAAATATAATGATTATAATAAATTATCAACCTTGCGAAAAATGTGGACTTCAGGGATAACCTTATGATGGTGGCCTAAGCAGGGGTGCCCGTGTTCAGTTCCATGGCAACCTAGAATCAAGTCAGCTCAACACATCTTCGAAAAGTGATTAAAAGCTACAAAAAAATTGAAAAAAGCCCGTGTAATATAACGTAACCTACTTAACCAAGATTTTATATATTTTTTTTTATGGCATTTCATTAAAAGTCAGTCATTACTTTTCAAAGAATGTATTGAGTTGTTTTCTTAAAAAGACCATTCAAAAACATCCCCTCAGGTGACATCGACCCTGAGATAATTTTTTTGCCTCAAAACAATAGGAGAGGATATTTTATTTTACATTAGATTCACAAGGAGGCCCTAAGTTAAAAATCTCTCAAAGCCTGTGACATTTGGGGATGCTGTATGGTGGGTCTTTTAAGGGAAAGGAAGGAGAGTAAGTACTGAAAAGAAAAAAGTCTGAAGAAATATGAGATGTGTCCAGGAGTGACGGCTGTATGAATCCATCCTTGCCACAGTGGTGTAAGGCGATGGGTCGAGAGTCCGACTGGAGAGGTCTAAGTAAGGCCTCCTTCAACCAGTCTCTCCTGTTCCGCCACGATGTAGATGGGCAAACTCATTTGCTGCCAAGAACTAGAAAATTTACCTCATGAACCCGGGAACCCCTGCTAATTCACCAAACATAGCGAACCCCTTTGTGAAAGTTTCATGACGTAAATATCGAATACCGATGATGTGCTTCGAAATCTGGTTATTTCTGGAATAATTCGTAAATTTCGCACAATTTCACCCTGTATATATTTGGGCGGACACTTTGTGTAAAGTGTTCACTGTGGCAGTTAACTTGCTACTACTGGTAGCGTGTTTGTCTATTAGAAACCAATATGTAGTAAATTCTCCCAATGATACGGTACCATTTTGAAAAACGATCCGCCGAAAATTTTGATTGGGACCGATAATTTGATCGGAATTATTCATGACCTAAATTACAGCATAAAGATGTGTCGATGCTTAAAGCACTTGTCCAATTGCTAATCTCTTATATCCTTACTAAAAAGCGTGTTTAAAATTTTACACAATGGACAATTTGGGAAGCGGAAATGGGTACCGCCGCCCAGTGAACAATTTATTGGATATCCCACACCTCTGCCATAGGTTCAGTACGTTTGGTAACTTAGGGTGTCTATGTTCATGAGGCGGGGTTTGTCTAGGTCTTGGCAGTAGATCACCTGAACTAACTGAACTCCAGATTCAACACACCGCACATTATAAGCTTATTCCTACGTATACGGAACGGCGACGATACAAAAAAGTTTACAAACGTATACGCTCTTTATTACAATAATCCTGCAGCACTTTCTTGCACATCAAAAATAATGGTGAGACAAAAGATCAGACACACAATGTTCATAAATATGTGTCATTCCTCCAAAGTACTACTTCTTTCCTTTGGTAGAAACAGACGTACGTACAATGTGTGTCTGATCTTTTGTCTCACCATTACTTAGTGTGTTAGAAAGAGCTGCAGCATTTTTGTGATAAAAAACGTAAGTTGGTTCTTTTTTGTATCGTCGCCGTTCCGTACACGTAGAAATACTAAAAGCTCCTAATGTGCAGTTTATATTATAATTCCATAGAATGTGACGATATATAAATAGCCTAGTATATTTAAAAAACCACATGATGTGACGTCATGGCAAAGAAAAAAATATGAACTAAATATTAATTAATTAATTATGCAATTGCTTGACCACAGTACATTTTCTTTATTTCTGTCTTCTTTTTATCTGTACTGTGTACTTACTTTGTTTTAAATTTTATTTGTTTAATATTATATCTGCTTTTCGCTAATAATATCACCACTTATTAACAATTAAACCTCGATTTACGCATGATGTGTCAGATTTAATTGAAGTTTTGATGCGTATAGACATTCACCAATTTCATGAATGAAATAAATGTTAATACTTTGTTAATGTTTCAACCAACAAGTTAATAAATAGTCTTGATTGCATCCCTGTCATGTTTGGTAGAATTTAATGCAATCGTTGCATTATTGATTGCAATTAGTGTGACGAGTGTCGAGGTCATGGTACAGAAATAGCTGAGACATCATGGAACACAACCAGACATTAAGTGAAATTAATTGCATCAGTTTTGTTACTTAGTTAGAAAATAAGGAAAATAATTGAAGAAAATTGTATTTTTAAATAATAACACTTCAAATTTTATAATTAAAAACATGCCAGATAATATCAAACCAGCTTTTTTACTCCAATAACAAAATTTAAAAATTTTATATTAAATAAAAAGGACAAAGGTGTTTTTTTTAACAAATCTGTGGTTTATAGATTAATTTGTAACGATTGTATTTTTTTTAATATTGGGAAGACTTCTAGAAATTTTAACATTAAAGTTAAGGAACATCTAAGATGTTTAAATAATAATAATTATTATTCAGAATTTGCCAACCACATTTTAGAAACAAGTCATTCTTTTGATATTAATAAAGGTTAAAAAATTTACACACTAACACAACAGGTTTGCAATTAGATAATTTAGAAATTTTAGAAATTAGGAAAAGTGTTAATAGTAAATTAAATATTATAAATAACCAAACGTTTTTTAAAAATAGCCATCTTTTGAATTTATTTTCGTATTAATACTTATATTTATAATAATTTGTTATTTAGACTTCCTGTTTTGTTTTAAAAGATTTTTTATAATATAAATGTAATTTTTTCCCATCCTAAAATAATTTTTATATTTTATTTTATATAATTGTTTTTTTTTTTAATGATATTTTAAGTAATTAATCACCTCTCCTATCTAATATATTGTCTATGTTCTTATTTGTTTATTCTTGTGCGTCTTTTTGTTATTTTATATTAACTTATTATCCTGACGAAATAGTTTTTGAAACATGTCGATATTGTTAATAATATAGTAATGTACATAAAGTTATTTGTTTACATTTATTAATAATGACGCCACAAAGTGAATTTGCAAAGTTTGAAGAAGGAACATAAATTTATTTTAAAAAAATAAATATATTTTCAAAAGCTAGCGCAAAAGATGCTATGTCTAGAAAATACGATTCTTTTATGGGTTTTCCGTAAATACATTTCTGGCTTATTATTTTACATAAGAAAATGTTTACGAAACAGTACATATGTTTTGAATGTTTTTTTTTTATATTTTTATTCCAATCAGTGCCATCGTTTTTCACAAAATATGAGATGTCAAAATATATGAAATTCACATATTTTATAATGATTTAAAATCAATAACGGACATTAGACAGCCCTGGTGAAAATGACGAATTATCGCGAATCCAATAAATAAAATATCAGAACCCATGCTTCATTCAATGTTGTTGCTTCTCGCACTAATTTTATGTACTATTTTTGTTCACAGAGATTGATTCGTGTGGTGAATGGAACTTGCTCTGTCAACATTTTTAATTTTAATAATATTGTTTCCATAAATTAAAATAAATAAGAAGATAATAAGCATTGCTTTTTAACTGTATCAGTTTGTATATATGTTACTGTTTTAATGATTAAAGGAAAATTATAATTATTTGGTACTTATTCTTCCAATTTGGAAGCCGGGTATTGATACCGCCGCCCCAGGGAACCTTTTTTTCATAAGCTCTACAAAGGAGGCCCTGAGGAAAATAATTTCCCTCAGCCTACGTCACCTTTGGGGATATTGTGTGGACGGACTTTTAAGGAAAGGAAGAACAGGAAATTCTGGGAAGTTAAAGGATATTAGAGGTGGGTAGGAATCTGGGGGACAATACGTCAGGAGTTATAGACGTATAAATCTATCCATCCTATCATGGTGCAAGGCGATGTTGATGTTAAAAAAATTGGTTGTCTGTAAAGTCGGTTTACGGACGATAATTTAATGTGATAACGCATCGACCAAGTATAAGATATTGATCGAAGTGATAACGACTTACCGCCGCCCCGGGAACCTTTATTGGATTACCAAAGCCTCTGCCATAGGTCACCCCAAGTGGTTTGCTGATTTAGCAGGGGTGCCCAGGTTCATGGGGCGACGTTTGTCTAGGTCTTGGAGGCGGATAACCAGGACACCCTGAACCCCTGATTCCAACCTACTCTTTAAACTCATTTCCTTCCCAGTACTCTCCTTTCCTCCTTTTCCTTTAAAAAACCCTCCACACAGCATCCCCAAGGATGACATAGGCCCTGAGGGAAATTATTTTCCTCAGGGCCTCCTGTGTGGAGCTCCTATAAAGAAAATATATAAAAACGATGGAGTGGAAGAAAGGTAGATGCGTCACGAACGCTTTTTCCGCGCTCTCGCTTGCACGCTCGGCTCAGGCAGAATGTGAAAATGAAATTCTTTTTCGTGGGGCGATCATCGATTTATAAGATGGTATCACATCAAAAAAGTAGGTACCTGATAATTATTTTAATTCAACCTGAATTGCTGGAATGACTAATTTCAGGTTATGGTGGAACCTTTTAGTACGTTCACTGTCATCAACCATGCATTCAAAGCGAAGCGTAAAGTTGAAATACACATTTAAGTATTAATAAACGCAACATTGTTCTGAACACAACTTTCCACTAGAACTCGAGCTTTCGATTAGTTCTTACCATTCTCGTACTCTGCGTATGCTCAGTAATTTGTATTCACTTTACCATCGACTTGGCAGAATGCGAATATTTATGCACGTGAAGTTGTGAATTCTTTAGTTTACTTACTACAACAGTTCAAATTTACTTCAACGTAAAACTACAGAAAAAGGCGAGTTTTGTTTGTGAAGTTTCACCGTGTTTTATTTCCATAGTGGAGGTCTGCTGTGTTAGCACTGCGGAGAAACTATGTACAACTTGCTTTTGCTTTGGTAAAAAATGTTCGCTCTAAAAACTATGAATTTTTAAAAGAAAATACATTATTGCAAGCTGCTTTGAGCGACACTCTACCGTCATCCTTGGCTCTTTTCTTTCTGCAGCCAGTCGCGGTCTGAGGTGTACACAGTTCATTATGCAGTGCTTTGCGTAATAGTTGCTTATTATACTTGGTTGATTACCTCCCTTTGAGCCAGTTTTTAATATTTTAACCCTAGAAAGATAACTTTATTTTTTAGTATTGAAAAGATAAACATTCGCCTGAGAGGCGCACAGTTTAAAAAACCGATTTATTAACAAAATATTAACTATTTGGGAGGCGAAAATCGGTACCGCCACCCCGGGAACCATTATTGGATAACCAACACCTCTGTTATAGGTCACCCAAGTGGTGAGGTTTGTCTAGGTCTTGGAGGCGGATGACAGGACACACTGAATCCCAGATTTCTACCCACCCCTTAAACCCCTATCCTTTCCAGAACTCTCCTCCCCTTCCTTTCCTTAAAAAAACCCTCCACACAGCATCCCGAAAGATGACACAGGCCTTAAGGGAAATTATTTTCCTCAGGGCCTCCTGTGTGGAGCTCATGTAAAAAAAAAATTATACAAGTTTACTTTATTTTTATTACTTCAATCAAGTGTTACATTTTTAATAAGTCAATAAAGCACAATTATATATATTTCTTTTTTAAATTTTAAGGAAATATGTAAGGTTTTACAAAAAGTAACAGAACATAAAGGTATTTACAGAAGTAGCTACATAAAAGGATATTTTGGTTAAAAATAGTTAACATTTTGAATATTTTGTCTAATTTAGTAATTTATTACGATTTGATTAGTCTCAAATTACAAAAAATATAAAAATAATCTTCATACAGTTGTTACATAGTCATAAACGTTACCCAGAAGATAAACATGTTCCTCTCGAGCGCAACGCGTTGTCATAGCACCAAAACTGTGGTACTTACCGAACAACAGCGGTCGTCCCTCGACAGTGTTGACCGATGTCTGAATTGGTTTGGAAACCAAGCTTGTACACGCATCGGTTAAAAAGGTTAAAAAGTTAAAAGATTTATCGGTTTCGCGGGCGCCTCTGAGGCGCACGTTATCTTAAGGGTTAATGGTTCAAAATAAAATTTGATTTTTATAATCGCGTTAGGCCAATAAATCCAACTAAAACCTTTATCAGGAAGTATGAAATTGATCAAGTTGATGGAATTTAGTAGATTGGTAATTGCTAAATTAGTAGAAAAGCCATCCTCAGTGAGACTAGAGAACTGGATTCGAGTTCCAGAGTGAAGCGTTTTTTGTGCGGTTTTGAATATGTCGAAGGACCATGAATGATGCGTGTTTTAAGTGTGAAAGACCGCTGCACAAGTAAATAAAATGCATAATAAAGCAAAAAAAGGACTTACTTTGCTTCTATCCTGGCTGGGTTTATTGTGCACTTATATGACTACATTTGTCGCGGGATTCGTTTTGCAATATGCGGTAAGGGGTATATGAGCGGTATGCAGAGATGTTTAGGCGGCGAGGGTCGATTAATGACTGATGTGGGTAAAGCAAAATGGCAGGTATGTAGGGATGGGTAGGAAGGAATATGTGACAATACTAACTACAAGCACAGAGTGTGTAAATGTATGTAGGTACATGTAGCTGTATATTGCGTAAATAACCAACCACAGAATTTCCATAGTTATCGTTCAAAGTTGTTAATATCATATTCTACGATGATTTAATTTATCTGTTTCGATGTTATTTAACATGCTACGGTATGAAAACATGGTATGTACACATTATTTGTCTTACACATTATCCGTGACAATTGGCCCCCTAACGTACTTCTTTACAATGTGCACTCGATTTAGAGATAATACGGTATACGGTAAGGGATGTTCAGGGAGGATGTATAGCAGAATAACAAAATAATAAAACATATTTTCATTCAAATATAATAATAAAAGTTTATTCAACAATGCAATTGCAACGCATCAAAGAAAAATCTGCTTCTCTATATACTGTATATACTCGTACCAGCGCATAAGTACACAAAATCTTCACGGAGGTCCAAAAAAGGAATAAACTTACGTTTTTTATCACAATAATGCTGCAGCTCTTTCTAACATACTAAATAATGGTGAGACAAAAGGTCAGACACACATTGTACGTACGTCTGTTTCCTCCAAAGGAAAGTAGTAGTACTTTGGAGGAATCTCACGTATGAACATTGTGTGTCTGATTTTTTGTCTCACCATTATTTAATGTACAAGAAAGTGCTGCAGCGTTATTGTAATAAAAAACGTATGTTTATATTGTTTATTGACTTTTTTGTATCGTGGCCGTTCTGTAAATGTAAGATTACTTAAAACTTGGAGACATTTGATTGAAATATGCAATGGTTTATTAAATATCTCAATATGAAATGTTCTATTAAGGTCCATAACGAACTCTAATGTGAAAATTTCTTACAGTGATTGGTTTCAAGCTTGTTGTGAATAATTTTTGAATAAACAGTAGATTTTCTTATTTTTCTAATATAAGAAAATTTAAAATATTGTAGCCATTTCTCATAAAATTGGAAAAGGGCGTTTAATCTACATTAAAATTAAATGAAATCAGTTGAAAATAATCCAGGATTTGTATTTTTTTCTTGTGCATACTTCTAAAGCAATGATTCCCTAAGTGGTCCAGGTTGACCCGTTGGGGTCCACGGAAGACCCGACGGGGGTCCACGAAGGCGCGATAAAGAAATGGGGGTTCACAAGTTGTAAGTGGAGGTCCATAAACTGGTTTTGATTGAGACCGTGCCCCGCATCCATATCCCATCCCACCCCCATCCATCTCATGTCCCATTACGCCCACTCCATAACAGAGCGACTGGCGTACAGCGCACGTTTTTGTACCGGTTACGCATGAGATCTTAAAACGCCCAGCTAGGTGTGGAATATTGCGGTACTGTACTGGGATGGAAACATACCCAAACTCCTCCCCCCGTCCCATATCCCATTACGCCCCCTCCGTCGTGGCTAATATAATCTCGAATACTGGCCCATTTTGCCTCCGTTTGAAAAAGTCGTCGATCCAATACTGCTCCGTTGTGATAGACCACACCACGCCATTCAATATTCAATACAAAGCGTGTCGAGTATTGGGAATATGATAGAAATATACTAGCAGAGGGTCCACCGTGACCAATTAAATTTAGAAAGTGAATACCTTTGAATAAAAAGTTTGAATACCTTTGTTCTAAAGCTAAAAAATGTAATCTCATATTTCTCTCTCGTTTTTTAAGATAATTCAGTTGATTAGTTTGTTAACAAATTTGGATTTATTCACACCAACAACACGATCGTTTGCAGGTTTAAAATGATTCTCCTAAGGCTTCTTATTTAATGAATCCATTCAAATACCTTCGCCCTAGGATGTAGATGTGGAATAAGTCTTACCTACGGTTTATTTTGGTCTTAGCGAAATGGGCGCAAAAGATTTATTAACGCGGTCCCCTATATCTTTTTTTTATTGTTCCACTTTATCCTCGCGGCTTAACTTTGGGCTTACAACGATCCTTAATAAGAAAATGAAACCGAGGACAATAGCTTAAGTAAGGAAGGAAGTGTTTATTTTCACGAGTTTTTTTTTAAATACAATTACTGGTGTCGATGTTCGAGCTTCTACGTTGTTAAATAAATGTCTGTTAAATATATATTACTAGACATATTCGTTAAAGTCACGGGGTATAATAATAATATTGATTTATGAATTTGAAAGTATTTCTTTAAATAAAACAATAATTTTGTAAACACCACTTTTATTATTTATGTATTTAATGCCGACCGGGTTTCGCTACAATCGTAGCTTCTTTAGGGCAGTACAATTCTCTACTAAAATTAAGTTACATGTGTTATAGATAATATACAAATAATTTAAAACAAAATGGGCTGGACTCCTCAAGTGCAGGAGGAAGTAGGGATAAGTGTAGATGGAGAATTGGAAAAGGAAAGGGAATGTTTGTTGTCAATAGGGAACAACCACCGTATTTTTTTACTTTTATTTAAATTGATTTGATTATTTATTAACTTACTATTAAAATTTTTGGCTTTCGTTAGTTCAAGGGCTTCTAAATTATCCAATCTGATACCTATCGTGTTTTTTGAATTAGGGTGACGCCTGAGTTTTTATCAAATTTGTAGTCAGGTGGTTTGCAAATTCGGAGAAGCATTGCTGTGTAAACACCTAAGATGCTCTTTGACACGCGTGTTTATGTTACGTGCCGTTTTTCCAATATAATATTTTATTGATAAAACATGCTTTCTTCAGGAACATTGACTTTCAAAAAATAAACATTGTCAATTTCAAAGATGTACAGAAATTGTAAGGTCCCTTGATTTGGTCTCTGGACAGTCTGCCGTCAGTTGTAAATTGAGTTAGCTGTATGACTTTTTTGTTTCAAATCCAAGGGGACGCGCACAGAGATTTTGGGTGTTTTGAGGTGTTTTTTTTTTGCCTATCCTTTTTATGAGTAAAAACACTTACGTTTTGTTCTGGATATTGTTGTAATTGTATAATAATTCAGATGAATTCCATTTAACAGTGAGTTGATTCAAGTTGTGAGCTCTTGAGCTCTAAAATTTGGAAAGAAATGGCAAGAATTTATAACGAGAATATCACAACTACAAAAGAAAAAGTTGACGTCAGGACCACAAACAAATGATAACATAGACAAAAGTTGTATAGAAAAGTCAGACGAAAGGTGACACAGGCGTTAAATTTAAGATAAAAGAGTCTATAGATTGAAGTTAGAAAAAATGAATGAAATTTAAAATGCTATGTTAGAAATGAAGTTCATTATTACACATAGAACAACACAACATTCAACTGTAATTTCCTTTTTCGGATTAATACTCTTAGTAAACTTTTAAAATATTGACATTTTTTTAAATTTTCACCAAATGAAATTAATGTAAAATTGAAATAAATATAGAATAACAGTTAAACAAAAAAAAATGGTACCTACTTATCGCTTGTCTGAATCGCTCCCACAATTAGTTCCAGTTTTGAAAATTTAAGCCTATCCCAGTCACAGGTCATTGAACAGGAGTTAAGCACATGCCTAGAGACACTTCACTGAAGTTGGTATTTTTAATTCTTTCTTTTGTTATTCTGTTATTTTTAAAACATGGAATGTATTGCATAGCACTACCCCTGCAGACGTTCTAGAATAAACTGTTAAAATTGTTAATATTAAAAGCAAATGGTTCGCTACGTTTGGTGATTTAGCAGGGGTGCCCGGGTTCATGGGGTGAGGTTTGTCTAGGTCTTGGAGGCGGATGACCAGGACACACTGAACCCCAGATTCCTACCCACCCTTTAAACTCTTTTCCTTCCCAGAACTCTCCACTCCATCCTTTCCTTAAAAAAAAACCCTCCACACACATTCCTAAAGATGACATAGGCCCTGAGAGAAATTATTTTCCTCAGGGCTTCCTGTGTGGAGCTTTTGTAAAAAAAAAATATAGTGGCCAATTAATTGAAGCGCTTTGCTGTATAGCCCGTTATTTAAAATTTGTCATTTATTTAAAAATGATATTTGCTCAACGGCGCCCTGATAAAACACCACCATTCATACTCAAAATGTTGCTTTAAATGATTTTATTTGGTTTCACGACCAGTTCTGTACATTTATCTTCTTTCCTTTAACTTTACATCAAACCACAATAATTACGGATGCCAAAGTCTCCCTGGCTCCGGTTAGCAGGGAACAGTCGAGACTCTTATGCGGTAATCACAGAAAAAAAAATATGCCGTTTTGTCATCATGACAAAAAGTATTAAGACCATTATTATGTAAATGGAAAAGAAACCATGAATGTGTGCCATAACAAAGTTTTTTCGCGATCCATCGGAGAATTACGGAGAATCCTTACATAATGATAGAAGCCAATAAAAATATATTCTTAGTTTTTGATCAAAGCGTGATACATTTAATCATAACCGTTTAGGATAAGGTCGAGTTAGCTCAGTGGTTAGAGCAGAACCTCGACAATTTTAAGGTACCGGGTTTGATTCCTATACGCAACTGAATCTTTTTCTGATTTTTTGAAAATTTCAAATTTTCGTTTGAGTCGCTAATATTAAATAAAATATTTAGATTTTGGTATGTCAGGAATTAATCCTGAAGAATAAAACATACATGTGATTTAAGAAAAGAAAATATTATTTAGTAAGTAATTAATAATTTTTCGTTTTACTTCGGGTTTTTATTTTTAATTGAAATTCATTTAAAGCAGAACGAAAAAAGAAAAAAATTCAGGTGGTAACTAAAATACCTCAATACTTAAAAGAGTTAAAATTATGGCCTAACAATACAGGTCATTACCTTAGTTCTTAATTGTCCAAACGACCATTAGAAAATTTTACAGGTGGAGAAGGTTTTCTTTCATTTTTTTAAGGAAACATTATGATAGAGGTGTTTAAGATAAAGCTATTTTTGTCTGTGTCATTAGTTTAAATTATTCTTTATTAAGTGATTAACTACCATTTTTATATTTATTTTTTCATTTTAAAGTGGAAATTGAAAGATTGAACAATCACTAGAACGGTGAGGTTTGTCTAGGTCTTGGCGGCGGATAACCAGGACACCCTGAACCCCAGACTCCTAACCACCTTTTAAACCCGTTTCCTTCCCAGAACTCTCCTCCCCTTTCTTTCCTTATAAAAAACCCACCACAGCATTCTCAAAGATGACATAGGTCCTGAGTGAAATTATTTTCCTCAGGGCCTCCTGTGTGGAGCTCATGTAAAAAAAAGGTCTTTTGGACAATTAAGAACTAAGGCGACGAGATTTTGAGACTGTATTTATTTAATTTATATCACGTTATGTTTCTCACAAACTATAACACTTATCAATACACTCTTGTAAACACTTTTAGTAGAAACTGTTTAGACAGATTTAAATTATGTTTTTGCTTTATATGTTTGTTCATTCTGGGTACAACTATTTGTTCATTCTAGGTACAACAATAAAATATACATATATAACTATTTTACCCAAGCACAGGCTGCGCCTTAGTGGGTTCCATTACTTTCATATTATTGGGAAAATAAAGGAAATAAAAAAGTCTGAATATAAGTTTCAACGCATCGTAATAATTTATAAGAGTTATTATCAAAATAATAAATCTGTCAAAATGAATTTAAATAAGAGCCATTAAGTATCTTGATCATTATTTTCTCTAATAAGAAAGGTAAAATTTCTCGCATAAAAGAGGGGAAATTTTCCTGCTATGAAAAAGATAGGTTATTCGGGAGAAAAGAAATTCAAAAAGTGCTGACATCTCAAAATAAATAAAAAGTCAGTCCTAGATTCTTCCTTGTTGAATGAGTGCTGCATTGCGCCAACTCGAACAATTCTTTATGGGGATTCCGGACATAGCGTAGAACCTACCTGGGCATTTGGTTTTTCTGGATTTCAGGCTTTCGGGTATTCGGGCTTTTGGGCAAGCGGCTATTGCATGAAATAGCTGAAATATTGAGTGTTTTTCTTGGTATACGCGTTCAGCTTTGTGTTTATTTGTCTTTTGATAGTAAGGCTAAAAATACTTCTCTGCATACCTGATAGTTATTAAAGTGATAAACAGATGGAGTTGTACCATGAGCGTGTCCGCGTGGTCAAAGGTTATTTTTACCTTATTCTGGAAATGAAAAAAATATTTAAAAAAACCGGAATTCTTAGTTGAGCAGAAAATCATTACCTCAGCTAGGCTTTCAGGCAAGTACTTGCGTGAATTAGAATTATCGTTCATGTAACCGACGGCCTCCGTGGTCGAGGGGTTAGACTCTCGACTCTCGAACCTTTCACAATTAATTAATCAAAAATAGTATATGGTATATTTGCAGCACGTTCCGGAGTGGAAGATTCTCTCAGTATTGCCCTGGTGTAAGATCACCATTCAAAATTGAAACGTTACTAGAAACGGCTTCAGCCGTGTTTGGTGACCTTCTTCTTCCCCATCTCCTTACCCTCCCTACTACCTTCAGCCTCACAACTTACCCCAATTGGAGATGCCATAGTCTCTTTGGCTCCAGACCGGAGCAATTGGAACTCTTGTGAAGTATTCACATGAAAAATTATTTTTAAAATGTCGTAAGTTACAAAATACAAATTTTACATGAGAGAGAAAAAAACAGCATAAATAATAAACACAAATATTGTGGCTTCGGACAAATAACCATAAAAAAATTAATTACTCATATAATATAATCGAAAGAATGCGTTGATGTAATATGTCATATCGTATATAATGTCGCTTACGATGCATCGCAACTAAGCGATTTTAATCCAAATGGAATAACGTTCATCGTAAAAACCGAGATCAAAAGATGTCTCTAGATTATGATATTTTGCCAAACGATGTGTTACCACCAAAAAAAAAAAAAATAACAAAATAGCATTTTTTCATATGTGGTGGCTTACGACACATTCCGGTTGCATAGATGAAAACGGCTTTCTTCCAAATCGATCTTCAGTTACACTTGATTACTTTCCGGGATTATCGGGTCGGTGTTAAGAATATACCCACCGGAATTTGTGAAATATTTCTGTGTGCTGAGGCTCTGCATCGGCTTTTTTTTTTAGATATTTTATTATTTTGTGTTGTTATTTTGAGCAGTGGCGCCTAGTGGTCCATCTCATTGGGAGTTCAATCAAAAATTGAAAAGAGGAGAAAAAAATTCCCCATGTATTTTAATAAAAATGATTTTGATCTAGCGATAAGACACGCTCCGGCAATTCATTAAAACGTCTGTGACAAAAGAATTTAGCGTCCTAGCTTACAAGGTGTAAAAATAAGAAAAACATATGCAAAAACCATAATGCTTATCTTAATAACAACTTAAAACACCAAAAAAAAATTGTTTTTGCCAAATACTATTCTGTACACCTTTGATGTTATTAAAAATATCATCATGTTACACACCAAGGCAGCTAGCATATTTCCAAACATAAATATACCAAACCACCCACTTTCCAAGTTTCGCAGGTCCACAGCTGCAGCGCCATTAGTAGGTACGTGTTCACGCCAATTTTATTGTTACAAGTTGCTCTGTGGTAATTACATTTTGTACGCCCTCTGCCTTAACTCAGTTCAGTTGATTTTACATTGCCGCTCAGGACACAAGTCCTACAAATTGCACCGCTATTCTATAACATCGCCGCGTGGGAAAAAGTTCCCAACCATTTGCAACCATTTATATAAGGTTAAATCTTAACGTCGCGCTGCCCGCCTCATCTCGCTTGTCAGCATCATATCAATCACCAAATCCTTTCCAATACCTTCCAAACTAACATTTATCTCCCTGGTGCAATAAACACATGTGACATGCAGGAAGCAGTTTTTCGGGCAAGTGAAATTATAATAAAAAGTACAATTAAAAACCCGCATACAGTTCATCCGCGCCTCAACAGTACGTTTTGTATGAATCTAAGAAATATGACAGAAAATCTCATGTGCTCCGATACTCACAATGCATATCCTCAATTCTTATTTGTCCAACAGACCATTTAAGTTTTTGTTCAATCTCCACTTTAAAATTAAAAAGAAATTATAAAAAAGATAGTAATCGCTTAAATAATCATAATTTAAACTGATAAGATCTATTCTTACGAATATAGCTTTATTTTAAACACCTGTCATAATGTTTCATTGAAAAAATTAAAGAAAACCTTATTTACCTGTAAAATTTTCTGATTGTCTGTTGGACAAAAATGAACTGAAGCGACGCGTACGTGTGGGATAAATTTGTTCGTTCTTGGGCAGAACCATTGGGATGCACAATGACGGCCAAAGTAAATCACGGCGCAAAAAATGGGGAAAAGCATCGTCTTCAAACTAATCGAAAATTCCTTTAAAATAGTATGTACAAACCAGTTCCAAATGAACCGCAAGAATTTAATTTTTAAACGCTACCCAATTGTCCACACATGTGCCCAAAGTTGAGTTATCTTTCGCGTGGTCAGTACTGGTTAGTTAGGCCTGAATCATCAACGGAGTATCCCTATTTTAAAATAAGAAAGTTTCTAAATGGATATGGCTTGGTCTAGGTCTTGGCGGCCAATGCGCTTGCTCTCCTACTCCACGGCGGGCCGGATCGAGAGAGATTGGTTGAGCGAGACCTAACCTAGACCTCTTCAGCCAGTCTCTCTTGTCAAATCTTCTTGCACCAGTTGGAGGGATGGATTCCTACGTCCGTAACTCCTAGACACATTAACCTCAAAATTCCTACCTATCGTACCCTTAACTTCCTCTCCTTACTTTCCCTAAAAAAAATTTTAAATTTTTTTTTATATGAATACCGCACAAATGTCCCAACTGCTCACGTCTGGAGCCAGTGAGACTATGGCTACTATCCCCAATTGGGGTATGTTGTGAGGCTGAAGGTAGTGGGGAGGGAAAGGAGATGGGGAGGAGGAAGGTGGGAAGTACCTGGCTATTCAGATCTGGTCACCAAACACGGCCAAAGCCATTTCAAGCAACTATTCAATTCTGAATGGTGGCTTTACACCAGGGCGATACTGAGAGTATCTTCCACTCTGGAACGTGCCGCAGACATACTATATATTATTTCAGATAAATAAATTATGAAATTACATAAATTAATCAAATAAAATTTATTTGCCACGCCGGGATTCGATCCCGCGACCTTCGGAATGCTAGTCAAGAGCCTTACCTCTGGACTACGCCGGCCGTCAAAAAATACCCTCCACACAGCATCCTCAAAGATGTTATAAAGGGAAATTATTTTCCTTGGGGCTTCCTGTGTGGAGTTAATGTAAAAAAAAAAAAAAAAAAACATACATGCCCAGAGGATTTTTTGCAATGACAACAGTATAAATCTCAAAAGTGTCTTACTATTACAGTAGGACAAATTTGAGATTTATGTAGGGCCAGCAGTTGTGTATTAAAAAACGATGTTTTTTAAGAGAATACAAAATACAATGTACATGACTTTTACATTAGGTAGGTACCTTCATATTCGGCTTCGGCTAGAAACAACGCGTTTATAGCATATATGTATACGTATGTATATATATATTTATATGCATGTGTGCAGGTACATGTATTTATATGGATGTGTATGTATGTGTATGTTTATATATATATATATTTTTTTTTTTCTTTTTATATTCCTCTAATATATTTAAATACTTTTTTTTCTCTTCTAAATAACCAATGTACAATAACTGTTAAAATTTGAAAAAAAAATACATATAAAACTTTATATTACAACACATAAATACTTGTCACACATAAACATAAATAAACACGTAAACACCTCAGCACAGGTTCTCCTAGTGAGGTGTTCACGAAACATACAACAATACCTATCCACAGTTTCACCTTCACAAACCTACCTTACACCCAACATAATAAAATTATAAAATATATTATGTAAAAATGTTTTCGAAATTGATCTATAGGTAGATACTGTAATGTATAGAAATAAATAAATAAATAGCAAAATTATTTTCAATAAGAATGGAAAATATTTCCAGTTTTTTCAATTCAATTCTCTTGTGTTTTTATAAAATACCTCGCTTGCTTTCAAAATAGTAATGATAAATAGTATCAATTTAATATTCATGATTCTCACAAAGAAAATTCTATTTCACAAAATAGATTTCGAAGTTTTTCTTCGTATTTCAAATAAAAGTTTACTGAATAATATACCAAGAATGCAAAGCGTCGTATGTGCTTTGGATTTTGTAAAGTAGGTTTTCATTGGCAAGCATAAAATTTTTAAATATCAATCTATATCAATAAAAATATGTTTGTTTCTGTCTATGTACGTATGCATGCTACGCTTTGCTAAACCATTCATACGATTGCTATGAAACCTTGGGGATCTGATTTGCGCATGGCCGCGATTCTTACTAAATACAGTAGTGAGTTCTTGGATCATTAAATTTTGCGTTGCTAACAGTTCATCCGATTGCGATGAAACTTTGGGGATTTTATGTGGATGATTTGTAGTATCAAAATACTTTCTTTCCGGCCTCGTGAAGGTTTCTGATTAATACAACCACATTCATGACAATATATCTGAAAAGTTTTTATAATCATTACAAAAATTCTTACAAAACTATCACAATTTGAGGAAGATATTTTGCAAGCCTTTTTTGCAAGAAGAGAGAGGGAAGGCGGAGTAGGAATGCGTGAGGGGGAGGGGACGCGGGATAGAAAGGGGAGGTGGAAGGGGCGCAAGATGAATGTGAAAGGACACGCAGGAAGAAACAATTTCGTTCTTAAGTGGCAAAGCAACGCTTGCTGGGCACCCGCTAGTGAGTTATAAAAAATTATTGTAAGTTTTTTTTACATTAGCTCCACACACGAGGAGCTGACAACAATAATTCCTCTCAGGGCCTGTGTCATCTTTGGGGGTGCTGTGTGGAGCGTCTTTTTAGGAAAGGAAGGATAGGAAGTTCTGGGAAGGAAAATGGTATGAAGGGTGGGTAGGAATCTGGGGGTCACTGTGTCCAGAAGCGAGAGACGTGTGAATCCATTCCTCCCTCTTCGGTGCAATGTGATACGCCGAGAGAGTACGGTCTCCCTCAACCACTCTCTCTCGATCCGGCCGGCCATGCAGCTGGTGGGCAGACGCATCCGCCGCAAATACCCGAACAAACCTTACCCCACTTAAATAAGTAAGTTTATTTTACTTCATTTTAATAAATTTCTGTAATATTAAAGGGGGGCATGGGTAAGCCACCCAGTGAGGCCAACATATTGGATGGTACTACGGTATGTAAAATGTTGCATCAAAATAAAATAATAAAAATACAATAAAATAGAAATATTAGAAAACAACAGCGTTTACCTAGCTCTTTAGCGGAGTAAACTCAAAATTATTTTTCAATGTGAATACCTAACAAGAGCCTCTCCCCTCCCGTCTCCCGTCTGGAGCCAAAGAGACTACGGCATCCCTTATTGGGGTATTTTGTAAGGCTGAAGGTAGTGGAGAAGGGAATGAGATAAGGAGAGGATGGTGGGGAAGTACCTGGCTTTCAGAATGGTGGATCTTACACCAGGGCGATACTGAGAGTATCTACCACTCTGGAATATGCCGAAAATAAACATAATGTTATTTTAAATAATTTAATTGTGAAAACGTTAACATTATTTTAGGCGAAACAAAGTGTGATGTAACACAAATAAATCAAATTAATTTTACATGCGCACGCTGTAATTTGAATTGGGTCGTTGGAGCCTTGCTCCTCTAGCTGTTTTAAATTTAAAAAAAAAAACAACTAATTATACTGAGTGATGCACGTATTCTGACGTGGTAAATTATTGAAAAAAAATATAAGTACAGAAAACAGCAACCATATACTATCGTTCTCTTTAATCCACAAGTATTGCTTAAAATATAATCTTGCTATTATAAAGTATTTCTCTTGCGATATTCTGTTATTATTTAATTTTTTCATCTCATTTATTTATTGGATTAGTTTGATCTATGTCATTCCTCTCAGTTTTTTTTTATATTTCATTGCCTGCCATGCAAATCGCATGTAATTGAATTCTGTTTTTTTATCAAATTCAACAATAAATAAATCAAAATATTTCCTAGGAAGTGTGACCTACGCAATCAGTACTAGAAATCAAGGAAGGCATTTAT
The DNA here is from genome assembly GCA_936435175.1 of Glyphotaelius pellucidus. Taxonomy (NCBI): domain Eukaryota; kingdom Metazoa; phylum Arthropoda; class Insecta; order Trichoptera; family Limnephilidae; genus Glyphotaelius; species Glyphotaelius pellucidus. Next base: position 26,214,158 of record OW386555.1, on the reverse strand, counting down.
GCTTAGCCACTTTGCAAATGACCTGAAGGGTTTGACGCTTGACACTCGTAACTTGTCTTAGCATAAACGAAAGGACTTTATCAAATTCACAAAGGCGTAGTGTAAACTTGATCCAGGATTTTAAACAAACACGACCCTGAATGTTTCCGTAAATAACAAGGTGGCATAGTTAGGATGGACTCCTTGCTGGCCCCTTAGGTATTTAATTTGAACTGTTTGTTCTCACTTGTGGGATTGTAAAGTAATTAATATAACCCGAATATATAGAGAGGCAAAAAGACAATAATATATACAATCATAGGGTAAGGCAACAAATTAAAAAAAAATTACATACTTTTTCAAAAAAATAAGAAACATTTTAGGTAAAGAACAGCTAATTAAAATTTATTATGCATTAGCCCAATTTCATCTACAGATGGGGAAGCTCGTGCGATTCCACTGTGAAACCAGTCCCCATAGCACAAAGGGCAATTTGAAAATTATACTCAGAGTCCCCACAGAGCTCCTAAAGACTACTTTTTTAAGACACTGAATCTAATGTCACTTAAAAAATTATATGCAAAAGATATTCTTATATACGCATTCAAAAACCAGGATAACTTTGCACAGACAAACTCGGGCTGATTCATAAAATCCACATTACAACATATATATTATTCCACCAACCAACAACTAAAAAGAATAAGAATTATTATTTTTTTTTACATGAAATACCCCACAAGAGTCCCAACTGCTCCCGTCTGGAGCCAGTGAGACTATGGCATCCCCAATTGGGATATGTTGTGAGGCTGAGGGTAGTGGGGAGGGGAAGGAGATAGGAAAGAGGAAGGTGAGGAAGTACCTGGCTATTCAGATCTGGTCACTAAACACGGCTAAAGCCTTTTCAAGCAACGTTTCAATTCTGAATGGTGGTCTTACACCAGGGCGATACTGACCTCTGGAACGTGCCGCAAATATACTTTAAATTATTTTAAATGAATAAATCGTGAAATAACATAAATTAATCAAATAAAATTTATTTGCGCACGCCGGGTTCGAACCCGCGACCTTCGGATTGTGAGTCGAGAGTCTTACCTCGAGACCACGGAGGCCGTCAAGGCAAATATGCAATAGTTCTCTATAAAATTATTACATTGTTTGCAATAAAAACAGTCAAAAAAATAAACGACTTCAAAAGAAGAATTAAGATATGGATTATGGACATGGGAAGAACGAATAGATACGATTTTGCAACCAAATAAAGATTAATGCTTGTGTTGTGCTTTCTTTTAGATATAACTTTATAATTTTCCTCTTTTAATATTTTAAAATAGGTATTTACTTATAATTCAAACACAAAAACATGTATAATGAGACATTAGAACGGAATAACCCTGTAAGGACACATTCTTTTCTAAAACAATGTAAAAAATAAATAAATAAACCATCCAATAGAACCATCTTACTACAAGTATGTGAAGCAAAACTTATTAGAAGGTAAAATGAATAAAATGACAATAAAATTTAAAAATGAAGAAAGAAAAGAAGGTTTTGCTAAATAATATAAAGTTTGTTCATTAATTTGATGTTTAACAATTTCAAAGTTAAGTAAGGATTGAATTATTGACATTTATTTTAACTAATCGTCAGGGCGTGTACAAAGCTCAAAGAAGCTTTCACAGATTAAACTAAAATGTAACTTTATTACAAAATGATACGCCATTTTAACATTACAACAAAAAGTATTTAATGAAGTTATTTGAAAAAAAAACAATAATTGAAAAAATCTTTAAAAGTATATTGGTGCTTTAATTTTATTACGATGATTTAAATTTAGTTACGTGTTTTGAAGGTCCACCGTTGTCCTCTTTTGCTTTCCACGAGATAAGTCAGCTTCAAAGCCCCAGTATTTTCCAACCGAAGCATTGAAACTTTCAAATGGCCAGCTGTCATACTAACGTAGTGATGTGTAAGATTTTTTAATTCCCTAAAACCATTGTAGTAGGCAATCTCACTCGCTCACATCTCAGCACGCAGATATACAATATGCATCCGTAATTTTATAATCGGTTAAAAAATAAATGTAATCTCTTTGGAAACGCGTGTCACCATTATCAAAGTTAATTTTGTTAAATGGCATTGAATGCCGAAACCCGTTCTCTCACAATAATAATTTTAAAATTTAGCATACTTCCAGAATTTAAATAAGACCATGATTAGATTTGATTTATTTTAAATTATAAAAAAATAAGATGTGTTTCACCAAACGCAAAAACCGTAAAGATATTTTAATAAATGTTAATTTAATGTAGAGCGTGGAGCGCAAAATAATTGAATCAGAAGCTCGGAACAAGGTGACTGGCAAAGTTAGAGTCATATTCCGTAATATATTAGATATTGTTAATCTGTACTTGCTATTAAATAGGTAAGATTGAATAATATAACACTTAAGGTCAAGGTGATATTTCTCTAGTTGTAGTTATTTCACCATTTACCTCGTTGTTATCTCCCGACGTACACAGCTAAGTCATTGCTTCCGCTAAGGGTCGTTATCTACAACCCCTCTTATTTCCAACAACTATAACTTTGGGGTAGGTTTAGTTCAGGCTTTAGGTTTATCTGAACGGCGTGGGAGAGTTACGCACTTCGATATTTATGTATTTATTTATTTTTAGGAAAGGATGTAAAATTGGCCTTATTTTCCAATAACTTTCATATACAAAGTACCAAGTTGGAGTAACGTTTTCGACAGCGGTGTTTTATATTGGCCTTGATATAGTAAAAGGGGAAGTAACCCTTTTTGATATAATTTGTACAAGGTCACGTCTGTTAGGTGAACGATCTTTTTTTGAATAAATTTACATGTTGACTTATTTTGAATTAGTGAGACTGCATTTAATCACCAGGCGTTATTGCCGTTTGCAAAACCACAAAGTTATTAATATACTAGTGTAGGTTAAACTAGCCCCTCAGGCCTCGGGAATATTCTGTCCGAAGGTCAGAAAATTTATTCAAAAACTAAAAACTTTTTTATAATTTTTTACAGCGCGTTTTTGATGATTTTCGCGAAAATGGCGCAAAACAAATCATCCAAACAATATTTTATGAAGTTATATCTTCTTAGAATTCTAAAATAGTTTTGGTTCAAAGAAATATAAAATGTTAAAAATTTAAGACAAACGATATTATATATTATATTTTTACTATCCCACGATCACGGAAGCTCGACTGATAATCCGAAAGTCATGGGCTCAAATCCCGGCTTGGGCAAGTAAATTTTATCCAATTAATTTGTGATATTTCGCAACTTCTTCGTTCATAATAATTATTTAGTACATTTTCGACACTTTCCGGAGTGAAAAATACTCCCACTATTACATTGTTGTAAGACCACATGTCAAAAATTAAATACTGCTTGTAACCAGATCTGAATAGCCTGGTAGTTCACATCAGTTCTTCAATTCCGCCCCCACTACCTTAAACCTAACAACATACACTAATTGGGTATGACATAAGTCTCACTGACTCCAGACGGTTGGGACCAGTTGGGACTCTTGCAAGGTATTCGCATAAAAGAAAACAAATTGTAAAATATTTTTATCCAAAAATCAAGGAGGTTGAGACTACGAGAGCTGTGCAACCATTTGAAATAAATAAGTAAATAAGCTAAACTAACCAATTTTTGATAAACTGAACAATTCTGTTGAAGAATTTTGTTCCCAAAGTCAGATCTCCGTATTGTGTATCGAAATAAATTGATAACAACTATTAAAAAACAAAAGAAACTTTATCAAATTTATTCTATTCTAAGCTCTTCAAAAGATAATTGAATTGTTAAATTCTTTAGTGTATGTCGGTACTATTCAACATAATTATTTTTCTTTGCAGAAAAGTGCATTAACTTCCGTTCTCTACGAAACTGGAAACAAAGCCTTAACAATTATAATTCAGTGCTTTTTCAGGAGAAATAATTCAGGACTGAGGTGTTTGTTGCGGAATCACAGCGGTGAAAAAATATACTTTTCTTGAATAGGTGTGGCTTGCATTAAGTCATCATCCATTTATTAACTTGGGGAAAATACGAACAGCTAAAAATGTAATGTTATGCACAAGTACCCACAAGTAAAAATATTGTTTGGCTCTTTCTCATAAAAATAGACTTTTTGTTGTCGAGAGGTTGTCGGAGGAAAGAAAGGAGAGAGGAGGAGAGAGAAGAAATTATGAAGGTTTCTAAGTACTTACCTGTCCATTCAGATCTGGTTAACAAAGGCGGATAGAACATTTTTTTCAAGTAAGGTTAGTCGGAATTTCAGTGAAAGATGCTCCGAGGAAATACCAATTGATTGGGACCTTTATATTTGTACAAGGCTGAGAATGAACTGTTTTGTATCATACGAGAACGCCTTGCTTCTATGACTCGGCAATAGGACGATTTGTTATCCTCTGTGTTTCCTCTCTTATACAACATGGTTCTTTACAAGGCATTCCTTCCTCTCTTCAAATAAAACCTCTACACAGGATCAGGCATTGAGTGAAATTATTTTCCAGGATCAAGGAGTCTTTTTTTGCCTTTTTTCCGCTTATAATTATTATGGTATAAGGAAAAATTCAAACATTGTTAGGTTGTCTATGAATAACACGGACACGTCAACAGCCAGAATAACAGAATAATATGTAAGAGAATTATTGTAAGAATTTTTATAAAGCACGTTGTGTGGGCTATAAAAGATAGTATGGTGAGAGTATGGTGGTCCATCCTCTCTGCTTAATCCCGCAGAAAAGTTAGTTAGTTTAGTCATCTTTATTTACGTAATCATCTAAGATATAGAAAAGGTCAATAAAACGGTGATTATCAGATTGAAGAATTTAATACCAGATTAAACTAACTTTACCATTCATGCAACATTTCTGTGCCTTTATGACAAAACTTTATACTTTAAATCTGTCATTCATTATTAAAGATCCGGAAACAGAGAATGGATTTTGTTTGGGTAAGGTATTATCAAAAAAAAAAATTGAAAATTAAATTCACTCTGGTTTTTCGTAACCAAGGATGAATAACCATCCATGGTCGAGGGGTTAGTCTCTTGACTAGCAATCCGAAGATCGCGGGGTCAAGCTCGGTGTGAGCAAAAAAAATATTTGAATCAATTGCGTGATTTCTCAATTCATTAATTTAATTAAAAATATAATTAACCATATTTTCGGTAAATTTCAGAATGGAAAATACTATCAGTATCGCCCTGGTATAAGTTCATCATTCAGAATTGAAGCGTTGATTGAAATCGCTTTAGCCGTGTTTCCTCCCCATCTCCTTCCCCCCCACTACAGTTTCACACTATACTCCAATTGGCCGTAGTCTTACTGCGGTGCGTTACTCTTGTGCGGTATTCACGTAGAAAAAAGTTAAGCTATTAGACTATCTTCAAACAATAAAGGAATGGTGTCTCAACACGGCAATGTTGATAGCAATTTGCATTCTAGAGTAAGATGATAAATAAAGAAAATTGTGAAATTTATAACAAAAAGGTGTTGGTCACACGAAAAATTAATGTGAATGAAGCAAGAGTCCTTGCCAAGATCGACTTGTTTGAAGCGGCTTGACGATTAGTTCGTTTGTGATATTAAATCAATAAAATGTGTATCGCGGAAGTGTGATCGAATGAAGATTTTTTTAAATGAAGGTTTAAACATCTAGAAAATTTTTAGAAGCACTGCTAGGTGCTTTGAAATGAGACAGGTGAGACCGGAAACAGGCGTGTAAGCAAGACGGAGGTGACAGCGACTGCTCAACCGGAAGTACATTATTTTCTCCTGTTTCTACATGCAAAGTTATAAAGCCACCCAACCAACATGAGGTTTATCCCTTGAAATAAACATCCGTTCGTTATAGTGGTAGGTATCTTGAAAAACCGACGAAATGCAGTTTTGACAAAGCAATATATGTAAAAGATTTAAATTGTCAACACTCCTATGCGGAATCAATATTGCGTCGCTTGAATGTAGTCGTCCCAGAGAGATGTCATTTGTGTCGTGCTCGCTCTGGTATCTTCTATCTTTTTCGTTTTTATCAAGACGTGAGAGGGAGAAAATTTTCGGTCAATGACGTACACAAAACTCTTAGCCAACTACGTTGGTCGTGTCATGGTTCCACCGGCTCTGGTAAACGGTATTCTCATAGTGTTACCATTTGTAGCTAAGTGGTATAATTTTTTTTAAAGAATTTTGCTTAATAACATGTGCTCACTAATAATGCAAAAAAAGTAATAAGAATGAAACTTATTCCTTGATTTAATTAAATAGGTAACAATTTTACCTCTTTCCTGACCTTTCAGATTTAAGGAGCGTATTTTGATAATTTCAATTTTCAGATAAAGGTACGTTAATAAATATTTTTTTAAATATATGAAAAAAGAGGAAAGAAATTATATAGAAACACAAAAAAAAATTAATGATAATAATAATATGATGATTTTGGGAGGTGTCTGTCGCACTACGCCATATTTTAATGTATGAACAAAAGTGAAAATTAACAATTTTTAGTGTTCACAGTAAACGTCAGTAATCTTAACACAATTCAATCTTTCTGATACACACAAACTTTAATAGTGGTTGCGCTGGTTTGATTAAAATAAAAATATTGAAATTACTAAATATAGGGTGAGGAAAGGAAAGGTGAAGGAAATTCACAAACTTCCGCCAATGGTCCATATGGCTGCTACTAAAGGCCTTTTCTGGTAGTTCATTTATGGTCACAGCTCACAAAAAAATAATTGTCTTTCAGTACATATCAAAAGTTCATAACAATAAAAATAACACATATATTATGTATAACTACGGCGGGGGAGAGGATTCACAAATCCACGAGAATGATTTTCGGGTTATACCAAATGGCAGAGATTTTAACTATTTTCAGATTCAACAACGAAGCGTTGGTTATCCTTCGAACATTTCAAACCATACCTAAAGACAATTGCATGGCGTTCGACAAATACAAGAACAAGGACGGGTTGTTTCAAAAAATTTGATGGATTCATCAAATATTTGAAGTTAATTTTCACGTTCTGCGTAAGTTCTATTCAAGTTCTGTGATGATTTCAGTTTTGCGAATCAACTGGTCTATAATGATGTAATAATAGAACTTGAATAGAACTTACGCAGAACCTGAAAATTAACTTCAAATATTTGATGAATCCATCAAATATTTGATGTTAATTTTCACGTTCTGTGTAAGTTCTATTCAAGTTCTGTGATTATTTCAGTTTTGTGAAGCAGCTGTCCTATAACGATATATTAACAGAACTTGAATAGAACCTACACAGAACGTGAAAATCAACTTCAAATATTTGATGAATCCATAAAATTTTTTTAAACAACCCATCATAAGTTTTGTCGGTGGTTTTTGGAGTTTTAGCATTTGAAATTGGAAGGAAAAGGAATGTATATTTTAGAGAATTCAATTAGAATTATCGAACCACTTAATTTATAAGTATTTTTTTTTTTTTTTTTTACATTAACTCCACACAGGAGGCCCTGAGGAAAAAATAATTTCCCTCAGGGCCTATGTCATCTTTGAGGATGCTGTGTGGAGGGTGTTAAGTATTTACCAAACAGGCGCAATTAAATAGGATTCAAACCACGAACAGGATAAATAACGTTCAAACAACTTCCACTAGATCCGAAATTTCACTTATTTTTACAAACTCGTCGCATTTTCACGATCTTTGTGAAAATTTACCCAAACGGCAAATTTCTTAAAACACTTGAAGATTTGTGTAGTTTAGTCCATTGCAGCGGGTTTTATTTCAGATTGCAGATTCAACCACAACTTTAACCAAAGATTCAACAGAATTGAGTTAAACTCAAGCGTGAATATATTAATTTCACAGTTTGTGAGCGCGGAGTTTCCGCTCGGTTCTCTTATTTCCGCTACTTACACAATTAATGTTTCAGCGGATTAGAATCAAAATTTTATTAATCCTTACTGAGAAATTAGATTTTGAAGTGAACACAACTATAAATAGACCAACTAAATTAATATAAAATTAAGGTAATATTTATAACAATAATCTTCACATCCTTTGGCGAATCCTAAAAATTGGTGCTGTAATAAAAAAAGAATAAAATATTTATAAGCAAATATGATTTTGGATTTTCACGGCCAAAGTATTACCATGAGTACCGAGAACAAAGCTTAGCTCCATCGTCTCTAATAATATTAATGGAATTTTTTCGGGTTTCATGCTCTACGTGTTTTGGGTCTTCCCAAAACTTCAGGAACAAATCCAAAGTAATCGCCGGTTTCAATTTAATGCTCGGCAATTGCTGATTTATCATTACGTTTGTCACATCCATAGGCACACACTAAACTACTATCAATCACACGTCTACCCTGATGATGGATACTATAACGTTGTCCAAAACGTCGGCTTAAGAAGAAGGTAGTGCATCACGGCGTATCACCCCAAAAATTAATAACAATAATATTTAGAAGCAGTTAAGGTTAGGTTTAAATCCAAAAAAACTTTTAAAATAGCTCTTTTAATGAGAGTACAGCACAATGGTCTCAAGTATTCCCAACCGTCTGGAGCCAATGAGACTATGTATGGCATAACAAAAATTGGGGTATCTTATGAGGCTGAAGGTATTGGGGGGATGGTGTGGATTGTTGGGGAAGAGAAAGATGAAAGATTGTTTTTATGGGGCAAAAATATGTTATATTAGTACGATCTCACGAGAGCGTTTATATTAATAAATAATAATACAATGGCGTTTAATTAAGCGACGAAATTGTAAGTAGCGTTAATTTTGTTATTTAAAACTTTACCGCAATGACTAAATCAACAGTGATAAGTTCCATTCTCAATAACTATTGCAGTGCTGTTATTTTCATTGCGATTCTGATAAAAGAGCGGATTAAATGAAGACGAATAAGATTGAAAAATCCTTAATCATTTCTCGTTTTCTCCTTTGAACAGTTTGAGAGAAAAATAGAATCTTTCATTGTACCGACTTCCACTCTAAGAACATTATGTTAATCTCGTATTCTTTCCGAGATTGAATAATTTATTTAGATCTTGACCGATTTCGCAGCTGATAATGAACACGTTTTCTTGATTAAGAATATCATCCCGGATTATCTTCATTCTGTAGACTGTAGGAGTGAATCAATGTAACAGAATGAATAAAAGCTGATGACATTGAACGAAATACTTTATCTCGTGAGATTTTTAGATGAGTGATAGATTTTGTTTTCCGAATAACTTATATTAAAAACGCTTAATTTTGTTTTTGGTTAAAATCGCTTCATCAGAGTTAAAATAGCATCATTCTCAGTAATGGCGTATAATATAATGGCGGCAATATTTTAACATAAAAAAATTATATTCTTCTCTAGTTCGAAGTCAAGTCGAATATAAATCTCTTAGTTGGTCCCCTCACTTTAAAATCTACTCCAATTCTACTGCAAAATTACCATGTATTACTAAAGTATTGATCGTCCAGTTGATTAATCGTATGCTACGTTTTGAGATATTGGGGAAAACAATATTCGAATGCTAATTATTTAGACATGTCTGTGTTTACATACAAAATATGATATAAAATAGTACCGGAAGGCATAACAGTCCGGTACTATTGACAAAGAACATCAATATTTTGTTTGATTCTCCACAATTTTCTGCATCATAATTAATTTGAAGTGTGATTAGAGGCGCTCATAGGATCCAGGTATGGTCTCCAGCGGCTTGCTTGCGCCAGCAAGCTGCGCGGGAACCGGCGCGGCTACCGCAACGCCGATTCAGTGAGGGCGCGTACTAAGTTTATTGACGGCGAATTTAAATGTGCTTGAAGCGTGCTACATAACACGGTGTTCATCTAATCTAATTTAATTGTATCAGATTGAAAGTATACTTTTACATACAATACCAACCATTTGGTGTAAGAATTAAAATTATAAAACCTCTCTGATGATATTATTTCCGATTTGACTTTAATTTTTGTGGTTTTATGGACCACCCTGATATAAGAATTACTCAATATTCGAATTTCTTTAAAGAAATGAATTTATTCTAAGTACTCAACTTTTGTACTAACCAAAATCTATTGTTCTTATAATACACAACAATGAATATTTGTTCTAGAAAAATTGTAAAAAGTATTGCCACGCGAACTGTTTGAAAAGCTGAATGCATTGGACTGAATGTATTGAACGCTGGAGAGGGGAGGGGATCGCGGAAGGGGTGGTTCGAGGAGAGGAAAGGGGGTGGGGAGGGGAAGAAAAAAGGGACGATTGGGAAAAGACACACAGGGAGAAACAATTTCCTTAATAGTGGCATTGCAACGCATGCTAGGAACTCGCCAATATTAATAAAAAAATCGATATTGTTTGTATTATTATTTTTTATTTTAATTTTTTATGAGTAAAACCTCAAACTGTAATATTTAATTAAATGAAGACATTATGAGCGAAACTCAATCGAAAATCTGGAAACAGAAAAATCAGAAAAAGATATTTACACCTCTGGGACTCGAACCCAGGACCTCCCTACTTTCCGGGTCGGGTGCTCTTATCCACTGAGCTAAGGTGTCGATATCCAATTCGGTCACTTTTAACTGTACCATACTTCGACTGAGAACCACCCATATTATCTTCATTTTTCTTAACGCATATTTTTATTGGCTGCCATCTTTATGAATGATTGCAAGATTCAACTCGAACTAAATGCAATCTAGATGGTGTCTGGTTCGAGTCCCAGGGGTGTAAATATCTTTTTCTGATTTTTCTATTTCCAGATTTTCGATTGAGTTTCGCTCATAATGTCTTCATTTAATTAGATATTTTTTGCTTTACACAGATTTGAGTGCAAAGCGAACTGTAGCTGTAAGCCAATAAGGGCGTTAAATATAATAATTATTTATTTACTACAGCCCCTAACCTCGCCTCGGGTGATATCGGGAGGTTTTTTTAAACATAACACATGTATTTTTTTGATATAGTGCAATACTTTCGATTTTCCGCCATGGTCCTACCCATCGAACGGCACAACCTAGTAACGCCATCTGTTAGGCCATTCATGAAAATAAAATCGAAATTCAAATAGATGTAGGTATATCGCTTTCGTTTACCAAATGTAATATGACTAATGACCTTTTGGAATAAATATCGTCATTAGTTATTCTGTGTGAACTGATGGATGAAACACTAATTGGTCTAACTGCTACCGGTCATGCGTTCAGCGTGGTTTGGTGCAAAATATTCACAATACCAAATCTAAAACGCCTAATTTTCATGCATTTTAGTGGGGTATTTACGCGGAACATCGTCAATTAATACATAATAAATTGGCTTGTACAAAAATAAAGTACAAAATGAATTTATAATTTTGTCAAAAATAATTAAAATTTGTATAATTTATTTATTTTTATTTTTTTACTGTTTTAAGCATTTTCTTGCCATCAGGGCGTGCACAGACATAAACAGTCCAATATTTAGAGCATAATAATAAAAAAAATCATAATTTGGGAGGCGGGAATGGGTACCGCCGCCCCGGGAACCTTTATTGGATAACACCTCTGCCATAGGTCACCCCAAGGGGTTCGCTACGTTTGGTGATTTAGCAGGGGTGCTCAGGTTCATGGGGTGAGGTTTGTCTAGGTCTTGGAGGCGGATGACCAGGACTCACTGAAACCCAGATTCCTACCCACCCTTTAAACCCTTTTTCTTCCCAGAATTCTCCACTCCTTTTTCTAAAAAAAAACCCTACACACAGCATCCCCAAAGATGACGTAGGCCCTGAGGGAAATTATTTTCCTCAGGGCCTCCTGTGTGAGCTCATGGAAAAAAAATAAAGCATAAAAACAACTTATTTTTGTCTCATACATTCTTATTTTGTTCTCAATACTACGGACACCCTCCTGCGTACAATTGTAATCTTATTATGAATAATAATAATAATAGTTATACAAACTTATCAATAATCTTATCTTATTATTATTATTACAAACTTATCAACACTTCTCTTGTTATACTTTAAAATAGATATTAACTTATTATTTAAACACAAAAACATGTGCAATGTGACCTTAGAACTGAGTACCCCAGAAAGGACACATTCTTTTCTAAAACAATATAGGAAAAAAAAAACAAAATAATAAATTAAATAAACAAATAAATCATTTTCACGTAAAAGCCATTTTATGGTTTGAAATAAGTAAATAAATAACAAAGCGGCTTCATTTTTTTATTATTTATCTTTATAAGATAAACCTTAAATTGTAATATGTAACTAAACGAATACCATAGAAACAGATAGCAGCCAATAAAAATATGCTTTAAGAAAATGAATATAATGTTAATAGTTCTTAGTTAAAGTATGATACAGTTAAATATGACCGAATCGGATAGGGACACATTAGCGCAGTTGGTAGAGCTGCGCCCCGGTAAAGCAAATATCCTAGGATATAGGCTATTTTTCGATTTTTTTTCATATTTTTTTATGAATTTTCGAAGGGGTGTTGAAGTTGCATGATTCTGAACTCTCGTGGAACTCTTTTAGAAGTATATATTGTGGTATGCTAACAAATTTACCTAAATAAATGATTTTTTTACTCCTGCAGTTTGTTTTCAGCAGTTTTTTTCAAAGTTTCATAAAAATTAAGCCTAGTTTTACGATACTGATGATTTTTCATTTTATTTTTAAGTTGATGAATACGTTTTTTATCACGATTTAAAATATGGAATTTTTGATTTGCTACCTCAAAACAGTTCGGGAATATGGCTTTGTTGACGTCTCACCGGCCAACGTCAGTGACAACCGTCTTACCAACCAGCAGCATTACGTGCGTAACATTTTTCATGATGAATTATTAAGAATTTTATATAATCTTTATCTAATCGTTATATTCAAAAATTATTAATTCTTTTTTATGGCCTCTTAGGAATGGCGTTCCGCAGAGTTGTTTCGGGTTTTGCCTTTAGAAAGGATCAAAAGAAAAAAAGTGATTCAATAGGTTTGCAGTATACACTGCTCTAATGATTTTAAAAGTAAATGTCTAGCAGGTCTTAAAATCAAATAAAATAAAATAAAAATCTAGTTTTTTCACATCGTCAAATTCTGTTGCATTAAGTTAATTGTCTCTCTTTCTTTATCAATATGATAATAAACCTTGAATCTTGAGCTCAAAATGACCATCTTCTTAGGAGCGAGCAACCTTCTCGTGTGCTCTGTGTGCTCTGTGTGCTCGCCAGTTCTGCCGTTCAAACAAGAGGCAATACCAGTAGTTTGCAGTTTCACTTGAACCGAGTTATATTAAACACTGCTAGCACCACTCTCCGCTAGAGGTGCTAGAGTCCTAGACGAGATATTCCCATACAACGAGCACTAGGTACAGCCACTGCTGGCGCTCAGGGAAAACACGAGAAGGGATGGCAAGGACAATGTTTGTATTTGCTGAGTGGATCGCTCGACCAGTGATATATTTGCATTATTTATGCATGGTAGTGCAGAAATGTTGTCATCGTTGGCATTCAAAACGTGTTAGAATATAATATTATAATACAAGGCTACCATAACGAAAACAAAGCTAGACTTGGTGTAAAACAAATCCCTTTATTACCTCCAAGTATTTTGCTAGCGACTAAATTCACGTCAAAGTGTGATGAAAATGATTTAAGGAAGAAATCGAAATTTTAGCACTGACACCCTTGCGTATTTGCCATTACTTGTCGATTTTTAAGTTTCATTTCAAATTCATATTCGCTGAATATATTTCAGCTGGTGAAATGTATCACCAATTTACATAAATAATAATACGGACATAACACAAGGACGTGCATTGAAATCAGACTACCAATAAAGGTAAAGGCGAATACACAAAACAACTTACTCACCAATAAATAAAGTGATTTAAGAGGAAGGTTTATACGTGTAGTAAATGCATATTGTAGTAGATAAAAGCCGAGAAATTCAAAGATTAAATTCAGGCAGCGGATTTGTTATGTATGCATATTGACAGATGGCGTTGGTTATAAAGGTTGGGTAATGGCGTTGAGTTTCCTTAGTCACAGCAACTTGTGGCCGGGTCTGCTAGTATATTATAAAAGAAAGTGCATACTGCAATTTGCGTGCCGCAAAAACTCAGAAACGAATCCGGTACGACCAAAAGAGTTATATAGTTTGAAAGTCCCCCATCCACGAAGAAGTATCCATACCTGAAGTGCGTGCTTTTGAAGATACAATAGCGTTAGTTTCACCCCCTAGAAATTTCTAGAATATTACAGAATACTTAGGAACATTCTGGAATATTTTGGAATGGTCTGGAACGTTTGGGAACATTCCAGAACAACTCAGAGCATCCCAGATCATTTTGAAATATTCCAGAACACTCTCGAATGTTATGGATTGTTCTGAAATATTGTGGACCATTAAAATCCTTTTTGTGTAGGTGGCGCTACTCATTGGTAGAGGTAAGGCAAGGTTGTGGGTTTGAACGGCAGTTCAATCTTCCCTGAGCGAAGCCAGATACCCTAGCTATCTACTTATAAGTAAATCTAATTATATCATTCATATGCTACGTAAATAGTTTTATGTTTGGTTGGGGTATAAAGTCTTAAAAAAGCTTTATCTTAGTTTGATTTGGAATCAGGATTTCAAGATGATAATATAACTTATTGTTTGTCTTTCGATTAATTCGCGGTTTTCCATCTAAGGAACGTCATTACGTAGGCAGCCGTGTTTGTAGATGGAGTCGGATACATTAGGGAATCGTGTCGCGTCCCTATTCCCAACGTATTTTGCCAACTTTTCCCGCAAACTTCCCAACTTCTGCAGGCTAGGAATCCGGGACTCTCGACTCCGGGACTCGCGAGTCGGTTTAGAAACGGATGGAATGAAGTTATATCCAAGTTGGAGCGGGTTCAAGTGGCGATACGCAACATCTTAGAGATCTGGTCGGTGAAAATGAATTTCGAAAGCAAAATATACGTATAACTGTAAAAAATTTTCTGTAATATATATTACACAACGATGACTTGCTTTTAAAAATTTTCAAAGTGCGATTTTTCCATTTACTAAGATGGAATTTTTTATTTTATTTTTTAAAATTTGGTACAACATGTTAGATCTGGTCAGTGGAAATGAATTTGAAAAGCATTAAATTGGTATAACTGTTGTAATTATTATGTATTTTATATGTTACACAACAATGATTTGCTTTTAAAAATGGTCTAAGTGCGATTTTTCCATTAATAACAACGGAATTTTTTATTTTATTTTTTAAATTTGGTACTTTGGTACCCAAATTTCTTCCCACCCCTTAAACCCTTTTTCTTTCCCAGAACTCTCTTCTCCTTCCTATAAAAAAAACCCTCCACACAGAATCCCCAAAGATGACACAGGCCCTGAGGGAAATTATTTTCCTCAGGGCCTCCTGTCTGGAGTTCATGTAAAAAAATCCTCTCTAAATATTATTCAAGTGCTTGCAATTCTGTTCATTACGACTGGACGTAAATAGATACCTTACACCTTACTTCTGGTGAAATACCAAAATTTAGAATTGAAACAATTGCTTAAAATGACTCGTCTTATTTGGTGATCATATCTGAAAAGCCAGCTACTTTTCAACCTTTGTCAATCCCTTCTTCTTTCCTACTCTTCTTAGTTCAACCCTTAGGTTGGGTTGTTTCAAAAAATTTGATGAGTTCATCAAATATTTGAAGTAAATTTTCACGTTCTGTGTAAGTTCTATTCGAGTTCTGTTATTTTATCATCATAGGCCAGCTGCTTTTTAAAACTGAAATCATCACAGAACTTGAATAGAACTTACACAGAACGTGAAAATTAACGTCAAATATTTGACGAATTCGTCAAATTTTTTTGAAACAACCCATCCTTAACGTATCTCAATTGGACAAATGTTACTACTGTGCAGTAATCGCATAAAGCAACGAAAAGTAAAGAAAGAAAATAAGATAAATATGTGAAAGCGTGTGAATTAAATCTGATGGTAGAGACCACTGTGATCGAGGCATAGAGGATAAGGAGATAAGTGCAAGACAAATTGAATAAATTAAAATTATTAATTTAGCCCATTTAGCGCGCACTTTGTCTTACTTTCACTCGCCTGACGTCCATTCCGCCTGTGACGCACAGTTTTGTATTGGAAATTTAAGGACCGATTGGCCAAATATTTGAATCACGAAACACTTCTTTATTCTATGATGCATCTAGATATGTCCCCTAAGTACGAACACAGAGGCACCTGCTCTGTTGACTATTTGCGACGTGACCGTTGCGCTGGCCTGTGATTTGACTGCGTAATGGCAGCTCTTTCGCGTGGAGCGGATATTTGGTCCCGGCTAAGCGCGAAGCAGTCGCTTCACTGATAGAATGGTCATTTTCGCGGATTGGATGACTGCGACCACTCGATAGAAAATCGGTTAAAATTTAATTTATATCTACGCCGGACTAGGAAAAAACTAATTACATTTAGTTTATTGTAATGTATGTCACCCCTCTTCCTGCAACCAAGATAATTTTTACGTATTCAAAATTATCAACAGTATTACTATGCTTTGTTACAACTCATCAAGTTTAACACCCCTTCCCGTAGACTCCGAAATCATGAATTGTTGTTCCTCAATCAACATTCTACTAATTATGGATATCATTCTCCTTTATCTAGAATGTCGAGACTTGTTAACGCAAGTTAAAGCATTGAATTTTTTGGTGTTAGCCTAAATGACTTTCGGCAGTCGATACGAAATGTGTAATTTTTAAAGTCTTTTAAATCTAACTTTAAGCTTTGACTTGTTGTCTTCTATATGTTCTTTATATTACAATTCGTCAATGCTCTTCATTTATGTGTACTTTCCTTTCATTGTCATCTCTTTTTTTATTCGTATTATTGTTATGCTATTAATGGACTATTTGTCCGTAAATAAATAAATAAATAATACTCTGGTGTTTTTCGCAGATTTTGAACATTTGATGAAAAACCTAACCATCTTTTCAAAAACTTCCAAACACTGAACAGAGAGAGAAAATGTCGACTTTACATATATTTCTTTTTAAAATAATGAAAAATCATTCCCGGGTTACGATCAACCAAACAATGTTTGAAAATCTTCTTCTACCACCACAGTTAGCCGAAAATATTGCTTGAGTCGTGATCGAGGACTTAGCCAGCCGAGAAATCGAACAAGCGATGCCCGGGTGGGACCCAAACGCGTTGTCCACTCAGCCACCGACCGGTCTCTTCTTAATTTACTGATTTAAAAAAAAAACTGACATTACCAATTCAAAATAAAACCATTCCACTCCTAGGATTCAGAAATTGATGTTTTAGAAATAAATTTGGTGGTTTTAATTTTATGATTTGGAAATGTTTGCAGTATCACACAGCGAGGCCCATGACCCATTTCTACTTTTAAAATGACTAACGATTTTTGCGTAGGTAGTAACTTTTAAAAAGCTGATCTTTTTAAGTGTGAATACACCGCACAATACTCCCTGTGGAGCCAATGGGATTATGGCATCATTATTAGCGGCATACCCCAAGCTTGAACAAATTTGAGATAGAAAGAAAATTAGAACAAGGCACGTTTACGAGTTCGAGCACGAAACATGGCTAAAACCAAATATACGAGGGTTGAAAACTTAAAGATTTTATTATTTAAAAAATCTGAAAATTTTTATTTTTTCAAAAAAAGTGTAAGACATTTTAGGTACATATCCCCATTATTTTTAGACGTAGTCCTGGTTACGATCGATGCACTTTGGGGGCCGTGGCACGAGATCCTTTTCATTCCCTTGTCGTACAACTCCGCCGCCAAAAATGTTCTCACCTCTTCCTCGGTGTCCTCGTCAGTCCCCAAATGTTGATTCAGGTGAAGAACAAAATGGAAATCATGTCATTGATTACCTTTTAGATTTAGGAGTTAGGTGGTGGAAACCATGTTTCATCCCATAAAAGCATCGCCTCAGTTGAAAAAACGGTTTTAAAAGATCCGAGCGCTTTCCATGCAATTTTGTTCTTCAGAATTTTGGACACCCAACGAGCACGCCCTTTGCATACACCAATTTTGCCTGTAAATTGTTTGTATGGTAGATTTACTGACGTCTGGGATCAAAAGTGCTCATGGACATCAACGGGGCGGAATCACTCCTGGTAAAATAATAAAAATAACTGACCTCCTGAAACATAAACTTCCGAACACCACCCAGTTTAACAAGGCTTAATGATTTATTCCGCATTAGCCGTACAAATGCTGGTGTCAGGGATCCAATCAGAAGAAAGTATGAATCGTTTAATCAAAATCAAAACCTCAAGAATTGCCACACATTTTTTTACACTATAATTCAATACATATTTTTTACATGTAATATTTTTTTATATGATTTTAACCTTATCGCTCCTATACATTGGCCAAAATCGCATAGAAATACAAAAAAAAATGTGTTTTTTAAAACCGTCCGAACTTAACTCGATGTGTTCATTCTAAACATTTCAACAAGAAAATAAC
This sequence comes from Glyphotaelius pellucidus, assembly GCA_936435175.1. NCBI lineage: Eukaryota > Metazoa > Arthropoda > Insecta > Trichoptera > Limnephilidae > Glyphotaelius > Glyphotaelius pellucidus. The sequence continues at coordinate 26,195,656 of OW386555.1, read as the reverse complement.
AATTGTATTAGATTATTAAAAGATTGTGTTAACTGTTAGCGTCCAGCGTGCGTGCTGACGCTATCGGCAGGGTTGGAGAAAGCTCTCACATATTTAATACAATTAGCTGCTGTATCTGCCCCAAATAATAACTAGCTCAGGATTCGGTGCAAGCAGGATTTCCTCGTAACCTCAAGGCTAGTGCTTGTGGTCCGGAACTTCACGCTTCTCCATTCTCCCAGGGCCTCCCTCGTCAAGCAAAACACGGTAGGTTATCACATAAACAGTTTATTCAATTCTAGGAGACACAATAATATATAAAAAAGGAACGATCCTAGCTGAAAGTTAGTTTGAATGTCCGTCTCTCTTCTCTATCACGCGTGGTTAGGGTTAATACATTTAATTGCACACAAAGGATAACATGGTAATTGACTCACGTTTGATTATGGGCCAACAGCGGCTTCACACACTTGATTCTCTCAGTCTACGCACCGTCCATCGGGGAACGGAAGCGCACGAACGGCGAAACTGAACTGGTGTCGCCCATGTTCACGCGAACGTGGGCCCTGTAAGCTCGCTTGCTGAAGACTGAGGGCTTGCCGCTCCGAGAGCGGCAGCTCGGTTTGTCGCTCGCGGGAGGGGGTTTGATGCGCGCGCCTCTATATTGGCGGTTTATTTGTAACGTAACACTTCCCCCCTCGCCGCAATAAAAGCGACGTGGTAATGGAGCTGTAGGACTAATAAATCCTCTTACCTTTTCAGCACTTGTGCCAAAAACATTTAAGAGAAACGAGGAGAGAGAGAGAGAGAGAGATTCCTAGCTGGAGAATAGTTATGAACAGAACACAAAAGAGAAGATACATGGTGTAACAAGGAATTGTCAATAAATGTATATAAAGGCAGTGGCATACATAAATACAGTTGCAAAGAACAAGGATCTGTTGAAGAAAGGTACAAGGGTTATGCAGTGATAGAAAAAAAAAACTCTAAAATTGTATCATTGGTCTGTGAGCTAATGTTTGCGAACGTGGTTTGCGTAGGATGTCTGGGGTGGTTGAACGTTTCACTGAAGTTACAAGGTTACTTTGTCACAGTAACCTGGCCCATTTGAGATTACACTCAAGGGACACTAGGGCCTTTAAGAAAATACGAGGAAGAGAACACATGATGAGGCTTCTAGGTGGTGTGGAGAGTTCTACCTGTCACAGAGGTCGAAAGGGTAACTGCTTCCGGATCCTGTGGGTGAGCCAGTACGAAACCATTGAAGTACTGGAGAGTGGAATCGCAATTGGTGGTTGGTACACTGGTTTTTGTATGTAGTGGGATTGTTTTGTGAACAATCGTTGGTATTGTTATTTGCGCAAGGGCACAGGAGCATCCGCACAATGGCAGTAGGGCATTTGCATTATGCAGCAGGAACATTTGCATAATGGCAGCAGAAACATTTGCACAAGGGCAACAGGAACATTTGTATTATGCAGCAGGAATATTTGCATAATGGCAGCAGAGCATTTGCACAAGGGCAACAGGAACATTTGTATTATGCAGCAGGAATATTTGCATAATGGCAGCAGAGCATTTGCACAAGGGCAACAGGAACATTTGTATTATGCAGCAGGAATATTTGCATAATGGCAGCAGAGCATTTGCACAAGGGCAACAGGAACAGGAACCAACCTAGAGCTGGCGTGCTCGGGTTTGTTTTGAGTGTCGGTTCTTTGTGGTGATACGATTCGCAACTACACGCACGACTCACACTAGGTTATGTTAGATGCGGTCGGGTGCTTTTGGTACGCAGGGATTGAAGGCAAGGGACCTCCGTGACGGTAGCGAGGGCAGCATGAAGAGGCGCAGATGTAGATAGGGTGCAGAGCTGCTGGTTTTTTTTTAAAATCCGGCAAAAATTATTATTAGAACAAAATTCTTGAAGTTTACCTGCCTAGTAGACCAATGATGAAAAAAGTTTGGAGAGAAACAAGTGTGCATGTTGAGAAAAAAGTTGGATTTGTTTGGCGTGTAGAGAGAGAGACGGAGAGAGAGCTAACTAAATGTGGCTAATTCCTAATACATGTTACAAAGGTACGTATTCAAGGACAGGTTCTGTGTAACCCCTTTTGGTTTTTTTCTTTACCAAATACATTTCCAAGAATACGTGGTTGAGGGATTGTACGTATAACAAAATTCCCATTCGAAAGAAGTTGGTCTTCCATGACCTATGCTCACGTCTATACGGTAGCATTTTTTCTACTTTCGAAAAACAAAACATTGCGTACAAGATTAGTTATAACAAAGTGGGAAAGGAGTAGGAAGTTGAAAGGATCCGCGTATGAAGATTGTCCCATTTGACAAACGAAACGCCAAGTGCGTAACGCATATATCCCCATTCACGGATAATTTCGAGGAAGGGGGAGGGTGATAATTGGGAACATTTGAACGAAGAAAACTGCTGGGGACTCGGCTATTTCCGAAATTCGACCTCTGGGTGGAGGTGAAACAAGGTCTACAGCAGTCATCCTGGCACATTACAATAATATTTGGTAGTGTTGGACAAAAGAATACACTGACATAAAAGTCTAATCCTCTACGTGTATTGGGCAGAAGATTAGGGGTCGTTTTATTCTCCTACTAGTTTGCGAGAAATGACAGACCCTTGCTCAAATCTCACAAACCTGGGGATTTTCTTTGTTCGTCTCCCAGACAACGAGTTAGGTGTGTTTGTGTCCATCAACTTAACTCCCACGACACGATGCCCCATAATCATGAGTGAAGCGTATGATTAGTCCTTTTGAGATAGTAGATAGTTCCTGGGTTCTTGTGACAGGAAGTCCACGGGCATATTAATGATTACAAAAAAGGGGGTGTGGACTACATTGAGTAGTTCACACATAAAGGTTTGATATTATTTCGTTCGCACGATTCATGGTAAGTATTGTAACGTCTTCACGTATAGCGTACAAGATTGCAAAATCAAAAGATTTGCAAGTAAGTTTTATAACGTCTTCACGTATAGCGTACAAGATTGCAAAATCAAAAGATTTGCAAGTAAGTTTTATAACGTCTTCACGGATAACAATGAACGAATTACAACTGGGTTGCCCAGTATTGAAGGGAGGTGCAAAAGACTAGGTATTTATGACATTTCTGACAAAAACCCACAGAGTAATTATAACGGGCTCCCCGTATCGCATTTAGTAGATATTCTGAGATTCCCATCTATGACGGCAGATTTTATAAGGTTCCCACCTATGATGGCAACAAAGGTTAACGTTCATATAAAGGTACCTATTCAATACAGACGGCGAGACATACTGATGTACTTAGTACAACAATACCGTAGCATAATAAATCCATATTAGCGTACGTTAAAGACTTGCACAAAGGCAAAAACATATTTGAAGATCTGGCCAAGATTTTATACTTCAACAATTAAGGGACAAAAAAATTTCTGGCGTGCTGATGGAATGTGAATTTCATCTAAGCTTACCGCAAAAGAGATCCTTTGTGGTACAACCCTTTTGGTTACGCACAGAGTATCGTATCGTGATGGTACAACTTTTGTTGTACTTACACGTACGATGGTAGCAACAATACAAGACATGCGCTTATCGTTGTTTGACAAGGCAAATTATTTACAAAGGTCCGATTTGAGTGTTTAAGACCTTCTAGGTTTTACTTACTTAAACAGACTGCGATGGACACACCTTGGTGTTATGAAAATTATAATAATGGGATGGGTTGTTCGCAGGGTGTTCACTTGGAGACCTGGCTTCTTGTTGTGACCTCGTACTTTGCACGTGATAAGTCACAACAAGGCAACCCCAAAATTTCAGTTTGAGCAGTTGAGACCCAGGGTGACTCAATGTTGCTGAAATGTTGTAAAAAAAATTTATCGTTAATGAAGAGGCACGTTGAAAGTTGTCCCTTTTATAACGATACTTTCCAGACTCCACATTCAGTTCTGGGGAGAGCTAGAGCAATTAGGGTTATTTATTGAGCGCCATTCTATTTTCTTAAAAAACAGAAAAAAAACTTAGAACGGGTAGCAAACATCTGATACCGCCGTGGGTTTACACAGGTTTGCTTACCTAATTTAATTACATATGACATAAGGGTTAGATGCACTTTGGCGAGGACCCGATATTTAATGTACAAAAAGATTTTCTAATATTTAGAAAGGGGTGACGAGGTATGACATGATGATGTGAAAATATGATGCTGCGAGTTGTGACGATGCACAAAACCTTGGGCACGTAGTCTCTGACTACTTGCAGTAAGCCACAGGGAATTCCTTTCTCCGAAGTGATCAATTTCAGGTAGAGGTGTGCATGCTTAGAAAAAACGATGTTTCCAAGGTTTGACACCTGGGGCAGCAATTAGAGGCGAATGACTGATGATGACGAGATATTTATACAAACAAAAATAAAATAAAATGAAACGAAACCACAAGGGAGAATTATAATTTCTTCCATGACTTTGGCTACAGTTGACAACACTGTGCCAGAGCTAGAAAGGGTTTCGTTTGAGTGTCCCAATGAGTGACAATCGTTTACGAGAGGCCGCTCATTAGTGACGAAACAAAAGGGTTGACTTCCATAGTGATCCATGTCACGGTGTAGACGAATGGTTGCTAGGAGTCAAGGAATAACCGTTGGGGTTATACGGGCGTGGCAATGGAGTTTGTTTCCATGTTCCCACTTTTTACAATGTCCTTTATGTGGTAGTTACCTATGTGTTTACCAGAGATGTCGGACAATCGGTAAACCAGGTCTGAGACTTTCTTTAGGACTTTCGTCTTTACAAAACGGGGTGCCAATTTGGCAGAGAAGTACAGCGCACCTTGTGACAGAGTGTTGTTTCTCCTCCAGACGATGTCTTCTTCCTTGAATGTGACGTGCCTCCTGCGAAGGTTATACCTGTCGGCGCTCTTTTGGTGGGCCAATAGTAGAGCGTCTGTTACTTCACTATAGATAGCGGAGAGTTCCTCCAAGCGGTGGGCGTAATTTGCTGCGGGGTCTGCTGTGGAGGAAGGGACGGGTGGAAGGCAATTGTCAGGGTGTAGTGAACCGTGAACTACTTGTTCCATGCCGTGTTTGAGAAAAAATGGTGTATAGCCTGTAGCGAGGTTCACCGTGTTGTTCATGGCTGCTTGTATTTTGTCTAATTTTTTGCACCATGTGCGTTGGTCTTTGCCAACCAAAATTGCCAGGGCCGTGTTTATGGTTTGGTTGTATCGTTCGACGGTGTTGTTCTGTGGGGTGTAAAGGGTGTTATAGAATACATCCTTTATACCATATTTAGACAAAAACTCCTTAAATTCCAGAGCTATAAATTGTTTACCATTGTCGCATATTATAGTACGAGGGGTACCGTAGGGTATGAAAATATGTTTTTCCAATAGATTGGTTATTGCTGCTGCAGTTGCCCTTTTCAGAGGAAACAACCAGCAGTATTTGGAAAAGATGTCCACTACGCTGAGTATATGCATGTAACCGGCGTAGCTTCTAGGGAAGGGTCCAATGAGGTCCATAGAAAAGGATTGAAGTGGTCTATCGGCACGCTTGGGGTTGCCCATTAGACCAGACGGTGGTGCCGTACTGTGCTTGTATGCCTTACAGATGTCGCACTTGGAGATGTATAAACGTACTTGTTTGAATAGACCCGGCCAATAATATCTTAAAGATATTTTTTTGAATGTTTTGAAGGTTCCAGGGTGTATGGAGTCTACGGCACTGTGGTTATCAATAATAACTTGTTCTCTATTTTCGAGAGGGACTACCTTTTTCCAGGCATAGTCCTCTAAGATTGACAGTGGAGGCTTGCAGTTGCGATATAGTTGTCCGTCCTTAATCATAAAATTCGGGAACTTTTGTGGGTTGTCACTGCATCCTCTAAAGGTTTTTTGGTACCATACGTCTTTTGTGGGGAGACTAGAATTGGGCAATTCGGCATTTAATGTTGCTATCTCGATCCTAGAAAGGGCATCCGGGACGATATTATCGGCGCCTTTACGGTGGATGACATCGAAAGTATATTGAGATAGGCGGGACGACCAGCGAGCCAATCTCCCAGAGGGGTTGTCTAGCGAGATCAGCCATTTTAGGCTGCTATGGTCTGTGACGACGGTAAACTTACTGCCCTCAATGTATCCGCGGAAATGTTGAATGGATTCCATGACTGCTAATAATTCTCTCTCGGTAATCCCGTAGTTTTTTTCGTGTTTATTTAGGGTACGAGAGAAGTATGCCACGGGGTGTTCGCCGTCCGTAAAATTTTGAGTGAGGACTCCTCCGATTCCGACGTTTGATGCGTCCGAATGGATCGTAAAGGGAAGATTGAAGTCGGGGCAATTCAGTACTGGGGCTGATTGAAGAGCCTCTTTCAGGGAGTTGAATGCTGACTCAGTCTCCGCAGACCAGGAAAAGTTACTGGTACCTTTACGGATTCCCGTGATTTTGTTGAGCGGCGCCGCGAGAGTTGAGAAGTTTTTTATGAATCTTCTGTAGTAACCGGTGAGTCCGAGGAAGGCTTTTACCTCTTTTGCATTTGTAGGTCGGGGAAAATTTGTCATAGCCGCTACTTTTGTGGGGTCTGTTCTTAGGCCTTCTTCGTCTACTATGAAACCCAAGTATCGTAGGCGGTGCCTGCAGAATTCCGATTTCTTCAGGTTGATGGTCAAACCGGCCTGTTTGAGTTGTTGAAAAACCTTTTCTAGAATAAGTATATGTTTTTCAAAGGTATCGCTAATGATGATCAGGTCATCCAGGTAGCAAAATAAATTGTTATCAAACTCTGGGCCAAACAATTTATCCATGAGTCTTTGTAGTTCTGCTGGGCTGTTTTTTAAACCGAAGGGTAGTCTTTTGAAATGGAACATACCCCTGCCAGGCACCACGAAGGCAGTCTTTTCGCAGGAGCTGGGATCCAAAGGTATCTGCCAGAATGCTTTGCTTAAGTCTATGGATGAGATGTATTTAGCGTTTCGAAGTCTGTCCAGGATGGAGTTGACCAAGGGGAGCGGGTAGGCGTCTGATATTGTACATGCGTTGAGGCGTCTGCTGTCGAGGCAGAAACGGGCTGAGCCGTCTTTCTTTGAAACTAATAAGGTGGGGTTGGTCCATGCACTGCGGCTGGGTACCACCACTCCCAGTCTTAGCATATCGTCCAATTCTTTTTCCAGCGTTTTCAATTTTTGTGGAGCTAGGTTGTAATACCTTTGTTTGATTGGGGGGCCTGTTGTTTTTATATGGTGTTGTACTAGGTTGGTTAAGCCTAAACCGCACCTTTCGAAGGAGATGGATTCATACTTGTTGATCATTTGATTTAATTGTATTGTTTGTAAGGGGTTCAAGTTTTCGTAGGGTATTACCGTACGGATTTCGTTTACTTGGGGAGTGACGGAGGGGTTGTTAAACAGTTGCGGGGCAATTTTGAAAGCCATCCAAAAATCCACTCCCAAGATGAATTTCTGTGTGATTGTAGGTACAACTAGAAACTTGATCCAAACTGTTTTTTGGTCACAATTGATCGGCAGGGTTAGAGAACCGATGACGAGTTGTGAAGTGTTGTCTGCCGTGGTAACATGTGAAGAATGTTTTCCCATTTTAAAACCACAGTTTGTGAATAAGGTGTGGGCGTTGTCGCCCAGGCAGCTGACAGAGGCGCCGCTGTCTAGGAGACCTGAAAAAACCATGTTGTTTATGGAAAAATGCGCGAAGGGTCTACCGTCTATTGCCTGTTTGCAGCAAACTGTAGAGAGGGGTAAGGCCTGTTTAAAAAATTTGACGTGTTCCAACCACTCCGACCATTCCTTTGGCCTATGGGAGGGATGGCCCGGGGGGTTGGGGTCTAGTTTTTTGTCTTCCTGGCTGTCCAATTGGGAGGGGGTCTGGAGAAATCCATAGGGGGTTTGATGAATCTGAGATCCGGGATGGACGTTTCGGTATTGTCTTGGCGTGGTCTTTTGCCAAACTTCCTCCCTTCATCTCTTCTTGGAGAACGATCGACGGATCGCCTTTTGTTAGAGTGGGTGTCTTTGGAGGATAAAAGTTTTGCTTGTTTAAAGCAGGCGGCTTGGGAGTGACCAATCTTGTGGCAAAAGGAGCAGGATTTCTTCTCGTTGTGCTCCGGTTTTATGCCGGACGAAGTGCTTGGGCGAAAGTTTTCTTTGGGGAATCTTTCGTCTTTCTTCCGATCCTGGTATGCCTCTAGTAGCTGGCAGACATCTTTCAGTTGCTCCAGCGTGGCAATTTTCTGAGAAGTAATGATGTTTTCGTATCTGGGGAGAAGACCGTCGATTAAAACCGGGAGAAGTTCCGCTTCAGGGACAGGTTGGGTGAGCTTAATATTGATGGCCTCTGCCCTCTGTGTGAATCTAGCAACAGGCTCTCCGGAGTGCTGCTTGATAGCGAGTAGGGATAGCCTGACTCTATGTTGGGCCTTTTTTTCTCCGAAACTGGATAAAAGTGCCACCTTGAGTTCCCTCCATGAGTTTGTTTTTCTCTTATGTATCCTGTGCCAGGTAAGCATTTCAGGAGCGATGAGGTCTATGAAGTTCCTGTGCAGAATACTTTCGGGGATTCCTCTGACTTGGGCTGTTTCTTCTATTCTGTTGATGAAATCCTCCACATCCGTGAGTCCGTTGTATTTCGTCTTCCAGGTTGTCAAATCATATATTTTCGTCTGTTCCTGGGCTTGTACCACCAAGGGTTTTGCTTCGGAGACTGTGAGGGAGGTAGAGATGATTTCTGAGGTGTCTTCCTGTTGAAACTGCAACTTCCTGATGTACTTTTTGTTGTAGAAAGAAGCATATTGAATAAGGCATTTTTTGGATTTATTCCTGGGAGAAATCTTTCTACTTCTCAGGGCCTGTAGTAGTTCTTCCTTTTTTGACGTAGAAATGTGGGGGATTATACCCAGCGTGACTTGAGGGACTTCCATAGTGTATAGGGTCGTGTCAGGGTGACCTTACGTTGGGAGAAAAACGAGAACTCGACTCTTTATCCGTAATTGGAAAGAAATTTTTTGCCAGGGATTGACCACTGGGGACGTATATATATTTTTTTTTTTTAAAAATGCTTCTGCGAAAAAACGCGTATTTGTAAGTGTTTGGGTTATTTGAAAATTTGGGCAGAGGTTTGCCTCTGGCCACGTGCTTTTTAGGAAAAATCCAAGCGTTTTGGAAAAAAAAAATTTCGAAAATTTAAAAAAAATCGAAAAAAGGAAAAATCGGAAAAATTTTCAGAGTCCGAAAACTGGAGAAAATTTGCGCAGCGATTTTCCTCTGGCAATGCGTTTTTAAGAAAAACTCCAAGCGTTTGGAAAAAAAAATATTTCGAAAATTAAAAAAATCGAAAAAAGGAAAAAATCGGAAAAATTTTCAGAGTCCGAAAACTGGAGAAAATTTGCGCAGCGATTTTCCTCTGGCAATGCGTTTTTAAGAAAAACTCCAAGCGTTTGGAAAAAAAATATTTCGAAAATTAAAAAAAATCGAAAAAAGGAAAAAATCGGAAAAATTTTCAGAGTCCGAAAACTGGAGAAAATTTGCGCAGCGATTTTCCTCTGGCAATGCGTTTTTAAGAAAAGCTCCAAGCGTTTTTGGAAAAAAAATATTTCGAAAATTAAAAAAATCGAAAAAAGGAAAAAATCGGAAAAATTTTCAGAGTCCGAAAACTGGAGAAAATTTGCGCAGCGATTTTCCTCTGGCAATGCGTTTTTAAGAAAAACTCCAAGCGTTTGGAAAAAAATATTTCGAAAATTAAAAAAAATCGAAAAAAGGAAAAAATCGGAAAAATTTTCAGAGTCCGAAAACTGGAGAAAATTTGCGCAGCGATTTTCCTCTGGCAATGCGTTTTTAAGAAAAACTCCAAGCGTTTTTGGAAAAAAAAAATATTTCGAAAATTAAAAAAAATCGAAAAAAGGAAAAAATCGGAAAAATTTTCAGAGTCCGAAAACTGGAGAAAATTTGCGCAGCGATTTTCCTCTGGCAATGCGTTTTTAAGAAAAACTCCAAGCGTTTTTGGAAAAAAAATATTTCGAAAATTAAAAAAAATCGAAAAAAAATTTTCACAAGTTTTCGTGGAAGTAATTTGTTTGAGAATTCAACAATATCTTGGGGGCATGGTTTCATTACGCGGCTTCCTATAGCCTGGCTTTAAACAGCACCAATTTTTTGGTATTTACCCGCGAATTCCCTTCGTCTTTTCGACAAGATATTACCTTCTTTGTCAATTGACAAGGTATTATAGTGTCAGATGTCAAGGAATCCACGTCAACGCGAATTTAGTATTTTTTGCATTATTCGAATGTGATTTGGCATGGCATGGCATGGTCCGGTTTCATCAGACGACAGAGTCAAAAATACTTAATTGTCAAATGACAGAAAGAATTTAAATCCACTTGTTCCCTAGGTGTCAGCAAATGTCCGTTTAAAGAAACGTACCAGCGTGCTGCAAACTAGTATATTATTAAAAATATTTAGCACTTTCGAGACCAAGCGGATGATTTGTTTATCATGTACATGATTTTAATTGTTGAATAAATTCTTCTTTAATTTGTGTTTATTTCCACTATTCACTTGTATTGAAAATAGCAATTTTAATCGGCCGACACTTTGTAATCACTGTATTATTCGCAGCGACAACTTCCTAGGTTGGGCACCTTGCGTTGGAATACCGGTACTATTTTGTCGAGTGACGAGTCACAAATGATAAAATCGCGTCCGTAATAATTTAAATTGTGATTCGAAATTATGTTCGCGCCGAGATTCCTGTTGGAAGTGCTAGACAATTGGGAATAAACAATACATCATAATAACATTTCAGAGTTTACAATTGTTGCTTGGGAACGAGGCCGTGGTGGAACAGAAAAAAAATTTAAATGGCCCCACGTTTAGCGCCAGTGTTGGCGTCCAGCGTGCGTGCTGACGCTATCGGCAGGGTTGGAGAAAGCTCTCACATATTTAATACAATTAGCTGCTGTATCTGCCCCAAATAATAACTAGCTCAGGATTCGGTGCAAGCAGGATTTCCTCGTAACCTCAAGGCTAGTGCTTGTGGTCCGGAACTTCACGCTTCTCCATTCTCCCAGGGCCTCCCTCGTCAAGCAAAACACGGTAGGTTATCACATAAACAGTTTATTCAATTCTAGGAGACACAATAATATATAAAAAAGGAACGATCCTAGCTGAAAGTTAGTTTGAATGTCCGTCTCTCTTCTCTATCACGCGTGGTTAGGGTTAATACATTTAATTGCACACAAAGGATAACATGGTAATTGACTCACGTTTGATTATGGGCCAACAGCGGCTTCACACACTTGATTCTCTCAGTCTACGCACCGTCCATCGGGGAACGGAAGCGCACGAACGGCGAAACTGAACTGGTGTCGCCCATGTTCACGCGAACGTGGGCCCTGTAAGCTCGCTTGCTGAAGACTGAGGGCTTGCCGCTCCGAGAGCGGCAGCTCGGTTTGTCGCTCGCGGGAGGGGGTTTGATGCGCGCGCCTCTATATTGGCGGTTTATTTGTAACGTAACATAACGTATTAAAAAAATAACTGGAATTATAAAAATTCATGAGTCTAAAGGTTTTTTATTTACTCAAGAGCAAAAAAATTCATTAGGGAGGGTTATGGAACTCAACCACTTAAATGGAATAATTGAAATTTAGCAAGGAATTAATCACAAAAGGTTTAATGATTAACACTTTTCCTTCTCATGAAAGCATAGACAAAACGATAAAAATACAATTTTTTATAAAAATAAAGATAAAATGTGACAAAGGCGTTAAATTGAAAATAAAAGAGTCCATAGACGGAAATGAATCAAGATGAATTTAAATACAAAAATGAAAGGTAGAAAATTAAGTAAAATATTGCAAAACACCCATCATGTACTACTGTATTATTTTGAACAAAAATATTTAGAATCATGTGGGATAAATTTACAAACACGTGGAAGAATTTGCTTTCGAAAAACATTTTTTTTGTTACTTCAATTTAATTCACAATGCATTAAATCGTTTCGTGAATAACTCGATGCAGCATAATTCAACCTCAAAATTCTGAATGTTTCCTTCGTCTAGTATTCCATATTATCCGATTCCATATCAGATTATCTCCTATTGATTTATCCCGGTACCTGCCCGTCCCTCGCATCCTCAGTGCACCGTATATATTTGAACAGCGATCCAGCCGAGCGCAGGTGCAATGCAATATACACACAACCTATAAATCGCATCAACAGTTCGATAAAGCCACTACTGCAAACAGTCAAAGCAATACACGGGTGATAGTGATATGTTAGGGGTGTTCAAATAAAAGGATACCTGGCTACAAGAATTTTATTGAATAGAATAGAATGTTTCTTTGCTTTTTTAAATCAGATATTCTGTTCACAATGGAATTGCATGCAGTTTCCAAGCAGGTGTGCATTTATGATAGCTTTTTCTCTACTTTTTTCAAAAGGATAACAAATAAAAGAAACCCATTCCGGGCTGCGAATATCGTGGCGATATTTTATTTCCTTCTACCGTCATCAATATAAGCGGAAAATATTACGTGAGCAGTGATGAAGGCAGGCAAAGATTTTTAGAACGGTCGACGATGTTTTTAATAAACAACTGATCTTTCTTTTTAAAATTAATTTTTTTATTCATTCATTGCTATTGCAACATACATTTCTAAAAAACATGAGATTTTTTTATGTGAATAAGAATCTTCCCAAGAGACCCAACTGCTCCCGGCTTGAGCCAGTGAGACTATGGCATCCCCAATTGGGGTTGGTTTATGAAGCTAAATGAAGGGGAGGGGAAGGATATGTAGAGGAGGAAGGTGGGAAAATACCTGTTTATTCAAATCTGGTCACCAAACCGGCTAAAGCCATTTCAAGCAATGTTTCAATTCTGAATGGTGGTCTTTCACCAGGATGATACTGAGAGTACGATCCACTCTGCATTATTTTAATAAAGGAAGTTTATCAATCAATCTAAATTTATAAGCGCACGATGGGATTTGAACATGCGTCCTCCGGATCGCTAGTCTAGAGCTTTGCCTCTCAACTACGAAGGCCGTCAAACTTGGGTACCTTGTTCTTAGGTCAGATGGTTTTATGGTAATTTGAAAATAATCAATGGTGATTTTCTCTAAAATTGCGATATGTATTTTTTTCAACATCATCCCCTCACATGAGGCCCTGAGGAAAATAATTTCCCTCAGCGTCTATGTCACCTTAGGGGATGCTGTGTGGAGGATTTTTTAAGGAAAGGAATGAGGAAGTTCTGGGAAAGGAAAAGGTCTGAGGGGCGGGTAGGAATCTGGGAGTCAGTGTGTCCAGGAACGACAGACGTATGATTCATCCTTTCAAATGCGGTGATAGGCAATGCGTCAATAGATTCTGGTTGAAGAGGTCAAAAGACTTCCTCGACCAGCATCCCTCGGTCCGACCCGCCATGCAGCAGGTAGGCAGACACATCGACCGCCAAGACATTGAAAAACCTATCCCATTAACCCGGGCACCCCTGCTAATTCACGAAACGTAGCAATTATTTGGGGTGACTTACGGCAGAAGTGTTGATTATACAATAAATGGTCCCCAGTGCAGCAGTATCCATAACTGCAATTCATGCAATGAACTCCAGAATAATTATATAAAAATTAAAAAAAATGTTGTTAAAGCTCGTTAAATATTCCGTAAGGTTAGTAAGTTTGTTAGTAGGTTGGTATCTGGCATTTTTGTAGAAATCAATTTTGATGTTTTCCAAAATTTTTTAAACATTTTTAATTGGATATTTGTATGGAGCACATATTATTGCAGTTACATTTCATATTCAATACGTGTTGAGTTTTTGAGAAAATACCTAAAAATACGCAAAAAAAGTATTTTTTTTTTTCGCTACTGTGTCTTCATAGCTTCGATTTATTCCATTTCGTTGTTTCCTTAAAAACCTCTGAGTGATATCAGATACTCTACAAATGTATCCTCCAAATTTCTCTTAAATGTTTCGGCGACGGCAAAAATGTCCGTAATGTCTACTGACAAAAGTGGTTAAGAGGAACTCGATACGACAAAGTAAAAGCCTTCATAGTGCGTGACGTATGACGATAAAATAATTTTTGTTAGACGAAATTTATCTCAGGCCACTATGTGAAAAATGTGTTTTGTTGTACGTTTTTTCTCACTGAATGCATAGACTCAGTGTTCAATTCATGTTTTACTTATAAATTGAGAGCCACCAATGTTGATTCTGTGATATTTTTTGGCGTACCATATAATATACTGCACTAGAAGGGCTTCAGTGATTTTTTTTTCTTTTTTACCACACAGGAAAAAAACAATTTCTCTCAAGGCCTATGATAGCTGTGGGGATGATGTCGGAAGAGTTTTTATATGAAAAAGAAAGAGGAGATGTTCCGGAAAGGAAAAAAATATGAAGGTCGGGTAGGAAACTGGGGTCGGTGTGTCCTGGAGTGATGAACGTATGAATCCATTCTTCCCATTGCGATGGAAGGCGATGGATTGAGAGCCCGACAGGAGAGGTGAGAAAATCTCCCTCAAATAATATCTCCCGAAACGCTTGTGCCAAAAAAACCCCACCCCACGAACCAGGGCATCCTTGCTAAGTCATTAAACGTTGGAAAAACCTATAGCAGGGGTGTTGTTAATCCAATAAATGATTCCCGTGGCAGCGGAACCCATACCCGCCTCCCAAATTTGCTGTATTGAAATCAAAAGTCTTACTTTATACATTTATTGTTACAAATCAGATGCCAATATTACTAATAAACTAATCATCAAATTGTTGAAATACGAATAATTTTATTTATCGCTTTTGAGGTGATATTATTCTTAACAAAGTCATAAAGCTTTTACTAAAAAAGGCTTACAACAATTTCACGAATGTTTGTCAATGTATCAATGTTGTCGTCATTTAAGAAGTAGGTACTAAAACTCATAGTACCTAAAAGCTTTCCGATCGTGATAAGGCATTTAGTTATTCATGTTCAACCATTCATCACAATGTCAATCATGTTAATTCATTTCAAAGACCCCAAACGAGACAAATCTTCAATGGCTTTACCATGAGGTAACTTAATAGTCCTGGCGATTAACGAACCAAGGAACCTTGTTACTTGTTAGATACGATTAAAAGGGAATTTCATTTTGTTATATCTCACAGCCCAATTTAGATAAATATTTTAGGGAGACCTTTATTCTTTATTTTATTAGGAGTGCCGGGGTTCATGGGTGAAGTTTGTCCGGGTCTTGCTGGTGGATGCGTTCAGATCGGGAGAAGTCGGTTTAGGAAGATCTTCTGACCACAGTGACTACTTCAGCTTCTCTCTGTCGAATCAACGAGCACTCTGACCCCAGATTCACTCCCATACATTTTTACTTTCCAGAACTGCCTCTCCTTCCTTACCATAAAATACTCTCCACACAACATTTCCTTTAGACCGTGAGCGATTTTTTTTCAGCCGTATGTAGCTAATGCAAAAACCAAAAATATGCATTTAGCATAAATTTTTTAGTTTCGTGAAAAAAATATTTATTTTATTATTTAGGAATAAGTAAATATTTGGCCTTTGTCTCGTCAAAACTAATCTTTTGTTTTCAAGATCTTTCCGCGAAATAGAAAAATGCCATAAATTATGATATAGCGTCCATACGCAGCCTGTAATAGGAACCAGTGAATTTTTACATACAAGATATCTCCCTTTGACCACGACAATGACCTAAAACAGTCAATGAAAATTACATTTTTTATGGATATTGGAACCCTACTACCCGAATTCTGTGGGAACGTGGCATCCAAATAGGGGTAAGTTTTGAGGACTTAGATATAGGGAAGGGAATGAGAAGAAATAAAAAATATAAAAACATTTCAAGCAAAGTTTTGAGCCTGAATGTCTCTCACCGATTATCTCTCACCAGAGTATCTTCCACTCTGTAAATATTAATAAAAAATTAAACAACAGCAATTCGTTTACTGAAGAGCTATCTGAACAATTGAAACGCTGAGAGAATAAAAAAATCGACACGGAAAGCCTCCATACGTAGTTTCACATTGCCTCTGTTTTAATATAAGCAATCTGGTGGCGTTATATTACGTTTTATTTATAAAATTATTCAGAATTGTGTATTATGATTTGTTTATTTTTTAGGTGTATCGTGTCTTAAAATGTCACAAAATAAATATTTTTACGAAACCATGAGAATTAATAGCTAAAAAGATTCAAAAGAAGACAAAAATACTGGTTGTTCAACCTAGATTTTTCACTAAGATTTAAATGCACACATATTTATATACAACAATCAATTTGTGTTTGTTTATTTCATGCACTGCCATACCGTTCATCAAATTGCGATGTAACTTTGGTGATTTGTTGTGCGCACGCCCGTGAAGGTTATAAGCTTTATATAATGGTTAGCTCTGGCGTTGTGAAATTTGTATAAATGACAATGTGTGTATTTCTTATATTTTAGCGGCAGGAAGGAAGGGAGGATGGGGAGGGGAATAGGGAGGTAAGTTTCGCGGGAGAGGTGCCGAGGGAGGGGGAAAGCGGGGAAGGTGGAAGGAGAACGCTGGAGGGAAAAGGGACTCTGGAGGTGTACCAGCTGGTAGTAAATAATTCGTTTGTATATACTAATAAAGTAAAAAATATATTACTCTACTTTAAAAAAAAATATTTTCAAAACGTTCGCAGAGAAAAATGTGAATATTATTAAAATATGACGGTAACGTAAGCACCTTGGAATCCTTGGAATCGGGAGAGATTTTCAAATATAGTAAAACATTAAAATAATTAGGTATATTAGAAAGTGCCTACCTATTGAATGAAATAAATTATAAAAAGCTTAATCCTTGGAAGGGTTTAGGTAGTAGTTTCTGTATCATAGCCACGGCCTCTGGGATTTCAATACAGACCGATGGGAAATTAAGTGTTTCAAAAGAAAGGAAGCTTTCTGGATTGTGGAAAAATAATCCATCAATATACCTCGATGGAAAAACATATTGTGGAAATCATGGGAGTTGATGAGAAATAACAGTAGGCTTTGTATTCTCTCACATTCGAAGGGAATCTGTTTGTGTGCAATCTTCCTGAAACAAAATATTCATTTCTACTTTAAACATTTTATTTTCACATGAGATTGTTTTTCTATCAACCATATAAAACAAGCAAAGTGAAATTAGCTTGATTTTTGGAAGAATAAAAGAAAATAATTATAATAAAAATAAAAATGTTTTATTTCAGTTTGTTAGGAGAATAGTGCAATCCCACATGTCCCATGTAGTTATTTTTATTTACATAAATGATTTTAAGTTAAAAAAAATCAAGTAAACACAATTGATAAAATAAAATAAATAATCAATTTTTATGTAGGGCGTGGTCTGGGGTGAGCTCGGGCCCAGCGCTCACGCAGGAGTGGAGCTTGGTGCTGGAAGGCTGCGTTCACCACTGCGTTGTCGGAGGCCATTAGCCGCATCCTGGCTCCAGTGACCCGGTATCTTATCAGACGGGCGAATCCATGCAGTCCCAGCTCCGTAAACGGTGTCGATACGCTGCTGTGTCTTCTGTATCCAAATGTAAGGTCTGCATGCATTATTATATTGGATCAGGAGTCATTTCATAGAGCTGATTCAGCAGTGATGCCACGTTTAACACGTATGTGTGTAGTACAGTGCAAAATGCAATTAAAAATGTTTTTTTTTAAATTATTGCTGCATTGAAAGAATCTTCTCGGGATGCGATATTTTTATTTTCTTAACAATCGATAAAGCCAACGTGTAAAAAAAACATGATGTAACAAATGTTAGAAATAAGAAGTACGTAAATTGAAATGAATGTTTAAATTATACCATATTTGACGGCCGGCGTAGTCCAGCGGTAAGGCTTTTGACTCGCATTCCGAAGGTCGCAGGATCGAATCCCGGCATGGCAAATAAATTTTATTTGATAAATTTGTGTTATTTCAGAATTTATTCATTTAAAATAATGCAAAGTATATTTGCGGCACGTTTCAGAGTGGAAGACACTCCCAGTCTCGCCCTGGTGTGGTAAGACCACCGTACAGAACTGACACGTTGCTTGAAATGGCTTTAGCCGTGTTTGGTGACCAGATCTGAATAGCCAGGGACTTCCTACCTTCCTTTTCTCCATCTCCTTTCTCTACCCGCTACCGTCAGCCTCACAACACACCCCAATTGGGGATGCCTTAGTCTCACTGGCTCCAGACGGAAGCAGTTGAGATTTTTGTGCGGTATTCATATAAAAAAAGGCCATAAAAAACGATCTGTTTTAAATATAATACGTACAAAAAAAACATTAAAATTGGTTGCTTGTAAAGTCAGTTAATGTCGATAATTTTACGTGATAACGTCATATGAAAACTTTTACAAAGAATTTTACAGTCACAAGCCGAACGCTAAGGCCGATCGTGCTTCTCTATCGCTTGTTTCGCGCTCTGCTTGCACGCTCGGCTCATGCGGAACGTGACAATGAGTCGTGCTTTTTCGTGAGTGCAGCCGGCGTTCTTCGATTTATAAGACGTTATCACCTCAATAATAATCGTAACTATTGCTTACGATTGATAAAGGACGTATCTGACCAGATAATCCTGACATTATTTCAAAGTGTCAAATGTAAAAAAAAATTATGGTATCAACCTAACTTTTTTTCATTTTACAGGGTGCCGAAAAAAGTAGGAATAAGTGTCCCACTAATTGCGGTGGGCATTTTGTCAGTCGGCCTTGCGTTGGTACCAATGGATAGTCGGTTATGTTAACGTGTCGGCCACGTATTCCATTAACTGTCAGTTGGGAGCTGGTGGGCGGCGCGCGGCGAGCGGCGAGCGGGTGGTAGCCCTGTCACAATCAGACCAGGCAGGGATGTGCCTCAGCATCCTAACCTACCACACCGCCACTAGTTCTGCTGATAAAGTGGACCTTAAGCCTGACTTATACCTTCTGACTACGAAATATGTTCCTTTTTTTAAATTTTTTATCGGTTCTTCGACAAATAACATTGCACATTGAAGAAAAATAACAAACAAGAAACTTAACCAAAGTAAAGAAACCTAATCTTACCTAACTAACCTAACCAATTATTATTTAATAAAATATATTTTTTTTAATTTTTATGTGAACACCACACATTTTTTTTATATGAATATGTTGTGAGGCTGAAGTTAATGGGGAAGGGAAGGAGATAGGAAGATGAAGGCGGAGAAGTACCTAGTTATTCAGATCTAGTCACGAAACATGGCTAAAGCCATTTCAAGCAACGTTTCAATACCAAATGATACGTCACTTTATTTCGTTTTTGTCCAAAAGACCATTAGAAAATTTTACAGGAGGAGAAGGTTTGCTTTAATTATATCAATGAAACATTTTTTTTATTTATTTTTATTTATTTATCCTTGAACAGTATTTTTGCATTAGGTTTTTGTCGATGCCTGTCTTACTAGGATATATATACCTGTGTCGAGACAGGCATAGAGGTACATAAATTAATATATTTCAGAACATATTTGGTAGTTATAAAGAATATAAATGCTACATATTCATTTGAGTACAATAATAATATAAAGGTGGTTAGAGGTGTAGGTATATATTTGAAAGAGAGTTATCATATACTGAAGGAAGAAATGATGTACAGAAAATAGTAAATCCTGTCAAATCTATTTATGGTAGGTGTTTAAGGTGTTTAAACATTATGATAGGTGTTTAAGATAAAGCTATTTCCATAAAGATAAAGGTCTCATTAGTTTAAATAATGCTTAGTTAAGTGGTTAACTGTCATTTTTAATTTTTTTTTTTTTATTCTAAGGTGGAGATTGAACAAAAACTAAAATGGTCTGTTGGACAAATGAGAACTGAGGCGACGGATAGTCTTATCTTCTACTCTGGAACGTATGGCAAATGAACTTTATTTTATTTTTATTTAATTAGTTGTAAAATTTCACAAATTATTTAAATAAAATTTATTTGCGCACGTCGGGTTCGAACCCGTGACCTTCGGATTGTGAATCGAGAATCTTACCCCCGACCATGGAAACTGTCGAATATATTTGGCACTGATATTTTTTATCCAGCTACCGTTTTTACCTTTCTTATATAAACAGTTAAATATTGTAGAATACAATGGTTGAAATACGAAATTGAGTAACCTTACGACCAAAAAACTCTCAAATAATATTTATCAATGATTAAAAAAGGCTAAAAAATACGTGACTTAAATTATTTCAAATACTCATCACGTGATACCCTACAACGACTTATCATTAAAATTTAATAATTATTTAAAAAGTCATTTTTAATTAAAACTTCCTAAGTACAAATTATATTATTGCCTTCCAGGCAAAAGCAAAAATTTAAAAAGGGCTTAAAAAAATTATTCATCATTTTTATGCCTAATCAACAAAATAATGACAGTGAATAATATTGTAGTGCAGTGTATTTTTTCATGAAAAATGTTTTTATTTTAGTTATTTTTAGTCATATTATTGAAAATGTAATTTGCATTTTTCTGGAATAAAAACTTAAAAAAACAAATCCATATTGGTTTTTAATTTTGATAAATGAGTTAAAACCCCTAAAAGCAACCACCATTACAATTAAACCCTAGGCACGACTTATTAGATATGAAAAATTAAACTTATTTTATAATTTTTGTGTTTGCTTGGGTTGCAGGAAAATAACTTAACAATACAACGGAATATTTAAAAAAAACGTACAAAATGGAATTCTTCCCGAAATCGAACTCACTTTTATTAAATTTGGTCGGTATTGTGTTGGTCTTATCGCAATGATATAGAAAATGTGGTTAGATAAAAAAACATCATACTATGTAATGCGGCCTCAACAATCTAGTCCTGCCCGGGTGACGTTGAACCCAGTCGAGTTTTACAGCTTCTGGCTTAACTAACTTCAGAGGGGTGTGGTGTGTAGTGCCACCCCTAACTACTCTTTCTGCACACTCACCCGGTCATGAAGCGATGAGCAGGGCTGTCCAAATACTATTATTTTAACTGTAAATTTAAAATAAGTTGAACTACATATCATATTTAAAACATATATTACGTTATTATTATTAAAACTGCTCCTAAAAATTTCCTTCATTTAATGGTATAGTACAGGTGCGTACGTGTAGGATATCTGTAGGTGTAAATAGAGAAATGTGCATACATCACCGTTCCCACTCCCGTTTCACTCTCACATCCCCTTCTCCTCCTGCCTTCCCCATCCATCTTCTTTGCCTTCCCCCCCCAAATGAATCCTCAGCTTTGTGAAACTCCGCCCCTCTGCTGCGTTCTCGTCCACCTTCTCCACCCTCCATCCTCTCTCACCACCCTCCGCGAACCCTCCTCTACTCCTTTGTTTAACTCATCCCTCCCAGATTTGCCTCCCTCTACCGCCTTCCCTCCATGCCAATAAACTATATGAAACACACTTTGAAAAAACTCGCGCGCCGCCTATTGTAATCTTTGTAAGCAAATTTCATAAGGCCAGAGCTCCACCATTATTTATAAAAACCTTCATAGACTCACCAAAACTTCATTGCAATCGAATTAAAATCTTGGAATGCATTCGGGTCAAACAAAGAAATATTAATTAGTGCATTAATAAAGAAGATTGGAGACCTTACTTTTGGGATTATTCTAGAATAAAAGTTCTTCCTAAAACTGGAATTTTCATAATTAAACTTCCCTTAATACATGTCAGGTATTCTTATAAAGTACCGGTATGTATATTTTAGATCATTATTGCTTCTAAACAAAAGATATCATCTTTGGAGAATAGATGCTACGTAGAGAGTCTTTATGAAGAAAGAAGGGAACCTGGTCTTTGAAGATACCCACACTGAGGAAGGGAGAAAAATACAGAGGTCGACAAATAATTTCACAGCTGAAATATTAAACACAAAAACGAGAAACAAGGGCAACCCTGAACCCATATTCAAAAAAATTAAGCACTTTGTATGTGTTTCTCGGCTGTGCAAATGATAATAGAGCTATTCAATAAAACAATAACAGCAAAAAAAATTCATATTCCGTTGCTTAGGAAACACAAAAATAATATGATCTAATGCATAAATCCCAATAACATAGACAAGAATGTTTATCTAAATAAAAAAAATACGTTAGCTCCTCACAAGAGGTACTGAAAAAAAAAATCACTCACAGCCAGTCACCTTTGGGGTGCTGATTATGGAAAGGAAGGAGAGGAAGTTCTGGGAAGGTAAAAAGCTGTGAGGGGTGGTTATGAATCTGGGGGTCAGTGTGTCCAGGAGTGACGGACGTATGAATCCATTCCTACAAACTGCGTTGCAGGGCGATGTTACGAGAGAGTCCGGCTAGAAAAATCTAAAGATCTCCCTCAACCACTCTCTTTCGATCCGGCCCGCCGCATTTTGGCTGCGGATGCTTCCACTGCCAAAACCCGAACACATCTCATCTGAGTGACCTATGGCAGAGGTGTTTATTGGTTAATGTTTCCCAAACTGGTAGGTTCTTATACTTAGCAATTTACTTTTTTTTTTTTACCAAATTTTTAACCAGTTTTTTAATGTACATTCACTAAAAAAATCGAGTGCAGTTTACATGCGGTAGAAGCGAAACTTCACCATAACAATCTTAACCAATAAGAACCTTGAATAGTGAGATAATTATCAAAACGGCCAATGGGCGCAGTTTGTTGCTTCGTAGGTGCGGTGCGTCATTTCCGTTTCATTCGAGTTTCAAATAGAGAGGCTGAAGAAGTTTCACTTAAAAAAAGTAGATTGTGTAATTCACACACGGTGGAGGTGAAACTAGAAAGTCGCTAGATGTCGCTTTATTTTAAGGTAGTTTGAAGATTGGATATTGATTTATAAAAAAAAAATGTTTATTATTTTTTTGGATTTCGTAGGATTCGAGCCTCCGTTTGCTGGATTTCTCTCGCCGCTGAGATTTGGGACGCACTTTACTTCTGCGCTATCGGACGCTCACGGAGAGGCGCAAATTTACCACATTTATTAGAACCGACGACCCGTCATTTAATATTGTTTATTGATGCATTTCCGTTTCATCCGAACTTCAAATCACTAACGGGGCTAAAGAAGTTTCGCTTCAAAAATAAATTAACGATTCTGCTCGCTTCAGAATATAAAACTTGTTTTCCCTGTCAAAATAATACATGAAAAAGGCGTACAATCACGAGGCAGCAAAATAAACATTTCCCCCACCTACGTACATATTGTCGCTTCCATTTGAAAAGGCTCTTGTGTCACGTGAGACTAAACTACCGCGCAATCTTTTTCAAGTGCCAACATATACGTTAAACGTAGAAAATAGAACTGTCAACGTAACGGCTAGAGCCTCCGACGTGGAAGGTAGAACCTGTGACGTACAGCCTTTACGTAAGTAGGATGTACTTTGTACACAGTGGCAGAGCTTGTATTTACATGGAGTAAGGTTTTTAATCCGCACCAGTTGCACAGTGGGCAAGATTACTCGTTTTAATGCCCATTAATGTATTCATTTTCTGTCAACCACCAAGTAGAAAAACTTTTAATAATTTAACAGATAACTGAAGAAAAAGGGTTTGTTTTATTTTTTTGTTTTCTGGAACGGATGTAACATTGTTATTCTACCATACTTAGAGCATTCTGAGCTTGGCTTTATTTCTGTCTCGAATGGGGGTAGGATTATTTGTATAATTAAAGATACCATCACTGTTTCGCATCATGTTAACAATTTATTGTTATTTAATCAAAAAGAGACGATTATTGTGGGAAAATATTTTTTTTTTTACATGAGCTCCACACAGGAGGCCCTGAGAAAAATAATTTCCCTCAGGGCCTTTTTCATCTTAGGGGATGCCGTGTGGAGGTTTTTTTTAAGGAAAGGAAGGAGAGGAGAGTTCTGAGAAGGAAAAGGGTATAAAGGATGGGTAGGATTCTGGGGTTCAGTGTGTTCTGGTCATCCACCTCCAAGACCTAGACAAACCTAACCCTACAAACCCGGGCACCCCTGCTAAATCACCAAACGTAGCAAACCACCTGGGGTGACCTGTGGCAGAGGTGTTGGTTATCCAATAATAATGGAAAATGGAAAGTATTATGGAAGATTTATTATTTTATTTTACTTGCATACTGTACATTTTCCGAACCGTCTGGAGCCAGTGAGACTATTGGGATATTCGGGAGGATAAGAAGGAAAGCATGGCTATTCAAACACGGTCACCGAACACGGTTAAAGCCATTTCCAGCAATGTTTTAATACTAAATATTAAAATTTTATCTGTCTTATCTTCCAACTCCATTGTGCTCCACAATGCAATCTAATAAATTTATTTAGATGCGCATTCCGGTATTTGTATCACAGACCTTTTTTTTACGTTAGCTCAACACAGGCACTAAAGGAAAATAATTCCTTTAATAGCCTGTGTCGTCTTTGGCGATGCTGTGTGGAGGGTTTTTTTTAAAAAAAGAAGGTGAGGAAGTTCTGGGAAGGAAAAGAGTATTAAGGGTGGTTAAGAATCGGGGAGTCGATGTGTCCAGGAGTGATGGACTTATGAATCCATCCCTACCACTGCGGAACAAGGGGATGTTCTGAGAGACGACAGCTGGAGAAGTCAAAGGGGCTCTCTCAACCGTTCTCTCCCAATTCGGCCCGCCATATTTCTGGTAGGCATTCACCGCCAAGACCCAGACAAACCTTGCCCCATGAACCCAGGTAAATCACCCGGCTAATTCACCAAACGCAGTGCACTACTTGGGGTGACCTACGGCAGAGATGCTAGTTATCCAATAAATGGCCCTACTCTTCGACCACGAAGGCCGTCAGTGATGTATGATTTCATAGTGCTTTCACACAAACGAAGCATTGAATTCCGTAAGTCTTAACTTAAACTGTAGGTGGCATAGTTTACATTAATTTATCTAATGCTTATTCCTGTGTAAATAAAATATTTTTATTGGTGACGTCTCATTAATAAACCAGCATGGCTTTGGCCTGCTAATTAAGCAAGCAGAGTCACTGTGCGATGGATGGTTGGAGCAACTTTTGCAAACAATTTTAAGACAACGCCTTCCCCAGTCTGCGCGGAGAGCTAATGTTTATCTAGAGATGTGGTTTTACGAATGAAGTTTTAAATAAACACAAACATTTAACTTTACCGCTTTGGATTTTTATCAGCAGTTGTTTTCTTTTTGATTCCGTTCCAACATTATAAACATTCAACTTTACTGGTTCATTCGCGTAATAGTTAGTATTTACACATTGCTTGCTGTCTGTCACATATATTTCAGGGAACTTACAACATTTGTACTTATACAATTATGCATAAAAAGCACGTGTGTGTAGTGGTAATAATTATAAAGTATGTTTTTTCTTTTATAATTGCAAGAGGTTGGGAATGCTTTCTTCAGTAAATGTTTCGGATTTCCAAGTTGTGTTCATCATCAAAGCATATGGGAAAAGGATAACATTACGCGTAATTGTCCCAAACAAAATTGGTTCACGACTTGTAAAATATATTCCGCTAAATGTTAACAAATCGCTTGCTGAGATTGGTTTGTACTCCTATATTTTAAGTTTTTTTTAAGCTGTGAATTGAAGTATGTGTTAGGCCACGTCCGCATAGGCAGGTGGCTTACTTAGCGCCTAGAACCTAGCGAGTCGCCTAGCGAGCCGCCTAGCGAGTCGCCTAGCGATGTGCCGACAAGCAAATGAGCAAGGCACCTAGCAACCCACCAAGCAAACCACCTACAGTGCGGCCACCGTGTATCCTATCGAGTAGCCAGGGTGCGAGCCACTAGGCACTAGGCGCTAAGCAAGCCACCTGCCTATGCGGACGTGGCCTTAGTTCTTTCAAAATTCAACCAAATGTGTTGTTCTTTTACTTTTAAAAAGATCAACCCTTGTATTTTTAAAAAATATTTATAACAATTAGTTTGAAATAAAGGAAACAAAAATAAATTATTTGAAACTCAAAAACTTTTACTTTTCAATACGAGTTTTTATGGATATAGTACGAACCAATCCTCAGCAAGCAAAATATCGTACTAAGTTGGGGTATGATTAAGCTTTACCGAGATGTGCCGTAATTTTAATGCGACAAATAAAAATTATTCCTTTTTTTTTTGACAATTTCATCACCGGCCACCTTCAAATCATTTCTTAACAAGATTTAAAGCTCCCTATTATGTTGTTCTATAAACTTGTTGTAAAAACTTACTTTTGTAAGTAATATATGATATGTGTGTGTGTATGAATGTAATGTATATGTAAGTGTATGTTTGTTTACGTATGTGTATATGTGTGTATTTATGTATGTATGTGTGCATGTTTGTATATGTATATGCATGCGTATGTGTTTGTGTACACGTACATTGTTTTCTATGATCACAGTTTTGCGACGGTATCTTGTTGGGTAAAATATACTCTACAGAATACTTTCTTAGTATTGTGAAGCGTATTTTACCCCATTTTGTTATCAATGTTGTGTTTTGTCTTTAATTAGTGATAGTATCAACCATGTTCAATGTAATTGTATTTGTGAGCGCTTTGATATGAATTACTTTTGACAAAACTAATAAAAAAAAAAAAATTATAAATAAAATTCATTAAACTGTAGAATTTACTTTCCTGGTGCAAAGCCTAATAAAAAAATTAACTTGGGTGATGTAACCCAACTCCAGATTTTGATGGAGTCGCTGGCGTGTCACCTTTTTAGGCGACCCCCGAATTCTTGTTCAATAGACTTTATTATATGTATCTTTTTTTTACATGAACTCCACACAGGAGGTCCTGAAGAAAATTATGCTGTGTGGGGGGTTTTTTTAAGGGAAGGAAGGAGAGGAGAGTTCTGGGAAGGAAAATCTTTCTAAAATATTTGAAAAATGTATCAAAAGTAGAATAATGAATTACCTAGAACAAAACAAAATTCTGTCCAAAAATCAATATGGCTTCAGAAGTAAACTAAGCACTGAAGATGCAATATTCGATCTGACAAAAAAATTATACACACCTGTAAATCAAAATAAAAAAAGTTTAGCTATATTTTTAGACTTGAGAAAAGCTTTTGACACGGTAAATCACAATCTACTTATAAAAAAAATTAATCAAATAGGTTTCAAAAAAGACACACTAAAAATTCTCACTAACTACCTCAAAGACAGAATACAAAGAACAAAAATAGGGAATTTTTATAGTACAGAAACAAGAATAAAAAACGGAGTACCACAAGGGACTGTTCTCGGCCCAATTCTATTTCTAATATATATAAATGATTTATGTAATGTTGTAATCCCTGGTGAAATTGTACCTTACGCTGATGATACAGCAATTATAATAAATGGAAAATCCTGGCTTGAAACTTTTTTGAATGCAACAAAATGTATTGCATATGTCTCATCATGGCTAAAAAGTAATAGACTCTTCTTAAATTACAGTAAAACTTTTTACCTGACTTTTTATAAAAACAGTAAAAACAAACCCCCCAATAACCTTTAAATTAGAATACATAATGCTAACCGTAATTAAGTAACATGCTCTTCTTGCTTTGAACTTGGAAAAGTTTAAAAAATCAAATATTTGGGTATTTATATTGATACAAATTTAAATTGGCAATCACAAATTAATAATACCGTTTCTAAATTAAGATACCTTACGTACATATTTTACAGACTTAAAGAAGTACTTAATATTGACAAATTAAAAATGATTTATTTTTCTCTGGTGCAATCTTCACTCATGTATGGAATAATAGGATGGGGTGGTGCACTTGATGTATTTATAAAACCTTTACAAATAACTCAAAATTATATTATCAAAGTTATGTATAATAGAGACAGAACATTCTCGACAGATGCATTATACAAAGAAGCTAAACTATTCAGTCTCCGTAAACTATTTATACTGCAAACTATGAAATATTTCTTTAAAAACAAAAACAAATTGAAAAAAAATGAAAATTGAATCAACATAAGGAATAATAATGTTTTTTATACCCCCCAAACGAATACCAAACAAATGCAAACTCACAGCAGTTTCATTGGACCTCGTACATTCAATCTTTTACCGAAAAATATTCAAATGACAACTAAACTACTTCAATACATAAAGGACTTGAAGTCGTGGCTTGACAATGTAGATATTGAAACGTTGTTTGTTTAATTTCTATCACTTTATGTTTCAAATATTTAAACAATACACTTATTATTACACTACGTACTTATAATTACAATACACCTTTATTATAACATTACTACACTTAATATACACTTACTATTACACTTAATATTACACTATACACTCGCTATTGCACTGTATATGTTCATTTTGTGCACAGCTGCTTAGACAATTTTTAATCATGTTTTTGATTTATTTGCCCATTGTTTGCTCTTTTTAGGTACAATAATAAAATATATTAAACTATATTACCCACGCACAGGCTGCGCCTTAGTGGGTTCCCATTATTCTTACTATTTCATGATAGATAGATTTCATGTACACATCTAATGTAAAATTTGGGAAAAATAAAGGAAATTAAAAAAAAAAAAAAAAAAAAAGGGTTTAAGGGGTGGGTAGGAATCTGGGAATTCAGTGTGTCCTGGTCATCCATCTCCAAGACCTAGACAAACCTCACCCTATGAACCCGGGCACCCGTGCTAAATCACCAAACGTAGCGAACCACTTGGGGTGACCTATGGCAGATCCATGGCTGATCTATTGGCTGGTTATCCAATAAAGGTTCCCGGGGTGGCGGTACCTATTCCCTCCTCCCAAGCATTATCTATATTTTACCGGCACTCTTTTCACCGGGTATCCATTCTAAGCGGTGGGAATGTTGTTCAAATTCTACTGGTATTTCAATGAAAAATGCTACGAGAAACTAGCATCATTGATCTTTTCGTCACAGGTGCACAAAAAAAAACATGCCACAAGCGCCAATCATTTGTAAACGGTTGAAATTTGTTGAAAGAGAACGGGTTGGTTCTGCGACTCATTCTTGAGTTCAACAGCTATGCTGAGCAAATTGCTGGCTTTTGTGTTTCCTTCCTCCTACTCCCTCGTTTGTCTCCCCAAAAATACTCTCCACACAACACCCCTAAAGATGACAAAGGCCTGAGCAAATATAAAAATAAAAACATTTGCTACATTGTCACAAACCTAACCAAACATACCTTTGTACAAAACCTAGTATAACCTAATCTCACTTCGTCTAAACCAAAGCCAACCCAATACAAGATAACCTTTTTTGTTGTAAATTCTGAAGATTCTCAACGGTCCGATACCAGTATCACTACCATCCCCATTTGTGGGAATGCACATGAGGACGAAGGAAGGAGGAGGGAAGGGAAAGTATGTGGCTAAAATAAGATGGTTACCAAATACGACATATTACCATTTGCAACAATGTTTTTTTTAGCACCTGGCTCTTTCACTAAGGCGATAATGAAAGTATCTTTCGTTAACCAAAAGTGATTGAACAAAACTTGAAAACTAATTATAACAAAGTTTATAGAAATTTTCACAAATTTAAAGGTATCAGCAAGGTTATCCCAAATAATTAAATAACAAATTATTTCACAACTGTCTGGTCTTACAGGCACTTGACAGCTGAGAATAAAATACAAAACACAACACAAATTCCTACCTTAAGACGTGGAAGAATTTATCTGTAAAACTTATCAAATCAGTTTTTCGCTTATAAATTTCAATAAAATAAGTACGCAAGGCCCGGAGCAAAATTAAATTATTCAAAGGCTTAAAACGGCAACAGGCACCGCCATCTCTGTAAGGAAGTTTACATTAGCATTAAATAAATCACAAGTTCCAGAAGCAATTATCTACAGTGAACCATTTCTAGTACTGAGCGAGAATATGAAGTACTCCGCTCATTGCGAGCTCGCCTACTCTACTCACTAGTGTTTATTCTAGTTGATTATTTTATTTGCTGTGTTTGATTATTTACAAGTTTGTCTTGATTTTAATTATTGTAATATTATTATGATATTTAATATTCAGGATGTTAAGGGACGTACTTGACTTAACTTTAACCAGCGATTCCTGACATTGTTTAGAATAAAACATGTAAACAAAATTTTCGTGTTGGATGACTCTTTTTAGTGAAACTTCTTTTGATGAATTGATATTTAGGTGAAACGGAAATGCGTCACAACTCAGTTCTAAAAAAAACCTCGGTTCTCATATAATACGGTAAATTTGCACCTAGACGCGTGCCTTCTATAGCGTAGTGGGCAAGGCGCCTGAAAAGTTTCCGCAGCCAGAGAGACAGAGGGTTCGAATCCTACGAACTCAAAAAAAAACATTTTTAATTTGTGAAATCAATATCTAATCTTCAAACCACTAAAAAACAAAAAAAAAACAAACGATTTTCTAGTTTCACTTCTACGTCGTGTGAATGCTACTCTGCTTTTTTATCCTTTTTTTCTACAAATTAATAAAAAATAAAAAAAAAAATCATCTAGCGTCACTGGTCACTCAGCCGAGTAACACCAACTGATCCTTTATGAAAAATGTCACTGGAGATCAACATTTTTTGATATTTTTACCAATGTCAATCAATGTTTTAGTAAGGCAAGAACGTCCTTAGCATCCTGTTTATTTATTTTTATTTTTTTATAGCTTAAGAAATTTAAATACATCGCTTCCCATATATATATAATTATATTTAAGGGTCGATTCCCAGATGTTCATAATTCAAATTTTTAATTTTAAAAATATTAATTTTACATAAGTATTACAATTACATACTATCTTGCCTTAAAAATGATTCCACATTACGTATATTATAATTTGAATAATTTATTTCTTTTAAAAACTTCAATCTTTTCCACCTAAACCTCAAATTGTTTTATTTTAATAATTGAAGACAATTTACGCGAAACAATCGACGTTTTATTGATAACGTTATGAATAAAAATAAATATTCATCTTAAACTTGTAGAAAAATCAAAAGATGTCGCATATTAAATAAATATAGATAAATTTATCCAAGACACTATATAGATAGCATTTAGTTCTGGTTGAATCTTGCAATCAATCATAAAGATAGCAGCCAATAAAAATATGCGTCAAGGAAATGAAGATAATGTTGGTAGTTCTTCGTCGAAGAATGCAGCTAAATATGACCGAATTGGGAAGGGACACATTAGCTCAGTTGGTAAAGTACTGACCCGACAATTCACAGGACCTAGATTCGATTCCCAGACGTGGCCGCATCTTTTTCTGATTTTTCAGTTTTAGATTTTTGATTGAGTTTCGCTTATATTGTCTTCGAGGTTTTACTTATTAAGTTAATTAAAATAAATAAAACTTACTTGCGGATACCGGAATTTTAACCCGCGACCTCCGTATCGCTGGTCGAGAGCTTTGCCACTCAATTAAAGACCATCGTTGGACCTCTGCTTTGCACATACACTTCACAGTGCAACAAACATAAAATTCTGGCTTGTGTTTACAGATTAATAATTTAAATATGCTCCTAGTAATTCCTTCTGCATACAGAAATAATTGGAATCGACGGAACGAACAGCGGAGAGAGCATTTACCAGAATATTATTTACTATTTATTTGAAGCTCGCTGTATTTTATGAAGATGAGAACATTTTTACACCGGTGTCTAGAATAAACGAAGTAAATACGAATTATTCAATAATGATGAATGTAATTAAGTAAAATCAAAGTCACGGTTTTTGTAAGAGACTTCAAAAACTCCGTACAAAATAGCTATGAACGATAATTACTTGAAGTAAATGGGTGATCACACAGTGTGTTTTGGAAGAACCTTAATTTTTCGCGAAAGGATTTTTTAAATTTTTTATATGAATACCACACAAGAGTCCCAACTGCTCCCGTCTGGAACCAATGAGATTATGGAATCCCCAATTGGGGTACGTTGTGAGGCTGAGGGTAATGGGGAGGGGACGGAGATGGGGAAGAGGAAGGCGGGAAGTACATGGCTATTCAGATCTGGTTTCTAAACACGGCTAAAGCCATTTCAAGCAATGTTTCAATTCTGAATGGTGGTCTTACACAAGGGCGATACTGAGAGTATCTTCCACTCTGGAACGTGCCGCAAATATACTATACATTATTTTAAATGAATAAATTGTGAAATAACACAAATTAATCAAATAAAATTTATTTGCCACGCAGGGATTCGATTCCGCGACCTTCGGAATGCAAATCAAGAGCCTTACACCGGCCGTCAAGTATGCAAGAATCCTTTATACATGTTGTGTTCTCACGTTGTTGCTAACAATTGTTTTCTAACTAAATTCCTGTTTTTTTTTTTAACAAATGTCGATTTCAAAAAATAATTTCCTAATTTTGCATTTTTAAAAACGCGCCAAAAAATTCTAAATCTGCCGGAGTACGCGTGACGTCATACGAGCCTCGGTTTTGTCAATTAAAAGCAAGGTATCCGCTTAGTCCACTCGGGTCGGTATGTAATCAACAAATTCCAATATATTTATCAAGATTTCTTAAAAAATATTAATACTTTGTAAAATCCGTTTGCGAGTCTATGCAGCATTACTAAACGCTAATTTGTCGCAATATGTGTCCAGACGCATCCACCGCCAAGACCAAGACAAAGCTTACCCTACGTACGGTGCACTCCTGTTAAGTCACCAAAAATAGTGAAACACTTGGGGTGACAAACGGCAAATCCAATAAATTATTTTCGGGGCGGCGGTATACGCACCCACCTCTCAAATTGAGAAATCATTATCAGAAAAATTCAAGTTTGAATAATCATAGATTTTTTGATACCAGATTTTTTAAATGAATGTCTTATTGAGATGTGATATTTCAACGATTACTTAGACAACATTTTGCAACAGTTCAATTATATTATTCTCCAGTCCTTTGACTGCGACTTTTCATTATTAGCAAAGCAGCTCCTATAACAAAAGGATTTTCCGCTCAAAGGATGATATTTTAAAAAAACTTCAGAAGGGTAAAAGGCTTTTTGTAAAATATGAAATTCAATATCGGAAAACAAAAAGGTGAATCCAAGTTGTGATTTTGTCACCGGATAACACCTGGCGTATAAAAATAATAAAAAGAAAAACAATTGGAAATGGAAAATACTTATTTTTAGTGACATCTGTTGGCTACAGTTGAAAGTGGAAAGAAAAAATACTTCGGGGAAAACGTTCATTTCCTATTCTTATTCACGAAGCGACTCGGTTACTGGGAGAAAAATATTACTTGCAATCATTATTTTCTGTATCTTCAGGGACTCTTTCTGTGCTTTTTTATTAAAAAAAGTTTAAAGTTGTCTTCAGTTAGCGTCATTGCAAATTATTCAACCAGTCAAAGCATTCAACGTTTTCTTTCTATTGAAAGTAGTAAGTATGTTTTATTAACACAGTTCCGTGGTAAAGCGTTTTAGATCCTTGGCATTACATAATATACTAGCTTTTACTCGCGGCTTTGCTCGCATGGGATTAGGGGGAAATTACTTGCACTTATCAATTATCCCCCCTCCCCCACACCCACCTTCCCTCTCCCGCAATTCATACACTCATTCCCGGTACATTAAGTTTTTAAACAGCTCGCGTGCCACCTAAATTTCGTAATGCCGGAGCTCACCAGTAGTAAAAATAAGAATTATCAAATTTGGTGCCGTCGTTCGGAAGTTATGCGGATACAAACATTTCGGAGATTCATTTTTATTAAGTAGATGGATAGATATTAACTACGACGCCTTAAATAAAATTATGACGACTACATATGACGCCTTAAATAAAATTTCCCGCAAATATATCAACACCACGTTGGGTTTCCACGGCAACGATTGGTTTTCTGATTTTAGCATTAACTCGCTTTTGTTAGCGACAAAAAACGTATAATATAATATATAAATACAATGAATTAATATTTATAATTTCATAACGCCAGAGCTTACCATTAAGTCTGTAGTCTGACAGTCTGTAGTAGTCGCATTTAATGTAACTTTCTATTGGTGAAAGAATTTTTAGAATCTTTTTTATTGGTTAAGGCGGTACACAACTCTAATAATTTTTGTTTGCTCAAAACTCATGTTTTAATCATTTCCGGCTAATTCGTAACTGAAATAACTTTTTTATTCCAACACACCCCTGGAGATGTAAGTTTTTTAAATTTAAAATTAATAAAAACAATACCTTGCCATTAATATATTTTATATACTACTATTTTAAAACTTTATAACAAGTTTTTCTACTACAAAGTTAACGGTGAGCACCAGATTTTATTTTTATATACGATGAATAAATGACTACGGAAGGGATTCATAAAGTAACATCTTAAATATTTATAACACGTTCTTCAGTATTAATTAAAATGAACGCGGCGGAAAGGTCGTATCTCCAGGCCCGCTACGGCGAATTCGACCGTACGTACGTCTAATAGCCGTGCAGCGGGCGTATATTTGTTTACACGCTTTCTTCACTTACGTCGTTAAAATTCCCACATTATTTGTCTTCTTCTTCTTTTCTTTGGTAGAGCAAATTCGACAGTAGGTTCGTCCAACACACGGGTCGCGAGTCGCAATTTGTGTACACGGCTCCTTTACTTACATCATTAAGATTCTGACTATATTTTAGGGTATATTGTCGTCTTAATGTGTGAAAGCGTAACAAACAAACTCGAGCAGTTTCGCATTTATAATATTTATATAGACTAGTATAGTTATAGGTTAACTTTTAGTTATAACTTATGGTTCGTTGCAGAGTGATAGGTATCAAACTCCCAGTATCACCCTGAGGGGTCTAGCGCACTTAAATGATATCTTTACAATATCAGATCGATAGGCCTAATTTCTGAATATTTTAAATCCATATCCTGAGCACGGCTTCACTGTTAAAAGTTAAACCAATATTCAGAGGAAATAAATAAAAAATCGATATATTCTGGCAATAACGGAGATGTTTTCCATAAATCAATTTGATGAAATGTCAAAAAATTTCAAAACATGTACAAATATTAATAAATTGGTAATTTGAATTGGAAGACAAACTATGCATTGGTTGTCCGATTTTCTTTTTGTCAATAAATGAGAGTTAATTGTTAAATGAATCTTTAATTTCTATATCCGCTAAATCAACTTTCAATGATTTGAAGAAAACGGCAAAAAATTGTCTCATCTCTAGCATAAATATAAAATTGTTTTTTTAATTTCTTATATGTAATGAATTTGAGTAATATAAATTCAAAAAGTGTTCATTTTTCAATGCATGTCTGATAGAACTGTCGAAGAAAATTTGAAAAAAAAGGATTACTGTCATTGGGATGGTGACACTTTCCTTGGACAAATTGTATTTATATTTTTTTAATATAAAAAACAAACTTACTTACGTAAAATATGAATGAGTTTTATTTAGGATAGGGTTTTAAGTACCTACTTACAAAACTGATTGCAAAGAAAGTTTTAGATAAATTTTTTTTGGACCTCACAAGAGATCCAAGTGCTCCCGTCTGGAGCCAATGAGACTAAGATGGGGATGGGAAGGAAACGGAGAGGAAGAAGTGGGAAGGTACCTGGCTATTCAGATCTAGTCAGCAAATACGGCTAAAGCCGTTTCATGCAACGTTTCAATTCTGAGTGATGGTTTTTACCAGGGCAATTTTGAAAGCATCTTCCAATCTGAAAAATGCCGCAAACATAACTTATAGTATTTTTAAATGATTAAATTGTGAAAAATTAAATTTAAAAAAATTGTGCACGTTGGGATTTGAATCTGTGTACTCCGGACAGCTAGTCGATAATCTTGCTCCTCGACCACGAAGGCCATCAGAAATGATTAAGTAAATAAAATAAAATTAAAAAATTTTATGTTTTATACGCCTAGATGTACCATTGTTCACGGAACTGGTTTAAATGAAACTGAATAAAATTAAAAAGTTGATCTTCAGCGTTAAGTTCTAATATTTCCAGTATTATTCTCAAACTAATGTAGCTATCACAACTCTCCCCCAGATATTTGCATAAGGGTGAGTGTAATAATAATAACCCTCCCGGGGAGTTGTGCAGGAAGCGGGGAAGTTCACCCTAATTGGGGAACGTGTCTCGAGCCATGGTTGGAAGTCTGAAAAACCTGAAAAAATCCCGAAGGAAAATGCACACTCGTCTGAAGTTTGCAGGCTTCTATTCATTTTGTTATTTTCAGTATACCGACATGACGTTAATGAGATGAGAAGATTTATTCATTTTATATCAACGGAAAATTTAATTGTCCGAATACAATGTAATACGTATTATGTACAGAAATGTATTAACATACTTATTTATTTTTTTAGAGAAAGACAAACATTCCAGAGTAACTAATAACTCAACAATGTTTGAAAATCTCCTAATATCACCGCAGAAAGCCGAAAGTGTTGTGATGGAGGAATTAGCCAGCCGAGGAATCGAATACGGGACGCCCGGGTGGGACCCAAACGCGATGCCCACTCAACCACTGACTGGTCTTACTTTTATATAAATTAGAGTAATTAAACAGTTGGGCATGTAGAGCGAATGAAATAGTATGAGAAGAATATATGACGCAAATGTAAATGGGAGAAGAAGTCGGGGACGCCCGAGGAAGACATGGCACGATCAAGTAAATCAGATTATTGAGTCGGGTCATGTCAAAAGTCAGAATAATAGTATGTATGAGACGATTATGAATGTGAGTCAGGCAAAGAGTGTGTGCCATGACCGAGTTGTTTGGCGGTCCGTCCTCTCTGCCCTCCCCTGCGGAAACGGCGTGATGGTTAGTCAGTTAGATAGTTAGTAAGTAACTTAACAGAATTTTCAAGGCAAAGTTTAACATTACTGAACAATGTTCTGTTACAGTACTTTTTTTACATTAGCTCAACACAGAAGGTCCCGAGAAAAATAATTTCACTCAAGATGTAATGTCATCGTTGGGGATGCTGTGAAGTGAGTATTGTTAGAAAAGTGGTGAGAAGAAGTTCTGGGAAGGAAAAAGGTATGAAAAGTGGCTAGGAATCGGGGTTTTGGTATGATATATATATATTTTTCATTACATCAGCTCTACACAGGAGGCCCTGAGGAAAATAATTTCCCTCAGGGGATCTGTGTGGGGGGTCGTTTTTAAGGATGGGAAGGATCGGAGGTTCTGAAAAGGAAAAAGACAAAGACATAAAGGGTGGGTAGAAATCTGAGGTCAGTGTGTCCAGGAGTGACTGACGTATGAATCCATCCCTCCAACTACGGTGCAAAGACGGTGGGTCGATATATTCTGGCTAGAGAAGATAAAAGACTTCCCTCAACCAGTCTCTCTCGATCCTGCCTACTACATAGCTTGTGGGCAGACGCATCAGCCGCCAAGACCTGGACAAACCTCATCTCATGAACCCGGGCACCCTTGATATGTCACCAAACGTAGCAAACCACTTGGCGTTACCCATAGCAGAGGTGTTGGTTATCCAATAAATGGTTCCCGGGCTGCGGTACCCATATCCGCCACCCGATTTTATGTTGCACGGATGAGTTGCAAAACTGAAGTGAAGTAAATAATATGATTCGTAATAAATTTTAAAGGTACAAATGAGATCAAAGTATTCCCTAAACATGTTAGTTTTATTTAAAACATGCTACTTGCAACCTACTTCATAGTTTTTTATTATGATAAATAAACATTCTCACTACAGCCCTGGTGAAAGGGAACCATTTGAAATTATTGCTTAAAATGGCTTAAGCCGTACTAATTGAACAATTCCAAATAGACAGGTACTTCTCAATTTTCCTCTTTGCCATCTCTTACCCCTTCCCACTACATTCAGCCTCACGACAATGAATTATTAACCTAATTACTAAACTCAATTAAAGATGCCATAATACCATTACATTGGCTTCGAGCAGTTATAGTACTCATGCGCGGTAATCAATCAAAAATTATATTTACATTTGATGTGTACTTACAATCTGCAGAAGAAACGACGAGTGATTACCTTTTCTCAATTTATGCAACGAGCGTAGATTATAATAATTCCGGTGATTATTTTATTTTCACACGAGCATAAAAATTATAAATAGTACGATTGCGTATTGGGTCGTCTATTTGAAATATTAATTTTCCACGTGTTTGTCTTTGTATCATTTTGTCTATGTTTTAACAAAGGAAAATATCAACTCATTTCGAAGCAATTGTCATTTATTCCTTGATAAATCTCGATTATTCCATTTCTAAACTTGTTTACCAGTGATTCAGCACAAGTGTTTATATAAGTGCCAAAGAATAACCTCAAAATGTGCGATCAATCTCCTTGTCTTGGAAAACAAAAGAAGTAATACAAAAACTCGCTTTACAACCGACTCAAGGCCTCCAAGGGACGACTCTTGTACCATATAATAAAGATAAAGCTTTTAATGCATTTTTTAAAAAAAATTACCTACTGCTGTATGCCTCACATTCCGCTAGTACCAAAAATGGTTTTATATTATTTACAATTTAATAAATAGTACTACTCCCATTAAACAAGACGCCAGCAGCGTTCAGATGCAATACACAAGACTACAGGCCGTAAGCCAGACATTCTTCTTAACGACTTACTAGATATTAAATGTAACTGAGATATGTTCTCCTGCCTTAGTGGGAGGCTTAGGGGGATTTCTGCTGACAAACGTCCGCCATAACCTAGAAATATACAGCCTTTGGGTGGCCGGGAGGCCTTAGAAAGAATTGCGGGAGTGACCGGTTACATTTAGCGCGCAACCAAGAGGGTATTGTTTTTCAATACGTTTGAACTGGCGAGAAATTACAAAAAAAAAACAAAAGATTGTTTTCAATGTGGTCCTAGAAACAAAACGATTTGTGCATGTTGAAATTTTTATTCCGTATTGGAAAGGAATTCATTAATATCCAAACCTTTAAAATATTATATTCGTTCGTAGTCACCTTGAGTATGCTGTGGGAACTTTCTGAAAGGGTAGGAGAAGAAGCTAGACTTTTTGTACTTTTATTTTTGGACTTAAAACTTTAAAAACTAGGAGAGATATTGCGGATGTGACATACTTTTACAAAGTCTTGAGTGATTATACTATTGACGGTTCAGCTTCTAGGTCAAGTTCCTGGTAAGAAAGCTAGAGACAAGTCATTGTTTCAAATCGAATCGTCTAGTCTCAAGCAAATTTTTTTCTTATTATGAACATGCAATCATTATAACAAAAAATGTATTGGTGCTGATAACTCGTCGTGTATATTATTGAAGAAAGCAATCACAATGTGTTTTGACGCTTATTTTGTGGAAAATAACGAGCTTTAATTAATTTATTTACCGACCGGTTTTGCTTTGCACAAGCATCATCAAATAAATAATTAGTAAGTAAATAAAATATTTTAAACGCGTGGCTTTACACAAAATAAGTATTTTATCTTTATTATATTCACTATTATTTTTTTATGTGAATACCGCCCAAGAGTCCCAACTGCTTTCAACTACCTGGAGTATATTATCTACTCGAGCAACAGCGCGATTAAAAATTTTTTCCTCCGATTGCTCGTGGTTTTTTGGAGATCTTTTAGAATATTTTACGCCCACATTAAAAAAAAATCATTTCTCGAAATTTAAATATGAAGACAAACAAACTGATATAGCCAATGAATTCACCTGTATTGGTTGATTATCATACACATTAATAAAATTTATAGAAAAAAAAATTATAAAATCGTTAATTTGACCGTAAAAATCGTAAAAAAATGTGGTCCAATTTTGAACCGCTGTCAATTGCAGAAAAAAAAATTGGTCCATATTTTGACCTTAGTCGCTCCAGTGGATGAGGTTGATGGTGAGTAAAGAGGGGAATAAAATGGGGAGAATTAAAATGGATAAGTAAGAGGAAGTACCTGGATAATCAAATCTAGTGACGAAACACGGTTAAAGCCACTTCAGGCAACGTTTCAATTCTAAATAGTGGTCTCACACCAGAAACGTGCCGCAAATAAACCTTAAATTATTGTAAATGATTAAATTGTAACCACAAATTACAACAGAAATCTTGTTTTGAACCCACAACCTCCGGATCGTTACTATCGCTAGTCAAGAGCCTGGCCCCTCGACCACGTAGGCCGTGTTGTTATCGTACTTTTTTTTGTTTAATGCAGATATTTTTTAATTGAAAATTAAATTTAAGCAATGTACAACTTACTTTTATTATTAGATACAATAACAGGTTAACGGAGATGTCAAATAAATAATTAATACCTACTCTTAAATCATGTATAAAACCATTCTACAAAATTCATATTCATAATATTGAAAGAATTAAAAAAAAAATTTCTACGTTTCGTAAAGTTTAAACATAATATCTCTTTAAAATATATAAATTACCCCGTTCTTAAAAAAAAAAAAAATATGCCAACTTTAGAAAATAGACGAATAATAACCAACCTTCTAATTAAATTTATTAAAATTCGCTTGTTGTGAACTCCTGCAATTCATAAATCTAATGTACCTACACGAACAACTAGACAAATACTAACATTTTACATACGTACATCTCATTCCAACTATAGTTTGCATCCTCCAATACAGCGTTTAAATAGCCTTGGTAACAAATATTTAAACAATATGGATGTATTTGATAATAATTTGAATTTGGCAAACTTCAAACG
The DNA here is from genome assembly GCA_936435175.1 of Glyphotaelius pellucidus. Taxonomy (NCBI): domain Eukaryota; kingdom Metazoa; phylum Arthropoda; class Insecta; order Trichoptera; family Limnephilidae; genus Glyphotaelius; species Glyphotaelius pellucidus. The sequence continues at coordinate 26,155,059 of OW386555.1, read as the reverse complement.
ACGTATGTGCCAACTATTTCTACCTACTTCATAAACTATTTTTTATCTTGTAATGGTTCAGTGTTGTTTGAACAAGTAGACGAGGAAATTTTTTTTTTTAATATTTAAATTCGATCATATTACTGACCTCTGTTGGGTGTGTTTGAAAACGAAATTGAAGGAGTCTGTAATAAAATACGGGTTAATTATCGCGTGGGAGGTGCTAGACTATTGGAGATGTAAAACGTTGGACAAATTAGAAATGATAAATTAACAATTATTTTGAACACAACAAATAGCGAGAGAGAGGCGGGGCTAAGGTTTATCTGGTTCAAGGAGCAGAGAGTTCTCACGAAATCCATGGTATGGAATGCGGACCCTTATGAAGTTGATCATAACTCACTTCATGATGACCAAAAATAAGAAATTGATAACTGTTGAAATTCGGGACCAAGACTCTATTGAGATTTTGAAAAAGATCGTTCAGGAAGTAGATTTTGGGTTAATTATAAACTTTTGCGTTTCAGTTATTAGGAGCGACATGTGGAAGGTTTACGATCTCTTGTACATAAGTGACGTTCTAAGAGATTGACAGGTAACATGATTTTGGCTCTTTGAAGAGGTCATTAAGCCGGAATCACCACTCTAGGTTACGCACAAAATAGTGGAAAAAGTAATTAGCCAAATGCATAAAATTTAACGGCCTGTCTAATTCTAAATTTATTTACAAATTCGAGTGTGATTTTTGAAGAGATCAATAAAACATTTTGACAGTTATTAGATTTTTCGGGAGAACGGGACGATAAGATGTGGGAGGTTACTTAGTAGAGATGCAAAGGACAGAGACAGATTAGGCCATGGTGGTGATAAATGGCCATAAATGAAAATCGAAATCAATAAAAATGTGAGTTTAATACTGGGGAAAGCCTTACGGGCGTTGCTATTTGTTTAAAGAGAGAGTTTGTCAGTATATAATGCCTAAACACTCACAAATACGGAAAACACAAGGGAGAATACATATTGTTCATTGAATAATGCGTAGAATAAAATTCCTTCGCGTTAGGTTATAAAATAATGATAATAATAATAAATTATTCCAGAATGTATGCAGGGGTAGTGCGATGTAATACATTTATTTTGAGGGGGAGAAAATGTCCTATGACAAGATTAAGTCGAGCGCGTGGTCCACCCCTGTTTTATTTTGCTAGACCGAGATAGTTGGAACCCCGATTTCAAGGGTTGGTACGGTGACAAACGCAGAAGGCAGGAAAGGACAGGAAGCGAGAATGGTGGATGGCGAGCGGGTAAATACGACTCAAAATTGCATGAACTTTTTGATTGATGGGAGATTTTCGTTTTAAATAGGCAGTTTTTTTGATAACAAGACAGTCAGTGAAGACAGTCAGGAGGGTCAGTGAGTGGAACTCGGCGGAAGAATACGGTTAAGTCTGGAGGTTTTTGGTTCTAAACCTCTAGCAGAAAGAGTGAATTAACCTAAGTGAAAACAAATAGTTGTAAGTTTTGTTAAAAGGAAGTTCGATCCATCAATCAGAAATTGGTGAATTATAAAAAATAATACAAGTTCGCGAATTATTGCAACGCTACGTAATAAGGAAAAAGCAAATAGTTGAAGTTACCGTAATTAAAAATAAAGTTAGTTTATCGGATTAAATTCAGTGTTATAATCGCTTAGTAAAATTATATTTTTTATAAAAATTCGTGATTTACTTCAAGTAAAATTAAGCTGTAGAGTGTAGGGGTTGATTAATAATATTATACTTTATCCGAATTGCGGAAATATGAAGAGGTAAAACTAACTTAATAATAGACAAATAGCTGCTCAAAAAAAAAACGTAAATTCAGTGATAAGATGTGTTTACAATAATCGCGGTGATAAATTGTTAAACGATAGTGGATAAAATCACGTACTCTCCTTTTCTACGTGTAATAATCAAATTAATCAACTATAAATAAATAAAATGAAAAGGGAGATATCTCGCTATTGGGGAAGGGGGAAAGGAAAAATCAAACCATAACGGAATTCACTTTACAGGAAAAATTGTATAAACTTTACGTAGATTAATTTGGGCTTTAATAATAAATATACCGCTTGACTGAAGCTATAACTAAAAATGATAACTACAGATGACAGAGTATAGATTTCAGGACATATCATAACAGACGGTGAAGAATGGGCGTAGGGAGGGGGGAGGGGGTTTTCTTTGTTTTCTTCCCACAGGTTATAACAGGTACACAGTTACTAACAGACAAAGGGGGTTAATTTTAGCATTGTGCAATAATCAAACAAATAACTATAGAGTAGTACAGGTGTTTTTCAATAATTCAGATAGGAGTATTAACTTCGGACATCGAATCGTGTTAGGAAAATAAAGTTCATAGTGAGGTGTTTTGTCTCTTTCACCCACAGGATTATAGGATACGCGATTTAGGGACGATTATCGATGTAACCAAACCCGATAGGAGATCGTCCGCTAAACAATCGTGTAAGGGGTGAGTGAATGTATTTTCTTAATTTTCAGACGGAGAGGATAGAACGCGGGCAACCTGATTTCATCAATGTTCAGACAAAGCCATCGTAATATTTTTATTTCAGGACCCCGGCGAGGGTAATATGACATCTGTTTTGCCGGCTACAACAGTGCGAGTTCAATGGCCTCGTATTTCCTAGTAATCAGCTGTCGGCCTGGGCATAAGAAAAAATGGTCCCCACATAGGTACAAACGAACTCAGCGGCAATAAGGCTACGAGGGTACACCCAATCGAATTGGTGAAATTTCGAAAGTACAACTTATCCAATTGAAGGTGTTGGCTGACAGTTTGGCGCAGACTTCGACAGGAGGAGGGCGCGGAACCGGATTCACGATTCTATACATGTATAACATTATATCAACCTGTTTACCTGCGAAATTTCTACCTGTTGTATTGCGAGAATTAAATTTTCACGTTTGGGGAATGTGAACGATGATACCGAGACTATACATAAGTGAGATACGTATGTCGAATGGTAAGAAATTTCCCCCACCTTACCATGTTACGAAGAGGGAAGGGTACCAGCCACAGACTGGGTGGGTCGCGCGGGGTGTCGGAGGTCTTTCCTATTCGCGGGATCGTGTCGAGCGAACGGGCGCGAAAGGTTATGTACCAGGGATGCCGAATTGTATGTCATGGGCACGGTTTGCTGACGGAGGCGTCTGACCCGAGACATCACGGGAAACCTGCAAGGTTGTGTGGAGGAGCCATTAGCAAGGCATCTTGCGGGAAAATTCTGTAACGTTGTTGCATTTTTCATCTGTGTCGACCCAAAAGTAAACGTAATGCCCACAAAGTGCGCCTTATGTCAACTATTGGAGGTGGAAAGACGAAGACGGTCGGCTTTAACGGTCTGCCTCACAGCTTCGCGCCACTTGCCCGCAAATAGAGCCATGATAAGGGACGAAATGGAAATACCCCTTTTAGAGCCAGTAAAGTAGTCTCTGGAGGTGTTATGAGTATTGGAGTTGACTGGGAAAGGTTTGAAAGCCTGCTGTTCTTTCTCTGGCATGAGTGAGTCCGGGTATGTCAGGGTGATCGTCCAATATAGGGGTATAGCTCAGACATGCATTGGCGGGATAGTCGTGTCCGGAGAACTGCCCACTCAGTCAACTTGGTTAGCGAAGGAGCCAATACCAGTTTGCAAATAAATTCTCCTTCCTTTCCTTTTATCACTTTCTTAAGATTCCCTAGTTCTGCCGTAAATTGGTGCTACTAACAATAACAATATTTTTAACGGTTATGCATAGGATAGGTATTTCAGATTGGGAGACGCGGAAGCAGCCTATTCGGTCATAGAGAGGCACCTCTAGGTACGTACATTTAAACTAAAGTAAATAATGAACTTGTATTGTCATTTAATTGTCCACAGGATCAACCGTTACGTGAGCTAGGTTCCTTCCTCGCGATTTACTAACTGACCTTTAGACGAGCAGTTAAATTTTACTAGCTCAAAATAGGACCAGAGGATAGCTTACCCAGCCTTAATTGAGTAGGTGCAAAAGAAATCACTATAGCGGGGAACGAAGACTCGAGTATACAGTTAGGGCCATAGGCATCTGTAGTATGGGGCAGTTTAGACAGGGAGTATCCTTCATGCGTTCGAGAAGACAACAGAAAAAATTCTTCCACGCCTTTTAAAGAGTCGAAAGTTACCACGAAAAATAGTAAATACATTAAATTCCTACTCCAAATAATCTGGAGGCTTCGAAACAAAAAATCAATCACAACGTGAAGTAAAGGGTTTATTGTAAGATTTCCCAGAACAACCTTGTTTTACTGTGTTTCGCATCACAGGGGTTGGGAAAATGAGATCAGGAAAACAGCGTAGCTGAACCCTCCGATCGGAGATCTCAACGACGAAGAGAGAAAAGGGAGGGGGGGGTGGAAAAACCTCGCAGCGTGGGTGGGACCATCACAATCTCTATTTTTACTTAACTTTCATTTTATGTTACCTTCTTTGTGTAAACTCTTTTAATATATTATGTTACCTTTATTTTATTTCTTATATTTTATGTTATTTCCGGAAATTTAAATATGTACAAAACATGTACTCCACTATTTGTTAAAGCTCTATGGGCGTTTAAATAAAATAAATAAATAAATCAACATAAACATTTTTTACTCCAAATAAACCCAGAAATTGTTGTTTAAAATCCTTCGGGTGCGTGCTGTTACACCATGCATAAATATTTCTAACCCTGTATAATATTTCTAACATGCCACATTCATTATCATCACATTCCAATTCTTCATCGCAATCATTCCAACAAACCTACCATTTCTATAATAGCAGAACAAGGCAATTCGCTTTGAACTATGCACCATCCGCGTATTAAATGAGTAATCCGTCATTTACGGCCCCCATTGATTAGAGCAACGGCGAATCCCGCCAGATTGAATTGAAATCTTCCCAACTTGTGATGGAATACCTGATTAAAAGCGGTCGTATTGCATCAGCTCTGTGGATATTGGACAGTGTACAGTGCGCATGCAGCTCTCGATAAACAGACGCAGAGCGAACTGTGACGCGATTGAAACAGAGATGTAATTTATCAAGCTAATTACTCGGACGTACTGTATATAGCTTAAAATTATTATTTTTTTATTATTTATAATGGACCAAGTTATTGTTGCGTTCACAAATAATTGAAGATGTTAAGGATGACTAGAATAATTTTTACATTAAAAACACATAAATTTGTTGAAGACCACTTTAATTATATTAACACTCTACCGGTTTCGGGAGCACCCTTCCTTCATCAGGAAAAAAATATTTTACGCTCTTATGGGCTTTTACATTGTTTGCTTATAATTTGAGTAACACAGGGTTTTAACATACTTTAAGACTAAAACAATAAAAAAATATATAAAATAATTAAAAAAAAATGTTACAAAAAAAAACATAAAATATTAAATAAAATACATTGGAAAAAATTAATAGTCTCGCATACTTACTAAGCTAGGTTTACGAAGCTAAAACGAAATAAATTTTAAAAATTAACCCAATTTTGTGTATTTATTTATCGTTATTGCACTTAAAAACAATGAAGGCAAACCTGCCACTACCAAAAGAGAGTAAACCAACATTTTAAAGATGAGTGCCAGATAAAATTGATTTTCTAAATCGGTTATTTCCCCAAATATTAAAAACAAGACATTATAAACGTCATGCGGACAAAAATTGGTGAGGTTAATAAAATCATGTAAATAAGTCAACACAATGTGGCATTACCATAGTTTATGCAAAGAGGTATATCGCCAAAAAAGAAAATTTGAGAAAATGGTTTAAAGAGCCGAAAAATCTGTCATAAAAATTAGAAATAAAATTCTTGCAGAACTTAATATACATATGGGTATAAATCAAAATGTGTTTGGGGATACGTAACTAATATACTTGTATTTGTACTTGTATTGCTAAATTAAGAATAGAAAATGTTTGAAAATTTCAAGGTAACTTCTTAAAACCCCCGCGGAGGTGTTTGGATTATTTCAACCACATGACAAAACATCTGAAAAGTTTTTCAATCACCACAAAAATACTTTCAAAACTGTTAAAGATTTGAGAATGACATTTTGCAAAACAATGATTGTCAAATCAGAATTTAATTTTCAAAACTCTTTAATGAATGAATTAATTTTAAGTACTTACGTAATATTTGAATCGAATCAAGAATTTTAAGTATTTTTAATACAGATATTACAAATTTGATTGATTGTTCTTACAATATTTAATTGTTCTTTTATAATATACGAAAAATGAAAATTTGAATTAATAAAATTGTAATAGGTGGCACGCGAGCTGTTTGAAAACTGAATGTACTGGGAATGAATAAAATTAACGCGGGAGGAGGTTGGCGGGACGGGGGAGCGGGAGAAGAGAGAGGGAAGGCGGGGAAGGTGGAAAGGGAACGCGGGAGGGGAAGGGGATGCGGGAGGGGAATGGAGACGCACCGGAAAGGACATGCAGGGAGAAACAATGTATTTCGTTGAATATGGCATAGCAACACATATCGGGAACCAACAGTAACGTACACAATATCTGTTTAATTAAAAATAATATCTGTTTAATTAAAAAATTAATTAAAAAAAATCAGAGCGTGAGATTCATCCGCGGTAGAAGTGAAATAAAAAATTCGCTAGATGTCGCTTTCTTTTCCTTTGCCTGTTTATTTTAAAGTGGTTTGAAGATTGGATATTAATTTAAGAAAAATTAAGATGTTTATTTTTTTTTGGATTTTGTAGGATTCGAAATCCGTTCGCTGGATGTCTGTCTCTCTGGCCCGCCTGGATTTGTCAGACGCCTTAGCCGCTGCGTTATGGGAGGTTCGAGACGAGGCGTGAATTTAGCGCATTTTATTAGAACCGAGAACCCATCAAATAACAAATTTTATTGATGCACTTTCGTTTCACCCAAATTTAAAATCACTAACGGGGCTATAGAAGTTTTACTTAAAAAAAAAATAAAGAAATAAAATATAAAAGAATAAGCAAATTAATTTAACAGTTTTACAAAGCTTATAAAACAATTATCCCTTTACCTGTTCCTCGTTAGCCGCTTGCCGTTCTCTAACCTATTTTCCATGATTTTTCCCCGACCAGCTGCGCTAATTTCTTTAATCCCACCTTACATCTCAGTAGCGTGCACTTTTAATGGGCTGACCTTTTTGTATTTTTTTCTCTGTCTTTTTGGAACGTGGTTACATCGTAATTCTAGTAGCTCGCGCGGTCAGAACTACGGACCTCTAGTTGGGAGTTCAGTATGAAGATTTAACAAAATTCATTATAAAGTCCAAGCGACTGAATTAAATTGAAAAGAGTTAATGAAATGGTTTCTGACAAAGACGCAACATTGTAGATAGATATTTATTTTTAGTAAGACAAGGACCCTTTTTTTTAACAATTTTAACCGACCTTTTCATTGAGAAAATCTTGTGCTGAATAATGGAGAAAGCAGATTGCTAACTAAAAATCGATTTTGAAAAAACCGACTGATAGTGAAGCGACCTTCTACCTACCGAGCCAGTTGAGATGTGTTATCAAATTTTAATATCCTTGCAAACATTGTGTAATATATATGATATACATATCAATCACCGACAGTTGATCCCCCAACATTTGGTCTTCAGAATCGATATTTACGAGTATTTTAAAATCATAATTTTTAGAGCATTATTTACGAATTCCAAACCTTAAAAATCATCTTCAAAAATACTTTTAAAAGTAAGCTTTTGTAGTTAACAAATGAATTCATTTACAATTTCGATGTATTTATACGATAATTTGTACTCTAGCATATACAGTACACAGAGTATAAAGAGACGTACTTGACCTCTTGACCAGTAATTCGTGGCATTATTTGGAAATGTAAATGAAATTTTGGTCTACGGTGACGCTTTTGATGTTTTTGTTTTTTCTACAAAAACATTAAAAAAGTGGTTGTTAGATAGTTGGGGATGGGACAAAAGGTTGGGAGATTACTCAAATGAGTGACCGGTGACGACACCCGGAAGATTTTTTTTGTTTGATTTTGAAGAAAAAAAAATTGAAAAAAAAAGTCGTCGAAAAAGTCACCGGAGGCCAAAATTTCTTTACCATTTTTTTCACAAAATAATGTGAAAAATCACTGGCAAAAAGGGATATATAAATTAAGTTAATTAAGTCAAGTACGTCCATTAACACCCTATATAGACGAGCAGTTTTATCCATAATGCATTTGAATGAAAATCTGTTTTATTCTTTTGCTTTTTGGCGGTACATACTGTCTGCACATCCCTTTGGGTAAATTAGGTAAGTTTTAGGTTAGTATGTATATCGTATTTTCCCTAAGCCGACAAGTACGCTGAAAATTTAACATGTCTCATTGTCATTACGATTACAATCTTTTTTACATTAGATCCATACAGGAGGTCCTGAGAAAAAAAATAAAAGCGAAACTTTACCAAAACAATCTCAAGCCCCGAAAGTGAAGTCATAATCAAAGCAGCCAATGAGCGCAGACCTAGGACAAAGCATCATTTAGTTTTATATCTCAACCTAGGAGCCTTTAAAATTGACATCATATTCATATCGGCCAATGAGCGCAGTGTGATGCTTTGCAGGTGCTAATGCGTCCTGAGAAGGAAAAAAATATGTGGGGTGGTAGGATCTGGTGTTCAGTGTGTCCAGGAGTGACGGACGTTTGAATCCACCCCTCTTTCTTCGATGCAAGGCTGAGGTATTCTGGCTGGAGAGTTCAAAATACATCCTCAACCAATCTCTCTCGATCCGGCCCGCCACATAACAAGTGTAGCGAGGGGTGACCTACGACAGAGATGTTAGTTATCCAATAAATGGTTATAAAACCATACCCTCCTCCCAAAATGCAAACCGTATGCAAAATAATACATAACATTTATGTTCCTTTTTCATTTGGCCAGAAATTACAGTAATCATCCAGTTAACACACAATTATGATGGTTTAATTTGATAAATACGCGAAATCTGGTTTGCATGGGAATATTCCGATTGAAAATCATTACTGTAATTTAAATAATACAATGAACTAATAGAAAATGCAGTACAATATCGGTTTTATTACTAAAGCTTTCAACAATAAATTTTTAATGGTCCTAAAAATAATACCCATGTTCAATTTCCGCTATAATCCTAGTGAGAGATCGGACATACGTCATCGACGATTGTCCTATTCCTGCTCACAATACGAATATGCTAAGATTTTCAGAAATAAGGGTTTTTACTGACTTGGTACTTGTATACAAAATATTAAGTTTTGTAGTTGATAGTCCAGAATAGCCTGCATTGATAAGACTTCACTTTCCACTATTTAAACTTTTTAGAGATCTAGGTTAAGGTTTTTCAGTGAAGAAATTCTGTCACAATGCAGCATGAAGTCTAGAATACTTAAGGAGGAATAAATTATACCAATTCAGTGGATATCTTCAATTCGTTACTAAACGGACGGCCTCCGTGGTCCCGAGGCAAGACTCTCGACTCACAATCCGAAGGTCGCGGGTTCGAACCCGGCGTGCGCAAATAAATTTTATTTGATTAATTTGTGTTATTTAACAATTTATTCATTTAAAATAATATATAGTATATTTGCGGCACGTTCCAGAGTGGAAGATACTATCAGTATCGCCCTGGTGTAAGACCACCATTCAGAATTGAAACGTTGCTTGAAATGGCTTTAGCCGTGTTTAGTGACCAGATCTGAATAGCCAGGTACTTCCCCACCTTCCTCTTCCCTATCTCATTCCCCTCCCCACTACCTTCAGCCTCACAACATACCCCAATTGGGGATGCCATAGTCTCACTGGCTCCAGACGGGAGCAGTTGGGACTCTTGTGCGGTATTTCATATAAAAAAATAAAAAAAACAAACAAATACAAAATGATATTACTAAAGCAGTTTTTACCGTTACTATTTACAATTTTCATCAACGACATTATAAAATGGTTTAATTATGCAAATATCCTACTCTTCGCTGATGACATGAAAATATTTCTTCCTATTAACTCCGTTATTGATTGCTTTAAATTACAAGAAGATTTCAATTGGCTTTATAAATATTGAATAATTAATCATCTCTTGAACACTTCTAAATGTTGTGATTACCTTCACTATAAATTAAATTAAATTTGACCATAACTACCTTATAGCGAATAAATCATTCAAAAGAGCTACTCAAATTCGTTATCTAGGTGTTCTACTGGACTGTAAACTTACATTTGAGGCGCATATCAATATGATTGTGAAGAAGCCCTTAGAATGTAAGGATTCTTATTTGTAAAATAATTCAAGAACATTCAAACACTTAAAATAATAATAATAAAAATAATAAGTTATTTATTTCAGCCGAACAGAGCGGTGGGTGCAAAACTCTGTCAGCCATATAAAAATATTGTATTTTTCATACGTCCGCAGTCATTTAGAATTCGCTTCTCAAATATGGAATCCTCAATATAATATTTACATTAACGCATTGAAGTCATCCAAAGAAAAAATTAACCCTCTTTTAAATTTCAAGTTTAATATTGATTACCGATGGGCCTTTATGGGCTTCAATCATTAAAAATTAGAAGAGACTTTGCAGATAAAATATAACATCTCCATAAAATTACCAATGACTTTATTGATTGTTCGCCCCTTTTGTCTGAGATTAATTTTAGAGTGCCACGGACTGGCGTGATTTGTCCTAGGTACACATATTTTTAAAGTAGAGAAACAAGAACATAAAAAAAATCCATTATTACGCTGGGTGTGGTCTTGAGTGAGCTCGGGCCCAACGCTCACCCAGGAGTGCCGCTTGGTGCTGGAAGGCTGCGGTCACCACCGTGTTGTCGGAGGCCATTAGTCGCATCCTGGCTCCAGTGACCCGATGTCTCATCAAGCTGGCAAATCCATGGAGTCCTAATTCCGTAAGCATTGTTGATGCGCTGCCATATCTGCTGTATCCAAATATGATTCTGCATGCATTATTACATTGGATCCGGAGACGTTCCATTGAACTTACTCGGGATTGGCACCATGTATTACACGTATACAGGCTAGTGCAAAATGCATTGAACAATGAATTTTTAACGTTAGTGCTGCATTGGAAGAATCTTCGGGCAATCACATTCAGACAAAGCACTGATATTTCTCCTCTATCGTTCAACATCACCGTCATCCGAGAGGTTTTCAGTGATGATGTGCCCCAAGTATTTTACATTCGTAGATGTCATTATGTTTTCCTCTTTTTTTCCTGTTGTACGGGGAGCATCTTCTCGGGATTTTTTCCATGGTGGAATGCAATTAGATCCGTTATTAGAAATTTAATAATTTATTTTTTTTTAAATTTGAACTGGTTGCATGAAGAATTCGATGAGCAATAAAGAACCTATAATATATATTTCTTTCTATTATATTTTCTGTAAGATTTTTTTAAGCAAATTATTTTTGAAACTAATTTAGATTTTTTTTCAATAAGGTTCGTGCTCATGTTTGCAAGTTTTGAGTCCAAACTTATCACAAAATAACATAATTAAACAAAAAAATGTGTATTCTTTCTTACTATATTAACTGCTTCCTTTCTTTTTTATAACAGGCGTTTGGTCACTTATTTGATATTCGTTTACAGAAACTTAACTGACTGACTTCTTACAGCTATTTATTAATGGGAAATCATTAAATAATTATATCCAGCAGATTATATTTACGATAGTAGCACAAGTACCAACCTAATCATAATTATTATCAGTGGTAAGGCTTTATCTCATTCGTTTAGTATCATTAAATCTTAATGGGCTTAATGAAGAATGGTGGAATAAAGTAATTAAGATAATTAGTACCATGGGTTAATTTTATATGAAGGGCGAAATTTCATATTAATAATATTGATATTACCTCATATTTGGAATTAATGGGAAGAGCTATTTAATAACCTGGTATAAAGGATGTTCTGATGAAGCTAATAAGGATTATATTTTATCAATAATTTGCTAACTACATTTTGAAAAGACTTACGTGATTAATAATTAATATCAATCTACACCTACTCGATTTTGTTACACGTGTAGGTAGAAGAAGTTCCGAGTAAAATGGTACACGATTTTGGTATATGAGCTTTATTTCTGTATCAAAAGGATAATTTATTATGGGCACCGCCATCCCAGGTAGCATTTATTTGAACCAAAACCTTTGCCACAAGTCACCCGAATTGATTAGCTGCATTTGGTAACTTAGCGAGGTTGCCCGGGTTCATGCGGTGAGGTTTGTCTAGAGCCGGACTCTCTCTGAACATTCCCTTGCGTCGCAATGGGTTGGTTAGATTTATACGTCGGTTACACCTGGACACACTTACCCCAGATTCCTACCCTCCCTTCAACCCTTTTTTTTCCAAGAACTTTCTCTTCTTCTTTTCCTAAAATGAACCTACACACAACATTCCCAAAGATGACATAAGTCCCGAGGGAAATTGTTTTCGTCAAGGCATCCTGTTTGGAGATAATTCAGAAAAAATTTTTCACCAATTGAGTTGGTTATCGTACTTTCACAGATGCATTGCTCGCAAACGGCATTTATCAAATTTGTTATTCGAAGAAAGAAATCTCAGTTAAAAAATGATTAATAATAATACGACGTAAAACTTTGCAAAAATTTAAATATGAAGATCAAATTATATCTAGATACCTTTTTGTTGGTTTCGTGAACGTTGATCCGAAAGAAAGGAGTTGTTTATCTAAAAAATGTTCCGGTAGCGGCGGTACTCTCATCCGCCTCCCAAATTAAAAATAATATAGAATTTTTACTTTTATTTTACTCTCTCGCTTATGTTTTACTTGAATATTAAGCTTTGGAAAACATTTGAAGTCAATCGAACAATTTATCACGCAAGGTACTTTGTCAATGTACGTCAAAGTTTATCACCCAACTTGCAATAACGTCGTTACGACCGCATTGCAAAGTGGAGTAACTTGTACCCCGATCCAAGGAAAGTTCTCATTACGACCGGTTCTCCCCAAAAATCTACATACTCCCCCTGAGTTACATCAACCCTTGTGGAAATAAAATTGAATTAATATTCACAGCGAGGTAAAATTCGCTAATTTGGAGAATTTTCGCGAGGGACGGATAGGCCGCGCCGTAGTAGGGGAAGTTTGCAGGAAAGGAAGTGTTTAATTTTGTGTAACTTGTTGGAATGTGTCGTCGCTTCTTTGAGTTTCGAATTTGTTTAACATACGAGAACCTTTGTATGACTTCGCTTCTGATTAAACACGCACTTATAAAATATTTCGCACGTTATCTCGCTTGGAATTGTGTGGAATGGAGAATTTGCTCTGATTTTTGAACAGTTCAAACAAAACGTTATTATTCTCATATTTTCTTAGTCGAAGTGTGACACAGTTAAATGTGACCAAATGAGATAGCGTCCATTAACTCAGTGGTAGAGTAGCGCTCTGGAAAAGCTAAGATACTGGGTGTAATTCCTAGATGCAAGCGATTTTTTTTCCAATTTTTCTGTTTAAAATTTTCGATTGAGAGTCACCAATATTGTCTTTAGTGATTAACCTCTCCACGAGTGAGTTTTGGCGGACAAATCTGTACGTGAGGAGTGAGTTTTTTTTTTGGTTCATTTTTTAATATTTTTTTATAAATTATCATAGTTTAACTAAAAATAATATTATATTTTGAATTAAAACGTCGTCAACATCAATCCACAAAAATAAACCAACATCGAAAAATAACGTGTCCATACAAAAAAGCTGCTTCCTTCCTCTGACGACCGCTAAATGACTCAAAAATAATTTTTAAACTAAAATTGTGAAGTTGCTATTGATGAAGTTGTGAAGTTGTATGTCTTTCAAATCTTCAACAAACTACGCGCAGATGTCAGAAGAAGCCACCACAAATCAAATAGTTTCATTAAACATGGCGGTATTTTAATAATAGCCACTCACGATCCGTTTCGTCCATACTCTTATGGGCATTTTTTCGCTTCGACGAACCGTTTCGTCCATACTCGTGGAGGGGTTAAGGGGGTATTCTGGTCTAGAAGCCTGAATTTCGGACATTTTTTGACGGTTGTACCAGACAAGATGAGGCACATAAATTAGGTTGGAGGTCCCAGACCACCGCGAAAGAAAATAATGTAATAAACTCAACACCTCTTTGAAAAGTCATTAAAAGCTATGAAAAACACATTGAAAATTACCTTTATCCTAACCAAATGAAAACTATTAAACCAATTTTTTATATATTTTTTCCATTACTTTAAATAAATTTTAAAAGGAGGTGATGAGTTGATTTCATTCTGAGTTGTCCGGTCACAAAAGTAATGACTACTTATTACAAAATAATTTTTATCTTTTGTTACAGAACGCAATAATGGTGAATTTGATAAAGTGGGATATTCTAAAATACGTTAAAATTTATTTTTTATCCTGTTTTCACAAAAATGAACACACAATAAAAATATTATTCCAATTGAAGGCCTACATGGTCGAGGGATAAGGCTTTTTATTAGCATTCCAATGACCGATGGTTTAAATCCCGCAATATTTGCGGAATATTCCAGAGTAGAAGATACTCTAAGTATTACCCTGTTATCAGACCACCATTCAGAATCGTTTGGTGACCAGATCTGAACTGCTTGTTTTTACCCCACCTTCTTCTTCCTCATCTCGTTTCTCCTCGCACTACCTTCAACCACACAAAATACCTCAATTGGGGGTTACATAGTCTCACTGGCTCCAGGCGGGAGAAGTTAAGACTCTTGTGCCGTATTCACGTAAAAAATAAATTAAAATGAAATATTTTATTACTTGGAACATACATTAAGCCGCCGCTATCCGAACTTCTACCGATTTCTTACATATCTCCTTTAAACATTTAAAGTTTTTAAGCTCTTAAATGCCGAAACGCAAACTATATGAAATTCCCTCGATAGAAAAAAATCGCACAGTATGCTACAAAAATTATTGAAAACAGGTCTATTTCTATTATTTTAAAAGTTATATTTGTGAAAAAAATCAAATTCACAATTCTTCGGATTGCGAATCAAGAGCCTTAACTCTAACCGTCAGACCAGAAATTGAACAAGAACCGATACTTTGAGATACCTCAAAACTACACATAACTACCTATACTAACGACATTTGTTGAAAAATATTGAAACTACATACGTGGTCCTGTACGCTTCACGGTCAGAAATTTTTTATTTAGGTTGTTATAAGAATAAAAAAATGTAAATGACTTTTCGGTTTTAAAATGAAATGGTTATATACATTTGGTACTCACCTTTGTTGTGTGTACAGTAATAAATATAGGTCAAACCCCACTTCCCGTAGTGTGCATTTACTTTGCATATCGTTTAAGATATTTAGGAACAAGAACGACCGTAAAAACCCTCATGAAAAGGGTTCAGTTGATGACACTACACCTAAAATAAATTTTTACGATACCTCTACATGAGAGAGTTCAGTTTTTACCCATGGCTGTTTCCAAAAGCATTTATCTCTGGAATGCTTGGTATCTGCAGCCTTTATTCTAGGAGGGATGTCGTAGTACATCCGATGGCTTATAAATTTCTGAACAGTTTTTTTATAAATATCAGACATTCTGGCTGAAATAGGACGCCCTTGATAATTTCACGCTAGGCCGCCAACATAATCTTGATTTTTCCCAGTGCAGAACTAACTTACCAAAGCTGATGCCCCTGGGACGACTTATTAGACTTACTTACGTAGAAAAAGCTAAATTCAAAATGAGAGTTAGAAAAAAAAAACTGAAATACTCACATTATTAAATTTGGTTTAAATTTCATTTAAAAATTGGATAGAATTCTACAAATTACACACAAAAACAAATAAATTAAACTGTTCCACCCATAACATGATACTTAGCCTCCCTCGGTGCAACACTAATTGTAAGCAGAACTCCTTCTTTTATCGCGCATACAACACTTTCAACACACATTACACACAATTTGACTTTTTTAACTCTGCACCACACTCTTTAAAATCACACAGGCGGTCTATCGATTATTTATAACATCAATAATTGCAGATACCCATCTAATGCAACCCTTTGAATTTCTTTAATTTTTAATTTTTGCTTTGCATATTTTTATTACTATACCTCAACTTAACCGATCCCCCCCCTATCCTACCACCTCCCTATTCCTACCTAAATAACTTATAATAATGTTTCTTGCAACATAATTTTTATTATCTGTCAAATCATTTGTATATAATACCCATGTGGAATCCTGTAAATGGTACAATTTTTGTGACTCAATTATTATTATGCTCTGAAATTAATATAAAGTGTTGGTCTCCCAAATAAAATAAAATAAAGCTTTTTCTAAATTATTGCGTCGTGTCGCCGTATCAACATTTGTTTATTTAAAACACCTACACTAAGAAAACATCACTTAGTTACATTAATGATTCATATAACACAAATCCACCTTTCCCTTTTCCGCACCTTAAATCGCTGGCCTAAGTATTACAAGTACAAAAAAACAGCCTTCATCCAATTCAATTGAGCACGACTTTTTCAACACGAGCTTTTAGAACCGATAGCAGCCGCTTTGCATATATTTAATTGAAATAAAGAACTTAACGCAATCATAAAATTTAATTAACGCTTAATTATACCATTGTCATGACCAGCCCACACTACTATTAACAGCTTTATAAGGGTTCTACCATTAAAGCGATCGTTTTATTAAGGGGTCAGCTTGCATTTTTACCATCTGACAATGGAAACGGTGTAATGAAAATTAACCCTAATTAACAAAACACTTTTATTTGACTCTTACTAAGCTCTTGATATCCAGTAGTATTATGTTGACTTTTGAATTGCTAATTACTTATTAACTTCAAAACATTTTATTCCTTGGTTAACGATTACTGTTATAACCCTCGTTAAAGGGAACGATTTCTCGGTTAGCTGGAACGATTGGTTAACTGCTTCTAGGATGAAGGTTTTATCCTTCCTTTTGTGTTCGTTTTGTTAAGGACGTGGGGCGAAAAAACAACAACTTAAGGAAGGAGTCCGGTCCAGCCGAGTATTTTTAAAGTGAAACTTCTTTAGCAGCGTAAAGTGATTCTAAATTTGGATGAAACGGAAATTAAGCATTAGCACTTATGAACCATCACACTGCGCTCATTGACCGATTTGATTGTGATGTCACTTTTAAAGGCTCCTATTGGTTGAGATATAAAACGTAAATAATGCTAGGTCCTAGGTCTGCGCTCATTGGCTGCTTTGATTATGTCCTCACTCTTCAAGACTTGAGATTGTTTTGGTAAAGTTTTGTTTCTACCGTGTATGAACTTGTGAACTGTATTCATATTTTTTTCAATGCATTTCGCTTGCTGAGGATTGATTTGTACTCCTGTATATTTAGGTTTTTTTTAAGCTGTGAATTGAAGTATATGTTAGTTCGTTCAAAATTCAACCAAATACGTTGTTTTTTTACTTATAGGTAGATTAACCCTTGTATTATTTTAAAATATCTATAGCAATTATTTTGAAATAAAAGAAACAAAAATATAATTGCTTGAAACTCAAAAACTTTTATTTTTCAATACGAGTTTTTGTGGACGAAATTTGAGGATGAAATTTATTTTCTATCACGACACTTTTGTTACACGTGAATGTAGAATATTTGCCATAAAAACATTGGTTGCAAAGATGTCGGGCCTTAACTTAGACCTGCAGTTTAATTACCCATATCATTTTTACCTAAAAAATTATTTTGTATTGAATGCTATTTTTATTACATTTTTTTCAGTATATTATATTTTTTTTTATTGTTTTAGTTTTAAAGTATTTAAAAGTACTGTGATACTTAACTTATAAACAAAAAATGTAAAAGCCCGTTAGGGCTGTAATAAATAAATAAATATTTTTTCAGATGTTGAGAATTATCTGCTTAAAAATTTAATTTTCCTACATTGATTCTTTGTGAGTCGGATTCGATGAGTTAAGATTCTAAAAAACTTGATAAATGTGGTTTTAAGAAAAAACGTTTAATGTTTTTGCTTTTAGCCGGGCCGCTCCTGACTATATTTTGAGTTCTAATTTAATGTTATAATTTTGGAAATGTTTCCTCCACATGTTAGGCAAAAGATTGTTAGGCAAACAAAAAAAGTCGATTTTTTTTTGATCGGTTGGAACAGACTCCCCCCTTAAGTCCATTATTCTTTATATATGTCTAAATCGCTTATTGCGGAAAGCTTTTGGCAAAATTAAAAAGAAAATAATAATTTACCAACATTACCTAGCTCACGTGTTTTGAAAATAAAAACACGGTTTTCTTAATCATTAAGTACAATTTAAAAAACAAATTAACACACTTATTGGAGGTTGGGGTTCTAAACAACGCTTTGAAAATGCAATATTATTTTGATTTTTAAACGAATTGACATTAGGGACTTCTCTATTTATTTCTCGATCGCTTTCTTTAGATCTGTCTATTATCTTTGTTATTAATGCAAATAAAAAAATAAAAATAAAAAAATGAAAAAATCTCGATTCTGTTGGATAGTCAGTTTGAAAGATTGTCACGTTACAACAAACTGACTTAGAGCACAGGCGTCTGGTGGGAATGAATACAGTTGACATTTATCACATGAGAGCGGGTCATTTCTACAACACTGTTCTTGAACTCAAGAACAGTGAACAGTGAACTCAGGAACAGCTCGCTGAGGAACGATTTGCCGGCTTCCGTGTTTGTCCTACAACATGGGTCGCTTCAAGACCCAGATTCACTCCTTTCTTTCCACACAAAGACCTTTCACACAGCATTCCCAAGTATGACAGAGGCCTAAAGGGGAATTATTTTCCTTTAGCCAACGTGTAAATAAAAAAAATCAGATAATCTTAATACGTGCTTTATATTTAAGCAGGGCTGATCTGAAAAAAAAATGCAAGCACCTAAACAACACAAAGTAAACTGTAGCGACGATTATTTACTCATTTATTAATGCCTTTTTTCAGGGCTTTTACACAAGAATAGTAAGAAATATACAGTATTTATTGTACATAATTGAACTGCCTCAGTGACAGTGTTTTATTTTTAATATAAATTGAAGATGTCCATTGACTTAGAAAAAAAGAATAAAAATATTCTCCAGCACAATGGTATTTCAGTTATTCAGTATATTGATATCGCATTAAGGTTAAATAAACTCAACTTCGACCTTTGTGTATAGTCACTGTTTTTTCAACGGGTTCAAAGGTTATTCAACTCGTACTCATTTATAATGTTGCTTAAAAAATCATTTTAATCGACAAAATGATATTTTTTTTACAAAAACTTTCATCAATTGCCCGAGTTTATTGTTCGTCAAGCCTTTGTTAAGGGGCAATGACTGTTAACAATTCAAAAAACCTGAAAAAAATCCGCTGAAAAACAACGGTGAGGAGTTTGAATTTTTTCAGCCAACAATGGTCCATTGTGGCAAGGAATAATAATTCACTGTGCACAAAACACCTTCTCTATTTAAATAAGACACGAAACTTTGAATCACTTCAGCTTTCCGGGGGTTGTTTTAATTCTGTGATAATTCAACCCACACCGCTCTCAATTGTAAGGCTGTGAGAAGGCTGCGCTGCAAGGAAACAGGAACTACGTTTGTATCTTTGTCTTTCTTCCAGGCTCCCTTCCGTTTCTTGTGGAATCCGAGGTTCAGGGGTGGAAGGCCCCGGAGATTACTTCTGATAATTGAATTTTAATGTTAAACCGTAAGAGGCCATTGCTTTAATGACCAGGGAGGATTATGTCTTTTATGTAAGGATTCAATTGCGTTTTACATAAATGGAAGTAGTGTCTGTTAACCTCTGCTTATAAACGACTGTTTGGCGTCGACGTCTGTTCATTTCAACAGTTTATTTAATCTCTAATTTTGATTGATTTCTTTGCCGGCAACCCGGGCTACGATCAATTTATTTTTTCTTTCATATTATACAATCTATAGAGGTATCGTGCTCCCTCCTGATTATCAAGAACACTTTCAATCTGCTTTCTTCACAAATGCAGCCCAGATAAATAGTATTTACCTACAGACGTGCAAGTCACTTTATAAAACGTAATATTTTATTTTTGTTCCTCAAGTTATGTGGGTATGGTTATTGATCACATTTAATTAACTTTTTTGTAAGTCACCATTTCCAAGTTATTCTTAGAAAAAAATATTTAATTGTAAACTAACGAATACACTTCATAAAAAAATTGTTTCACCCTGCGTGTCTTATCACATTCGTCCCGTTCCCCTTTCGCCTCCCCTTCTTCTCCCGCTTCCCCTTCTCCTCTCGCGCTCCCACTCTGCCTTCTCCACTTTCCCTCTCCCCACTCCCCTCGCCCTCTTCCCCCGTCCCGCGAACTCCCTCCCGAGTTCCTCTCCCCCCTTCCGAGTTCCCTTCCCCCCTCACGCATTCCATACATTCATTCCCGGTACATTCAGTTTTTAAACAGCTCGCGTGCCATCTATTGCACATTTTTTATACAAATTTCGTAATGCCCAAGCTCACCAGTCTAGATAAAAACCATCAATGGCAGGCACACATCAAATCTCCAAAGTGTCATCGCAATGTTTACGTATGTATACGTATGTATATATATATATTTATATGCATGTGTGCAGGTACATGTATTTATATGGATGTGTTTGTATGTGTATGTTTATGTATATATATATATAAATATATATGTATATATATTTATATATTTTTTTATATTCCTCTAATATATTTAAATACTTTTTTTTTGCTCTTCTAAATAACCAATGTACAATAAATATTAAAATTTGAAAAAAAAAAATACATATAAAACTTTCTATTACAACACATAAATACTTGTCATATATAAACATAAATAAACACGTAAACACCTCAGCACAGGTTCTCCTAGTGAGGTGTTCACGAAACATACAACAATACCTATCCACAGTTTCACCTTCACAAACCTACCTTACACCCAACATAATAAAATTACAAAATATATTATGTAAAAATGTTTTCGAAATTGATCTATAGGTAAATACTGTAATATATAGAAATAAATAAATAAATAAATAGGATGAACTGTTAGCAACGAATAATTTCATGATTCCAGAACTCACTATTGAATATAGTAAGAATTGCGGGCACGCGCACATCAAATCCCCGATGTTTCATGGCAATCAGATGAATGGTTTAGCAACGCATAGCATACATATGCATGTAAAAAAACAAACATATTTTCATTTTTGTATATATATATTTAATTGCCGGCAACTTGGGCGTTTTTTGAGATAAAATATAATAAATATAAGAGCCTGAGGATTATAATTTCAAATCTGTCTGTCTTTTTTTTAATGATTGACTTTATATTCAGACTTAAAATTCCTTAATACGAATAGGTACTACATTCTCAAATATTTCCCTCTTAAAAGCTTGTTCTTTGAAGCTTAAAAGTTTACCCCCTCGGAAAACTTTACTACTCTACCATTATCCAAGTCTTATTGAAAACCTGGTTATTAAAAATGTATTTAATATTTCCTTCCCAACATTATCCCATCCCTGAAATCCTTCGAGGAACTGTAGAAATCAGGTCACATGGCGTCTTAAACCTGAAAGTTCTTGACCTAAAAGTAACCTTACAAAGGTAGCAAACATTATGTGGAATACGCTGGATTAGGTGTCTCCTAAGCTTTCGAAAGAAATTGGTCGCCCGATAAAGAAATAAGCTTACACGGTCAACCTTTATCTGTAAGCCTACATTGCCTACTCACACGTGCAAGTTATCTCTGAAAAACAGATATCTGGTTGTGTGATATTTAACGTAGCAATATTAAATTTTCTAAAAAAAAATTAACAAGGGACATGATAACAATTATTTAGAATTTTATCTCTATTTCCGACGTGTCGACTACGTGTTAAGATTTTTTTTCTATTTGTTCAAAAGCGACAAAACCTTTAAAAAATATTTTGAAATAAGTTGGAGGGGGGGAGGGTAAGGTTTTAAAACTCATTTTTTTTTTTTTTTTTAAATGTACAACATGTCGAGAGTACCGTGTCAAAATTTCAAGTAAACCGTAGCAAAACTAACGGAGATACAGTGTTTCAAGCGACCGGCCCTCTTGCTCGATTCGTATATTTCGAGTAAAAAAATTTAAATCGATTTTTTCGCAAACAAATTTTTGAAGTTCGTGAAAATCATTACTAAAAATCTACGAAAGCGATCCTTTTGAAATTTTGTACACTATTTTTACACATAAATCAACAGGTAGTGACGAAGAGTTTTTTTAAACTTTTTTTTTTCCTTTTTATAATAACAAATTCACCGAAAATTTTAACAAAAATCGCATTTCACTACCAAGGAAAACATATTACCCTTTAAACGCTTATCGATTTTCTTGTTTCAGATGATCCGGTAACGAGTTATGATATTCACCGCATAACAACTTTTTTTCGAGGCACCTTCGGAGATTCGCTCTCACGTACTATTGATATTTTTAATTAAAAAAAATTTCAAATATACTTCAGATGTCATACTGTATATAACATGTGTATAAAATAAATAAACCAACATTATTTATATCTCAAAAAAAAAATCATTAAAATGCGGCTTTTTCGCTCTTAAAACCTTACCCTCCCTCAAAGCTCCTTGAAAAAAAGGTTTTTTAGTAGGCGTGATTAGGTGTCTAAATATTTTAGTTGAGCCATGTCATGAGTCAGTCGAGGGCACCCACCACTTTCCCGAACCGTTTTAAGGACCAGATTGGTTTCTCTATCGGTTCTCACATCAAGACTCTACATTTATTTTTTAAGCGAAGCTACTTTGAAATGATTCTAAATGCCCCCGACTGTCCCTAAACGGCACAACATACAATTATACATACCAAAAATTTTTTTAAGTGTTTTCATCCGAGGCAATTTGTTCTCGTTCTTGAAGCTAGCAGAGAGACAGCATTTAAAGAGGAATATAAATTAGAAAGAAAATACAATTGAAACATGTTCCCACGGCAGCCACAACACAAGAGCAGCATCTAGAGCTTCTGGCAAGCCACAGGCAGTCCTGAGGATAGACAGTGAGCAGTGGAAGGAAAGTTGGCCCTTCAAACCCTTCACACCGTCCCTGGCAGCACAGTGGCCAGACGTGACCCCTATGAAAATGGTGGTCATTAGTCAGAATAACAGAATAATTTTATGAAACGATGTGAAATTAAAGAAATTTTGTCGTTCGTTTGGCCAATAAATTATAAATGTTAAAACGGCGAAATGGTTATTTAATTATTTACGAAAAAACATCTTAAATGAGCTTTAGTAGATTTTTTAATCGATTAAATTTTCTTAAGGCTTTGTCTTAATACTACTGAATGTTAAAATGAACTTCTCTGTTAAATTACAAACAATGTTACTGCCGCAATAATGCTTCCAGCTCCTGCAAACTTTCTTACAGGACTTTCAGGAAACATGCAGTACGCAAGTTTTATATTCAGTAGTACAAACTTTGGTTTATTACTTTAACAAGAAAGGACCTTTTGTTTAGAAATTACATCATTCGGAAGAGAACTGGATGAGATTGTTGCGAAAAACGTCGTCGGAAAAGCATATTTGAAATTAAGTTATTAGTTACAACGTTTGATACAAACAAAGTTTCTTTTTGTTCATCTCGTATCTATGCCCAGGGTTGTTACAATAATCACAGTGTAAATAAAACGAAATTGATTTTCAAAATAAATGGGCAATACAAAATTGTAATGAATGTGGATCCAAGTTTAAATAGGAACAAAAGAAAAATGTTTGGGATTCTTTGTTTGGACATGAATTAAAAAGCATGTCTTGTATAAAAGCCCTCTCTTCACCTTGCGATAAACGTTATATTAATATATTCTATAATTATATGAGTTATATTATTTTATTTTATGGTTCCAAACACGTAAAAGTCACGACATCTTAATTGGCGCAACTCAATTACCGTTTTGTGTCATTTGGTGTTAATTTTTTTCTGAGATATGGTCAAATTGATCAGTAATGATTTTTTGTCCTGTAGACTTCGGTGTTGCGTTAGTTGGACACAATGTTTGCAAATAAATTATTTTATTGCATCCAATTTACAATTATTAGGGAGGCGGGTATGGATACTGCCTCCCCGGGAGCCATTTATTGGATTACCAACACTCCTGCCTTTGGTCAACCTAAGTGGTTTGCTACGCTTGGTGTCTAGGCGGGGATGCCCGGGTTCATGGGATGAGTTTGTCTGAGTCTTGAGTGTGTGAATACTTAGAGTTTTCAGCATAAGTATGTACAAAAACGTCCCTCAACGTTAGTAGCTGATTTTGGACAACCATCGAAATAGTGTCTCGCTCACTCTAACACAATCGGAATTGGTATTTGTTTTTTAATCAGTAAGGTACGCCTCAAACGTCATGCATGTGTCTGGTAATTTTATATTATCGTGAAAACAAGCTTATGGGTCCGAGTGGTTAAAACTTACTTACAATTACTTACATGAAACACTTGGGATTTATATGAAGAATTGCACAAGATCACGTTATTGTTTAAAACTATGCTCATTAAGCAATAGTCGGCCGACGGTCAGGCGGCCATCATAGCATATCTCTTGTATTTCAATATCTTTGGTAGTATCTATCACACTTTTTTTATTTTGTTTTGACTGCCGGAGTCGACGTGGTCACAGAAAGAATACGCTTTACGACTTTCGCTGCGTACAAAATGCGAAGGAAAAAATTCATTGCTGGCTTCAAATAATTACTTTGAGTCCTGTCATGTGTTTAGTCGAGGGTAAAGCTCCGAAGGTCTTGGGTTTAAAAAAAATATGTTTTTGTGTTATTTATTATTATTTTAAAATAATTTATGGCACATTTGTGGCGCGTTCCAGAGTGGAAAATACTCTCAGTATCGCCTTGATGTATGATCATGAATGACTTTGGGCGTATTTAGTGACCAGATCGGAACAGCCAGGTATTTTTCCAACTACCTCTTCCCCATCACCTCATCCTCTCACTACCTTCAGCCTCACAACATTGGGAGTGCTGTAGTCTCACAGACCCGAGAGCAGTTGGGACTCTGCTCAGTGCGGTTTCACGAAAACAAAAATAACCAGATTGTTATTTTGAATGACAATCTTCTCCATCTTCTTCCCCTCCCTATCATACTATTAAATTTTTGAATTGAAAGAAGTATCGACCACCACAACACGGGCATGTGCCTAGTATGGTGGTCGAAACATTCTAAAATTAATGTAACAAACAATTCAATGAATAAAGAAAACTTTTAAAAAAAAATCTAGAATTTGAATAACAATTTATTAATTATAATAATTTATCATTATAGAACTTAATGAAATTATTTTCATTATCCCTTCCTACCCTTGCGGTGTAATAGCTTTATTTTTAGCTTCGTATTTAATTAATTACTCTTGTACTGTTTTTGATTCTGCCACAAAAATAGAATTTTTTGATTTTTAAACGTACCTTCTTGAGAGTGTTGATGATTATTAAATATTAATGTTTATAAAAAATCTTTAAACTATATTACGGTTAATCAGGCTTTATTTTCGACCACATTTCTAGGCATTTCAGTAATAAGATTGAAAACATGTTTTTCCGAAACAATTAATAAGACCAAACTATTACTGCCACCTATGAAATTAAATTGAAACTCGGTTCAAATATAGTACTCTTATTGCTGTTGTTTGATTCCTTTAGTTCTTCGGTAAAACAATTGATATTTTTAAATTCTCGTACGTATCTTATAAAAAAATAGGTTATTTGTTTAAAATTTTAATCGGAATGAAAGAAATAGGTATTTATAATTTTTTACTTTATTGTCCAAAATTAATAAGAAACTTGAAGGAATTAGAGCACAATTCAGTTACAATCTGTAATTGTAATCTAATTTATTAATAGGAATCAAATAGCAACCCTAAGATGGCTCCTCATAGGAAGATGAAAAAAGCTTTAAAGAGGCACGATAGTCCAAGCTATATTTATTACTGTAACCAATCGGTGTTCAAAACTTAGTGGTGTTCCGAAATGAGTTCATTTAAAAATTATGAGACTTGATTTGAGATTTTCACGGTCGAAAGTGTTAAGGCGAATTATTTTTGGGTTATTATGCCGTGTTGCGGTACTTCCTTCTTTAGCTTACCTTTTGGGCAGCATAATATGGTCCGTCATCTAAACTGCTTTATAATAATAATAGTAATAACGAAAAAACATTATAGCGACATTTTCGTGAGAAAATCACCTCAACTTTATTGTGTGGAGTGAAAAAAAAAAATTAACAACTCTATAAGAAATAATTTTTTAAGACGTATTGAGATAGATTTTTATGAGTTTTTGAAATGACACAATGACCATTAAAATATTTAACAGGTACCTACTTAAGTTATATCATCGCTCGTTCATAAAACGGAAAGCGTAAGCTGCTCATAATTCAAAGGAACTGTACGTTATCAGAAGCAACTTAATAAGTAAGCTGGGGATTTAATTACTGAACTAAAAATCAGCGAAGCGAGTGAACTTATAAAGTGAATAAGCGCGTCTTCTTCTAACACTGTTTTATAATTCCTACCCAAGTTACGAGCTACTACTGTTCGAAGAGTCTCATCTAAACGTTATGTGGTTTTATTGTTAAAATTTTTATCGGACGTGAAAAAGAAAACACAGATAAAATAAAAATAATTCCCTACCAATTTTTAATGATTGAGGAACAATGAGGAAGATTGTCACTTTATGGGATAAAATGCATAATTTTGGGGTATTGGAAACATTGATTTATTTTGATTGTTAACACCTTGAAGGCTTTTACATATATACATTATTATAAGTACGTTGTTAAGTAGTGTGATAATAAGTGAATACATATACAAAACAAAATAAATAGAAAAACACATAAATAGTTGTAGACCACTTTTATTTTATTACGCTCTACCGGCTTCGGAAACGCCCTTTCTTCGTCAGGAGAATATTGTAACTGACAATGTTATGAAGTTATGAATAAAAAGAAGAACGTACGGTACTAACTATTAAGTATTTACAGAGATATATGTAGAAACTTTGTTGATATTATATTAAAAACAACGAACATGAATAGTTTGTTGTTTGTTGTAAAACAAGTTTGAAATTAGCAAAAATTTATAACGCCCGATTGAATGTTTTACGGAATGCGGCTAAATTAATATAGTGGTAAAAGGTGCACATTAAAAAAAACATTAAAGAAAGAAAGAAAGAAAGTTGATTAAATTGAATATTAAAAATGGGACTCTGGATTTTACAGGTTTCCTTTATTTTGACTACTTCTAAATTATTTAATTTCTTTGAAGAATATTAGCATCGGTGCTTTGTTTGAAGGTATGATCATTATCGTTAAGATGATTGGCGAATTCCAAAAAGCCATTATTATTTAAGCTTTTAAAATGTTCTTTTGATGATAATTTTAATTTTTACATTACGTATTTATTCTTTTAGCGGTATAAATCGCTGTAAAATCTGTTTATAAATTCTCGAATGGCTAAGTTTGAGGTCTTTGTTCTATGCAGTGACTAAAAATTTGCCTGAATTATTATTTGTGTAAAATGCTGGTTGTAATTCAGAAATAAGGTTTTTTACGCAGTAGGAAGAAAAACGATTTATTAATAAAATGTGTTGCCACTGGTAACTAAGAATGTTAATGTAGTATTTATAATGTGGATTAGTGAATAGAAAGTTTACTTGTTTTCAATTAAAATATTGTGAGTGAAATCGAATTCTTATCCATTTTTAAGGCTGTTTTTTTTGTTTTTTTAAATATTAATTAGCAATAGCTAGTTCATTGGAGACATTGGCGTTTGCCAACGGTATTGAAACCGATGGATCATTGAATAAAATTTATAAATCTAGAGTTTTGGAGATCTCTTTAAATATACGGATTTTAATAAGGTTTGGCGAAGTTTTATTAAAAGATCTAAACTGTACTTAGATCTAATTACTTCTAACCTCACTAATTGTCATATGGTTTGGGGACAACTTACATTGTGGTGCGTAATCTCGTTGGCAATCTGCGGGAGTCTTTCCAGGCACGACGTCAGGTTGCGGCAGTGGGCCTGTGGCGGTGAGCAGCAAGGAGCAGGTAGGGGGTGGTGGATGGCACACTTCGCACTATTTTAATGTCTGCAAGGGTAAGTTTTGTAAGACAATATTCTTTTAATGTCGTTTACGTAACACATAAACACTTTAAATGGCGGTATTACTCTCTTTTTTACGTATCTTGTTTACTCAACTTCCAATGGACTTCTACCTTACTACTCTCGCACTCTTCCCTCTCCCTGATCTCAGTTCTGAATGCTTACGCCCTATCACTCCGCACTTCTCCATTCTATTTTTGTCCTTTCAACCCATATCTGTCAACATTTTCTTCGTCTTTGAATTCACAATATTGCACAAAGCGAGAATCTTTCATAACATTAAATTATTTATTCAAATTTGTCTGTGACGAAATTTGATACGTCACAATATTCCTCTCCCAAGTTTCCCGTTTCCATTTCTGATAGGAAATTGGAGTAATGAAATATTAAATAACTTGTGTATAACAATGTATTTATTCAGCAAGGCAAACTTTCAACCATTGACTTATTAATAAATCTTCTACTTGACCTACTTCACTGTTTTATAAAACTTAACTTGTTATTCTACTTGATTGTTGTAGTTTGGTTGAGTTCATGGAATAATATTTAAGTACCTTAGCTATGTGAATACCGCAAGAGAATTCCAACTGCTTCTAACCATAGTCAAGAGACAGTTAGACTACGGCAATCCCAACATGGGTATGTTGAGAAGTTGAAGGTGGTGGTTGGGGGAAGGATATGGGGGAAAGAAACGAGGGGAAGTATCAGGCTATTTAGATCTGGTCACCGAACACGGTTTCAGCCATTTCAAGCAACATTTCAATTCGGAACAGAAGTTTTAGACCAGAGCGGTATTGAAATTATTTTCTACCATGAAAAGTGCTGCAAGTATATCTTATATTAATTTTAAGGATCAAATTGTGAAATAATAAAAATTCATCAAATTAAATTTTTTTTACGCACGCAGAGATATGAACCCGTGATCTCCGGATTGCTAGTCGAGAGCCTTACCTCTTGAGCACAGAGGCCGTCAAAAACCTGTTGTAACATTTAATTTTAATGTTTTTTATAGTTGTTAATTAATTCATTCAAGATGAATGATGTTATGAATTTATTGAGCTTTTTCTGAATAAAGAAGTGAAAATTCAAATCAGGAAAATTTTCAAATAATTAAAAAAAAACTCATTTGTGGTTGATTTTAAATGAAAAGTCTACGAAGAAAAGTCACCATTTACAACGGTTGTTAAAAAAAACTTTGTTGGTAGAAAGTTCAAAAGTTTTTTGAAGACTTTTACATGATTTTTCACACTTAAACATGTGTTTTAAAACCATCTTAATTTTTTTTCGCGAAAGTTAATTTTTTTAGTAGTAGATTTTTTAGAATAGTTTATTTTAAATAATAATAAAAACATTTTTTCGGGCAATGGATTGCTAATTGTTTAATTTGGGAAGCGGGTGTGGATACTGCCATCCCTGAAACCATGTATTTAATTACTAACACCTCTGTTACAGGACACCCTAAATAGTTCGCTCCGATTGGTGACTTAATAGAGTTGCCGGATTTCATGGGTTTTTCTAGGTCTTGGCGGCGGATGCATTTGCCTAACTATTGCGTGGCAGGCCAGATTGGGATAGACTGATGCAAAATGTCCTGCATCGGTTCATTAATAACTAAATGGTTGATTGGCTTGGGTAGAATGGAGTCTGAAAAACTATTAAATAATGTCACTTAAAGTTTTACATGGTTACCTAAAAATGGCACAGTAAATATAAACTTAGTACATATTTTATTAGAAAAAATAAATAAAAAAACATTTTATTACAAAATACATGTCTGACTTTTTCATCAGCAATTGGTTCCTTAGAACAGGCAATCTGCCTAGCTAGGAACTATGTTGACCTACAAGACATAATAACACTTGTACACATTTTTAATATTTACAGTTATCTTGAAATATATTATTATGTTATTTTGCTATTAATTGTATATAATGTAATATAATAAAATAAAATAAAAAAAAGACTGATGACAACTTTTTTTAACTCCGCAGTGGAAGGAATTCATACGGTTGTAGTGGACTCATTGACCCCCGGATCCTACCCACCCCTCTTACCTTCTTCTATATCAAAACTTTCTCTCCTTCATTTCCATAAAAACGCCTTCCACACAGCATCTCCAAAAATGACATGGTCATGGGAAAAAATCCTCCTGTGTGAATCTAATTAAAAAAAAAACGTACTTTTCAAATAAATTAATAGAATTATTCATTATCTTATTCGAGGGGCTTATTGATTGTGGCGGTAACTTGTCATTGTTTCTGAGAACGATTACTGCAGATCACCAACAGCAATTAACCATCTTTTTTTCTTCAAACATTTCTAGTTTTCACCCTTCAACGGTCTTCAAAACACCAATTCAAATTATGGAGAGAGAGAAGGTGAATTTATGCATTGATATTATCTGTTATATCAAATAAAAAAATATATTATTGTTATTGTTTTTCGATAACTATTTTTTTTTTTCTAAATTGTATTTCTTTGTCAAAAAATGTTTGTAAATTTATTTATATAAGTCTTTGATCATTGTATACATACTTATTAGAACAGTATTTTTTTTAAATGTAAATAAATACTCCTCCCATAAACACTCTTAGAGCTCAACTTATGGAGTAGTAGAATCATAAAATGAATTATTATGTAAACCAAAGTAATAACTTGTAAAGTGTATGTTCAAGAGTTAAAATAAAAAAAAAAAATAAATAAAAAAAATAAAAATTGGGCACATTTCAAAGATAAATGGAAGCTTGGAATCAAGTTCAGACCTAGTAGTGATGAGATGTTGAATGGAGAGGAAACAATTTTAACATTAAAAAACTGCTAAATTTTAGTAATTGTGAGGTGTTGTTCCTTCTTTTTCGGTTTTATTTTGGAGATTACTCCACAAGAGACCAAACTGCTCCCGTCTGGAGCCAATGAGATGAAAGCTATCCCAAATGGGGTAGATTTGAGGCTGCGTAAAGGGATGGATAGGGAGATGGGGAAGAGATGGATGTGAAGATAGGGAATTACCTGACTATTAAGATCTGCTCATCAAACACGGCTTTAGACATTTCAAGCAAAATTTCAATTCTGATTGGTGGTATAACACCAGGGCCATGCTGAGCATATCTTTCAACGTGGAATGTGCTGCAAATATACTATATATTATTTTTATTTTATTAATTTTGAAATAACACAAATAAATCCAATAAAATTTCTTTTTGAATGCTGGTATTTGAACCCTTTACTTTCAGTTTGCAAGTCGAGAGCCTTATCTCTCGACCACGGAGGCCGTGAGCCTGAACACAATCTGCAGTCGTGTTAAGGATCGACGACGAATTAAAAGAAATTATCGACAAAAACTTTCATCGGTGTGACGATGCTAATCCTCGATTTCGTATTGTTTTATCCTTTTTTTGTGAACGATTTTCTATATTTGTTTCACGTTCATACAAGTAATGCCAAAAAATGTATTTCATGCTGTTGGTTGTTTCCTTCACTAAACATAAAATTCTGCGGTTGTTGACCACTTCTATCAAATTACAGTGCAATAAATTTGTCTAGCGTGGTCGTAAAAATATTAAATATTGCTGAATACATTCCCGTCTTTTCGTTGCAATAAAATGCTCTTATGGCGGTACAAACTGCATTAAAGGAAGTTGGTCCGGTTGCACGATGAAATTACAAGTGTGAATTACATTTTGTAACAATACGATACTGCCCGAATCAAACCTCTTTTTTTTAAAGGTGCGATGTAAGGGTCATTTCATGAAGATTCCCTAAAGACTCCTAAATTTTCCAGTCTCTCAAAATAAATACAACTATACTTTTGCCACTAAACTTTTAATGTAAATTCATGCAAAGTCCAGTGTTTTAAATATAATGCCCTCCGCGTGCAAGACCGTATCTTCTGCAACTATCTTAACGTATCTATTAACTTTCTAATTTCTCGGAAGTGACCTGCCAGGTAAGTATGTTTCTGTATCTGTTTGTAAATAGTTAAATTAGATAGAACCTAGGAATTAATAATAAGCTGTACAGCGCCCTTGAGGTGATTTTTCACAAAAACGGCGCTCTACAAATTATCCAATTATTATTATTATTATTATAAATTTTATTTTAAGCTTTTTTATATATTGTTTCCCTTTAGATCCAACTTAGGAAAGTTATTTCAAATTGTTTGTATTTTTGAAGTGAAAACTTCTTTAGAAAAATTCTGATTTTAAACTCGATAAAACGAAAGAGAGCGACATTAAAAAGAGAAAAACACATACAGGATTTAGAATGCGAGAGAATGAGAAAGCAATAAAATATTAATTTTTATTTCGCGGGTACTCGGTCCCAAAATAATATAATAAATCCACGGTCACATGCAAGCCTCCTTTCGTCTAGTGGTATAAAGCACTTTACAAAAGTTGGCGGCCAGGAATTTAGCGGACCAAGGGTCGAATCCAATAAAATCAAAAAAAAAAAATCTATTTTTGCAAAATCAATATCCAATCTCCAAAATGAACAGGCAAAGAAAACACAAAATAAAGCGACATCTATCGAATCCGAAGAAGAAATCTCATTATTAATAACTATAGATACCTACTGAACGAATCCTACCACCATTCAACGAATTTGGATCAAAGCACCCCTGCTTAGATGTCAAACGTAGCGAACCATTATTTGAGGTGATATATGGCATTCAATAAATCGATTCCGGTTTGTAGTTCCCATACTAGACTCCTAAATTGACGACTTACGTGTTAATAGGTTTCTGATTGGAAATTATAAAACGAAGACATCAGCATGGGTAAATTATCTGTTAGGGCTCACAGTATCAAATAAAATTTATAAAAAGTGTAGAACGATCAGCGCGAGCGCACTATAAAGCCACAAATCCTTTTTTTAACCATGGTAACCCTGACCGCAGCGCGAGTACAACTGTCATCGGGAGATTCTAGAAACCAATCGTTTCTCCGAGTCCAAGTCAATAGCATCGCTAATCGTCTTACATAAATCCTTCTGATAAAAACGTGTCGTTAAATTGTACTACTTGTTCAGATAATAAATGTAAAGATTGTTACAACATCTTCTTTCATTTTTATCTCAAAACGACAAATATTAGCCGGATTACACATGACTGTGAATTGGTACGTATTGTGGATGCAGATAATACCCACTCCGCTAAAAAAGTAATGCTGTGAAATAAAATTAATGATTTCTCAAATATATTTAAATTATCAGTTTTTTAGACACCACCCGTTGAAACTGCTTTTTCGTACGGTGATCAGGCTCATTGGTGTTATATTTTGCCTCGTCACTAAGTGAAAACTATTACCGTGATTGCACCTATCAAAAAATCTGTTCAACTTCCAAAAAAATTATTTTAAAGGTCATCAAAAAAACACAAATCATTTGTAGAATGTGAAAAACGCATTAGGGTTTTTATTGTTATTTAATTGACACCTACTCAACAACGTTACGACGGAGCTTTCGAAAGCTTAACAAGCTTAAAATAGTCATAAAAACGGAGGATGACTATTTGAAGGTTAAACCTTTTGAAGGTTATAAACGAATTTACTTGTGGCGTAGACGCGTTAAATTGCAATTTACTTCAAAACTAATTTTCTTTGCAGGGATTTAATTCGTTACTATCAGTGGCGTGTCATTAATTGTGGCCTTAGAAAGGCGTTTTTGTGGGTCACAGATCCTTACAGAGTACTTAAAGAGAACCCATCTTTTAAAAAATTTGCTCTCATTAATTGTGGATGCAGATAATCTCAGTTTTGCACCGGTGAAAGACGTTCAGATTTAGAATCGAAACGTTGCTTGAAATAGCATTAATCGCTCAAGCCTCAGACCTATTTTATCGAAAGTTCAATGCATTTCGGCTTTGCAATAAAATCTAAATACATGGAATATTTTTGAACGCATCAGAAAACTAAAAACCGTTTTAAAAAAGTGATGAAATATGCTTTCGAATTTTATAAACTTTACATAGTGTAAAATGTCAAGCAGCGGACAGCGGGCAGCGGTCTGGAAAGCGGGCAGTATGGTTTTGATAGGTATGCAAATTAACAAGTGGCGTTGGTCATAAAGGTTGGGTAAAAGCGTTGTGTTTCGTTAGCCACAGCAACGTGTGGTCGGGTCTGCTAAAACGAAATAAACATATATTTTTTTTAAATATAAAATTTTTGAATACAAATATAAAAAGTTTTATAAATGGTTCACTTTACTTTTTTCAAACAAAAATTACTGATAACGAAAAACAAACACTCACATATTTTATAAGTTGAATACGTTGTATATATTCCAGAGGGTGGACGTCCGGTGGGCCGCCCCAGACACAGTTGAGCGAGGCAACTCCAGAAGCTGTGTGAGGAGAGAATGGGACTGCCATAGACGGAGGCCGATTAGTCAGCACAAGACAGGGACGTATGGAGGAGCCTTGACGATGCAATGGGTCCCTGACCCTAATAGGATAAAGATGTGAAAATGATGATGATGATGAAATGCATAATATTACCGTGAAATAAGTTTTTTGTCGTTTCGTATAAAAATAATAAAATATTGTAAATTTTAATTTTTTTTTTAATTGCGGTCGGAAACCTTAGTTGAATGGTTTACAATTTAACAATTTTTGAGGAATCTTATAGATTTGAATGTAAAGTGTACTTTTTTTCTAACACCGTTTAGACCATATTTCTGACCATGGTAGTAAAGGAGACACAATGATTTCTATGAGACCTATAGTTTTTCCGAATATCGAACAAAAAATTAAGTTACCTCAAAGCCGATCCCAAGAGCCGTTTAAATTTCTTATATTCTCTTTAAAATGCCCCAAAGAAATTAATTTCACTAAAAGCCGATCCCTGGAGCCTTTGAAATTTCTTAAATTCTCTTTAAAATGCCCTGAAAAAAATAATTTCCCTTAAGGCCGATCCCAAGAGCCGTTTAAATTTCTAAATATCTCTTTAAAAGGCCCTGAAAAAAAAATATTTCCCATAAAGCCGATCCCTGGAGCCTATTAAATTTCTTTAATTCTTTTTAAACGGCACCGAAGGAATTAATTTTCCTCAAGGCCGATCCCTAGAGCCGTTTAAATATCTTTAATTCACTTTAAAAGGCCCTGAAAAAAATAATTTACCATAAGGCCGATCCCTGAAGCCTTTCAAATTTTTTAAATTCTCTTTAAAAGGCACTGAACAAAATTATTTTCTTTAAGGCCGATCCCAAGAGCGTTTTAAATTTCTTTTATTCTCTTTAATAAAAGGAAACTCTTTAACGGCCCCGAAGGAATTAATTTCCCTTGAGGCCGATCCCAAAAGCCGTTTTAATTTCTTAAATTCTCTTTAAAAGGCCCTGAAAAAAATTAATTCTATTAAGGCCGATCCATGGATCCTTTTAAATTTCATAAAATCTCTGGGAAAGGGCCTGAAGAAAATAATTTACCTTAAGCCCGATCCGTGGCGCCTTTTAAATTTCTTATGTTCTCTTTAAAAGGCCCTGAAAAGAATTATTTCCCTTAAGGCCGATCCCTAGAGCCGTTTAAATTTCTTTAATTCTCTTTAAAAGGCCCTGAAAGAAATAATTTCCTTAAAGGCCGATCCCTGGAGCCGTTTTTAATTTCCTTTATTCTCTCTAAACGGCCCCGAAGGAATAAATTTCCCATAAGGCCGATCTCTAAAGCCGTTTAAATTTCATTAATTTTCTTTAAAAGGCCCTGAAAAAAATAATTTCCCAAGGCCAATCCCTAGAGCCTTTAAAATTTCCTTAATTCTCTTTAAAAGGCCCGAAAAAAATTTTTTCCTTAAGGCCGATCCCTGGAGCCTTTAAAATTTCTTTTCTTCACTTTAAACGGCCCCGAGGGAATTAATTTCTCCTTGGGCCGATCCCTAGAGGTGTTTAAATTTCTTAAATTTTCTTCAAAAGGCCCTGAAAAAAATAATATCTCTTAAGGCCGATCCTTGGAGCCTTTTTATTTTCTTAAATTCTCTTTAAAAGGCCCTGAAAAAATAGTTTACCCTTAGGCCGATCCGTGGAGCCTTTTAAATTTCTTAAATTCTCTTTAAAAGGCCCTGAAAAAAATAATTTCACTTAAGGCCGATCCGTAGAGCTGTTAAAATTTCTTAAATTCTCTTGACAAAGCCCTGAAAAAAATATTTTTTTTCCTTAAGGCCGATCCCTGGAGCCTTTTAAATTTCCTTTATTCACTTTTAACGGCCCCGAGGGAATTAATTTTGCATTAGGCCGATCTCTAGAGCCGTTTAAATTTCTTAAATTTTCTTTAAAAGGCCTTGAAAAAAATAATGTTCCTTAAGGCCGATCCCTGGAGCCTTTTAAATTACTTTTAATCACTTTAAACGGCCCCGAGGGAATAAAAATCCTATTAGGCCGATCTCTAGAGCCTTTTAATTTCCTTAATTTCTCTTTAAAAGGCCCTATAAAAAATAATTTACCTTAAGGCCGATCCGTGGAGCCTTTTTAATTTCTTGAATTCTCTTTTAAAAGCCCTGAAAAAAATAATCCCTGGAATCTTTTAAATTTCTTTAATTCACTTTAAACGGCCCCGAAGGAATTAAAATCCTATCAGGCCGATCTCTAGAGCCTTTTAATTTCCTTAATTTCTCTTTAAAAGGCCCTGAAAAAAATAATTTCTCTTAAGGCCGATCCTTGGAGCCTTTTTA
Source organism: Glyphotaelius pellucidus (assembly GCA_936435175.1). Lineage (NCBI taxonomy): Eukaryota > Metazoa > Arthropoda > Insecta > Trichoptera > Limnephilidae > Glyphotaelius > Glyphotaelius pellucidus. Next base: position 26,118,210 of record OW386555.1, on the reverse strand, counting down.
ATTTCGTAAATTCTATTTAAACAGCCACGAAGGAATTATTTTCCCTCAAGGTCGATCCCAAGAGCCGTTTAAATTTCTTTAATTTTCTTTAGAAGGCCCTGAAAAAAATAATTTCCCTTAAGGCCAATCTGTGGAGCCTTTAAAATATCTTTAATTCTATCATTGAAGAAGAAGATAACACTTATAATCTAAATGAAAATATGAAAGAAAACAAGACACAGAAAACAGAAAAAAACAATGGTCGCAACTGGAACTCGAACCCAGACCTCTCGTCTAACCGGGACGTGCGCATTTCCAATTTCGCTATTGCCACCTTCTGTCAAACCGTCATATTTGTCAATCTCATATTTTCAATATTTAGAATCATTAATATTATTTTCAAATAGTTCTTTTTCCATATTATAGGCAACTACTTTTTATTGGAAACATTCATTTTTAGAATTGGTTTGGAACCTGAATAGCGTCTCGGATAAATGTTTCCGAATTTATTCATATGGAACTATTGATTTTATGAAAGTCTAAATGAATATTCAATTTTTTATGAGAAAAACTGTCCTTTTATAACTTTTGAAGGTTATTCCCATCAACGAAATATGTCATTGAAGAAGATAACACTTATAATCTTAATGAAATATGAAAGAAAACACGACACCGAAAACAGAAAAAAACAATGGTCGCAACTGGGACTCGAACCCAGACCTCTCGTCTAACCGGGACGTGCGCGTTTTCCAATTTCGCTATTGCCACCTTCTGTCAAACCGTCATATTTGTCAATCTCATATATCAAATATTAAGAATCAATAATATTATTTTCAACTAGTTCTTTTTACATATTTAATTTATTTATTTATTTATAAATAAACGCCCTTTTTTGGGGCTTTTACATATATAGCATAGAAAAAACATTTTATTGTACATAACTGAACTGCCTCAATAACAATATTTTAAATTTATTCAAATATAAATTGAAGATGCTCACTGACTTGGTAAAATTCTTTCCCTCCATTAGTATTATAGGCAACTACTCTTTTTTATTGGAAACAATCATTCTAAGAATTGGTTTGATACCTGAAAGCGTCTCGGATAAATGTATCCGAATTTATTCATGTGGAAATTTTAAATATTTTTAATTTTCTTAAAAAGGCCCTGAAAAAAATTATTGTCCTTAAGGCCGATCCGTGGAGCCTTTTAAATTTCTTTATTTCTTTTTAAACGGCCCCGAAGGAATTAATTACCCTCAAGGCCGATCCATAAAGCCGTTTTAATTTCTTTAATTCTTTTTAAAAGGCCCTGAAAAAAATGATTTTTTTGTTTTTTTTGTTTTTTAAATATGTTTATTCAGTTTTAAATTTACAATATTTTATTTAACAAATCTTACGAAACTGATCAATCAGTTTAATTGTTTTCTTAAGGCCGATCCCTGGAGCCTTTTTAATTTCTTTAATTTACTTTGAACGGCCCCGAAGAAATTAAATTCCCACTAGGCCGATCTCTAGAGCCGTTTAAATATCTTAAATTTTCTTAAAAAGGCCCTTAAAAAAAATAATTTCCCTTAAGGCCGATCATTTGAGCCGTTAAAATTTCTTAAATTCTCTTTAAAAGGCCCTGAAAAAAATAATTTAACTTCAGGCCGATCCCTAGAGCCTTTAAAATTTCTTAAATTCTCTTTTAAAGGCCCTGAAAAAAATAATTAACCTTAAAGCCGATCCGTGGAGACTTTTAAATTTCTTAAATTCTCTTCTAAAGGCCCTGAAAAAAATAATTTTCCTTAAGGCCGATCCCTGGAGCCTCAAAAATTTCTTTAATTCACTTTTAACGGCCCCGAAGGAAGTAATTTCCCATAAGGCTGATCTCTTAGGCCGTTTTGATTTCTTAAATTCTCTTTTAAAACGTCCTGATAAAAATAATTTCCCTTAGAATAGATCCCTTGAGCCTTTTAAATTTCTTTTATTCACTTTAAACGGCCACGAAAGAATTAATTTCCCTTAAGGCCGATCCCTAGAGCCGTTCGAATTTCTTAAATTCTGTTTTAAAGGCCCTGAAAAAAATTATTTACCTTAAGGCCGATCCGTGGAGCTTTTAAATTTCTAAAATTCACTTCTAAAGGCCCTGAAAAAAATAATTTTCCTTAAGGCCGATCCCTGGAGCCTTTAAAATTTCTTTAATTCACTTTAAACGGCCCCGAAGGAATTAATTTCCACTAGGCCGATCTCTAAAGCCGTTTAAATTTCTTAAATTTCCTTTAAAGGCCCTGAAAAAAAAAATTTCCCTTAAGGCCGATCCCTGAAGCCTTTTTAATTTCTTTAATTTTCTTTAAAAAGCCCTGAAATTTTTTTTTCTTAAAACCGATCTCTGGAGACTTAAAATTTCTTTAATTCACTTTAAATGGCCCCGAAGGAATTAATTTTCCATTAGGCCGATCTTTAGAGCCGTTTAAATATCTAAAATATACATCAAAATGCACTGAAAAAAATAATTTCCCTTTAGGCAGATCCTTTGAGCCGTTTAAATTTCTTGAATTTTCTTTAAAAATCCTGAAAAAAATTATTGCCTTTAAGGCCGATCCTAAGATCCGTCAAAATTTCTTAAATTCTCTAAAAGGCACTGAAAAAAATAATTAACATTAAGGCCGATTTGTGGAGCCTTTTGAATTTCTTAAATTCTCGTCTAAAGGCCCTGAAAAAAATAATTTCCCTTAAGGCTGATCCCTGGAACTTTTAAAATTTTTTTAATTCACTTTAAACGGCCCCGAAGGAATTAATTTCCCACTAGGCCGATCTCTAAAGCCGTTTAAATTTTCTTTAAAAGGCCCTGAAAAAAATAATTTCCATTAAGGCCGATCCTTAGAGCCGTTAAAATTTCTTTAATTCTTTAGAAAATGGCCTGAAAGATATAAATTCCCTTAAGGCCAATCCGTTAGCCCTTGAAATATCTTAAACTCTCTTTTTTTAAAAAAAGAGTTTAAGATATTTATAATTATATATCAGGCCTTTTGGCCCTGAAAAAAATAATTGTTGTTAAGACCGATCCGTGGAGCCTTTAAAATTTCTTTAATTCTTTTTTAACGGCCCTGAAAGAATTCATTTCCCTTGAGGCCGATCCCTCGAGCCATTTTAATTTATTAAATTTTCTTTAAAAGGCCCTGAAAAAAATAATTTCCCTTAAGGCTGATCCCTGGAACTTTTAAAATTTTTTTAATTCACTTTAAACGGCCCCGAAGGAATTAATTTCCCACTAGGCCGATCTCTAAAGCCGTTAAAATTTTCTTTAAAAGGCCCTGAAAAAAATAATTTCCATTAAGGCCGATCCTTAGAGCCGTTAAAATTTCTTTAATTCTTTTTTAACGGCCCTGAAAGAATTCATTTCCCTTGAAGCCGATCCCTCGAGCCATTTTAATTTATTAAATTTTCTTTAAAAGGCCCTGAAAAAAATAATTTCTCTAAAGGCCGATCCATGGAGCCTTTAAAATTTCTTAAATTCTCTTTTAAAGGCCCTGAAAAAAAAAATTACCTTAAGGCCGATCCGTGGAGCCTTTTAAATTTCTTAAATTCTCTTTTAAAGTCCGTAAAAAAAATTAATTTTCTTAAGGCCGATCCCTGGAGCCTTTTTAATGTCTTTTATTCACTTTGAACGGCCACGAAGGAATTAATTACCCTCTAGGCCGATCTTTAGAGCCGTTTAAATTTCTTAAATTTTCTTTAAAATGCCTTGAAAAAAAAAAATTCCCTTAAGGCCGATCCCTGGAGCCTATTTATTTCTTAAATTCTCTTTAAAAAACCCTGAAAGAAATAGTTTACCCTAAGGCCGATCCGTGGAGACTTTTAAATTTCCTTAATTCTCTTTATAAGGCCCTGAAAAAAATAATTTCCGTTAAGGCCGATCCCTGTAGCCTATTAAATTTCTATAATTCTCTTTGAACGGCCCCGAAGGAATTTATCTACCTTGAGGCTGAACCCTAGAGCCGTTTAAATTTCTGTAATTCTTATTTAAAGGCCCTGAAAAACAAATTTTTTTTTAGGCCGATCCCTGGAGCCTTTTCAATTTCTTTAATTCACTTTAAACGGCCCCAAAGGAATTAATTTCACATTAGGCCGATCTCAAGATTCGTTTAAATTACTTAATTTTTCTTCAAAAGGCCCAGAAAAAAATAATTTCCCTTAAGACCGATCCTTTGAGCCATTAAAATTTCTTATAATCTCTTAAAAAGGCTCAGAAAAAAATTATTTTCCGTAAGGCCGATCCCTAAAGCCGTTTAAATTTCTTAAATTTTCTTTAAAATGCCCTGAAAAAAATTATTTCACTTAAGGCCGATCCCTGGAGCCTTTTAAATTTCTTAAATTCTCTTTTAAGGGCCCTGACAAACATAATTTACCTTAAGGCCGATCCGTGGAGCCTTTTAAATATCTGAAACTCTCTTTATAAGTCACTGAAAAAAATAATTTACCTTTAGGCCGTTCCGTGGAGCCTTTTAAATTTCTATAATTCTTTTTAAACGGCACCGAAGGAATTCATTACCCTCAAGGCCGATCCCTAGAGCCGTTAAAATTTGTTTTATTTTTTCTTTAAAATACGCAAAATCACTTTGTAAATAAATAGTGGTGTTACAAAAAGTTATTTGTTTTTCATTATATTTTTTAATTCTCTTTGAAAGGCCCTGAAAAAATATAATTTTCTTTACGGCCGATACCTGGAGCCTTTTAAATTTCTTTAATTCACTCAAAACGGCCCCGAAAGAATTTCTTTCCCTTAAGACCGATCCCTGGAGCCTTTTTATTTTATTAAATTCTCTTTAAAAGGCCCTGAAAAAAATCTTTTACCCTAAAACCCATCCGTGGAGCCTTTTAAATTTCTTAAATTCTCTTTAAAAGGCCAGGAAAAAAATAATTTCCCTAAAGAACGATCCCTGGAGCCTTTTTAATTTCTTAAATTCTCTTTAAAAGGCCTGGAACAAAATAATTTTTCTTAAGGCCAATTCGAAGAGCCTTTTAAATATCTTTAATTATCTTTTGAAGGCCCTGAAAAAAATTAATTACCTTAAGGCCGATCCGTGAAGCCTTTTAAATTTCATTAATTTTAAATTTATTTCTTTTGTTCCTTTAATTTCTTTCGTTTTAAACGGCCCCGAAGGAATTTATTTCCCTCAAGACCGATCCCTAGAGCCGTTTAAATTTCTTTAATTCTCTTTAAAAGGCCCTGAAAAAAATATTTTTTCTTAAGGCCGATCCCTGGAGCCTTTTAAATTTATTAAATTCTCTTAAAAAGGCCCCGAAAAAAATAGTTTACCCTAAGGCCGATCCGTGGAGCCTTTTAAATTTCTTAAACTCTCTTTAAAATTCCCTGAAAAAAATTATTTCCCTTAAGGCCGATCCGTGGAGCCTTTTAAATATCTTAAATTCTCTTTAAAAGGCCCTGAAAAAAATAATTTACCTTTAGGCCGATCCGTGGAGCCTTTTAAACTTTTTGTTTTTTGAAGAGTTTTATTAAATGTACATTTGTTACTTATATTTAATTTTTTTTTCAGCGACCGGTTTCGATACAACCGTATCATTCACGAGCAGAATTAAAACTAACTTAAAAATTAAATGCAAGTACCAAAGATTAAATAAGTGGGAGTACTGGGAGGGGTAATTTTGGTGGGAGGGGGAAAGCGGTGGGAGGAGTCAATATTATACGGAAACATGGTTAGTAAAGGAGATTTGCAAGGCGCTATAATTTTATTCACTAAATTAATGTAATATTCAATTTTTTAGTTTATTTTGAGCGTTTCTAAAGCGCAAAGATTAAAGTGAATTTATATTGCAATGTTTAAATTTTGTTTTAATTAAATTTTGTTTTGTTTAAATTTTCCTTTTAAACTTCTTTAATTCTTTTTAAACGGCCCCGAAGGAATCAATTTCCCTCAAGGCCGATCCCTAGAGCCGTTAAAATTTCTTTTATTCTTTTTTAAAAACCCTGAAAAAAAAAATTTTTCTTTACGCCGATCCCTGGAGGCTTTAAAATTTCTTGTATTCACTTAAAGCGGCCCCAAAGGAATTAATTTCCCTTAAAGCCGATCCCTAGAGCCGTTTAACTTTCTTAAATTTTCATAAAAGGCACTGAAAAAAAAAAATTACCTAAATGTTGATCCGTGGGGCCTTTTAAATTTCTTAAATTCTCTTTATCAGGCCTTGAAAAAAATAATTTTTCTTTACGCCGATCCCTAGAGCCTTTTGAATTTCTTCAATTCACTTTAAACGGCCCCGAAGGAATTAATTTCCTTTAAGGCCGATCCCTAGAGCCGTTTTAATTTCTTAAATTTTCATAGAAGGCACTAAAAAAAAATTTACCTAAATGTTGATCCGTGGAGCCTTTTAAATTTCTTTAATTCTCTTTATAAGGCTTTGAAAAAAATAATTTCCCTTAAGGCCGATCCCTGGAGCCTTTTAAATTTTCTTTTAAAGGCCCTGAAAAATATAATTTCCCTAAAAGCCGATCCCTAGAGCTGTTTAAATTTCTTAAATTTTCTTAAAGAGGCCCTGAAAAAAATAATTTTCCTTAAGGCCGATCCCTAGAGCCATTTAAATTTCTTAAATTTTCATAAAAAGGCACTGAAAAAAATTATTCACCTTAATGTTGATCCGTGGAGCCTTTTAAATTTCTTAAATTCTCTTTAAAAGGCCTTGAAAAAAATTATTTCCCTTAAGGCCGATCCTTAGATCCGTTAAAATTTCTTAAATTCTCCTTAGAAGGCCCTGAAAAAAATTCTTTACCATAAGGCCGATCCGTGGAGCCTTTTAAATTTCTTGAATTCTCTTTAAAATGTCCTGAAAAAAATAATTTCCCATAAGGCCCATCCGTGGAGCCTTTCTAATATCTTAAACTTTCTTTATAAGGCCCTGAAAAAAAAAAATTACCTTAAGGCCGATCCGTGGATCCTTTTGAACTTCTTTAATTCTTTTTAAACGGCCCCGAAGGAATTCATTTCCCTCAAGGCCGATCCCTAAAGCCGTTTAAATTTCTTTTATTCTTTTTTAAAGACCCTGAAAAAAATTATTTTTTCTTTACGCCGATCCCTGGAGGCTTTTAAATTTCTTTAATTCACTTTAAACGGCCCCGAAGGAATTAATTTCCCATAGCGCCGATCCCTAGAGCCTTTGTATTTCTTAAATTCTCTTTAAAAATCCCTGAAAGAAATAGTTTACCCTAAGGCCGATCCGAACTCTCTTTTAAAGGCCCTGAAAAATATAATTGTCCTTAAGGCCGATCCGTGGAGATTTTTAAATTTCTTTATTTCTTTTTAAACGGCCCCGAAGGAAGAAATTACCCTCAAGGCCGATCTGTAGAGCCGTTAAAATTTCTTAAATTTTCATTTAAAGGCCCTAAAAAAATACTTTGCCTTATGGCCGATTCCTGGAGCCTTTTTCATTTCTTAAATTCTCTTAAAATGGCCCTGAAAAAAATAATTTACCATAAGGCCGACCCGTGAAGCCTTTTAAATTTCCTAAATTCTCTTAAAAATGCCCTGAAAAAAATAATTTACCTTTAAGCTGATCCGTGGAGCCTTTTAAATTTCTTTAATTATTTTTAAAACGGCCCCGAAGGAATTAATTTCTCTCAAGGCCGATCCCTAGAGCCATTTAAATTTCTTTAATTCTCTTTAAAAGGCCCTGAAAAAAATAATTTCCCTAAAGGCCGATCCTTGGAGCCGTTTAATTTCCTTAAATTCTCTTTAAACGGCCCCGAAGGAATTAATTTATCTTAAGGCCGAACCCTAGAGCCGTTTAAATTTCTTTAATTCTTTTTTAAAGACCCTGAAAAAAAAATTTTTTCTTAAGGCCGATCCCTGGAACCTTTTAAATTTCTTGAATTCTTTTTTAACGGCCCCTAAGGAATTAATTTCCTTTAAGGCCGATCACGAGAGCCGTTTAAATTTCTTAAATTTTCTTTAAAAGGCCTTAAAAAAAATAATTATCATTAAGGCCGATCCTTGGAGTCTTTTAAATTTCTTAAATTCCCTTAACGGCCCTGAAAAAAATAATTTACCTTAAGGCCACTCCGTGGAGCCTTTTAAATTTCTTAAAATCTCTTTTTAAGGCCCTGAAAAAAATAATTTTCCTTAAGGCCGATCTCTAGAGCCGTTTAAATTTCTTAAATTTTCTTTAAAAGCCCATGAAAAAATTTATTTCCCTAAAAGCCGATCCGTGGAGCCTTTAAAATTTCTTTAATTCACTTTAAACCGTCCCGAAAGAATTAATTTCCGATTAGGCCGATCTTTAGAGCCGTTTAAATTTCTTAAATTTTCTTTAAAAGGCACTGAAAAAAAAATTTTACCTTAATTTTGATCCGTGGAGCCTTATAAATTTCTAAAATTTGTTTTAAAAGGCCTTGAAAAAAATTATTTCCATTAAAGCGGATCCTTAGAGCCGTTAAAATATCTTAAATTCTCTTTTAAAGACCCCGAAAAAAATAATTTACCGTAAAGCCGATCCCTGGAGCCTTTTACATTTCTTAAATTGTCTTTAAAATGTCCAGAAAAAAATAATTTTCAATGAGGCCAATACGTGGAGCCTTTTAAATATCTTAAACTCTCTTTAAAAGGCCCTGAAAAAAATAATTTACCTTAAGGCCGATCCGTAGAGCCTTTTAAATTTCTTTAATTTTTTTTAAACGGCCCCGAAGGAATCAATTTCCCTCAAGGCTGATCCCTAGATCCTTTTAAATTTCTTCAATTCTCTTAAAAAGGCTCTGAAAAAAATAATTTCCAAGGCCGATCCCTGGAGCTTTTTTTTAATTTCTTTTATTCTCTTTGAAAGGCCCTGAAAAAATAATTTCCCATTAGGCCTATCCGTGGAGCCTTTTAAATATCTTTAACTCTCTTTTAAAGGCCCTGAAAAATATAATTGTCCTTAAGGCCGATCCGTGGAGCCTTTTAAATTTCTTTATTTCTTTTTAAACGGCCCCGAAGGAAGAAATTACCCTCAAGGCCGATCTGTAGAGCCGTTTAAATTTCTTAAATTTTCATTTAAAGGCCCTAAAAAAATACTTTGCCTTATGGCCGATTCCTGGAGCCGTATAAATTTCTTAAATTCTCTCATAAAGGCCTTGAAAAAAATTATTTCCATTAAGGCGGATCCTTAGAGCCGTTAAAATATCTTAAATTCTCTTTAAAAGGCCCCGAAAAAAATAATTTACCATAGAGCCGATCCCTGGAGCCTTTTACATTTCTTAATTTCTCTTTAAAATGCCCAGAAAAAAATAATTTTCAATGAGGCCAATCCGTGGAGCCTTTTAAATATCTTAAACTCTCTTTAAAAGGCCCTGAAAAAAATAATTTACCTTAAGGCCGATCCGTAGAGCCTTTTAAATTTCTTTAATTTTTTTTTAAACGGCCCCGAAGGAATTAATTTCCCTCAAGGCTGATCCCTAGAGCCTTTAAAATTTCTTCAATTCTCTTAAAAAGGCTCTGAAAAAAATAATTTCCAAGGCCGATCCCTGGAGCTTTTTTTTAATTTCTTTTATTCTCTTTGAAAGGCCCTGAAAAAATAATTTCCCATTAGGCCTATCCGTGGAGCCTTTTAAATATCTTAAACTCTCTTTTAAAGGCCCTGAAAAATATAATTGTCCTTAAGGCCGATCCGTGGAGCCTTTTAAATTTCTTTATTTCTTTTTAAACGGCCCCGAAGGAAGAAATTACCCTCAAGGCCGATCTGTAGAGCCGTTTAAATTTCTTAAATTTTCATTTAAAGGCCCTAAAAAAATACTTTGCCTTATGGCCGATTCCTGGAGCCTTTTTCATTTCTTAAATTCTCTTAAAATCGCCCTGAAAAAAATAATTTACCATAAGGCCGACCCGTGAAGCCTTTTAAATTTCCTAAATTCTCTTTAAAATGCCCTGAAAAAAATAATTTACCTTTAAGCTGATCCGTGGAGCCTTTTAAATTTCTTGAATTATTTTTAAAACGGCCCCGAAGGAATTAATTTCTCTCAAGGCCGATCCCTAGAGCCATTTAAATTTCTTTAATTCTCTTTAAAAGGCCCTGAAAAAAATAATTTCCCTAAAGGCCGATCCTTGGAGCCGTTTAATTTTCTTAAATTCTCTTTAAACGGCCCCGAAGGAATTAATTTATCTTAAGGCCGAACCCTAGAGCCGTTTAAATTTCTTTAATTCTTTTTTAAAGACCCTGAAAAAAAAATATTTTCTTAAGGCCGATCCCTGGAACCTTTTAAATTTCTTGAATTCTTTTTTAACGGCCCCTAAGGAATTAATTTCCTTTAAGGCCGATCACGAGAGCCGTTTAAATTTCTTAAATTTTCTTTAAAAGGCCTTAAAAAAAATAATTATCATTAAGGCCGATCCTTGGAGTCTTTTAAATTTCTTAAATTCCCTTAACGGCCCTGAAAAAAATAATTTACCTTAAGGCCACTCCGTGGAGCCTTTTAAATTTCTTAAAATCTCTTTTTAAGGCCCTGAAAAAAATAATTTTCCTTAAGGCCGATCTCTAGAGCCGTTTAAATTTCTTAAATTTTCTTTAAAAGCCCATGAAAAAATTTATTTCCCTAAAAGCCGATCCGTGGAGCCTTTAAAATTTCTTTAATTCACTTTAAGCCGTCCCGAAAGAATTAATTTCCCATTAGGCCGATCTCTGGAGCCGTTTAAATTTCTTAAATTTTCTTTAAAAGGCCCTGAAAAAAATTATTTCCCTTAAAGCCGATCCGTGGAGCCTTTTAAATTTCTTTAATTCACTTTAAACCGTCCCGAAAGAATTAATTTCCGATTAGGCCGATCTTTAGAGCCGTTTAAATTTCTTAAATTTTCATAAAAAGGCACTGAAAAAAAAAGTTTACCTTAATTTTGATCCGTGGAGCCTAATAAATTTCTAAAATTTGTTTTAAAAGGCCTTGAAAAAAATTATTTCCATTAAAGCGGATCCTTAGGGCCGTTAAAATATCTTAAATTCTCTTTTAAAGACCCCGAAAAAAATAATTTACCGTAAATCCGATCCCTGGAGCCTTTTACATTTCTTAAATTGTCTTTAAAATGCCCAGAAAAAAATAATTTTCAATGAGGCCAATACGTGGAGCCTTTTAAATATCTTAAACTCTCTTTAAAAGGCCCTGAAAAAAATAATTTACCTTAAGGCCGATCCGTAGAGCCTTTTAAATTTCGTTAATTTTTTTTAAACGGCCCCGAAGGAATTAATTTCCCTCAAAGCTGATCCCTAGATCCTTTTAAATTTCTTCAATTCTCTTAAAAAGGCTGTGAAAAAAATAATTTCCAAGGCCGATCCCTGGAGCTTTTTTTTAATTTCTTTTATTCTCTTTGAAAGGCCCTGAAAAAATAATTTCCCATTAGGCCTATCCGTGGAGCCTTTTAAATATCTTAAACTCTCTTTTAAAGGCCCTGAAAAATATAATTGTCCTTAAGGCCGATCCGTGGAGCCTTTTAAATTTCTTTATTTCTTTTTAAACGGCCCCGAAGGAAGAAATTACCCTCAAGGCCGATCTGTAGAGCCGTTTAAATTTCTTAAATTTTCATTTAAAGGCCCTAAAAAAATACTTTGCCTTATGGCCGATTCCTGGAGCCTTTTTCATTTCTTAAATTCTCTTAAAATCGCCCTGAAAAAAATAATTTACCATAAGGCCGACCCGTGAAGCCTTTTAAATTTCCTAAATTCTCTTTAAAATGCCCTGAAAAAAATAATTTACCTTTAAGCTGATCCGTGGAGCCTTTTAAATTTCTTTAATTATTTTTAAAACGGCCCCGAAGGAATTAATTTCTCTCAAGGCCGATCCCTAGAGCCATTTAAATTTCTTTAATTCTCTTTAAAAGACCTTGAAAAAAATAATTTACCGTAAATCCGATCCCTGGAGCCTTTTACATTTCTTAAATTGTCTTTAAAATGCCCAGAAAAAAATAATTTTCAATGAGGCCAACACGTGGAGCCTTTTAAATATCTTAAACTCTCTTTAAAAGGCCCTGAAAAAAATAATTTACCTTAAGGCCGATCCGTAGAGCCTTTTAAATTTCGTTAATTTTTTTTAAACGGCCCCGAAGGAATTAATTTCCCTCAAGGCTGATCCCTAGATCCTTTTAAATTTCTTCAATTCTCTTAAAAAGGCTGTGAAAAAAATAATTTCCAAGGCCGATCCCTGGAGCTTTTTTTTAATTTCTTTTATTCTCTTTGAAAGGCCCTGAAAAAATAATTTCCCATTAAGCCTATCCGTGGAGCCTTTTAAATATCTTAAACTCTCTTTTAAAGGCCCTGAAAAATATAATTGTCCTTAAGGCCGATCCGTGGAGCCTTTTAAATTTCTTTATTTCTTTTTAAACGGCCCCGAAGGAAGAAATTACCCTCAAGGCCGATCTGTAGAGCCGTTTAAATTTCTTAAATTTTCATTTAAAGGCCCTAAAAAAATACTTTGCCTTATGGCCGATTCCTGGAGCCTTTTTCATTTCTTAAATTCTCTTAAAATCGCCCTGAAAAAAATAATTTACCATAAGGCCGACCCGTGAAGCCTTTTAAATTTCCTAAATTCTCTTTAAAATGCCCTGAAAAAAATAATTTACCTTTAAGCTGATCCGTGGAGCCTTTTAAATTTCTTTAATTATTTTTAAAACGGCCCCGAAGGAATTAATTTCTCTCAAGGCCGATCCCTAGAGCCATTTAAATTTCTTTAATTCTCTTTAAAAGGCCCTGAAAAAAATAATTTCCCTAAAGGCCGATCCTTGGAGCCGTTTAATTTTCTTAAATTCTCTTTAAGCGGCCCCGAAGGAATTAATTTATCTTAAGGCCGAACTCTAGAGCCGTTTAAATTTCTTTAATTCTTTTTTAAAGACCCTGAAAAAAAATTTTTTCTTAAGGCCGATCCCTGGAACCTTTTAAATTTCTTGAATTCTTTTTTAACGGCCCCTAAGGAATTAATTTCCTTTAAGGCCGATCACGAGAGCCGTTTAAATTTCTTAAATTTTCTTTAAAAGGCCTTAAAAAAAATAATTATCATTAAGGCCGATCCTTGGAGTCTTTTAAATTTCTTAAATTCCCTTAACGGCCCTGAAAAAAATAATTTACCTTAAGGCCACTCCGTGGAGCCTTTTAAATTTCTTAAAATCTCTTTTTAAGGCCCTGAAAAAAATAATTTTCCTTAAGGCCGATCTCTAGAGCCGTTTAAATTTCTTAAATTTTCTTTAAAAGCCCATGAAAAAATTTATTTCCCTAAAAGCCGATCCGTGGAGCCTTTAAAATTTCTTTAATTCACTCTAAACCGTCCCGAAAGAATTAATTTCCGATTAGGCCGATCTTAAGAGCCGTTTAAATTTCTTAAATTTTCTTTAAAAGGCACTGAAAAAAAAATTTTACCTTAATTTTGATCCGTGGAGCCTTATAAATTTCTAAAATTTGTTTTAAAAGGCCTTGAAAAAAATTATTTCCATTAAAGCGGATCCTTAGAGCCGTTAAAATATCTTAAATTCTCTTTTAAAGACCCCGAAAAAAATAATTTACCGTAAAGCCGATCCCTGGAGCGTTTTACATTTCTTAAATTGTCTTTAAAATGTCCAGAAAAAAATAATTTTCAATGAGGCCAATACGTGGAGCCTTTTAAATATCTTAAACTCTCTTTAAAAGGCCCTGAAAAAAATAATTTACCTTAAGGCCGATCCGTAGAGCCTTTTAAATTTCTTTAATTTTTTTTAACACTTCCGTACCTGACCGGGGGAACGCACGTACACTAACGAGAGTTTTACGCTGTATCTTAGTTGTTTTTTACACCATATACTCAATAATTTGGGTAATCCTAGAAAAACTATTTGGTTATCGATCTGCATTTAAAAAATGTATATCGCATTACAACTTTTTTTTATATTCAATATTATCTAACAAATTCCGGTTTAGAATCTGTTCCGCCCCTCCCCACTTCGTCTGCGTTATTATCGCCTGGCGATTCCCCGTGCCTACAAGCTAGATGTACCGTCCCTACGAAGATTCCGGGGTGTGGTAGCCGATCGGTAAAAGCTGTTTTTTAGTAGAAAGGTCTGTGTCGTAATAACTGAGTCACGCTGACTTTCAAACTATCGCTTTTACCATTTTGCTTTACTTAATGATTGACGAACGCGAAAAATGGGCGTTGGGATAACTGGACGTTTCTAAGCGATAGCACATAATTACTAAATTTTGAATGAAAAGGACCACTTCCCGTTAGCTTATACTATGCATCTAGTAGGGTCTTTTTTCAAGGCTAAAAATGTTCGCTTGTCGGCCCTAGATCATTCCGTCTGGATCACATCCGGTCATATTTAGAACAAAATTTAAAATACTTCCGTCTCTGTTTGTCATATGAAATACAAATAGATAAGAAAGGGACGATTGTTTTGTTTTCTTTGTTGAATGAATAATGAACTTCAACAAAATACAGTATGATTAAGTTCTACAGAAGATAAATAGTGTTAAATTGTGTTGCGGGTTTTAATTACTAACTTGTTTAATTTTTTGTGAAAAATAATTCTATGTAAGATCCGACCAGTTTCACCAGGCATCTTCAGATTGGTAAGTACATTTTATCTTTGCAATGGCATTAAAATTTTGCAATTTAATTGTTTGCTCTTATTAATGGAATCAATGTTGAATTTATCGGTGCCTTACTGCGTGTTTATTATGGCATATTTACACAGGTTGTTAATTTGATTCACAAATTTTTATATTTTGTTAAATATATTTTTTTAATATTAAATCATAATATTTTTTCCCCATAAACATAATGTATTTATTTCTGAAACCAGACAATGGTTTAAAGTATAATCGCATCTATGTAGGTAGTGTAGGGCGGGGCTAGTTGAGCAATGAGGCAAGGAGCAATTGAATAATTAAAAAAACTCACTTGCACGACAATTCTCGCGTGGCGATCGACTGAGACACAAAGGCACTCTGTTTTTTTTCGAACGAAAAGTAAAAATTACTTACAATTCAAATTTTTCATGGATTTTTTGGAACTTGGAACTTTTTTTGGTTATGCAAGTGATTATTTTTTACATATTTATCATCCTTTAGATTTATACATATTTTTTTCATAAACTAGCTTCAATTCCAAAATGTTAGGTTGGGGCTAGTTGGGCAGTCATTTCTCTAGGGAGACTTTTTTTAGCTCCACGCAGGAGGTCCAGAGGAAAATAATTTAAGGAATGTAATTTTAAGGAATGTAATTTTAAGGGATGTAATTTTAAAGGATGTAATTTTAAGGGAATAATTTCAAGGGGTTGCCGTGTGGACGGTCTTTTTAAGGAAATGGAGGGGATGAAGTTTTGCAAAGGAAAAAGGTTTGAGGGATGGGTAGGATCCTGGGAATCAATGTATCCAGGTATGATGGACGTATGAATCCATCCCTCCAACTATGGTGCGGGGAGATGAGTCGAAAGAGTCCGGCTGGAGAGGTCAAATGGCCTCTCTAAACCAGTCTCTCTCGATCCGGCCTGCCACGCAGAAAGTGGGCAGACGCATCCGCCGCCAAGATCTAGACAAACCTCACCTCAAACCTCACCTCATGAACCCTGCTAAGTCACCAAAGGTAGAGAACCACTTGGGGTGAGCTAAGGCAGAGGTATTGGTTATCCAATACATGGTTACGAACCATGGGGCGGCAGTACCCATACCGGCAACCCAAATTATAAAATAAATAACCCAATTTTTTTTTAAATTATTCTAATCTGCTGGTTAATTATTGAAAGTGTGTGCAGCTTTCGAAACAATATTGGGTTTATTCTTTCTCTTGCTCAACATACTCTATACTCTTGTTCAACTTACCCCACCCATGGGGCAGGTTGAGCACCTCTGAACTTTCTTACACGACATTTACTTGTTATGGTAACAAGTTATGCTAATAATTGTATTTATGTCTGGAGGCGCTTAGAGCATGAAAAATAGCCTGTTCAACAGTAAAGGCACTAAGTCAGTCTGATGTACCGTTTTGGTACCAGATATGACTAAGTGAAAACTTGCTAAACTAGCCCCACTCTACCCTACTCTTTTATCACGCCTTAGAATATGACCACTATAATAATAACATTATTTGGATGATTTGCATAGCGCCGTTTTTGTGAAAAATCACCTCAAGGACGCTGGTACAATTTCGAGTCGTGGTACCATTCTCACGCTATTGGACATTCCAAATGTCCATTCATATCCAAAATGTAAATATAATAAAAACAATCATAAACTAGTTAATTGATTCAAATTTAATACCTTTATTAAAAATCTAGATATACTATAAGATTCAAAAGATTTAACATCCTACTTTAGTAGGAGGTAGTAGTTTTCAAAATCTGAAAAATTTGAATAAATATATATCCATCATTTACGGATCACCCTGTGCAACAAACTTGCCATGGACGCGGACGCTGCAATCGCCAATCGCCAGTCGAGCTTCGGAAACAAGGCGTTATGGTGGCTATCGGCCCGCCTTCTCTGTTTTCTATGGAGAAATACGCGTTATGGTCTAAATTCGTTAGAATATTAATTATGACTTTATTTATGAAACGATTTAGATAATGACTATTGAAATAAGATGAATATGCTTCTTTCTAATTATTACCAAAACAAATTTCCAAAAACTGTGTCATTAACACCCTTTAATAAGCAAAACAAATTGGGGTCCCCGAGTGACCCCCCTTCGGATGAAGTGTGATTTTTTTCTTTCCGGGACGAAAAGGTTAAACGGCCCCGAAGGAATTAATTTCCCTCAAGGCTGATCCCTAGATCCTTTTAAATTTCTTCAATTCTCTTAAAAAGGCTCTTAAAAAAATAATTTCCAAGGCCGATCCCTGGAGCTTTTTTTTAATTTCTTTTATTCTCTTTGAAAGGCCCTGAAAAAATAATTTCCCATTAGGCCTATCCGTGGAGCCTTTTAAATATCTTAAACTCTCTTTTAAAGGCCCTGAAAAATATAATTGTCCTTAAGGCCGATCCGTGGAGCCATTTAAATTTCTTTATTTCTTTTTAAACGGCCCCGAAGGAAGAAATTACCCTCAAGGCCGATCTGTAGAGCCGTTTAAATTTCTTAAATTTTCATTTAAAGGCCCTAAAAAAATACTTTGCCTTATGGCCGATTCCTGGAGCCGTATAAATTTCTTAAATTCTCTCATAAAGGCCTTGAAAAAAATTATTTCCATTAAGGCGGATCCTTAGAGCCGTTAAAATATCTTAAATTCTCTTTAAAAGGCCCCGAAAAAAATAATTTACCATAGAGCCGATCCCTGGAGCCTTTTACATTTCTTAATTTCTCTTTAAAATGCCCAGAAAAAAATAATTTTCAATGAGGCCAATCCGTGGAGCCTTTTAAATATCTTAAACTCTCTTTAAAAGGCCCTGAAAAAAATAATTTACCTTAAGGCCGATCCGTAGAGCCATTGAAATTTCTTTAATTTTTTTTTAAACGGCCCCGAAGGAATTAATTTCCCTCAAGGCTGATCCCTAGAGCCTTTAAAATTTCTTCAATTCTCTTAAAAAGGCTCTGAAAAAAATAATTTCCATGGCCGATCCCTGGAGCTTTTTTTTAATTTCTTTTATTCTCTTTGAAAGGCCCTGAAAAAATAATTTCCCATTAGGCCTATCCGTGGAGCCTTTTAAATATCTTAAACTCTCTTTTAAAGGCCCTGAAAAATATAATTGTCCTTAAGGCCGATCCGTGGAGCCTTTTAAATTTCTTTATTTCTTTTTAAACGGCCCCGAAGGAAGAAATTGCCCTCAAGGCCGATCTGTAGAGCCGTTTAAATTTCTTAAATTTTCATTTAAAGGCCCTAAAAAAATACTTTGCCTTATGGCCGATTCCTGGAGCCTTTTTCATTTCTTAAATTCTCTTAAAATCGCCCTGAAAAAAATAATTTACCATAAGGCCGACCCGTGAAGCCTTTTAAATTTCCTAAATTCTCTTTAAAATGCCCTGAAAAAAATAATTTACCTTTAAGCTGATCCGTGGAGCCTTTTAAATTTCTTTAATTATTTTTAAAACGGCCCCGAAGGAATTAATTTCTCTCAAGGCCGATCCCTAGAGCCATTTAAATTTCTTTAATTCTCTTTAAAAGGCCCTGAAAAAAATAATTTCCCTAAAGGCCGATCCTTGGAGCCGTTTAATTTTCTTAAATTCTCTTTAAACGGCCCCGAAGGAATTAATTTATCTTAAGGCCGAACCCTAGAGCCGTTTAAATTTCTTTAATTCTTTTTTAAAGACCCTGAAAAAAAATTTTTTTCTTAAGGCCGATCCCTGGAACCTTTGAAATTTCTTGAATTCTTTTTTAACGGCCCCTAAGGAATTAATTTCCTTTAAGGCCGATCACGAGAGCCGTTTAAATTTCTTAAATTTTCTTTAAAAGGCCTTAAAAAAAATAATTATCATTAAAGCCGATCCTTGGAGTCTTTTAAATTTCTTAAATTCCCTTAACGGCCCTGAAAAAAATAATTTACCTTAAGGCCACTCCGTGGAGCCTTTTAAATTTCTTAAAATCTCTTTTTAAGGCCCTGAAAAAAATAATTTTCCTTAAGGCCGATCTCTAGAGCCGTTTAAATTTCTTAAATTTTCTTTAAAAGCCCATGAAAATATTTATTTCCCTAAAAGCCGATCCGTGGAGCCTTTAAAATTTCTTTAATTCACTTTAAACCGTCCCGAAAGAATTAATTTCCCATTAGGCCGATCTCTGGAGCCGTTTAAATTTCTTAAATTTTCTTTAAAAGGCCCTGAAAAAAATTATTTTTCTAAAAGCCGATCCGTGGAGCCTTTAAAATTTCTTTAATTCACTTTAAGCCGTCCCGAAAGAATTAATTTCCCATTAGGCCGATCTCTGGAGCCGTTTAAATTTCTTAAATTTTCTTTAAAAGGCCATGAAAAAAATTATTTCCCTAAAAGCCGATCCGTGGAGCCTTTTAAATTTCTTTAATTCACTTTAAACCGTCCCGAAAGAATTAATTTCCGATTAGGCCGATCTTTAGAGCCGTTTAAATTTCTTAAATTTTCATAAAAAGGCACTGAAAAAAAAAGTTTACCTTAATTTTGATCCGTGGAGCCTTATAAATTTCTAAAATTTGTTTAAAAAGGCCTTGAAAAAAATTATTTCCATTAAAGCGGATCCTTAGAGCCGTTAAAATATCTTAAATTCTCTTTTAAAGACCCCGAAAAAAATAATTTACCGTAAAGCCGATCCCTGGAGCCTTTTACATTTCTTAAATTGTCTTAAAAATGCCCAGAAAAAAATAATTTTCAATGAGGCCAATACGTGGAGCCTTTTAAATATCTTAAACTCTCTTTAAAAGGCCCTGAAAAAAATAATTTACCTTAAGGCCGATCCGTAGAGCCTTTTAAATTTCTTTAATTTTTTTTTAAACGGCCCCGAAGGAATTAATTTCCCTCAAGGCTGATCCCTAGAGCCTTTAAAATTTCTTCAATTCTCTTAAAAAGGCTCTGAAAAAGATAATTTCCAAGGCCGATCCCTGGAGCTTTTTTTTAATTTCTTTTATTCTCTTTGAAAGGCCCTGAAAAAATAATTTCCCATTAGGCCTTTCCGTGGAGCCTTTTAAATATCTTAAACTCTCTTTTAAAGGCCCTGAAAAATATAATTGTCCTTAAGGCCGATCCGTGGAGCCTTTTAAATTTCTTTATTTCTTTTTAAACGGCCCCGAAGGAAGAAATTACCCTCAAGGCCGATCTGTAGAGCCGTTTAAATTTCTTAAATTTTCATTTAAAGGCCCTAAAAAAATACTTTGCCTTATGGCCGATTCCTGGAGCCTTTTTCATTTCTTAAATTCTCTTAAAATCGCCCTGAAAAAAATAATTTACCATAAGGCCGACCCGTGAAGCCATTTAAATTTCCTAAATTCTCTTTAAAATGCCCTGAAAAAAATAATTTACCTTTAAGCTGATCCGTGGAGCCTTTTAAATTTCTTTAATTATTTTTAAAACGGCCCCGAAGGAATTAATTTCTCTCAAGGCCGATCCCGAGAGCCATTTAAATTTCTTTAATTCTCTTTAAAAGGCCCTGAAAAAAATAATTTCCCTAAAGGCCGATCATTGGAGCCGTTTAATTTTCTTAAATTCTCTTTAAGCGGCCCCGAAGGAATTAATTTATCTTAAGGCCGAACTCTAGAGCCGTTTAAATTTCTTTAATTCTTTTTTAAAGACCCTGAAAAAAAATTTTTTTCTTAAGGCCGATCCCTGGAACCTTTTAAATTTCTTGAATTCTTTTTTAACGGCCCCTAAGGAATTAATTTCCTTTAAGGCCGATCACGAGAGCCGTTTAAATTTCTTAAATTTTCTTTAAAAGGCCTTAAAAAAAATAATTATCATTAAGGCCGATCCTTGGAGTCTTTTAAATTTCTTAAATTCCCTTAACGGCCCTGAAAAAAATAATTTACCTTAAGGCCACTCCGTGGAGCCTTTTAAATTTCTTAAAATCTCTTTTTAAGGCCCTGAAAAAAATAATTTTCCTTAAGGCCGATCTCTAGAGCCGTTTAAATTTCTTAAATTTTCTTTAAAAGCCCATGAAAAAATTTATTTCCCTAAAAGCCGATCCGTGGAGCCTTTAAAATTTCTTTAATTCACTTTAAACCGTCCCGAAAGAATTAATTTCCGATTAGGCCGATCTTTATAGCCGTTTAAATTTCTTAAATTTTCTTTAAAAGGCACTGAAAAAAAAAGTTTACCTTAATTTTGATCCGTGGAGCCTTATAAATTTCTAAAATTTGTTTTAAAAGGCCTTGAAAAAAATTATTTCCATTAAAGCGGATCCTTAGAGCCGTTAAAATATCTTAAATTCTCTTTTAAAGACCCCGAAAAAAATAATTTACCGTAAAGCCGATCCCTGGAGCCTTTTACATTTCTTAAATTGTCTTTAAAATGTCCAGAAAAAAATAATTTTCAATGAGGCCAATACGTGGAGCCTTTTAAATATCTTAAACTCTCTTTAAAAGGCCCTGAAAAAAATAATTTACCTTAAGGCCGATCCGTAGAGCCTTTTAAATTTCTTTAATTTTTTTTAAACGGCCCCGAAGGAATTAATTTCCCTCAAGGCTGATCCCTAGATCCTTTTAAATTTCTTCAATTCTCTTAAAAAGGCTCTGAAAAAAATAATTTCCAAGGCCGATCCCTGGAGCTTTTTTTTAATTTCTTTTATTCTCTTTGAAAGGCCCTGAAAAAATAATTTCCCATTAGGCCTATCCGTGGAGCCTTTTAAATATCTTAAACTCTCTTTTAAAGGCCCTGAAAAATATAATTGTCCTTAAGGCCGATCCGTGGAGCCTTTTAAATTTCTTTATTTCATTTTAAACGGCCCCGAAGGAAGAAATTACCCTCAAGGCCGATCTGTAGAGCCGTTTAAATTTCTTAAATTTTCATTTAAAGGCCCTAAAAAAATACTTTGCCTTATGGCCGATTCCTGGAGCCTTTTTCATTTCTTAAATTCTCTTTAAATCGCCCTGAAAAAAATAATTTACCATAAGGCCGACCCGTGAAGCCTTTTAAATTTCCTAAATTCTCTTTAAAATGCCCTGAAAAAAATAATTTACCTTTAAGCTGATCCGTGGAGCCTTTTAAATTTCTTTAATTATTTTTAAAACGGCCCCGAAGGAATTAATTTCTCTCAAGGCCGATCCCTAGAGCCATTTAAATTTCTTTAATTCTCTTTAAAAGGCCCTGAAAAAAATAATTTCCCTAAAGGCCGATCCTTGGAGCCGTTTAATTTTCTTAAATTCTCTTTAAACGGCCCCGAAGGAATTAATTTATCTTAAGGCCGAACCCTAGAGCCGTTTAAATTTCTTAAATTCTTTTTAAAAGACCCTGAAAAAAAAATTTTTTCTTAAGGCCGATCCCTGGAACCTTTGAAATTTCTTGAATTCTTTTTTAACGGCCCCTAAGGAATTAATTTCCTTTAAGGCCGATCACGAGAGCCGTTTAAATTTCTTAAATTTTCTTTAAAAGGCCTTAAAAAAAATAATTATCATTAAGGCCGATCCTTGGAGTCTTTTAAATTTCTTAAATTCCCTTAACGGCCCTGAAAAAAATAATTTACCTTAAGGCCACTCCGTGGAGCCTTTTAAATTTCTTAAAATCTCTTTTTAAGGCCCTGAAAAAAATAATTTTCCTTAAGGCCGATCTCTAGAGCCGTTTTAATTTCTTAAATTTTCTTTAAAAGCCCATGAAAAAATTTATTTCCCTAAAAGCCGATCCGTGGAGCCTTTAAAATTTCTTTAATTCACTTTAAACCGTCCCGAAAGAATTAATTTCCCATTAGGCCGATCTCTGGAGCCGTTTAAATTTCTTAAATTTTCTTTAAAAGGCCCTGAAAAAAATTATTCCTCTAAAAGCCGATCCGTGGAGCCTTTAAAATTTCTTTAATTCACTTTAAGCCGTCCCGAAAGAATTAATTTCCCATTAGGCCGATCTCTGGAGCCGTTTAAATATCTTAAATTTTCTTTAAAAGGCCCTGAAAAAAATTATTTCCCTAAAAGCCGATCCGTGGAGCCTTTTAAATTTCTTTAATTCACTTTAAACCGTCCCGAAAGAATTAATTTCCGATTAGGCCGATCTTTAGAGCCGTTTAAATTTCTTAAATTTTCATAAAAAGGCACTGAAAAAAAAAGTTTACCTTAATTTTGATCCGTGGAGCCTTATAAATTTCTAAAATTTGTTTTAAAAGGCCTTGAAAAAAATTATTTCCATTAAAGCGGATCCTTAGAGCCGTTAAAATATCTTAAATTCTCTTTTAAAGACCCCGAAAAAAATAATTTACCGTAAAGCCGATCCCTGGAGCCTTTTACATTTCTTAAATTGTCTTTAAAATGCCCAGAAAAAAATAATTTTCAATGAGGCCAATACGTGGAGCCTTTTAAATATCTTAACTCTCTTTAAAAGGCCCTGAAAAAAATAATTTACCTTAAGGCCGATCCGTAGAGCCTTTTAAATTTCGTTAATTTTTTTTAAACGGCCCCGAAGGAATTAATTTCCCTCAAGGCTGATCCCTAGATCCTTTTAAATTTCTTCAATTCTCTTAAAAAGGCTGTGAAAAAAATAATTTCCAAGGCCGATCCCTGGAGCTTTTTTTTAATTTCTTTTATTCTCTTTGAAAGGCCCTGAAAAAATAATTTCCCATTAGGCCTATCCGTGGAGCCTTTTAAATATCTTAAACTCTCTTTTAAAGGCCCTGAAAAATATAATTGTCCTTAAGGCCGATCCGTGGAGCCTTTTAAATTTCTTTATTTCTTTTTAAACGGCCCCGAAGGAAGAAATTACCCTCAAGGCCGATCTGTAGAGCCGTTTAAATTTCTTAAATTTTCATTTAAAGGCCCTAAAAAAATACTTTGCCTTATGGCCGATTCCTGGAGCCTTTTTCATTTCTTAAATTCTCTTTAAATCGCCCTGAAAAAAATAATTTACCATAAGGCCGACCCGTGAAGCCTTTTAAATTTCCTAAATTCTCTTTAAAATGCCCTGAAAAAAATAATTTACCTTTAAGCTGATCCGTGGAGCCTTTTAAATTTCTTTAATTATTTTTAAAACGGCCCCGAAGGAATTAATTTCTCTCAAGGCCGATCCCTAGAGCCATTTAAATTTCTTTAATTCTCTTTAAAAGGCCCTGAAAAAAATAATTTCCCTAAAGGCCGATCCTTGGAGCCGTTTAATTTTCTTAAATTCTCTTTAAACGGCCCCGAAGGAATTAATTTATCTTAAGGCCGAACCCTAGAGCCGTTTAAATTTCTTAAATTCTTTTTAAAAGACCCTGAAAAAAAAATTTTTTCTTAAGGCCGATCCCTGGAACCTTTGAAATTTCTTGAATTCTTTTTTAACGGCCCCTAAGGAATTAATTTCCTTTAAGGCCGATCACGAGAGCCGTTTAAATTTCTTAAATTTTCTTTAAAAGGCCTTAAAAAAAATAATTATCATTAAGGCCGATCCTTGGAGTCTTTTAAATTTCTTAAATTCCCTTAACGGCCCTGAAAAAAATAATTTACCTTAAGGCCACTCCGTGGAGCCTTTTAAATTTCTTAAAATCTCTTTTTAAGGCCCTGAAAAAAATAATTTTCCTTAAGGCCGATCTCTAGAGCCGTTTTAATTTCTTAAATTTTCTTTAAAAGCCCATGAAAAAATTTATTTCCCTAAAAGCCGATCCGTGGAGCCTTTAAAATTTCTTTAATTCACTTTAAACCGTCCCGAAAGAATTAATTTCCCATTAGGCCGATCTCTGGAGCCGTTTAAATTTCTTAAATTTTCTTTAAAAGGCCCTGAAAAAAATTATTCCTCTAAAAGCCGATCCGTGGAGCCTTTAAAATTTCTTTAATTCACTTTAAGCCGTCCCGAAAGAATTAATTTCCCATTAGGCCGATCTCTGGAGCCGTTTAAATATCTTAAATTTTCTTTAAAAGGCCCTGAAAAAAATTATTTCCCTAAAAGCCGATCCGTGGAGCCTTTTAAATTTCTTTAATTCACTTTAAACCGTCCCGAAAGAATTAATTTCCGATTAGGCCGATCTTTAGAGCCGTTTAAATTTCTTAAATTTTCATAAAAAGGCACTGAAAAAAAAAGTTTACCTTAATTTTGATCCGTGGAGCCTTATAAATTTCTAAAATTTGTTTTAAAAGGCCTTGAAAAAAATTATTTCCATTAAAGCGGATCCTTAGAGCCGTTAAAATATCTTAAATTCTCTTTTAAAGACCCCGAAAAAAATAATTTACCGTAAAGCCGATCCCTGGAGCCTTTTACATTTCTTAAATTGTCTTTAAAATGCCCAGAAAAAAATAATTTTCAATGAGGCCAATACGTGGAGCCTTTTAAATATCTTAAACTCTCTTTAAAAGGCCCTGAAAAAAATAATTTACCTTAAGGCCGATCCGTAGAGCCTTTTAAATTTCGTTAATTTTTTTTAAACGGCCCCGAAGGAATTAATTTCCCTCAAGGCTGATCCCTAGATCCTTTTAAATTTCTTCAATTCTCTTAAAAAGGCTGTGAAAAAAATAATTTCCAAGGCCGATCCCTGGAGCTTTTTTTTAATTTCTTTTATTCTCTTTGAAAGGCCCTGAAAAAATAATTTCCCATTAGGCCTATCCGTGGAGCCTTTTAAATATCTTAAACTCTCTTTTAAAGGCCCTGAAAAATATAATTGTCCTTAAGGCCGATCCGTGGAGCCTTTTAAATTTCTTTATTTCTTTTTAAACGGCCCCGAAGGAAGAAATTACCCTCAAGGCCGATCTGTAGAGCCGTTTAAATTTCTTAAATTTTCATTTAAAGGCCCTAAAAAAATACTTTGCCTTATGGCCGATTCCTGGAGCCGTATAAATTTCTTAAATTCTCTCATAAAGGCCTTGAAAAAAATTATTTCCATTAAGGCGGATCCTTAGAGCCGTTAAAATATCTTAAATTCTCTTTAAAAGGCCCCGAAAAAAATAATTTACCATAGAGCCGATCCCTGGAGCCTTTTACATTTCTTAAATTGTCTTAAAAATGCCCAGAAAAAAATAATTTTCAATGAGGCCAATACGTGGAGCCTTTTAAATATCTTAAACTCTCTTTAAAAGGCCCTGAAAAAAATAATTTACCTTAAGGCCGATCCGTAGAGCCTTTTAAATTTCTTTAATTTTTTTTAAACGGCCCCGAAGGAATTAATTTCCCTCAAGGCTGATCCCTAGATCCTTTTAAATTTCTTCAATTCTCTTAAAAAGGCTCTGAAAAAAATAATTTCCAAGGCCGATCCCTGGAGCTTTTTTTTAATTTCTTTTATTCTCTTTGAAAGGCCCTGAAAAAATAATTTCCCATTAGGCCTATCCGTGGAGCCTTTTAAATATCTTAAACTCTCTTTTAAAGGCCCTGAAAAATATAATTGTCCTTAAGGCCGATCCGTGGAGCCTTTTAAATTTCTTTATTTCTTTTTAAACGGCCCCGAAGGAAGAAATTACCCTCAAGGCCGATCTGTAGAGCCGTTTAAATTTCTTAAATTTTCATTTTAAGGCCCTAAAAAAATACTTTGCCTTATGGCCGATTCCTGGAGCCGTATAAATTTCTTAAATTCTCTCATAAAGGCCTTGAAAAAAATTATTTCCATTAAGGCGGATCCTTAGAGCCGTTAAAATATCTTAAATTCTCTTTAAAAGGCCCCGAAAAAAAAAATTTACCATAGAGCCGATCCCTGGAGCCTTTTACATTTCTTAATTTCTCTTTAAAATGCCCAGAAAAAAATAATTTTCAATGAGGCCAATACGTGGAGCCTTTTAAATATCTTAAACTCTCTTTAAAAGGCCCTGAAAAAAATAATTTACCTTAAGGCCGATCCGTAGAGCCTTTTAAATTTCTTTAATTTTTTTTTAAACGGCCCCGAAGGAATTAATTTCCCTCAAGGCTGATCCCTAGAGCCTTTAAAATTTCTTCAATTCTCTTAAAAAGGCTCTGAAAAAGATAATTTCCAAGGCCGATCCCTGGAGCTTTTTTTTAATTTCTTTTATTCTCTTTAAAAGGCCCTGAAAAAATAATTTCCCATTAGGCCTATCCGTGGAGCCTTTTAAATATCTTTAACTCTCTTTTAAAGGCCCTGAAAAATATAATTGTCCTTAAGGCCGATCCGTGGAGCCTTTTAAATTTCTTTATTTCTTTTTAAACGGCCCCGAAGGAAGAAATTACCCTCAAGGCCGATCTGTAGAGCCGTTTAAATTTCTTAAATTTTCATTTAAAGGCCCTAAAAAAATACTTTGCCTTATGGCCTATTCCTGGAGCCTTTTTCATTTCTTAAATTCTCTTAAAATCGCCCTGAAAAAAATAATTTACCATAAGGCCGACCCGTGAAGCCTTTTAAATTTCCTAAATTCTCTTTAAAATGCCCTGAAAAAAATAATTTACCTTTAAGCTGATCCGTGGAGCCTTTTAAATTTCTTTAATTATTTTTAAAACGGCCCCAAAGGAATTAATTTCTCTCAAGGCCGATCCCTAGAGCCATTTAAATTTCTTTAATTCTCTTTTAAAGGCCCTGAAAAAAATAATTTCCCTAAAGGCCGATCCTTGGAGCCGTTTAATTTTCTTAAATTCTCTTTAAACGGCCCCGAAGGAATTAATTTATCTTAAGGCCGAACCCTAGAGCCGTTTAAATTTCTTTAATTCTTTTTTAAAGACCCTGAAAAAAAAAATTTTTCTTAAGGCCGATCCCTGGAACCTTTGAAATTTCTTGAATTCTTTTTTAACGGCCCCTAAGGAATTAATTTCCTTTAAGGCCGATCACGAGAGCCGTTTAAATTTCTTAAATTTTCTTTAAAAGGCCTTAAAAAAAATAATTATCATTAAGGCCGATCCTTGGAGTCTTTTAAATTTCTTAAATTCCCTTAACGGCCCTGAAAAAAATAATTTACCTTAAGGCCACTCCGTGGAGCCTTTTAAATTTCTTAAAATCTCTTTTTAAGGCCCTGAAAAAAATAATTTTCCTTAAGGCCGATCTCTAGAGCCGTTTTAATTTCTTAAATTTTCTTTAAAAGCCCATGAAAAAATTTATTTCCCTAAAAGCCGATCCGTGGAGCCTTTAAAATTTCTTTAATTCACTTTAAACCATCCCGAAAGAATTAATTTCCCATTAGGCCGATCTCTGGAGCCGTTTAAATTTCTTAAATTTTCTTTAAAAGGCCCTGAAAAAAATTATTTCCCTAAAAGCCGATCCGTGGAGCCTTTTAAATTTCTTTAATTCACTTTAAACCGTCCCGAAAGAATTAATTTCCGATTAGGCCGATCTTTAGAGCCGTTTAAATTTCTTAAATTTTCATAAAAAGGCACTGAAAAAAAAAGTTTACCTTAATTTTGATCCGTGGAGCCTTATAAATTTCTTTTTTTTTTTTTTTTTTTTTTTTAAATATGTTTATTCAGTTTTAATTTTACAATATTTTATTTTACAAATCTTACGAAACTGATCAATCAGTTTGATTGTAAGAAATCTCTCATTTTTTTATAATTATTTAATACAGTATACTTTTCAGTTTTACATAGTATATACTAAATATAATACTTAATATTAAAATACTAATTATTACGAAAAACTAATTATCTCAATGTTTTAATGTTTATGAATTGTGTTGTAGTAAAAATATTTTACACAGTACAAACATACGGTGAGAAAATAAATAGATAGGAACTATTTTATTTGATTTCATGTTCTTCGGAGGTAGAAAGATTTAACTTTTGTTTTGATTTTTGAATAAGATGTCTCATTTTTGATATTTTCAGGTAATGCGTTAAATATTTCCGGAATTTTATGACTTTTTGTTCTATCTCCGTATACATTTTGAGATTTATTGACAATAAACATTTGTGCTTCTCTTTGCCTAGTAGGGTAGTTGTGGTTTACAGGTTTTTTGAATTCTGTATTCCAGAATTCATCTAGCGTTAATTGGTAATTTACCTTACTGTGTATAGAGAGGACATTACACAAGGAGAACATTTTTTTATAATCACCTTCACATAACTGGACCTTTTTTTTGCCTGATATCAATTTTAGGAAACGGATTTGTAATTGTTCTATTTTATTTAAGTATGTTTTGTACGTTAATCCGTAACTATTTATTCCGTATCCTATAATTGATTCTGCTAATGCGTTGTATATACAGTATAATATATTTTTATTTACAAAATTTTTTAGGTGGTAAAATTTTCCTAATATGGATCTTAATCTATTACATACATTTTCAATATGATTTGACCAGTTAAAGTTGACATCTATTGTAAGACCAAGGTATGTATATTGGTACACTTTTTCTATATTCGGGCAATTACACTGCTGGAATTGGTTTTTTGTGTGCAAACAATCATATGAATGACTTTTTATATGTAATTCCTTTTCCTGACAATTTGCATATGGTGAGTGTATAAGCATATATTTGGTTTTTTTTGCGTTAATAATAATGCCATTGTCGTGGGACCATTTAATTATGTTATTTAGGTCTGTTTGTAAAATTTCCTCAATTTTTAGTGGATCTTTGTCAGCACATATAATGCAAGTATCGTCTGCAAACATGTAGCATTTACAACGTTTTATTACGTTTGGTAGACTGTTTACTTGCATTATATAACATGTAGGCCCCGATATCGACCCTGTTGCTACTCCGGTATTTGTTAACATTTCATCACTAAAAATTCCGTCAATTTTAACTTTAATTTTTCTATTTAATAGATAATTTTTAATAAATTTTTTTAAAGGACCTCTAATACCACATTCCTCCATTGCCTTTAATAATGTTTCGTGGTCCAATGTGTCAAAGGCCTTTTTAAAGTCTATAAAAATTATACCAACATAATATTTTTCATTTAAATGACAATTTATATGGTCAGTGAATTTAGATAGTAATTGGGTAGTACTTTTTTCCTTTTGAAATCCGTATTGAATGGGATTTATGATTTTATTTTTTTCTATAAAAAGTTGTATTTGGTTAAAGATAGCTCTTTCAATAATTTTATCAATACATGAGAGAATCGCTATTGGTCGATAGTTTGTGAAATCTTTGTGGTTTCCTGATTTATATATAGGTCTGATAATGGATGTTTTAAGTTCGTCAGGCATAATACTTTTACTTACACAGAGGTTAATTAATTTAGTCAATATTGGGATTATATTATCAGCAATTAACTTCAGGTCTTTAATTTTTATTTGATCATTGCCTTCTGATTTTTTAACATCCATATCATTAATTATTTTTTTAACATCTTTTTGTGATACAGGTCTAAATCTCATTGACATACTAGCAGGAGTTGTATACGTGTTACGATCTAGGAATTTTGTAGTACAGTTATGTCTTATGTCTTTTATTTCATTTACAAATGTTGTAGCAAATTTATCGCATAAAAATTTTGTGTGTCTAAAATTTGTTTTAAAAGGCCTTGAAAAAAATTATTTCCATTAAAGCGGATCCTTAGGGCCGTTAAAATATCTTAAATTCTCTTTTAAAGACCCCGAAAAAAATAATTTACCGTAAATCCGATCCCTGGAGCCTTTTACATTTCTTAAATTGTCTTTAAAATGCCCAGAAAAAAATAATTTTCAATGAGGCCAATACGTGGAGCCTTTTAAATATCTTAAACTCTCTTTAAAAGGCCCTGAAAAAAATAATTTACCTTAAGGCCGATCCGTAGAGCCTTTTAAATTTCTTTAATTTTTTTTAAACGGCCCCGAAGGAATTAATTTCCCTCAAGGCTGAACCCTAGATCCTTTTAAATTTCTTCAATTCTCTTAAAAAAGCTCTGAAAAAAATAATTTCCAAGGCCGATCCCTGGAGCTTTTTTTTAATTTCTTTTATTCTCTTTGAAAGGCCCTGAAAAAATAATTTCCCATTAGGCCTATCCGTGGAGCCTTTTAAATATCTTAAACTCTCTTTTAAAGGCCCTGAAAAATATAATTGTCCTTAAGGCCGATCCGTGGAGCCTTTTAAATTTCTTTATTTCTTTTTAAACGGCCCCGAAGGAAGAAATTACCCTCAAGGCCGATCTGTAGAGCCGTTTAAATTTCTTAAATTTTCATTTAAAGGCCCTAAAAAAATACTTTGCCTTATGGCCGATTCCTGGAGCCGTATAAATTTCTTAAATTCTCTCATAAAGGCCTTGAAAAAAATTATTTCCATTAAGGCCGATCCTTAGAGCCGTTAAAATATCTTAAATTCTCTTTAAAAGGCCCCGAAAAAAATAATTTACCATAGAGCCGATCCCTGGAGCCTTTTACATTTCTTAATTTCTCTTTAAAATGCCCAGAAAAAAATAATTTTCAATGAGGCCAATCCGTGGAGCCTTTTAAATATCTTAAACTCTCTTTTAAAGGCCCTGAAAAAAATAATTTACCTTAAGGCCGATCCGTAGAGCCTTTTAAATTTCTTTAATTTTTTTTTAAACGGCCCCGAAGGAATTAATTTCCCTCAAGGCTGATCCCTAGAGCCTTTAAAATTTCTTCAATTCTCTTAAAAAGGCTCTGAAAAAAATAATTTCCAAGGCCGATCCCTGGAGCTTTTTTTTAATTTCTTTTATTCTCTTTGAAAGGCCCTGAAAAAATAATTTCCCATTAGGCCTATCCGTGGAGCCCTTTAAATATCTTAAACTCTCTTTTAAAGGCCCTGAAAAATATAATTGTCCTTAAGGCCGATCCGTGGAGCCTTTTAAATTTCTTTATTTCTTTTTAAACGGCCCCGAAGGAAGAAATTACCATCAAGGCCGATCTGTAGAGCCGTTTAAATTTCTTAAATTTTCATTTAAAGGCCCTAAAAAAATACTTTGCCTTATGGCCGATTCCTGGAGCCTTTTTCATTTCTTAAATTCTCTTAAAATCGCCCTGAAAAAAATAATTTACCATAAGGCCGACCCGTGAAGCCTTTTAAATTTCCTAAATTCTCTTTAAAATGCCCTGAAAAAAATAATTTACCTTTAAGCTGATCCGTAGAGCCTTTTAAATTTCTTTAATTATTTTTAAAATGGCCCCGAAGGAATTAATTTCTCTCAAGGCCGATCCCTAGAGCCATTTAAATTTCTTTAATTCTCTTTAAAAGGCCCTGAAAAAAATAATTTCCCTAAAGGCCGATCCTTGGAGCCGTTTAATTTTCTTAAATTCTCTTTAAGCGGCCCCGAAGGAATTAATTTATCTTAAGGCCGAACCCTAGAGCCGTTTAAATTTCTTTAATTCTTTTTTAAAGACCCTGAAAAAAAAATTTTTCTTAAGGCCGATCCCTGGAACCTTTTAAATTTCTTGAATTCTTTTTTAACGGCCCCTAAGGAATTAATTTCCTTTAAGGCCGATCACGAGAGCCGTTTAAATTTCTTAAATTTTCTTTAAAAGGTCTTAAAAAAAATAATTATCATTAAGGCCGATCCTTGGAGTCTTTTAAATTTCTTAAATTCCCTTAACGGCCCTGAAAAAAATAATTTACCTTAAGGCCACTCCGTGGAGCCTTTTAAATTTCTTAAAATCTCTTTTTAAGGCCCTGAAAAAAATAATTTTCCTTAAGGCCGATCTCTAGAGCCGTTTAAATTTCTTAAATTTTCTTTAAAAGCCCATGAAAAAATTTATTTCCCTAAAAGCCGATCCGTGGAGCCTTTAAAATTTCTTTAATTCACTTTAAACCGTCCCGAAAGAATTAATTTCCCATTAGGCCGATCTCTGGAGTCGTTTAAATTTCTTAAATTTTCTTTTAAAGGCCCTGAAAAAAATTATTCCTCTAAAAGCCGATCCGTGAAGCCTTTAAAATTTCTTTAATTCACTTTAAGCCGTCCCGAAAGAATTAATTTCCCACTAGGCCGATCTCTGGAGCCGTTTAAATTTCTTAAATTTTCTTTAAAAGGCCCTGAAAAAAATTATTTCCCTAAAAGCCGATCCGTGGAGCCTTTTAAATTTCTTTAATTCACTTTAAACCGTCCCGAAAGAATTAATTTCCGATTAGGCCGATCTTTAGAGCCGTTTAAATTTCTTAAATTTTCATAAAAAGGCACTGAAAAAAAAAGTTTACCTTAATTTTGATCCGTGGAGCCTTATAAATTTCTAAAATTTGTTTTAAAAGGCCTTGAAAAAAATTATTTCCATTAAAGCGGATCCTTAGAGCCGTTAAAATATCTTAAATTCTCTTTTAAAGACCCCGAAAAAAATAATTTACCGTAAAGCCGATCCCTGGAGCCTTTTACATTTCTTAAATTGTCTTTAAAATGTCCAGAAAAAAATAATTTTCAATGAGGCCAATACGTGGAGCCTTTTAAATATCTTAAACTCTCTTTAAAAGGCCCTGAAAAAAATAATTTACCTTAAGGCCGATTCGTAGAGCCTTTTAAATTTCTTTAATTTTTTTTAAACGGCCCCGAAGGAATTAATTTCCCTCAAGGCTGATCCCTAGGTCCTTTTAAATTTCTTCAATTCTCTTAAAAAGGCTCTGAAAAAAATAATTTCCAAGGCCGATCCCTGGAGCTTTTTTTTAATTTCTTTTATTCTCTTTGAAAGGCCCTGAAAAAATAATTTCCCATTAGGCCTATCCGTGGAGCCTTTTAAATATCTTAAACTCTCTTTTAAAGGCCCTGAAAAATATAATTGTCCTTAAGGCCGATCCGTGGAGCCTTTTAAATTTCTTTATTTCTTTTTAAACGGCCCCGAAGGAAGAAATTACCCTCAAGGCCGATCTGTAGAGCCGTTTAAATTTCTTAAATTTTCATTTTAAGGCCCTAAAAAAATACTTTGCCTTATGGCCGATTCCTGGAGCCGTATAAATTTCTTAAATTCTCTCATAAAGGCCTTGAAAAAAATTATTTCCATTAAGGCGGATCCTTAGAGCCGTTAAAATATCTTAAATTCTCTTTAAAAGGCCCCGAAAAAAATAATTTACCATAGAGCCGATCCCTGGAGCCTTTTACATTTCTTAATTTCTCTTTAAAATGCCCAGAAAAAAATAATTTTCAATGAGGCCAATCCGTGGAGCCTTTTAAATATCTTAAACTCTCTTTAAAAGGCCCAGAAAAAAATAATTTACCTTAAGGCCGATCCGTAGAGCCTTTTAAATTTCTTTAATTTTTTTTTAAACGGCCCCGAAGGAATTAATTTCCCTCAAGGCTGATCCCTAGAGCCTTTAAAATTTCTTCAACTCTCTTAAAAAGGCTCTGAAAAAAATAATTTCCAAGGCCGATCCCTGGAGCTTTTTTTTAATTTCTTTTATTCTCTTTGAAAGGCCCTGAAAAAATAATTTCTCATTAGGCCTATCCGTGGAGCCTTTTAAATATCTTAAACTCTCTTTTAAAGGCCCTGAAAAATATAATTGTCCTTAAGGCCGATCCGTGGAGCCTTTTAAATTTCTTTATTTCTTTTTAAACGGCCCCGAAGGAAGAAATTACCCTCAAGGCCGATCTGTAGAGCCGTTTAAATTTCTTAAATTTTCATTTAAAGGCCCTAAAAAAATACTTTGCCTTATGGCCGATTCCTGGAGCCTTTTAAATTTCTTTAATTCAACTTTAAACGGCCCCAAAGGAATTAATTTCCCTCAAGGCAGATCCCTGGAGCCTTTTAAATTTCTTAAATTCTATTTTTAAGGCCCTGAAAAAAATTATTTGCCTTAAGGCCGATCATTGGAGCCTCGTAAATTTCTCAAATTCTCTTTAAAAGGCCCTGAAAAAAAAATGATTTCCATTATGGCCGATCCCTGCAGCCTTTTATATTTCTTAAATTCTTTTTAAAAGGCCCTGAAAAAAATATTTTCCCTTAAGGCTGATCCCTAGAGCCATATAAATTTCTTAAATTCTCATCAAGGCCCCCACGGAATTTGAATTTTAAAAGTCCCTGAAAATATTAATTTACCTCAAAGCCGATTCCTAGAGACGTTAAAATTTCTTTAATTTTCTTTTAAATGCCCTGAAAAAAATTATTTTTCTCAAGGCCGATCCCCTCGGGATCGCCCTCGAGCCGTTGAAATTTCTTTAATTCTTTTTAAAAGGCCCTGAAAAAAATTATTTCACTCAAGGCTAATCTCTAGAGCCGTTGAATTTTCTTTAATTCTCCTTAAAATGCCCAAAAAAAAATAATTGTTTTTAAGGCCGATCCCTAGAGCCATTCAAATTTCTTGAATTCTTTACAAAAGGCCCTGAAAAAATTTATTTCTCTGAAGGCCGATCCCTAGAGACGTTTTTATTTCTTTAATAAATGTGTTTGGTGATCAAAAGAGCTAAGTGCTGTTCAATCTTTCTATTTCCCATGTCCTTTATTTATCCACTACTTATAGCCTCACAAACAACTCCAATTGAAGATGGCGTAGTCCCAACGACAAAATTTTTCAAACTCGATCACGTTAAAGTCGAATGTTGGGTATTGTTGACATTAATGAAACGAATAAAATTGTGTTTGTTATCGCGACAGAAAAAAAAGTATTTTTTAGTTTGACGTTATTCAAATGGCTTCTATTTAGCATAAAATGTGTTTTACGTTATTGATTTTGAATAATATTCGTATTTGTTTTGTAAAAACTCTCTCAGTTAGGCTGGCGATTATTCTATTAATACAAGCACTTATTTAATTACAAATCTGAAACGCCTTCTATGTGCTCTTAAAATAAATGATTATAAAAACCGATGTCACACTTCCGACTTAGTACTTTTTAGATCTTTCCCATTAAACAACCGCTCTTTTTTATTGCTCCCAACCGTCTGGAGCCAGTGAGACTACAGCATCTCCAATTGGGCAGTATTGTGAGGCTGAAGATAATTTGGGGGGGAGGAAACGAGAAAAAAAAGGTGGAAAAGTACTTGGCTATTCAGATCTGGTCACCACACACGGATAGTACCGTTTCAAGCAACGTTTCAATTCTGAATATTGGTCTTTCACCAAGGCGACGCATAGCGGGGCCAAATGCCTCATTTTCATACAAAAAACAAACAAAAAAAAATCAATCTTACAAAGTCGTGTTTTATGTTGTCAGATACCCCTTTAGTTGTTGCATAATTACACAGCAGGTAAACGCAATTGACCAAATCTTTCTACCTTTAATCGCCTTGAGAACGTAGCTATCGGTCGTGAAGTCGAGAACCCCCGTTAAATGCGCCTGCTTATTACTCAACTTTACATATTTATTTCGGAAGATACCAAATAAAAACCCCAAAAGTGATTATGAAGCCATTATGTTCAGGTATTCAACTTATTTTTTTTATATTATATTTTTCAAATAATTAGTTGTATTGATGAGTAAACGTGTAAATCAATTAAATACAAAAATTAGATCTTGATTTCTAAAAATTTCAGATTCATTTAGAGATATACTTAGCTCCGGGCTGTTTTGAAAACATTTTTTATAAAAATAACTTTTGTTATTTACGAGTCACTTCTTAAATTTTGCCACCTTTTTGCACTTTTTAAGTAATTAACCCCACAAGTCTCGGGTGAATTTTATCACAATCCTCCGCTTTGCGACAAAATACAAATAAATTGACTAATTCTGAATGTATTCGAAAACAAAAAACTGTTTTTGAAGGATGATATAATATGCTTTCAAATTTTATTATTAATGCTGCACGTATAATTTTTAAAATATAACATTTTTAAAGCAAACATAAAAAAGTTTATAAAATGGCTCACCTAAAAATTTTTCTAACCAAAATTACTGTTAAAAAAAAACTAAAAAAAATATAAATTTTATTAGACAAATGTATTTTTAACGTTACCATTATCTAAATTATATGTCGTTTCATGTAAAAATAATTCATGAAAAATTCATGAAGTTTAATAAAGTTTTCTCAAATTGCATTCGGAAACTTTGTTTTCGTAGATGTGTACATTTTAATCCGTTTTGGTAAATTATTACTTAAAAATTTTGTTATTTAAAATTTTACCAGTTTTGTGTACTTTTAAATTAATTAACCCCTCAGCACTCGGGCATATCTTGTCAGAAGGTCAAATAATTTTCCGCCTCACGGTAAAATCGATATAAATGGAACATTTCTGAGTATATCCAAAAAAAAAGACTGTCTATGAAAGGTGATAAAATACGCCCCTTAATTTTATTTTTAAAAAGACACATATAATTTTTAAAACCATTTGTTTTTAATTCAAGCTTAAAAAAGTCTTAAAAATGGCTCGCCTTACGTTTTTTCTATTAAAATTACTTAAAAAAAAAAACTAAATAAAAATATTTTTGCTAGACAAATGTATTACAAATATTATGGTAACCTCACTTTTTGTCGTTTCATGTAAAAAAAAATCACAAAAATTCATAAAATTTAACAAATTATTTTCTAATTGCATTCGGAAATTTTGATTTCATTTACGGACACATTTTAAATCTTCTGTGGTTAACTTCTAGATTTTAATATAAAGCGTGTTGTTTTCTCATTCCAATACCGTTAAGATGAAACGTCTAACTACGATTGTAATGGAGACACAACGATTTCTACGAGACCATTACAATAATTACATTATATTACAGCCGGTTGGAATTTATCTAAATTTATCAAGCTGAGATGATGGTAGTGATGTTAATGATGGTGATGATGATGATCTTGATGATGGTAGAGATGATGATGGTGATGATGATAGTGAAGACTACTCAAACATGTCGGAAAAAGAAAATTAAAAATATTTTTAATAGTTTTTTTTACTAAATTGCATATATATAATATAGAGGTAATATATTTTATACATATTATGTATATAAAATTTTTATTTTTTTATAACCTTCCATTCCACATTCAAATTTTCACCTTCAAACGTCCCTGTGAATAAAGGGCGTTTTTAGACATTCTTGCCCCACTGTGCGACGCTGAGAGTATCTTTCATCTGGAACGTGACGCCAATATATTTAAAGTGATTTTTATAACAAATAGTGAAACATCTTTTTTTTTTTTAAATAACTTTTTTAACCCGAATTCGTAATCAAAATCCTTACTTCTGGACCACGGAGGCCATTGAGGCAATGTCTTTCTTGTCCGACATTGTATACGAGTATTACCATTCTATTTGATCGAAAAAATTTCGTAATGTTGGTGATAGAAACTTTTATTAGAAATTTAAGCAACGAATGGTCATACTTTTGGATGACGAAACACGCACAATATATTTTTTCTTGTTCGTTTAGCTCCACACAGAAGGCCTTGCGGACAGTTATTTCCCTCGGGTTTCTCTCCTAGTTTTTGGGAATGCTACGTGCAAGGTCTTTAAAAGAAATGGAAGAATAGTAAGATCAGGGAAGGAATAGGGTGAATGGGGTGGGTAAGAATCTGGTTCAGAAGGGATGGACGTGTATCAGAACATACATCATCTAATGAGGCGAATAACACATATTATGCGTTTTCATATTTATTTCAATTAACCCCCGAGTTGCCAGCAATTCAATTAATTCCGTTCCTACCAGTGCGGCGGTGCAAGGCGAGAGAATCTTGCTAGTGAAGTCGAGTTCCTTTTCAACCATCTCTTCATCGTAAAGCAATTGTTTGTTTGTTTTAATTTTTAATACTCTGCCAGATAACTTTTATTTTATATTTAACAGAATTTTATATTTTATATCTACCAGAAAACTTATATTTTATATTTAAAAGAATGAAAACAAACACTTTGTATTTGTAAAAAGCATTAACTTAGTGGCTCGCCATAATTTACAATAAAAACACATAAATTTGTTGAATATCTCAGAATATTGAAACAATATTCTCCTGAAAAAGGAAGAGTCTTCCGAAACCGGTAGAGTGTAATAAAATAAAAGTGGTCTACAACAAATTTATGTGTTTTTATTGCAAACACTTTGTATTTAAAACACGAATATTTGTTATTATTTTTTTTATTTATCTACCGGTTCCACCTCGACCAAGCTTCATCAGGATATCATAATAACTTAGTATAAAAACAGTTATTACTTTATCCTGATGAAGCTTGGTCGAAGCGAAATCGGTAGATACATAAAAAAATCGTGGTTTAAATACAAAGTGTTTGTTTTAATTCTTTCAAATATAATGTCCAACCACAAAGTAATTGCTTCTTACGAAAAAATTACATTTTATATTTCAGAGAATCTTATATTTTATATCTGTCAGATAACTTATATTTTATATTTCACAGAATATTGTATTTTATATCTGTCAGATAACTTATATTTTATATTTCTTTTTGGAAAACCTGACTGCATAAGTAAGTCAAAACTACCAAACAATTAACATTGGCATCAACACATTTCCGTTATAAGCGTATTTTTCATAATTCCTGACTGTATAGATTCCGTCATCTTAGAAAAATTCATGTTACTCTTAAGTTAAAAGGCAAGAGGCCTTGTAATTAATGATTTTATTTTTCAAATGTTTTGTAAGAGCGCCCTGTGAAAAAGTGCATTTTTTTTTGTTTATTTTAAGTTTGTTACTTATACCGTCTTATTAATAAGTAATAATTTTGACGTTCTTAGAAACCCTAGAAAGATAACCTTATTTTTTAGTATTGATATGATAAACGGTTTTTTAAACTGTGCGCCTGAGAGGCGTTGTCATAGCAAAAAAACTGTGGTGCTTACCGAACAGCAGCGGTCGTCCCTCGACAGCGTTGTCCGACGTCTGAGTTGGCTCGGAAACACAAGCTCGGAAACGCATCGTTTAAAAAAAGACAGTGATCTATCGGTTTCCCGGGCGCTTCTGAGGCGCACGTTATCTTTCTAGGGTTAATAGCCTCTAGTCGGAAATTTCATTACTATTAGCGCTATGACATGACGCCTCTAGCTACGCTCCATCGATATAAGAGAATTACAGGTGTCGACTTTACAGAAGCATCCATCGAAATTCAATCAAACATATTACCTACCTACATGCATAGTTTCATCCAACCCTTCTGTTCTTCCATATAATGTTATCATTGCCCCTAGAACTCAAACTTTCGAACCCTTAATTTCATGACTTTTTAGAAATTAAAAAAAAATATTTTTAAGCACTTACTCAATTGAGGGAGGCCTTTTGACCTCTCCAGCAGAGCAGGACTCTTTCGGAACATCGCCTTGCACCGCGGTGGGAGGAATGTATTCACGTTCCAGCCGTCATACCCTTTTCCTTCCCTACTTCATCTCCTTTCTTTCTCAAAAAACTCACCACACAGCATCCCCAAGATGAAACAGGCCATTAAGGGTATTATTTTTCTTGGGGCCTCGTGTGAGGCTAATGTAATGAAAAAAAAAAACTTTGCATTTCTTTTTTTTGTTCTGCAACAATGAGCATTGTGTGAGTCTGGCGACATTTTGAATCCAAACAAATCCAAGACGATGTAAGAGTGTAGTTTAATGTTGTAGTTCTTTCACGAGTTGCATTTAAAGGGAGTGCTCATCCAAATGCACGTCCTGAGCCAATAGTAAATAAAATCATCGCGCCCTTACGACCTGTTAAAATCCTTGAACAGATGAATCCTTTGTTCATGAGGCATTTTAAACGAGATTGAAATGAGAGTTTATTGGAATCTTTGTTTTGCAAGTGGTATCCGGTCTGAGTAAATTAAGCTTTTATTTCTTATTTCAATCTTATTCTTGACCTCAGCGGCAGAGCGTGGAGTTCGTTGGCTTTACCCAGGGTACTTTTATTCTCAAGGTGATGTACCACGTCGCGTCGAGTAAAATTCAGGATCAGGCATCTAACAATAACACTTTTTATGTAAATTACGATAAGGTTTAAATTACCGTTTAACACCGGTCGCCTGTTTTGATTTATTCTCGAAAAAATGAAAGCCAGAAAGCGTGTTTTATTTTATTTTGCGAAGCTCAGGAACAAATGTTTAAGTCAAGCATTTTCTAAAAAAAATCATTTTCCACGTTGTACTATGAAACTATAACATACAGTTTGTCAAATAAGCGTAAAAAACATAGGTGGGCGCCACTGTTGTTCAAACGGCAATACTAAATATAAAACTCACGGTGTTGATATAAAGCTGTGTAACCTACATTTTTATAAAAAATTAAAAAGGCATAAAAGTGAAAAAAATATTTATTCATTGTAATAAAGATACCCACTGATCTCAAAATGAGAATTGAATGTAGGTAAATTATACCTTTGCAATTTTGTGTTAACATAATGAAGAATAACGATATTGTAATAAAATGTAAACCACACTTTAGAAATTGCTATCATTTATTTAATACTAGTTTGTACCTAGCGTTGCCTGGGCTTTAGATCATGTCTCTAATTTTACATCTGAATATATTCAACTCATTCAGATCTAAACGTAGTGTAACTAAACTCACCATTAGTGTTTCTACCTTTTTGTCTACTGTTAAATTTAAATTTATCCATACTAATATTATTAATGCGAAACTGCTCGAGTTCGTTTATGACCTTTTCACGCATAACACAATATAAAGACTTTAATAATTCTTTTACCAATATAAAGCTAAATTATATGCGCAGACTACAGGTTGTATA
This sequence comes from Glyphotaelius pellucidus, assembly GCA_936435175.1. Classification (NCBI taxonomy): domain Eukaryota; kingdom Metazoa; phylum Arthropoda; class Insecta; order Trichoptera; family Limnephilidae; genus Glyphotaelius; species Glyphotaelius pellucidus. Next base: position 26,077,377 of record OW386555.1, on the reverse strand, counting down.
TGATGGTAAGCTCTGGCGTTATGAAATTATAAATATTAAAATATTATATTTGTTATACGTTTTCTGTCGCTAACAAAAGCGAGTTTTTGCTAATGTCAGAAAAAAATCTTTTCCATGGAAACAATGTTGATATATCTTTGGGCTCTATGCTGGTAGGTACTTAGTCTACTGGTCAGCTACTACTGCAGAAAATTCAAATATTAGAATTCGTTTTTTTTGACAAGCTTGAAATAAATGTCAGATTTGAGTTCTTATATTAAAAATGTAATTCGTAACGATTATAAAGACTGAATGATAAATAGAGTATTTTTTTATTATGACGATTTTTTTATAAACGAACTTCCAAATATTTAAATAAAAATAAACATCCGAAATGTTTGTAAGCGCTTAAATTCCGAACGAATGAACAAAATTGGATAAGTAATTCTTTTTTTCTTTGAGCTATAGCATTATGAAATTAAGGTGGTAGGCGAGATGTTTGAAAACTGAATGTAAGGGAATGAATATATGGAATGCGGGAGGGGATGGGGGTGGGGTGGGGGGGGGGAGATAGTTGATAAGTGCAAGCACTACAGTAATTTCCCGTAATACCATGCGAGCGAAGCCGCGGGGAAAAGCTAGTTTTAAAATAAATGAAAGCAAATCACTTTGTAAAACACTATTTTACCTTTTCAACAGTGCTCCTTCGATTTTATTTTTTTCTTTAAGAACAAAAAAAAGTTTTTTTTAAATGTGGTTAAATGTGTTCTGTACATTTAGTGTCATCGCACTTTAATAGAATATTTGACATAGGTGTTGCCAGCCTACATATTTTGTTGTTTCATTTTTAACATTTTCCATTCTTATTTGACAGACTAAACTTTTAACTTTGAACAGTTATTATTCGCCTAAAAATTTTGTTGTGCTTATAAAAGCACTCATTTTCATATGCAAATACGTGTTCTACTTGCAGTATTTAATTAAATCATCAAAAAAAAAATTCTAAAAGATTTAATTTTCAAACCAAAATCACATGATTTTGTATTGTTTAGTTGTGCGTCACCCTAAGACTCAACATTACAACGGTTTGATGGAAGGCGACAATTGCTGAATTGTTAAAAGCGAACGTCCCGGTAAGACGAGAGGTTTTGGGTTCGAGTTCCAGTTGCGACCATTATCTTTTTCTAATTTTCTGTATCTTGTTCTCTTAAATATTTTCGTTTAGATTGTGTTATCTTCTTCTTTAATATTTTTTATAAATGTGTTGTTCCAATCCCATACATCCCTTAAATACATTTATACGAATTACAATGAAAAAGGCGTTAAGTAGTATTGGTACTTACTACAATAGGACAAATAGATTCCATCAGACTAAGCAAGTTTATGCTATAATGAATTTGAAAATAATGCTCTTTAGAGCCCATTATCGCATGACACAGCTTATATTTTGTTACATTTTGCTTATGTTAGAAGCCAACTTGAGTACAATTCTCTTGTCTGGAATTCTCATTATTATATATATATATTTTTTATTATTATTTAATATAGATATATAAGTTTACAGTGGGTTAATATAAATTACATATTGGTTCAGAAATTCTTTAAAATTGCAGTCTCACCAAAGAAGAAGCTAGTTCTTGTGCTTGATGAGCGAGTTACACTAATTATGATAGGAATAACATTATGCAATAGGTAAGTATATAATGGGAACAATTGAAACTTCTGGATCATCTATAACGATTGTATGTGAAGATATACATACAATGGGATATGGTTACATACTAAATAGAGAAACTCGAAAAATCTAAATTAAATAGAAATAAATATAGATTCACAATAAATAGAAAGGAAGAGAAAAACAGGTAATTATTTAATTAATTATTCCTGATGAAGTGTCGCTTCAGTTTGAGTTTCAGTTTATTGATGTCTTTGATTTTTTTTTATTTCAATCGGAAGATTGTTGAAATACTTTATTCCTAAATACATGTAATTGTTTTGCATTAGTTTGGTATTAAATTTTGGTATTTTGATGTTGTCTTGATATCTTTTTGATTGGTGGGTTTCAAATTTTTTGACGATATTATCTTTGTAAATTTGGATAATTGCATTTTTCTTGAAGATATTCTCTACTTGAGGCACCGTGAAATCTGCGAAAAGTGTTTCAGTTGGATATGTGGAGGGTTTCTTTAGAATTACTTTAATGATTTGCTTCTGGATCACTTTGATCGGGGTAAGAATATTGTTGTATGAACCCCCCCATCCAATAATTCCATATTGAATTAATGACTGGATTAGTGCATAGTATACTCTTTTTAGATTGTTGGGTTTTAAAATATTTCTTAAACTTATGAATATATATACACTTTCTGATACGCTTAACCAATTCACAGATATGGCTCTTCCACTTCATATGTTGTTCTATTATCACTCCGAGATATTTAATTTCTGATACTGATTTCAACGTTGAACAGCCTTGGATACATGTGATTTAATGGCATTTGTTATTGTGGATAATTATTTTAGTGTTGGGGAGTGTCATTAGTTTGCATGTACAAGCTGTTGAAATAATACAAAACAAGTTCTAACGTTTTCAAAATTTTAAAATGGGTATTCCACCAATTATGTGAAACTACAATACTATTTTAAACGATGAATATGCTAAAATTGTCAGACAGAAGAATTTTCACTGACTAAGGACGGGTTGTTTCAAAAAATTTGATGGATTCATCAAATATTTGATGTTAATTGTCACGTTCTGTGTAAGTTCTATTCAAGTTCTGCGATTATTTCAGTTTTGTGAAGCAGCTGTCCAATAAAGATATAATAACAGAACTTGAGTAGAACCTACACAGAACGTGAAAATCAACTTCAAGTATTTGATGAATCCATCAAATTTTTTGAAACAACCCATCCTTAGTATTTTTATATAAAATTTTAAATGATTTAGTTGATAATCCGGTATTACTTGAATTGATAAGCTTCCGAATTCCACTTCGTAATACTAGAAGTCAGGATTTATTTCAGTGTAGAAATTCTGGGACTAACTACCATATGTATTCTTTTTTGCCCAGAATGGAGGGAAACAATTATACCAAGTCAGTGGACATCTTCAATGTATCTTTGAATAAATATAAAATATTGTTATTGAGGCAGTTCAGTTATGTACAATAAATATGTACTTTTCTAACTATGCTATATATGTAAAAGCCCCGAAAAAGGACTTTTATCAATAAATAAATAATTCGTAGTGCGCAAGCTCTCACTTCCCAATATTGAATTTCTTCCCACTCAGATATTTTGCATGACATCAATGTAACATTGTTAGTTGATTTAATTTTCAAAAACCACAAACCCAAAATATTTAATTTGATTTGATCCCTTCACCTCTAAGCTCAGAGTCAAGGAGCTTACCTCTGAATACGTGGGATTATTCTTGAAGTTTATGACGAATTGGTTTGATAAATCCAACAGATTTGCTAATCTGACCTGTCTGCGTCATTTTAAAGTCACCTTTGCCCTTCTAATGATAAAATATTCATATTAATGTTGCCCATCACTTAACTGCTAACAATTATTATTTCAGATTGTCTAGTCCTGATTAAATATTTTAGCCAGAATTAATTACCTACACATGTTGGTTCAATGAAAAGGCTTAACCCTTCGAATAATAAGAAAATAATATCTGTAATACTGTTAAGGTTTGCGCGCTAAATTCCTGGTTCTTCCAATGCATTTTAAATGTTCCTTTTTATTGGTCATTTTAAGCCTGTTCCAAAAAAAAAATTGTTCTTCAATTTGAATCAAATAATCTTTCTGATGTGTTCATTAGAAATCAACATTTTTTGTTTATAATTTTGATATTGGAAATGTAAATTCTCTAAAAAGTGCATACCTGCAGACATTCGAATTAAAGAATTTAAAATAGAATAAACTTAAAATTTGAATTACAGGTTCCATTTTTAAAGTAAATTGTAATAAAACTGTCACTTCACTTTTTGACGGCCGGCGTAGTCCAGCGGTCCAGGCTCTTGACTCGCAATCCGAAGGTCGCGGGATTGAATACCGGAGTGGCAAATAAATTTTATTTAATTAATTTGTGTAATTTCAAAATTAACTCATTTTAAATAATAATATATAGTAAATTTGCGGCACGTTGCAGAGTGGAAGATACTCAGTATTTCCGTGATGTAAGACCACCATTCAGAATTGAAACGTTGCTTGAAAAGGCTTTAGTCATGTTTAGTGACCAGATCTGAATAGCCAGAATAACTTCCCACCTTCCTCTTCCCATCTCTTTCCTCTTCCCACTACCTTCAGCCTCACAACATACCCCAATTGGGAATGCCCATCGTCTCACTGGCTCCAGACGGGAGCAGATAGAGGAAGAGAGATACCTATCTTTTAATAATGCACGGTCGCTCTGGGACAATTTCGGTCTCTTGTTATTACGTCGGCATAAGATGTTTTGCGACAATTCGGGTCTCCTGTGATTTGACGGGTTAATTAACCTGATAATTTAATTCTCTTTATGTATCTAATACGCGAGGCTTGATATTAGAATTACGTCTTATGGTGAAATTAATTATACTTATACGTGGTATAAGTCATGTTGTTTTGGATTTTTTTTTTTTTTATTAACCTTAATAATAATACGATTGTGCATATTTATATAATATATTTTATAACATATTTTGATATAACAGATATTTTTTTTTTACATAGAATAGGAAAAAAAAAAACAAAATAAAAAAAATATATAAAAATTAAACACGAAAATTCAAAAAATAAATAAGTTATCAATTCTATTCTTCAAACTCGGGCCCAGCGCTCACTCAGGAGTGGGGTTTGGTGCTGGAACGCTGCGGTCACCACTGCATTGTCAGAAGCCATTAGCCGCATCCTGGTTCCAGTGACCCAATGTCTCATTAACCGGCGAATCCGTGCAATCGTAGTTCAGTGAACATTGTCGATTCACTGCTTTATCTTCTGAATCCAAATATAATTCTACATGCATCATTTTATTGGATCCGGAGTCGTTCTATCGGGGTGGTTCGGTAGTTACACCATGTTTCGCATGTATTTAGATTAGTGCAAAATGCATTGAACAATGTTTTTTACATGGTTACTGCATTTGAAAAATCTTCGGGCAATCATATTGGACAATACACATACTTTTCCTCTGTCGTTCAATATCACCCTCATCCGAGAGGTCTTCAGTGATGTTGTGACCCAAGTATTTAACATTCGTTGATTATTTTTTTTTTGTTTTTACACATAAATAGAGAGTAAAAATTAAACGGTATTTATTGTACGTAACTGAAATGATTCAGTATCAACTTTCTTTTAGTGAAAAATTGTAGATGTCCACTGATTGGTAAAATTATTTTCCTTCATTAGTATTGTAGGCAAGGAGGAATATATATGTGGTATTTAGTCGCAAAATTTCTGCACTGAAATAAATTCCGACTTCTTTTGTAGGATTAGTTATTTAAGTTATATAAGTAGGATTTATTATTTGACTCGAACCAAAAGGAAGCTTTTTAATTTTTCAAAATAAATAAAATATTTAGGTAAAAGAACTTTTATTAAACTTAATAAGGGTTAGGTATGTTTTTAGGTGTTCACGGCCAAAAGTATTTTTGTTTTTTATTTTTGGGGTGTTATGCCGTGTTTCCCTACCTCCTTCTTTAGAAACGTTGGCTAAAGAAGGAGGTAGCGAAACACGGCGTAACACCCCAAAAATAAAAAACAAAAATTAATCAGGGTTAACTTAAAACCAATTAAACAATAGAATTAAAGATGTTAATGGGTAGGGTGGGTGGGAAGGGGATGGATTAAGGGGATTGGGGGAAGGGGGATAGGGGGTGAGGGATGTAATGTACAAAGAGAACAAATTTGATAACAGGTCATTTCAACATATTTTTTGGTTATTTACATTATTTAACTCGCCTTTACACTTTTTCTCATTTCAACGGTTTCGAGTTTGTTTAAAGTCTAAATGGATAAACCCGTTTAATCACAGGAGACCAAATTTGTCCCAGCCATCGTTGTACTTCTTTTACTGTTATGGTAAGAAAGATGATCTAAACGGTGTTAGAAAGAGAAAACTCCACGCTTTGTTAAAAAATATAAAATTTAAATAATTAAAAAAAAAGACTTATGCACCTCTGTGAAACCGTAGTCTCCTTTGGAATTTGAGAAAAATGAATAAAATTTCGACAATTTTTAATGATACGATAAAAATAAGAGGAGATAAAAACATATTTGTTGCGTTACAAGAAACTTTTTTATAATATATTTGTCTTATAAAATATGTGTGTGTTTTTCTGTTTTTTGTTATCGGTAATTTTAGATACAAAGAATATAACGTGACCGAATTTTTAATTTTTTTAATATTTTCATTAAAAAAAAAATCTATATTTTATAGGGATAGGTAAGGAAGTGCCTAGCTACTCAGACCTGGCCACCAAACACGGCTAAAGCCATTTCAAGCAATGTCTCAATTCGGAATGGTAGTCTTTCACCAAAGATACTGAGAATATCTCTGGAACTTGCCGAAAATTTGAAAATATATATGTAAATATTTACTTTTTTTATATGAATACCGCACAAGAGTCCCAACTGCTCCCGTCTGGAGCCAGTGGGACTATGGCATCCCCAATCGGTATGTTGTGAGGCTGAAGGTAGTGGGGAGGGGAAGGAGATGGGGAAGAGGAAGGTGGGAAGTACCCGGCTATTCAGATCTGGTACTAAACACGGCTAAAGCCATTTCAAGCGACGTTTCAATTCTGAATGGTGGTCTTACACCAGGGCGATACTGATAGTATCTTCCACTCTGGAAGGTGCCGCAAATAAACTATATATTATTTTAAATGAATAATTGTGGAGTAACACAAATTAATCAAATAAAATTTATTTGCCACGCCGGGATTCGATCCCGCGACCTTCGGAATGCTAGTCAAAAGCATTACCGCTGGACTACGCCGGCCGTCTGGAATAAAATAAAAAATAACACAAATTAATAAAATAACAAGAAAAATTATTAAACGCACCGTGTTTTGAAAACTCAAGCGTACTTAAGGCTCGACTTCCCACAAAGCGACTACCGAGGATAATATTCTTTAATGTACCGCGGGACCTAACGGACAGTGAATTCCTGAGGATGGCCCTTACAGGTGTTCCCAACGTACAAGACATCGAGGGAGCAATATCAGCCTGCAAGCTCAGTCACCTGGCCGGCGCTCGCACCGGAACCACCTGTCATCGCGTGTATGAGATGCCCGCCACATTACGAAAACTGATGGTGGAACAGGAGAAAGTGTTCGTTAACTGGACTGTGTGCCGCGTCAGGGACTTTATTGGCCTCACTGTATGTACTAAGTGCCAAATGATTGGACACTCGTACAAGTACTGCAGAGATACCCTTAGATGTGGACACTGCGCAAAAGAGAATCACGCCACCGAATCCTGTCCTAATGCCGCGGCCGAACCAGTCTGCGCTACATGTACTAGATTTGGAAAGCCCGCTACACATTCGACTGGAGACAGGGACAACTGCCCGGCCTACAAAGTTGCACTTAAAAAGGACCTTGCTACGATCGATTATGGCGTCTAATGATCATTATTTTGAGGAGGACAATGAGGTTGATTTTCTCAAAACCAGTGATCTTCAAAAATGGTTTGAGGATAAAACACACAATTTTTATAAGGATTGTAAAAAGGAACAAGTAAATATTGTGCAACTAAACGTAAGATCCATTTACAAATACTGGGACACTCTTAACATCTATCTTAATACCTGCTGGAAGCATATACATATTTTGATGTTATGTGAAACAGCAATTCCAAATGACCTTACTTGTCTCTACGAAATTCCCGGTTTCAAATCTTATAACTATTGTAGAATAAACAAAACGGGAGGCGGTATATTATTATATGTTAGAGACGATATCATTTTTCTACAAAAATCATTAGAAACTAAACACTTTGAAAGTGTATTTGGCATTATTACTTTACCCAATAATATATCAATGAACATTTTAGCGATATACCGCCCTCCAAATCATAGCAAACCACTGTTTCTGAATGAAATCTCATCCATCTTATCACATGTTTTTTTTTTTTTTGGTTTTAGGCAATTCACCCTGGAGAGAGTGCTTTGTGCCGGTAATATTTAAAATGGATAAGAAATTTCGGTTAATCTAATGGGAAAATAATAAAACAAATTAAATATTGGACTCATTTAGATCACTAAAACAAATTAAATATTGAATTCATTCAGGTTAATAAACTTACATAAAGCTGTATGAACACGAGAATTGTTAAGAGATAAAAGGTATGAAATGTTAAGGGGGGACTGGTGTGTGATTTTAATAAGCCGGCGGTATATGTTCTTGAAAGATGAATGGTTTTTACAGTTAAAGAAAACGTGGTCGAGGGTTTCCTCTTCCACACCGCACTGGCAGAACGGATCATCTAAAACTCTAATTCTAGACAAGTGAGATGCAATTGAACAGTGGCCAATTCTCATTCTCGAGATACATGAAATGAATCGTTTTGAAAGTTTTTTACCGTGAAACCATGGCTTAGCAGGGATATGGTTTTGAATTCCCGCATAGAAAGATCCAGTTCTTATTCTGGAGACTGCCCAATTTTCTTCCCAGGCACGAGTCATATTAGATTTAAGAATCGGAAAGACATCGGATATAGGAATTCTAAAATTTAGTGGGATAGTTCCGGAATCTGAACCAGATTTGGCGAGAAAATCGGTCATCTCATTACCCTCGATACCCAAATGGGCAGGGACCCAGGCCAATATCGTCTCAAACCCAGATTCACTAAGAGAATTGAGAAGATTTTTTATTTTACATATAATATTGTCTTCCGGATAACGTAAAATATTTGACCTAATTTTAGTTAGAGCACTTAGCGAATCAGTACATAATAAGGCTCGATGAATGTTGAGAACCTGGATTTGATTTAGCGCTTGTTCAATTGCAAAGCATTCGGCTGTAAATATGGAAGCTTCTTTCGGTAATTTATAAGTGAGATTGATGTTGAATTCTGGACTATATATAGATGCTCCACATCTTTTATTTTCAAATTTGGAACCATCCGTGAAAAGGATGGAAAATCCAGGGAATTTCGAAGCCACTATGCTTTTAAAACAATCATCCACATTTTGAAATTTATTTGGGGAAGATAAAATATTCTTCCGAAAGACTGATGTTATTGTGGTCGGCATAAAAATGATTGCCTTAAATGGAATATTGTATATAGGAAGATTGGGAACTTCTTGAAGATATTGGAGGGAAGATGATAGAGAATTATAGAGATGAAAACTTTTAATTAAGAGAGGAAAACATTGTTTTTCTCTCAATCTTTTGTTAGAATTCAAATTAACACATAACCTATTAAGACTTTGTTTAATAGGATGATGTGATAACGATAAAGCCTTGAAAATATATTTATTGGCAAGGAATTGCCTTCTGAAATATAATGGAGGCTCCACACATTCCACCTGAAGAGCATTAATTGGAGAAGACTTCATAGCTCCAATAATCATTCTGAGGGCTTTTGATTGAATTCTTTCCATTTTCTTATCTAGATATTTAGGGAGTGGGTCAAAAAGGAATGAGCCATAATCCAAGTGGCTCCGAACTAGGGAATTATACATTAATTTAAGAGTGGTAGGGTGAGATCCCCACCATACTCTGGAAACTGCTCGCATCATATTAAGTCCCTTTTCACACTTTGTAGAAATTATCTGAATGTGTGGAAGCCAGGAAAGTTTATGGTTCAAGAGAAGACCAAGGAATTTGATTTGAGTAGCGGTTTGTAGAGGCACATTATCAAAAGAAATTGAGAATTGGGGAATTTTTTTTTTGCGCGTGAAAGCCACGACCCTTGTTTTAGATGCCGCCAGATTCATCCCATTTATTGACAACCAGCTTTTAATATATTGTAAAGCCAAATTCATTTCCTTAGCTGCAAGAATAATATTTTTATGTAACAAATATATAAGGATATCATCCGCAAAGTAAAGACGCTTGATAGAATAAGGAATTACTGAGTCTAGGTCGCTTATATAAATATTAAACAACAGAGGACTAATAACAGAACCCTGGGGCAAACCTCTCCATAGTTTGCGCCTTAAGCATTTAGAGGAAGACTCAATAATAATGGACCGATCTGAGAGCAAATTAATAATAAATTGGACTAATTTCGGGGGAATTTGTTTTTTAATTAGCTTTTCTTTCAAAACATTCAGTAAAACATCATCGTAAGCTGATGAAAGGTCAAGGAATGTGGCCAATGTATAAGAATTTAGGGATTGGGAAACTCGGATATCAGTTGTGAACAAACTTAAATTATCCATTGTAGATTTCTTTTTCCGAAAACCATACTGATTTGGTGAGATAATATCTTGACTTTCAACAAACCACTCTAATCTGTTCTTCATCAAACGCTCCGCTACTTTCATCAAACATGATGAAAGAGCAATAGGCCGATAAGACGAAATTTCAGATGGATTTTTTCCAGGTTTTAAAATGGGAATGATTTTTTGAGTTTTCCAATCATCCGGAATTAGTCCTGTTTCAAACATATTATTAATAAAAGATAAGAAATATTCAACCGCCATTTCAGAAAATGATTTAATGAAACTATTAAGTATTCCATCGGGACCCGGAGCAGAGTCAGAAAGGGTTCTTATTACTAGTTTCATCTCATCAATGGAGAAAGGAGCATCTAGCCAGTTAGAGTGAGATGGATATGGCTTAATAGAAGGCATTTCTTCACATCCGGCCACTGATGGGGGGGCTATTTTATCCGCAAATCCTATAAGAATTTCTTCTGATATATGCTTGGTACTCGGCGGAGAATACGATGATCCGAATTTTTTTAAGCTAGACCAAACTGAAGATTGGGGAGTTTCCGGAGACAGGTTCTCACAGAACTTCCGCCATCCAGCGCGTTTTTTATTTTTCAAAATTCGTTTGGTTTCTGCCTGGGCTTTTTTAACTGATAAAAAATTTTCTAGTGTCATACACTTACGAAAAGAGGAAATTGCTTTTTTACGAGAGTTGACGGAGCGAGTGCATTCCTCGTCCCACCACGGATTAGAGTGTTTTATTTTAATGTTCGCATTGCGTTTCGGGATGGATTTTTCTGCTGCATTTATAACCATAGAGGGAAACGTCTCACATTGCAATCTGATGTCTCCCGGGGACGATTTTTTTTTTAAATTAATAAGGTTATCTAGTTCAGAAGAGAAAGTGCTCCAATTCGCATCATTTAATCTAAATTTGAGATTATTTTTAACTGGTGGAGGATAAGTGTTAGATTGATGTTGGAATCGGATTATAATTGGAAAATGATCACTAGAGAGGGGATCGTTTAGGATGTCCCAAGAGCATTTAGATGCTAACGAATATGAACAAAGAGATAAATCAACAGCACTTTTCCGTTGATGAGGGGGGGTGAATCTGGTTGGAGATCCGTCATTTAAAAAAACATAGGTTATGGGTATCAATAAAATCTAAAAGATTGCGGCCAGAACGATTTGTTATTTTGCTACCCCAAGAAGGGGAATGAGCATTAAAATCTCCAAGGATCATAAAAGGGGAACAAATCTGGGTTAAGATTGGTGCCCATTCATTTTCAATAAAAGTGGTAGAGGGAGGAATATATATTGATAATATTGTGATATCAGATAAGACAGCTGCTATTATCTGGATATCGTCGGAGGGAGTATGTATATTAATTTGTTTAAACGGGATAGAATTATGGATTATCAGAGCCGTGCCGCCTTTACCATCCGGTCTGTCGTGTCTGAGACAATAATAACCCGGAATTCTTAAGTGAAAGGAGGGTTTTAACCACGTTTCAGAAATGGCGGCCACTGAAACGTCGTGTTCGTCGAGTAATTGAATTAGGTCAGATTTGTTAGCGAAGAGGCTTCTACTGTTCCACTGAAGAATTTTGTTCAGTTTCGAAGTCATTGGGGAGGCAAGATAATAAAGATTTAATGTAATCGGCAGCGTTGGACGGTACAGTATTGTTGTTTGTAAGGATAGAAATTAAAAGGGTAATTAAAGTTTGTATAAAAGAATTATTATTCAATATTTCGGGGAGAGCAGGAGGGGATGTATTACTATTAATGGCACACCCATTGGGGGTCCGAGATTTGGCATTCCCATTCGGGCTGGTCAAAATATTATTCAATTGTTTTTTATCAAGGTAAGGAGTATATTTTGGGTTGGGTTTGACTGGCTTGAGAATGGTTTCTCTGTGAGAAGATGACGTTGAATTTAAAAAGGTGGTTGATTGGAAAGGAGCTGAGGACGATGTCATCTCTGCGAAAGATTTTTTCGCAGGAGAGAATAACTTTGAGGCCTGGAAGTACGAAATGTTGTCGGTAGCCATTTTATGTTTTATGTTCCTCTGTCTTGTCAATTCCGGACAGGCTAGACTGACCGCGGTATGTGCACCCGAACAGTTAATGCAAATGGGATTATTGGAAGATTTTGGACATTGATCAAATGGGTGACCTTCTCCGCAAAAGTAACAACGTGGAGGGGAGCGGCATACGGATTTTGTATGTCCAAACCGGCAGCAATTGAAGCATTGAACAGTTGGAAATTTATAAACTTCGACGGGAAGCGAGGTATAATAAATAAACACACGAGACGGAAGGGATTGTCCCTCAAATGTAACAACAACAGATTGGGAAGGTTTCCAGATCTTATTTCCATCAGTAGAATCCTTGTAGTTCAGTCGACGTGCTTTTATTACTTTCGGGGTTCCTTGGGAATTATTCAAAGCATCAACAATTTCAGCCTCTGGGATATCCGTGGGAATTCCTCGAACAAGACCCATTCTCGTAAGGTTAAATGACGGGATGAACGATTTATATTTATGTTTTGAGAGCGAGTCAATTTTTTTTACAAATCCATTTGCGGAAGCGGCAGTATTAAACTCGATAGATAATTTATATCGCCCTTCCGGTTTAATTGAACCATTAACAATACCAAGGTTATTATTTTTTGAGTCAAATAAGAATTTTCCAAAATCTAAAGGATGAATAAGTTTTCCTTGTTCAGTTCTCTGAACAATTACGATAAAAGGACCGGAAGCGGAAGCAGGATAAAGTAAGTCAGTACTTTTTGTATTATCGCTAGCTAAAGTACTTGTCTGGGAGTTACTATTGGGGTTAAGGTCGTTAGAGGTCGAGGTTTGTTGAATCGGCGGTATAGATTTAACTTTCGATGGGATGTAAATGTTATGCGATGGTCGTCGTTTACGAGATGGAAGCGTAATAGAAGCCTGGCTAGTGTTAGACTCCGAATCAGAAAAATCTAATATCGATCCTGGGTCGGGAGGTCTATCTTCGTCTTCCTCCATTATATAAAAAAAAAAAACTTAACTTTTAAAAATTGAACTGAAAAAATAATACGCAGTCTATTTCATTGACTGTACAAACAAAAACGGATTAGCCGTAAGTAGGAATGCAAACAAATAAGTATACGATAAACAGAATTAAATAAAATGTAACAATAATCTCTTATCTGTATGAGGCACGGGAACGGGCGAACGGCACTAAGCAATAGGTAAGGTACACACAACCACTGTTGACCGCGGCTCGAATCGGACTGTTATCAAATGTTATTAACCCCCTGGAAAATATTTTATTTTTTGGAGATGTTAATTTAGATTTATTAAACACTCAAAACCCGATTATTATGACATACGAAAACATATTATCTAGCCATTATTTAATAAAGTGTATCAACGATGTGACAAGGGAAGCATTAGTAGCCGGAAATGTTACACGCACATGCATAGATCACATTTTTATTAGATTTAATAGCAGGCAGCAACAAGCTGACGCTCTTTCATCTTGTATTTGTGATTTTACTATAGCTGATCACTTCGCGACAGCTCTCAACATCACATACAGTAGTGCAATTACAAAAATCAAACTTTGCGGGGAAAATATTTCAATATTATCTCAAAAACGAATTGATAAATACATACGTAGTTATAATTGGAATGCCCTGCTTGCGGAACAAGATTGCGCTGACGTATACAATAAACTCAAAAACGTTTTTAATGACCTATATGAAAAAAGTAAAATCACTTTCTGTCCAAAACCAAAAAAAAGACCATTTGCAACAAAATTGTGGATAACGGATGACATTTTAGAAAAAATTAAAATAAGAGACTCCCTATACAGAAGATGGAAAAATTCACCCACCAATAAAACATTCGAAAAAAAATACAAATCATTCAGAAATACTGTTTCCAAATTAATCGTAAAAAGTAAAACAACATATTTTAATGAAACATTTAAAAACTATTTCAGCAATTCCAAAAAAACATGGGATCAAATTAACAAATTATTGGGACGTAAAACAAAAACAAACTGCGATGAAACTATTTCAAAGTATATGCTAAAAAATAATGGGCAAACAGAGGAAATAGTTGCAAATAGATTCGCAGAGTACTTTTCAAAGAGTATTAGCTCGATGTTACACAAATGCGACTACAAAGCGTCTAATACAGCTCCCGTTGAGCTGCCGCAGAGTATGTACCTGCCCAGAGCTACTTGTGAAGATATACGAAAGATTATCAGTCAACTGAATAATTCCAAGTCACCGGGGATTGACAATATTCGAATGTTCGATATTAAAAAACATTTAACCATTCTATGTCCGGTAATTACCCATCTAATTAATAAAATCTTGTCTCAGACAGTTATACCGGATGAGCTCAAATGTAGTATTATTAGGCCAATATACAAAGGGGGAAAACATTCCGAGATAGAAAATTACAGACCAATAAGTATACTGCCAGCTATTGAAAAAATTCTAGAAAAATACATCTCCGTAAATTTAATAAAATACCTAGAAAGTTTCTCCATTATTGATCCCAACCAATACGGATTTCAAAAAAAGAAAAGTACAGAAATGTTACTGCAGGACTTTTCGAATTACACAAATCAAGAACTCAATGATAAAAAACATATTCTGGTTTTATTCATAGACAACTCTAAAGCGTTTGATACTATTGATCCGACAAAACTATTACAGATATTGGAGGCGATTGGAATCAGGGGAAAATTACTAGAACTACTCAAAAACTATTTAAACAATCGACAAATTAAAGTGAAACTCTTTCAAACTTACAGCAAAGCTAAATTTATGTCAACAGGAGTCCCGCAAGGGTCAATCCTCGGTCCAACATTATACATAATATTTGTTTCACTCATGAATAAAATCTTCACATTTGTTAAACATTACGTTTATGCTGATGATACGGCACTAGTTATTTCGCATGAAGAATTAGAAATTGCAATAAAACTCATGCAGCACGATTTCTTATCCTTACAGAAATGGTCACATGATGCGGGTCTTATAATAAATTCAAAAAAAAACAAAATTAATGCATATACGATCTCCACATGCCAAATATACCATCACACCTGTAATAAAGTCGCATACATTTGAGTGCATACACAATTTGTCACAGTCCTGCAAATGCGGAACCATTGAACTTGTACAAACATATGTATATTTGGGGATAACTGTAGATATGCACATGAAATGGGATACCCACATAAGCAACATCTGCAAACGCCTGAGAGCTATTGCGGGGCGAATTTACAAAATAAAATATTTTATGCCCATTAGTACGCTAAAAATAATTTATTTGTCACTAGCGGAATCCACTATCAGATACGGAATAACATCTTGGGGAAACTCGTGCAAGACAAATATAGGCTATATTCAAACGATTCAAAACTCTTTGACTAAGCTCTTGGTAAGCAAAAGTGTTTATGCACAAAGAAGGGACATAAAATTACTATATGAATCAGTTAACATATTACCTGTGCGAGGAATATTATGGTTTAAAATTGTATGCCAAAACCTATTGTCGGACTCAATTTACAAAGAAAAAGTAGATCATGAACATGGCACTAGATTTAGTAAAAATGAGGGTTTGTCCGTTCCGAAAATTATAAATAAATACGGCCAACGGACATTCACTTATCTTGTCCCCACCATATTTAATAAGATGCCGATGAATTTCAAAATCGAATCCAATTGCCCCACTGATCTCAAAAGAAAAATTAAAAAATGGCTAATGGGTCAAAACTTTTTGTACTGATATTGTTTGTAATCTTATGTATAAATACTATCTATAATTAATTTAATCTATCAGTAATTTACCTGTGTTATATCTGTCTGTCTGTATATTTTATGCTTTTGTATTGTAGGTACTTAAAAGTTATTCTTCTGGAACTATTTTGCTATTGTGTTTTCTTATAATATTTTATGTTTTAGTGTTTTATTAATATTGTCAAATTGACCTGCTGACAAACTGCCTTGGCAGTTTAGCGGGTGATTAAAATGAAGAATAAAAAAAAAAAAAAAAAAAAAAAAAAACATTTATTTGCGCACGCTCGAGATTCGAATCAGCGTCCTCCGAATTGCTAGTCGAGAGCCTTGCCGTAAAATAGTAAATTTCAGGTAGATGTGACGAACCATATAAATTGGATTAAACAAATAAAAAAGTGAATGTCTTACAAGAGAATGCAACTTTGTTATTTAATCAATAACTTCTGGTAAATCTCCCCATTTTCAATTTGGCCAATAGCTTCGATTATCCTAGGAGCGGAACGGGGCCGACATTAAAAAAGTTTCTCTTCCCCGATTGAATTCGTAATGTCGTACAAGTTGTCGAGGTTGTGCATTGTACCGAGTATCGACCCCTAACCAGCGCATGTGCAACGGGAAACCTATTTCTGCCGGGGTGATACTGAAATTATCGTTTTGTGATCAAGAGTTATTTAACAATCAAATGTTTTAGACACTTTTAGTACCTGTTAAGATTGCCCCAGTAGTGCGGAGTCTTAATCGAGTTCAATGTCCTTCAAAAGTTATAACTAAGCTGTGATAAATTTTATAGCGGAGCAGTTAGGTCTTTTGCTCTAGTCTTATATATTATGGCAAAATTTGATCTGAAAACTAGAAAATTGGTCTAAAACACCATTACAACAGTCGACCTGACTTATTGCACAAGTTTAATTATGTTTTGAGCAACAAACACAATTCAAGATACAAGAAATCATTTGAAAGTACGAAAATAGAGTGTAATAAAGTTGTGAATAATGAATACTTGGAGCAGGTGGATGAGTTTGTGTTTACGATTACGAAAGGTAAGAAGGCTTATAGAGATATTGAAAGAAGGGTTAATGCAGTAACTCCAGAAAGACTGAACCCGGTTGGCGCTAAAAAAACTGTCCAAAGAAGCAAAGCTACAAGTCCACAATAGAGTGCTGGTACCTACCCCATGTCATCTTTGAGGATGCTGTTTGGAGGGTTTTTTATGGAAAAGAATAAGAGGAATTCCCGGGAAGAAAAAGGTATTTATTTATTTATTTTTATTTATTTATTTATGTCTATTCTTGAATACACAATTTTACAATTGATTACAGAGGTTTACATAGGAGAAAAAAAAACGTTAATTTTCAGTAGCAGTAAGCAAAAAGATTTTTTTTATTTTTTTTAAGTATTATGTTGGGTGTAAGGTAGGTTTGAGAAGGTAAAACTGTGTGTGGGTAATATTGTATGTTTCGTGAACACCTCACTAGGAGAACCTGTGCTGAGGTGTTGACGTGCTTATGATTAAGCGTGACAAGTATTTATGTGTTGTTGTAGAAAATTAGTTATTTAATTATTTTTTTTTTTTTAATACATTTTATTATGGCATACATTGATTATTTAGAATGAAAAAATATGTATAAAATACAAATCCATATATACACATTTATGCACATGTTTATATTTATAGACATACATACATATAAAGTTACACACACCTACACATATTTATTAATGTAAGTGTGTGTGTAGTAGGAAAATTCATGAAAGACGTGTTTAATTGTTTTCTTTAACTTTTTTGTAGTTTGGTTATGTTTGGTTAGGATTTATGATTTTTTGAGTAAAGTGAATATCTTGATCTTTTATCCAGGCCGTAATATTTTTTTTGTGAATGTTTGTAGATGCATTTGCAGTTTTTCAGAGTAATGGGCATACAATTAAAAAGTTTGGTTGCGTAATATAGAAAGTGTCTTTGTTTGTGTGTGGTGTACGTTTTCGGAATGTTCAGTGTTTTATTTGTTGAGGACCTGGTTTTTATTATGAAAAGTGGGTTAAAATCTAGGGGTTTATGTGTCCAGAAGTGACGGACGTATTAATCCATTCTCCTCCTCATGCGGTACAGGGTGTAGTAGAGAGAGTCATAAATAGGTCAAGGTTAACGGAATAACACTTATGGCATCGCTGTAGTGAAATAATCAATGATACGGTTAAATATTATTTCATATTTTCTTCCTCTCTTTTCCTTCAGATACACAACAGTTCCAAAATTAAAGATGCCATTATCCCACAGATATCAAGTAGTAAAGACTTCTGTATAATGTCACGTAAATCGTTTTTATTAAACACACTTTAATTTCACAATATTGAATAAATGGTGAGCTGTTAGGTAAACCATCAAAACAAGAATCCATTAATTTTGTACCTATTTACAAATAATGCTTACGTTTTAAAATATTTTTTTTCCGATCAAGAAAACAATAAGAGAGCTTTTACGTTCACCCCATTTTCTTGCAAGTCGGCAAACGTACCGTGTAGCTACTCGTATATTGGATAAGAAATAAGGTAACTTTCGTAAAGGCGTGGCGTATAATATGGATTCCGCGAGGGAATTGAATCGCGTGGTAGAGAATTGCGGGAAACACCACCCGCCAACTCCACTTTGACAAGACTTCTCTGTTTTAATCGAAGAATGCAACACAAATATATGTCTTCTTCAAACACGGCAAATTAATTTTGTGGCACCATTTTAATTCAAAATTATCCAAAATAACAATATTTAGAAAATTCATCGTTTTTAAGAGCGCTTTGTAATACTTGGGGTCGGTCTTTACTCACACTCTATGGCACCAACGACTGAAATTTTGGATTCTTACTAAGAACCACGGTTTACACAATTCAATAAAACAATCTACCAAAAGAACAATTTTTTGAAAATTCATCGTTTTTACGAGCGATTTGTAATACTTGGGGTCGGCCTCTACTCAGACTCTATGGCACCTCAACGACTGAAATTTTGGATTCTTACTAAGAACCACGGTCTACACAATTCAATAAAAAAATCTACCAAAAGAACAATTTTTAGAAAATTCATTGCTTTTACGGGCGCTTTGTAACACTTGGGGTCGGCCACAACTCTGGCTCTATAACATCTAACCAGCTGAAATTTTGGATTCTAACCAATAACCACGGTCTGCACATCATGATTCAATCAAAAAATCTTCCAAAAGAACAATATTTAGATAATTCATCGTTTTTACGAGTGCTTTGTAATACTTGGGTCGGTCTCTACTCAGACTTTATGACACCTTAACGACTGAAATTTTGGATTCTTACTAAGAACCACGGTCTACACAATTCAATCAAAAAATCTACCAAAAGAACGATTTTGAGAAAATTCATTGCTTTTACAGGCGCTTTGTAACACTTGGGGTCGGTCACAACTCTGGCCCTATAGCATCTCACCAACTGAAATTTTGGATTCTAACTAAGAACTAAAGTCTGTACACGAATCAATCAAAAAATCATCCTTAACGATTTAACCTTAAACCAATTCGTTTCATAAACAACACTTGCTTCATAAGGGCTTACTTAAAACCAATGTCAACAATCCACTTAAAAATGTCTATAGCTGAGCGGGAGTGGGAAGGGGTGGGGGTAAGGTTGGAGGAAACAGAGCACAATTTACAAAGGGAACGAATTTAATATTCAGTCATTTAAAAAGATTTTTGGTAATTCAATTTTGATTATTTTTTGAGGTGTTGAAAAGGCAATTTTTTCTCGGAGTTTGCTGATCTTGTATTGGAGATGAACCATACTTTTGATTTTTAAAATGGAATAGAGTTTCTACACCATAATGCGAATGAAATCCATTTACAAACTCTGTCACGGAAATTTGAAAGACAGTAAGGGCGGGTTTAAATATTATAAAGAAACAAAACTAATTTTAATTCATCGTAGAGCGAATAAACCAATTTAGTTATTGTTATCTTGTTTAATTAGTAGAACTCAATAGTAAAAAATAAAAATATTATTCAATTTAGAAAGACAGTTTATTTATAAAAAAGTTCTGCTGTGCTATAATTATTACACGTGACAGCCGTTTCACCTTCTGAAGACTTTATCAAACTGAAACAGCTGTCATGCGTAATAATTACATTTTACATATAACAACTACACAGAAGAACTTGTTTATATATAAACTGTTTTCATAAATTGAATAATAATATTATTGAATATATAAACGAATTAATGAAGAAATGAGTGAAAGAAAAACAACCTTAAGGACAACCTTCCGTTATATTCAGATCACTAGGAAAACAAACTATTCATCTTTTTAGATATTTTTCATATCTGCAAAATTCTTAGCAAAAGTTTTCTATTTTTGAAATATGCATGCGTGCAATTCTCAGCTAGCAGTCGAACAGATCGTGTTCGATAATCACAGACGGAATTGCTTAGTACGATTGCTGTAATGTGCTTTTAAATATTTATGCAGGTATATATAAGGTTACTTAAATATTTACGCAAGTATAAGGTTACTTAACAGATTTTTTTATTATGTCAATACTGCATTAGAGCCCAATCTTTCCGCAGAACTGGCACACTCAGTTGGTAGGGGTAGGAGATAGAGTAGAGAAAGTTGGAGAAATATTAGTAGTAACCTATCTAGTTTTAATACCATATTGTTATTTTGTCTTACAAGAGGAAACTATTTTGTTCTCTTAAGACATAACATATTTTCAGAAAAATGCTTTGTTGTATAAAGATATAATTTAATATCTCCACTAAGAAAAATACATGCCGATAGGCAAACTAATGCCAATAGACATGACAATACAAACAACAGGCTAAATAAAATTACATGCCAATAGGCAAACTAATGCCAATAGCCATGGCAATAAAAATAAAAATTATATATTTTTTTTGGCTGTTATCTTTATGTATGATTGCAAGATTCAACGATAACTAAATGCTATCTCGATAGTGTCTTGGATAAATGTATCTATTTTTATTTAATATGCGACATCTATTGACTTTTCTGCAAGTCTAGGATGAATATTTATTTTATTTTTAACATTATTTTCAATAATTAAATATTACAATGACAAGTTTTCTCATTATGTTCAAAATAAAAAATAGAATTAATGGAGTCAATAATTTCGATTTAAGGCTAGCAGCATAGTAGCAAAAGTCGTCAATATAAATACAGGCTTTCACAATTAAAGTTGACGACACTGAAAGCTCGGCCGGGCGTTAAATTGAGCCCAGTTGTCACGGGAACCAAAGTTTGCCTAATCGAATTTAAGGGGAACTTTTATAAAATGAAATGGCGTTTTGCTTTGATTGCCGCCCCGATTGATAGAAGTGCCATTAAAGAAAGCTCGCCACATTCTTTAGGGCGGAAATTCACAATTTAATGGAGCTTTATTAAGTAGAGGAAATTAAAGAATAACTTGATTTTTTACTCAAATTTTAGAGGTTTCAGATTAAGAATGACCGATGAAAGCTGATTGATTGATGATTTTTTTGGGGTGACTAAAATTAGTTATGAGATCAAAAGAATTTTATAAAGAAGTGAAATTATTATCGGATGAAATGGTCAAAAATTTTTATTAAATTTTGTCTAAGGAATGAAGGTGGTTGAATCCAATGATTAGCACATGACGTGAAATGCTTTAATTCGGCCATTGACAGGTTGTGCTTATAATATTACAATTTCGTCTTTATAATTCTGTTTTAACTACTTCGACTGCTAAGCTTGTTTTCAAGACAATATATCAATAGCAGTCAAGTACAATAAGCTTGTTTTCAAGCTATCGCGTGTGTTCCCACAGAAATGGTTATAACTCCGTTGTGGTTCTATTGACAACCTAAAAACAAAAAGGAGAATATCTATAATAAACCCCGCCTTACATTTCTATTCAAAGTTGTCCATAGAAATAGTTAAGAAATACCAATTTTGTAGAAACAGTTTTCACCCGCCAAAACGCATACGTGCCGTTAGACTTAGTTATTTTTTTATTAACTATTTTTGTGTGAAATGGTTACAAAATTGTTTTTAGTAAATTTGTCTAATAGAATAAGTGTTTTTTTTACGTTATCCGTAATTTAAGTACTGTTTTCATCCTAAGTTTAAATTTTAATATTTGTTTATTATAATACAGTTTAAAAGCGTGTTTTATCACCTCTCAAAAACAGTTTTTAGTTTTTGGCTGCGTTAAAAAATATTGAGTTTATTGAGCTTTATTTGCGAAGCGGAAATAACACAAAATTTTATAAATCTAACAGTTGGTTCAAGACAAAAAACTTGCATAAAGGCGGTGAACCGAAGTAGATAAATGACATACTTAAATTGTCACCTGTGTGGAGTGTTTTCTTATGAAAAGGATTCCACAAAAACCGGGAACATGAGTCTTGAAGAGACCCGTGATGTAGAAGGGAACACAGAGGCTAGCAAATCGTTCCACAGACGAGATGTTGAACTCAAGAACGAGTCGTAGAATTGACCTATTCTCATTTGACAAATGCCAACTGTGTATAATCCGTTGAGCGTGCGTTTGGCATGTTTCCTGATAGTGTACGTCAGAGTAGTACTCAATGGCGCGAGTTCCTCACAGCGTTTTACGTTGAAATGCCGTAAAAAATTCATTCTCGCCCGACGCCTGTGCAGTACAGATTTCAATTTGGGAGGCGGAAATGGGTACCGCCGCCCCGGGAACCTTTATTGGATAACCAACACCTTTGCCATAGGTCACCTTAAGTGGTTCGCCAGTTTGGTGATTTAGCAGGGGTGCTCACGTTCATGGGGTGAGATTTGTAAAGGTCTTGGAGGCGGATGACCAGGACACACTGAACCCCAGATTCTTACCCACCCCTCGAACCCTTTTCCTTCCCAGAATTCTCCACCATATCCTTTCCTTAAAAAATCCTTCCTCACAGCATCTCCAAAGATGACTTTTTTTTACATGAGCTCCACACAGGAGGCTTTGAGGAAAATAATTTCCCTCAGGGCCTAAGTCATCTTTGGGGATGCTGTGTGGAGGGATTTTTAGGAAAGGAAGGAGAGGGGAGTTCTGGGAAAAAGAGTTTGAGGGGTCGGTAGGAATCTGGGATTCTGTGTGTCCTGATCATCCGCCTCCAAGACCTAGACAAATTTCACCCCATGAACCCGGGCACCCTTGCTAAATCACCAAACGTAGCGAACCACTTGGGGTGACCTATGGCAGCCCCCTCAGGACCTATGACGTAGGTCCTGATGGGGATAATTTTCCTCAGGGCCTCTTGTGTGAAAAAAAAATCGTTTGTCAAAGAATACCTTGACTTTATTGAACTTTTTTTGCTGGCTTCTTCGGAATTTTTGTAGTTTTTTTTTGTTTCTTGATGATGTTGTATTAGAATGTTCAACAAATTTGTTCTAAGATTCTTGTGTTATAATTTTATAGTTATTTGATTGCTTGGGAAGTATACAACTAATGGTTAGTACTCATTTGGTAATTGTGATAGCGATGTTGACGTTTTTTACAAATGTGTCACTTTCATTTGAGCATTTTGAGCTTAGAATTTTTCAAAAATACCAAAGGTTACGGACGATGTAGACCGTCAAAATGTTTGTAGTATTTGCAACAGGCCGAAAAGTTCGTTACTTCACGAGATGTACGCAGCAGTACTGAAGCATTTCCATAAGAATTAAGAATAGTTGAACTAAGTCATATCGCTTGTACTAAGTCCCATATCATGAATCCCAATTACACAAGTTTTACTATAGTTTATTTTGAAAGCTCATAGCTTCTTCAGTTGTGGAGATATCGAAAAACTAATTTTATTTTTTTTATAACTTAAAAATAATACATTTTTATAATGATTATTACGAGACAACCTATGGTGTATTTAAATATGTATGTAGTTTAATGTCTCTTAAGAGGGAATAACGAGATAAAACCGGAAATATTTAATTTTTAAAACAAATTTTAGACGTATTGACTCTTTTCCACAAAAAAAATATAAATTGATTTCGAAAAACTTTTTTGACTCTTTTCCACAAAAAATTATAAATAATTGATTTCGAAAGACTGTTCTTTTACCTAGTTAAGCCTTTTTTTGAATTTTGGTAAAATTTGTTTATTTTTAGTATAATAAGGTTTTAACGTAGGTCGTTGGCAGATTTGTTAAATTTTCAGACAAAATTTTGTATTTTTCAACATACATTGCAAATCGCATAATCATGCAGTAAAATAAATAAATAAATTATTTGGGAAAGCTATTTTTCAGAATTTTAATTTTAGTTCAAATAAAATCACAAAAAAAGATCCGCGCCCATGTTTGTTGACGAAAATACTTCAGTTTGTTTATTTATTTACGGACTTAAAAAAATATATATCTAAAAAAAAATTGCATTCTTATTTTGCTTAGACATTATTGAAAAATTGTAAAAACTTACGATAAAAAAATAATTACAAAAAGTAAATAATTTTAATTGTTTTATCATCACGAGTTTGAGCATTTTTGAATGTGGGTATTTATCACAACAAATTTGGAATGAAATAATATCGATATTGAGTTATTATGTTAAAAAGTTGTACGGAGAGTAATTAATCTTTCTCATCGAAACCGTCCTACACAGTTGCAAGGGTACGATCGCAAGATCATCGTTCGACGAAATTTAAATTCTCGGCCGCTGGTTAATGGCTCTTAACAGATGTCATTATTGTAGATAGACTCATGAAGTTTTAATGTGACTCAACAGAGGTCAGTAAAGTTTCGCTATATAAGATAGACAATGGACGCCTGTTCGGTTCTAATTCCCAAACGGTTACGAAGGTAGCCGATTATGTCTGATCGAAAGGTGACCAGCTCCTAGGCTGCAGATTTACTCAGAGCAACCTTAAGAACATACGTTATATTAATAATTATATAAATAAGATTACAATTATTGTAAATCAGATGATAAAAAACAAGTCTCGTAACCTGACGAACCGAAGTATCATTGAAACTCCTGATGATCCGAGTTGTACAGATCATCAGAAAAAACAATAGTACACAACACAACACCACTACACATGAATACAAAAGTCATTCAAGTATAATATCGTGCGATTACAAAATTTAAAGTAATGAAAAGTTGGCAAGTAAATCTAGAAAAACGTGTAATTTTGGAGACAAAAATACCCTATAACCCAATAAATCACTTTTTACCTTCTGGCTAAAGACGCCTCAATAAATAAGTAAATCACTCAAAATAGAAGGAGGAAAAGTTTGTTTTTAATGCTAAAGTGATGTACGTTAAATCCTTTGGAGGAATACGCTCATCGCAAAGTCAGCATGAAGCAGATACTTGCATGGCTGCATTCCGATAGAGAGGTTTTTGTTCACGGGGCATAAACTACGCTATCGGAGATTAATGGCACGAAACGGGGAAATGCTTCCTCCTAACCTTTTATTTTACATTTAAGATGCACACGTAACTTAGCTTTTTTCAATGAGTTACGACCCGGCTTTGCTCGATTCTCAGTACTATTTTTTCAGAGATCTTTGTTACCGTTAAACATTTGGAAAAAACACTTGATTTTTTCAATGTAACAATTTATAAAATTATGTTGCCTTAAAATTATTTGTTAATAACCATTCGAGCGATAGCTAAAAAAAAATTTAAGTATCTTATTTTTATAAACTTAAATTTATTATTAATTTTTAATTTTTAATCTTAAAAAAAACTTTTGATTCATTGGTTTTAAGCCGCAGTTAACAGTTTGTATGTTTCTGTATTAATAATTGAAGGTACAATTTTAAAAAAATCAAATGTTTGAATCGGAAACTGAATACAAGAGTGATAGATTCTTTAAATAGTGCTCTGATACCATCCGCCATCGAGAAAAAAAATTGCTTAAAATGTTTAAATAAAAACAGTTATTAATCTTCGAAAAATGTTGACTATGTACGATACTCTACGGTAGATATGTCTAAATTTAAACCTGACGAAGCTTGGGCCAAGCGAAACTATTCTGTTACAAATTTAACCACTGAAGCGACCACGCGAAATAAATAAATTTGCCTCGACTGCTCAAGATTTCCAAAAGATCATTTTTTTTAATTTCTCGCCAGCACTAAAAAAATCATTCCTTCAAATTTCAACACGAAGACATAAAAACTTATATAGCTAATTAATTAACGAGTATTTTACCGTTTATCTTATATTTGCAGGATATATAAAAAAAAATATTAAAAAAATTGTAACATTTTATAACCGCGCTAATCCTGCGTGTTTGTTACTTTGAAACTCTGTGAGAGGTACTTATTGGAGTCAACATAAAATATTTTTGATTTATGTATGTTATCTGTGTTATACTTGATAATGGAAGGAATGCACAAATGGAAAAAGGATTTAATTTTAACCGTCATCAGAAATTTAAATTTATTTGGAACATCGATCTAAAATAAAAAGAGGTTTGGATTTGCAACTCCTACGGTCATAATAGATACAACATTTCAATCGCTTTGTTTTAAATTAAATGGCTGGCCATGGAAATGTTTTATACAATTACAATAAATGTTTTAAGAATGGTAGGAAAATGTGGTCGAATTTTGGACCGCTATCAATCGCAGAAAAAAAAGTGATCCATTTTTCAACCATAATCGCTCCAGTAGTTAAACCATTATGTTGTTTTATATTTTTAAACTTACAAGCGTCCTGAATATTTTAAACAATTGGTAAACACGCTTGTATATAAAAACCGATTAGAAACTGACAAAAAATGATTCATGGAAAGATATAAAACACTGCTTGTACAGCCAAAGAGAGTCGTTTATTTGTTGTTTACACTAATATTAATAATGATTTCTCATCGAGTGTCAGATTTTTTCCATGATATTTTAAATGTTTTATAATATGACGGCCGGTGTCGTCCAGCGGAAAGGCTCTTGACTAGCATTCCGAAGGTCGCGGGATCGAATCCCGGCATGGCAAATAAATTTTATTTGATTAATTTGTGTTATTTCACAATTTATTCATTGAAACTAATATAAAGTATATTTGCGGCACGTTCCACAGTGGAAGATACTCTCAGTATCGCCCTGGTGTAAGACCACCATTCAGAATTGAAACGTTGCTTGAAATCGCGTTGGCCGTGTTTGGTGACCAGATCTGAATAGCCAGGTACTTCCCACCTTCCTCTTCCCCATCTCCTTCCCCTCCACATTACCTTCAGCCTCACAACATACCCCGATTGGGGATGCCATAGTCTCACTGGCTTCAGACGGGAGCAGTCGGGACTCTTGTGGGGTATTCATATAAAAAAAATATATAAATATATATTCAAGATGTTGTAAAGACAAATAATATTTTAGAGACCAAATCAAATCGCTTAGAAGATTTTAGTATTTGAAATATACTTTAGTATTTACAAATCATTAATTTATTAAAAATCAATTGAAAAAAATGTGTGAAGCTAGGTATAGAAAACCGTTTGCGTGATTTCGACGAACGCAACACCTTTTCTAATCTTCTTGAAAAAGGCAACCGCACTAGGTGAGGGGGCGGGAGGGGTGGCTGCTCACTGCAGGTATAAAATATGCTTGGCTTTCACCAACAAAGGTAAAGCCTTTGCTGAGTGGGTTAGGCGTGTAGCGTTGCTGGAAATGGAATTTTAATCTCATTGATGCGGCGCAGGCGAAATCATCTTAATCGCATTTTGTCACAATCAGAACTCTTGAATTCATCCCATTCGTGCCTTAATAACCCCTGATTAAGGGCGGTTATAAAGGGAATCAAATGTTGTCTGAACGTTCTACATATCATAATGACAGCTGAGTATTTGGATCAGAAAATATGATTTATAATTATTAACGTAGGAATCGTAATATTCACATTGAGTAGAATATTTTTTTTGTAAATTTTAAAGTTTACACAGATTGATTCATTTTCAATTTTTATTTTTTTTATTCTCTTCTTAAATATACACTTTACAAATTATTACACTAGCTTACATAGACAATAAGATTAGTAAAAAGAAAGAAAAAATGTTAATGATCCGTAGCTGTATGAAAATAGGTTAGTGTTGTATTTTGTAAACACCTCTCTGGGCAAACCTGTGCTGATGTGTTCCCATGTTTGGGATTACGTGCTATTCTGTCAACGTAAGTAGAAACACCCTATCCTCCTTAATGTTGTCAAGAAGTGGGTCGAATCATGGCGGCAGTATCATAAACATAAATTAAAGATTAGTTGTAGCATTGAAAAAGAAGATAATATTACTTAATCTAAACGAAACGTGAAATAGAACGAGACATAAGGTAAAAAATACAAAGGTATTGGACGCAACTGGGAATCGAACCCAGGACCTCTGTTTTATCGGAACTGCTCCTTGAGCAACTCGACCATTCGGACTTGTTTATATTTTCTTTTGTCCAAGGATTAATTTAATAAGTATTATTTTTATTTATTTATTTTTTATTTATTAGTGATAATATATTTATTTATTTATTTAAACGCCCATTGGGCTTTTACATATGGTGCAGTACATGTTTAACATTTATAATATATTACTCCCAAGGAGTTTAATAAAACTCATTTCGGGAAGGACAACATTACACAAATAAAATAAAAGAAAAGAATTTTTTTTTTTTTTGTTATTGTTTTTGGGGTGTTATGCCGTGTTTCGCTACCTCCTTCTTTAGCCAACGTTTCGGACAGCGTTACAGTGTCCATCATCAGGGCAGATGACCTGATGATGGACACTGTAACGCTGTCCGAAACGTTGGCTAAAGAAGGAGGTAGCGAAACACGGCATAACACCCCAAAAACAATAACAAAAATACTTTTTGGCCGTGAAAACCTAAAAACATACCTAAAAGAAAAGAAATTTAAAAATTTAAGAAAAAGTAAAAGAAAACAAAAACAAAATTATTTTTACACAAGAACACAAAATTCAATGGGAGTTTAATGAACAGTACATAATTTTAAAATGGACTAGACACACTTGATATAGTTAGTAATTATATTTTATACGGAGAATATACAGGAATTACAAAGTAAGATAGCTAAATTCGTCACAGGTTAATAAAGCTGCCAATGTTTTTTTGTTTGATGCTGGAAGTTTTAAGTCATTGGGTAGTGCGTTGTATTGCGTGTGTGCGACGTATTGTAAGGAGTTAATCCCAAATTTAGTCGTGTGAGTAGATGGTGATAGGTGTATTTGATTTTGTGATCGTGTTTTGTGCTGGTGTATATCGGAATTAAAGGCTGGTTTAGTGTTGGTGTGTGAGGAGTGTTGAATTATTTGTAGGATGGCAGTGGTGATGCTATATTTTGGCAGAATCGTAAAAGGAAGTATTTGGAACAGTGAGTATATATCTTTGACGTGTGTATCCCATGGTAGATGGTATATGTTTCTTATAGCTCTATTTTGGATGACTTGTATTTCGGATATTTGCTTCTTAGTTGTGGTGCCCATAAAGTAAACAGGTAATGTTGGTAAAGGAGAAGAATAATAAGTAGGAGGCGGAACGCGGAGGCAAAACAAAAATTCCAGAGCCGCTAATTATTAAAGGCAAAACAATTAAACTATGGTTTGTTGACCGGTCTAATTTGTTTTATGGGGCCAATAGCTATAAAAGATAAAAGATCTTTTGATTTTGGCCTATTTCAGCATATCGTTCGCCATACATTCCCATTCTTTTCGCCTCCGCATTCCGCCTCTTAATAATAAGGATGGGAAAGTATTAGAAAAAAATTCGGCCAGATCCAGAAAGGTTGTTTAATTTTTAACCTTAACAAATATTGCTCAATTACCCCTTTATCGGTGAGAAACGAAGTTTTAACTTTTACATAGTATAAAATGAAGTCGCTCCCGCTGTCTGTACGCTCAGATCTTTTAAACTAGGCGACGGATTTTCACGCGGTTTTCACCAATAGATAGAGTGATTCAAGTAAGAAGATTTATATGTACAAATTATAGTAGAAAAAACCGAGAAATTCAAAGATTCAATCAAGGCAGCGGGCTGGCATCAAAAGGCGGTGTGGATACGATATGTTTGCAAATTAACAGATGGCGTTGGTTATAAAGGTTGGGTAATGGGGTTGTGTTTTGTTAGCCACAGCAACGTGTGGCCGGGTCTGTTAGTTTATACATAATAAATACGGAAATTATAAGAGCAAGCACATTTACAACAAAGTAATAACGAATTTTCTGGTAAGATCTGAATAACCAGGTATATATACCCATCTTTTACTTTCTGGGTCTCCTTTCCCCTCCCAGCTTCTTTCAATATCGCGATGTACCGCAACTGGGGAAATAATATTAGACCATATTATATAAAAGCAGCGTTTATGGATCTATGATCTATTTTGGAGGTGGGTATGGGTACCACCGCCCCGGGAACCATTTATTAGATAATCAACACCTCTGCCATAGGTCACTCCGTGGTTCGCTACGTTTGGTGCCTTAGCAGGGGTTCCCGAGTTCATGGGGTGAGATCTGTCTGGGTCCTGACGGCAGATGCGTCTACCCACCAATTGCGTGGCAGGCCGGATCGAGAGAGAATAATTGGGGGAATCTATTTGACATCTCCATCCGTACTCTCTCGGATTATCGCCTTGCACCGCAGTGGGATAGATGGATCCCTACGTCTGTCGCTCCTGGACACACTAATCCCTAAATTTCTACGCACCCATACCCTTTTCTTTCCAAGAAAAAATACCCAACAGCATGCTTAAATATGAAGTAGGCCCCGAGGGGAATTATTGTCTAACGTAAAAAAAAAGTTAAAATACACAACAAAAAAATAAAAATTAAATCATTCTCACAATCCAAAATCTCACCTCGTGTAATTTGTATCGACGCCCTTTTGGTCGTAGGAGTAGCTAACGACAGCTGTGCGTGAGAGTTTGCCTAAACTACCGTATGTTGAGATGAAAAATTAAAAATGTAAGTCACAGCATCTGAAACAGCGCTTCCGGTTCAACCCTTTCAGCCGAGAAAGACCCGCCGAAAGAAAATAAGGATTGTAATAACGGGAAGTGTTTTTTGTTGCATGAATTTTTATACAAAGCTAGGTCCGGGCTTGGTACGTGGCTGCCTTGGTCACATGTGGTAGAATACTGTACTGGAAATGGGGTTAAAACTATTACCTTCAACACCTTATTAATTAAACATGTTTTTCAGTTAGCCTTGCTGAAAGGTTCCGCATTGAATTAAGCTGATTGTGTCAAAGTTTGCCATTTCTTTGTATAAGTTATGTTGATGTTCTACGCTGTTCCTAATACACAAGATGTTCAGAGACGTAACTGACTTACAATAAAAAATTGATTTCTGGGGTGAGTTGACTAAAAAATTAATGTACTTCTGGTCCCCGGTTCCTTTTTTTCCTCTAAAAACATTTAAAAAATCAGCAAGTTGTGGACGGCTAAAAATAATTAGTATTAAAATTTGGTGGACGGGTTTGGGTACCACCGCCCCGGAAATACATTTATGGGATAACTAACACCTCTGCCGTAACCACCACTACACTACAAAAGGTTTTCTACATTCGGTGACACAATAGAAGTATTCAGGTTTATTGGTGAAGTGTATTCAAGTCTTGGCAGCGAATGCGTATGCTCCCAAGCTGCGCGGCAGGCCGGATCGAGAAAGGTAGGTTTGGAAGACCCTTCGACCTCTCTAACTGATCGGCTCGACACATCATCGCACCACAGCGGGAGGGATCTGTTCGGTCAGTCACTCATGACAAGACTGACCCATAAATTCCTACCGACTCCTTTTACCTTTTTCTTTCGAAGAATTCCGCTCCATCATTTCCTTAAAAAATATCATCCACATAGCTCAACCCTCAAAACGACAAAAACCCCGAGAGAGAGAAAAAACAGAATTAAGTAGCAAATACAAAAATAAATTAATTTTTTAAGTCCAAGTACAAAAACATTATTACCCCGTAGTTACCCTCAAAACGAAATAAAAACTTACATATTGCATCATGAAACAAAACGTTTGTGATTACAACCAAGATAGACAGGAAAATAGATATTGGGGTTGGAACGGGAAAGGTGTGGAAAAGGTTGAGGAGATGTTGCCGTGCAAGTAAAATGAAAATAAGAGGTTTGATAATATATGTATGTTTTTTACCTTTTTGGGTAAAACCTCAAATCGTAATATTTAAATGAATGACGACAATATTAGAGAAATTCAATCAAAGATCTGGAAACAGAAAAATCAGAAAAAGATATTTGCACCTCTGAGAGACGAACTCAGGACCTTTCACTTTCTGGGCAAATGCGCTAACCACTGCGCCAAGGTGTTGATGAGTGTAAGGTGAGCTTTATCTAACTTCAATTATTGATTAACGAAAAAAATAATAACTCACACATATTTTCTTAGGCAATTGTATTATAAACGTTATCATCAACTCACTCATTGGTCGTTTCATGCAAAAATAATTAATAAACAAGTCCTAAAGACTCTTTTTTTCAATTTGCGGTATAAAACTATGGTTTCATATATTAAATTGAGATTAACATTTATATTTTAATATAAAACGTGGTATTTTTTCTTTCTACCACCATTTAGATCATATTTCTTACTAGATATGATGGTAAGGGAGACGATAATGATTTCAATGAAACCTATTGGTTGCGCAAATCAATTCGTTCGTAGGCGGGTGCGGTGTGATTCTAAAACAACAATCACTGGAAAACTACTCAAAGGAAAAGGAAAAGGATAGGTATTGCCAAAACTCACCGAGTTCACTCGACATTTGCCGCTGGTTCTGTGGTCCTTTTAATTCTCCCTTGTCTTTATAATAGTTCACTTTTACATATATATACGTAAACACGGTTACTTCTGCAGCCGCGGCGGTGTGGTCAATAAGTTCGCAAATTAAAACTTATGGCGTTACTTTTCAATTAAGTAAAATGCACAAATTTCTCCGAACTCGAAGCGGGTGCGTTTTTCCACAAGTCAAATAAAAAACAAGTGAATGAAACAATCGAACGTTTTATTGGGTTTTGTCTTGGCGTGGGATGGGTAGGTACTTGGATAGAGGAACTGGGCAGGTACTTGAGTAAAGCAGTTTTCCAGTAGGTACTAAATCAAACAAAAAGAACATTGATTGGCGCAAACACCTATGTATATGAGTTTTTCCGAAAATCAAACAAATTAACTGCAGAGTAATATCCCTTAAGAGCTTTCGCCAAAACTTTTGGTTTGTTGTTGGAAGTTTTAGATTACTAGTTAAAATGTAGTATTGCGTATGTGCGATTATAAATTATAATATTTAAATTATTTTAAGGTTTTGAGATTCAAATATCCACAATTAATCGTATATTTAAAATAATAATAATTTATTCCAACAGGGTGGAATTGCAGAGTTATATTTTCATAAAATAACCAATAAAATTAAAGCAGCCAACCTCCTAGAAAGAATTCACCTGTCGCCTACTTTCTATTGACAATAATTAACACCCGGAAGTAAGGAGGTATCCTAATTTACATCAGACGGGTTAGAATGCGGAGAAGTAGATGAATGAAACACTTGGCCGTTTAATTGTACTTGAATTGAATTTAATAAGAACCTTTTATTGCGGTCGATTTTTTGTTGTTTAGAAAATAATTTTTAAAGAACAAATTGATGAAAAATGCGCAGGAGTTCGAAATGTTCGGCGCTAGTGAGCGCGTGGCATCCCAAATTATTGGGGTTCGTTGTGAGGCTGGAGTGAGTGAGTAAGGGAGGAAGATGGGGGAGGTAGGTTAGGATTCGGCTAATTAGATCTAGTCACAAAAAAGCGATTTCAAGCAACATTTCAATTCTGAGCTGATGAAATAATCTACCTTTTTCGAACAAATAAACATTTTATATTCATTGTTTTATGTTTGTCGACTGAGCGTGGCCTCTTTTTTACGTTTGGGTTCCGATTCAAGGTGGCCACTACCATTTGTGGTTTCCAACTGCGTGCTGTCGAATCGAAATTATCAATATTACGGTACCTACTGGCCAGAAGAAATGTTGAAAACAGAAAATCCATTGAGTTAGTGACATTTCTTTATATAAATTGTATTTTTTCATAGTAGTTCAACACAGGTGACTTTGAGTAAAATAATTCTCATGAGGGCCTACGTCGTCTTTGGGAATGTTGAGAGTCATTTTAGAAAAGATAGGAGAAGACGTTATGGAAAGGAAAAACGTATGAGGGGTAGGAAGGAATCTGGGGGGTCAATGTATCCAGGATTAACCGCGATATGAATCCAACCCTCCCAGCGCGATACGAGGCGATGTTCCGAGAGAGTCCTGCCGGAGAGATCAAAAGATTTTCCTCACGCGGTCTCTCCCGATTTGACCTTCCAGGCATGAACCCGAGAACCCTGTTAAATCAATAGTCAGTCAACGGCAAACGTTGTCGGTTATCCAATAAATGGTTCCCGGGACGGAGGTATCCATACCCGCCTTAAAATTATAGTATATCTACTAATTTGAAATAAAAAATGTGAAATGAAATATTTATGGTTTATTACCAAATAAGTAGGTAGAGTATCAAATTTCATTTTTTATTGGGTAGTGTACCAACATTCTTACGAAGTACTCAATCAATTAGTTTCTACTAGCTGATCCGGCCAAGCGTTGCTGTGGATAACGAAACACAACGCCATCTACTGGATGGTTACCCAACCCTTTAACCCACACCGCCGTCTGTTCATTTGTATACAAATCAAATCCATACCGCCCGCTTTGCCAGCCCGCTCGTCCACCACCTACATTCTCCTTTAGGTGTATATTTCAACATGAAATAGGTATATATTATATATGAGGTATATATTTGAACACCTCCTACGTACCTACCTAAACAATTTGTATTTAGGTAGGTGCATTGAGATACATTATTTTATTTATATAATATTTTATTCACATGCATTATTAATTTTAAAAATATGTATATTATTTAATAGAACCTACAGACAAGCCGTCATGTGACAGTTTTGTGGGACTAAAACATGTATTAAATTTTTCTTGTATTTATAAATAATAATGAAAAAAAAAACAATTTACTCAAAACTTTGACAAATTATATACTTCTACCTTTCTCACAAATCACTTTATCTATTGGTGAAACCCACATGAAAATCAGTTAAGTCGTTTTTGAGTTTATCGCGAACAGACAGACAGACGCGGCGGAGGATTTTAATTTATAATAATAATAATGTAGAGATGATTCAAAGTACGTTAAAACACACAAAACTTTAAAATAAATCTCACAGAAAGCTGACATGAGGAATCTTCTTTACTTTCAACGTTAGTAGATTAATTTCATTACCAGAATGAACAGTTTAATTGTTGCACGAACGACTGTTGGCTTGTGCGGACAAATTCTCACAATCTTATGAATATCTAAATGAAAATCGCTAACTTTTTACGCAGAATTCTCAAAACTCTCACAGCGTTATCTCGTGAGATGAGATTTTTTTTTGCATAAATATGAATAATAATTTTTCTAGAAAACCCTTCGGCGTAAGTACCTAACCGATAAAATAGCGTAATGGTCATAAATGCCATGCAAAAATCATATAACTCTTGCGAAGGAGGGCCGAATGCGAAAAAAAATCGTATTAATGTTTTGATACCGGTATAAATGGGGCATTAAATTACTGTATGTGTCAAGAAAAACTTCATAATTTATTTAAGATTTTTTTTCCGCCACCGTTTTGGTGATTTATATGAGAACACGCATGCTTACCGCTGAGATACAATCAAATATTTACTTACGGAGCGGGTCTTTGATAATATACTGCCGGAGAAATCGAGAATTTGCTGCTTCGTGTGGAATTTGGTTAATGGTTATTTACCGAACCAACATCATAAGGTAACACGTAACTAACTCCACGTTATACGAGATGTTAAATAAATCTATGTTATTCTCAAAATTAATAGATAACTTAATTTTAACCGCTTATGTTTAGATCCGATACGTTTCGTAAGCAATGTTACTTCATCAGGGTTTTTTTAAAATAATTACAACAATAGACACAGACTTCAAGGTGTAATGAAAAGGTGTGATCGGGAAGGAGAAGGGAGCTAATAGGGCATACTTTACAAAGGGAAAAAGTTTAATAAAGGATCGTTTAAAAATATTTTTTGATTACAGCTGTAACAAATACAAATACTAAAATACTTGTAGAGTTTGATAATAATTATTATAAAATCAGATATTTAATTAAATACAAAAATAAAAAAAGTTTTTTTCTAGACAAAATGTATGTCCATAAAAAACCTATACGTCCGAGACATTTTAAGAGTTTGTGTCTGTAGTGTTGCCAAAAAAATTAGTAACATATACAATCGCTTATCTTACCCTTACTTTTATTTTATAAATATGAACTACAAATAATTAGATTTCGTTTTGAATTTAAAACTATTTCTTCATATTTGAAACCGAAGACGTGTACATGGTATTTGAGGAACCGAGAATGGATAATTGATCTACGAATCATAAATGGAAAGCTGACATTTTTTGAGAAAATGGATGATTTGATGTGTTGTGGATTATTTTATCTTTTTATTTTTATTTTATTTTTTATTTATTTATTTATTGAAACAAAATACATATACATTATAAACAAATACTTTGACCGTCCAACTAGGAGATTTCCCGTTTTAGGACAGTCAAATTTTCTGGTTTAGTTCACATTAGGTAGTTGTTGTTTTTTGTAAAACATAAAATTGTATCTAATAATTACAAATGTAAACATCATTTCAAGTACAATGTTATAAAGGCCGTAAAGCAGTTAAATATAGTGATAGTTGTAAAAGTACTGAGAAAAGTTACAAAGTTTAAATAAATAAAATGATAATATATTAAAACTATAAAGAAAACCAAAATATAAACTCATTGTTTTGTGAACAGAAAATAAAAACTAAATCTTAAAAATAAAAGCTTAATCTTAAAAATAAAAACTAAATCTTTCATCGATATATTTCCTATCCGAATGTTCAAACAGGAAATATATCGAAGTTTTTTCATTTTTTTATTTTTAAATTGTTTTTAAGAAAATATACGATAGGTTTGAGTAGAGGCAATCTCATTATTTTTATGTATTAATAATTTCATGATCTATCTTATATTTTAATGAAAAAAATATATAAATATATATATATATAATAATAAAAATAATTTAAACAGTAAAGTGAATGAGAGATATCGAAGAGTTCTTCTCCGTAACTGAAAATTGAGAAAGATTATAAGTCTGATAGTACTAGTAATATAATTCTGATAGGAATAAATAGTTCTATAATTCTCACAGTGTTTATTACATTGGAATCTCAATCAAAACTATATCATGTAAAAAAAGAAGGCAGGAATCGTTATCATTTGAAAAAATAAGTCATAGAAATGACATATTTGCATAATGCTTTCGTACACAATAGCAAAAAACGAATAAATAAAAATATAAATATATATTCCAGTTATTTTAATCTGTTTGTTGTTAAATTGATAATTTTGTTTATGTTGCCATCTGTTAAATTATTTAAAATTATATTACACACAGTCTTGTTAAATTTCAATATATTATCAATGATACAAATAGTATGTAGCGCAATATCTGTGTATGTAGCTTTACGAAAAATATTAAATTCAATGTCATTATTAATAATTGAAACAGTTAGGTCTAAAAAGTTTACGTTGAAATTTTGTACAATCTCTGTAGTAAATTTTATATTTTTATTTTTAATAAGTTTGTTTACAAAGTTTTTAGATTTTCACCGCCAAAAGTATTTTCGGTATTTGTTTTTGGGGTGTTATGCCGTGTTGTAATTGTTACACATCTGCCCTGATGATGGACACTGTAACGCTGTCCGAAACGTTGGCTAAAGAAAGAGGTAGCGCAACACAGCATAACACCCCAAAAACAAACACAAAAAAAAAAATTGTTTAAGAAATTTTATTTTTAAAATTACTAAGATCGCTCAATGTACCAGTCCAACCAAAAAATACACCTTCCTTGTATATTACGCCCTTTTATCCTCCTCCCTCTTCCCATTCTCATTTTTCCATTGGCACCTTTAAGTCTATGTCTATTGTTGTAATTGGTTGAAAATAACTCTTATGAAATAAGCATTGCGTACAAAGCATGTCAGTGTTTGAATAATAAACGTTATTAAAACTAAGTAATCTATTATTTTTTATTAAAATGGTGCCACAAAATAAGTTTGCTTTGTTTCAAGAAGAAATCGTTTTTTGTTTGTTAAAAATTCTAAGATGATGCATGTTGATGAATAAATCTATTTCTACCTTCCTCCATCCAACT
Organism: Glyphotaelius pellucidus; assembly: GCA_936435175.1. Taxonomy (NCBI): domain Eukaryota; kingdom Metazoa; phylum Arthropoda; class Insecta; order Trichoptera; family Limnephilidae; genus Glyphotaelius; species Glyphotaelius pellucidus. The sequence continues at coordinate 26,038,952 of OW386555.1, read as the reverse complement.
TATTTCCCACACATGTCCTATTTTAAAATATGTGGTAATTTTACCTACGTGTGATATTTTAGAACAATAACTCCAAGGAAGTGTTTGTTAAAGTAACCAGTGCCACGATCAACGGATCTCTCGGTACTTTAATATTGACTTGGCTAAAGAAACCGCTGTGCAATGATTAAATTCAAAGTGATCTCTCAGTATATTTAATTGATGTCTATTGAAATAACCTGTGCAGTTATCACCTCGGTCCCTCGGATTCGCGCGGAGACTTGTGCATTGATCAGCCAAGTGATTCCTCGGTGCAATATCGTAAGTCAGATTCCTTCTCAGTGTCTACTATTTGCTAAGTGTCACATTGAAAAAAAAAACATAATTTTATTGATTACAGTACAATTGATTCACGGTCAATTTATCTGTGATTGCAATGCGTTAGCCTTGAGGTTATCATCGTAGCACGATACAATAATCAGTATTTGAAGCCGATTTTCAAAGAAAAGTTGATAATAATAGAAATGAAAACATTTATTTGACAATTTAAAGATTGTTGCGTATTTAATATATACATCTTATTTTCTTTGATGGTATTGATTCTGAAGAAAGCGCTCAGCTGTACAATTTATTTTCATAAATTATCTCCACACAGGTCTTAATATTTGCTCACCGTTTTAAAGTAAACCTATTCCAAAACATGCTTAAGTGTGAGTGTAATAAAAGCGGCCATTGCCGTGAAGGCTTTATTTTGGATTTGTTCATGAAGTCCTGGGTAGACTTAAAACGCATCGAGCACGCCTATTTACACAGGTAAATGAAATCCACAAAGCCGGCGTGGTGTACGGCACTTTTTTTTTTTTTTACATTAACTCCACACAGGAGGCCTTGAGGAAAATAATTCCCCTCAGGGCCTATGTCATCTGGGATGCTGTGTGGAGGGTCTTTTTGAGGAGAGGAAGGAATGAACATTGGTCTTGAAGAGACCCATGTTGTAGGAGGGAGGAAACACAGATGCCGGCAAATCGTTCCATAGCCGAGCTGTTGAACTCAAGAACGAGTCGAAAAAACGACCCGTTCTCATGTGACAAAGGTCAACTTGACAACTAAACCAAAACTAAACGCCGTAAACCACATTAATTTTACATTTTTTTCTGAAATATCGGTTGTAAGAGAGTTATATTGCTTCTACATACGATAACACTTCACCACAATCTGCGTATTTGCCCTGATGGACACTGAACCGCCGTCGAAAACGTTGTCTAAAGAAACAGAAAGCGCAACACGGCGTAATATCCAAAAAATAAATCACGATCAAAATTATGCGTAGTGCCAAACAAAAAGTTTCTGGATAACTCTTTTTTAGTGTAGGAATAATAATAATAATAATAATATATCTTTATTCAGTGAAATTTGGAACATTATAACTAGGAAAATACATATTCAGTGTAGTTTACAATAGATTATATCAGTACAAAAAGTTTACAAGTAGAAAGTAGTATACATATGAACAGTAGGTTAAAGGTAAATTAAAGAATACTAATGTGTAGTTAGTTGTATAGTTGAAGATTCTTATAACCTGCCTCACTAGGCTAGCCTGTGTTGAGGCAGTCATTTTGTACATCAATCTAAAATACTTACTAACATACCTACATTATTGTATTAATAATATGATGGTTACTTTAATGATAAGCTCTAATAGTACCAACCAATACATTGGTGTCTTTAGTAATTGCGGATTTGGGTGAGTGCACCGGTAAAGGCCCTGTCATTACTTTTAATCCAAATTTTTATGTTTTCTTTGAAATTTTTTTGTGAGTCGCATTTTTTTATTAAGTCTGGAAGAATGTTGTAAAGTCTTGTTGCAAGGTATATAAAGTTATGTTGACCAAAAGTAGTATGCATTATGGGAGTTTGTAGTAAATCTTTATTATTGTTTCGAGTATTTAAGTGAGTATTCAATCTTTTTTGATAGTATTTATGTATTTTTGTGTATAGATGAATGAGGATTGTTTTTGCATATATCTGCCAAACGTCAAAAACATTCATAACATTAAATATTAAATTCGAGTCGGTAATTAAAGGTAGCTTAAGGATAATTTTTATAATAATTTTTTGTGCCTTTATGATTGGGTCTAGTGCAGATGCAGTGCCACCTCCCCATGCTATTATACCGTACTCAATAACAGATTGGCAGACTGCAAAATAAATCATTTTTAGGTGTTGTAAGTCGAGAAAGTTTCGTATCGTTCTGAAAAAGTGCATGGTTTTTCTTATTTTGTTTGCAATTATTTGTGTGTGAAGATTCCATTTGAGATATGGATCAATGGTGAGGCCGAGGTACTGTAGGAATGTAGAGCGAGTTACCGGTATCCGCATTTCTTTCTTTTCTAAATTTATTTCTCATGTCCATTTCGACAGTCCCCTTCATTCCTGTCCTGACCGTCACAAAATCCCACAACCGTATTTTGTTTTACTGGTTGTACAAGATCACATGAAATTCGCGGTTTCACATGAAAACCACTAATTCCGCCAAGAAAAACCAAGTTTTTTTTATTTTTGCGAAACAAAAAGATGAATTTTTGTATAACGTAACAAAAATGCAATCTAGTTGCGCGGATTATAATACCTACCGACAGTTTGAATTAAAGTGATTGAATAGCCTAAATAATGCCTTATTTTCACCAAGTAAAGCTTTTATTGACCTTGGCCACAGCAAACAATTATTATCTTTCGTCGTTTATTCGTGACCTCTCCGCACCGCAACACGAATATCACATCTTTAGTCGTGATATTTCTTTACCTGCAAGTCAGTTCAATCTGGTGTTAGAATTATTAAGATGAATCTTTTTTTTATGAGAGACAATTATTATCGAATTACCAGCGGCTGGCTGTGACCTTTGGGAGCAGGTCAACGTGGTTGAGTCGGTGGCCTTTTTTCAAATCTTGTGCACATTAGGCCATTTAATTTATTATTCTGTTTTTGACGCAATCCGCAGCGAACGAAAGCGTATGAATAATTAGCGCAATCACAATTAATAATAGATTTTCTCTTTGTAAGAAGAATAATAATGAACAGAAGTAAGTACACAAAAACCGTTATATTATTTATTTTGTAGAAAATAAATGTTACAGTTATTAAGCTTTAAAATTAGCTAGAAATAACAAATTAAAATTAAAATTGAAGAATACTTATCAGCTAACGTAAGTGTTTATTTATGAGGTATGTAATTATGGCCATAATCGTTTTAATGTAATAAGACAATAGGTTTTTGTTTTTGTTGTTTGTTTGTTCTTAAAACAAATTACATACAAAAAACAAACAACAGAATAGTTACTAACGACGTGATAGGAAAACAAATTACAATATTATATAGACCTTTCATATTTCTAAGTTCGCAATTGACAAACTCCACTATTGAAATTATGATTGTTACCCAGTTTGTTCAAGAAAAAGTTTTGGTTACTGTTTGTTTTGCATTGTTCCACTACAAATAATGCAGAAGAGCGTGTGGAGCGCGCAGGTTTATTAAATTTAATCTTATTTAGCATTTTACATCTCCACTTCTTTAGTGACATCGCAAAATCCACTCCCCCTCCCCCTCACCAACTATCAACAATGTTCATTGAAGCCAAAGTAGGGTCGCGAAAGTTTGTTGTTTTCAAAAGTTTGTCTCGGTGTTGTAAAGTTTGGAAACCTCTGCTGTAAGGGATATCTAATTGGGTTAGTCTTAAAAATTTCTTCAAGCCAACATAAGTCGTGTATATATAAAATCGAATAATATTGAATTCGTTCTAATGTTTTTAGATCAGCTCTACACAAGAAAGCCCTCAGGAAACTAATACTCCTTAGTCCGTACGTCATTTTTGGGAATGCTATGTGGAGAGTATTTTTAGGAAACGAAGGAGAGGAAATTCTGGAAAGGTAAAATGTAAGAAGGTTCGGTAGAAATTTGGAAGTCCGTGTGTTCAGGAGTGACGGACTTATGCATATATCCCTCCCATTAAGTTGGAAGACGATCTTGATCGTGCATCTTAAATGAATCATTAAAACGATCAACAATCTTCCGAACAGACCCTCCATTGATATGCTTGGTATAACTATAAGTGACTAGCTCAGGTATGGGGGCTCCATCAAAGCCAGAGTAAAGTTAGCCTCTCAAAAACTGGGCGTACTGTACAAGGCCCGCAGATACTTTAATAGTACACAACTGCTAACCCTGTACAAATCGCAAGTGCGCCCCACGGTTGAATTTGGCAGTCACCTCTGGTCTGCAAAATAACCTCGACTCTATGCAGAAACAGGCGGTCCATTTGATAGATGATTGGATTGCAATCTTTAGAGCACAGGCGCGTGGGAATGCTATCCATTTTCTACCGGTATTTCAATGGAAGATACTCTGAGGAACTAGCGTCATTGGTCCTTTCGTCACCGGTGCATAGTCAGGAGCCACACCAACATGTGTGCGCGGTTGACATTTTGTCTCACGAGAACCGGTCGTTTTTTCGACTCGTTCTTGATTTCAACAGCTCGGCTATGGAACGATACGGGTCTCTTCAAGACCAATGTTCATTCCTTTCTCTCCTTAAAACTCCACATAGCATCCCAGATGACATAGGCCCTGGGGCAAATTATTTTCCTCAGAGCCTCCTGTGTGCAGTTTATGTAAAAAAAAACGTCCACCACATTGAAACAAAAACGGAACGAACAAACAAATTTACAGACAAACATGTATTTGCTACGTTCAGAACAGGTCAATAATTTAATGTTTCCGCATCAAACGCATGAAAATTTTAATCCTGCTGACTTGTTAAATTGAATAAAAAATATTTTATTAAATTCACTACTATTAGAGTAAAACAGAAGAAAACATCCAGGAAATTTTCACCTGCGGAACAAGATGGCGTCATCGCTTCTCAAACAACTCGGTTTCCAATTTCGTACGCGGTGTTCTTATTACAAATTCAAATAAGGTATCCCACACACCGCTCAACAGATGGCGGGCTGTGTTAGAAACGTGCATATTGTAATGGCGGAGTTTTGTTTCTAAGGAAGTAGGTTAAATATGTTCTGACATCTAGCGGGATAAAAAATAATCCCACTAAATTCCAGGATTTATACAAATTGATTACTTCAATATAAAGTTTTTATTTTATTTTTGAAATCCTGGAATTTAATTCGATTATTTTTTATTAAATGCTGCGCAATATTAAAAAAGTAATAAAATGAGAGGTATTTAAGCACATCTAAGCATTTGCTAAAAAACTTTGCATTATAATTTACCGCTTTTTAACAGATTATGTGGTCCCTAAATCTAGAACTATTTTCGCTCAACGAAATTTCTGTTTCATCCTCCTAAAATTCACCATGCATTGAAGATTTCAACCAAATTAAAACTGTTATGATATTTCATTTTGTTAATAATTTTCAACGCCCTGACGAGCTTTTACATGATTAGTCAATGATACAGAGACATGGTGCTTAATTAAAAAAAAAAATCAACTTACAGAAATGAAGGTAAATTTTAGATAGATATAACGGTGAATTGACCATTAGAACAGAAGATATGAGTAAAAATACGAATTAAAATATAAAAAAATTCACATCAAAGTCATTAACAATTCGTGACAGAAAAATATTAGCGGGAACGAAACACGCATGCGCAGTAATGGCCGCTAGAAGGCCAATATGAATGAAAAAAACAACGTTGCCAGATCGACAGAAAAAGATCTTATTAGATATATTTTTGAAAACAAAATTTACAGTCTTTGCACAGTGCGATAAGCTGTGATATCTCGGAAATACGTAAAAACCTAACTTTATTTTTTAATCATAGGGCTGACACGTTGATTTTTAATATTGAATGAATTTTTCAACCCAACCGTGCTATCAAGTTATTTTGGACATTTTTGTATTTATCACGCCTAAACTTTAAACATGTCACAAAAGTATCATTAGGCACAATAAATATTTTTCAAGTTAAAAAAAAATTCAGAATTTTTTTTTTTTTTTACATGAGCTCCATACAGGAGGCCCTGGGGAAAATTATTTCCCTCAGGGCCTATGTCATCTTTGGGAATGCTGTGTGGAGGGTTTTTTTTCAAGGAAAGGAAGGGAGATTTCTGGAAAGGAAAAGGGTTTAGGGGTGGGTAGGAATCTGGGGTTCAGTGTGTCCTGGTCATCCGCCTCCAAGACCTAGACAAACCTCACCCCATGAACCCGGGCACCCCTGCTAAATCACCAAACGTAGCGAACCACTTGGGGTGATCTATGGCAGAGGTGTTGGTTGTCCAATAAAGGTTCCCGGGGCGGCGGTACCCATTCCCGCCTCCCAAATTGAATACATACATATCAGTTTCTTTCACAGTTAATTATTTTAGTTTTTATACGGGATGGAGAGGTTTTGGATTATATATTTTGGAAAAGATCGGTGAAATAATATGTTTTTAAAGTAATATGTACGAGTGATGCGATTCTTTTGTGCAGTGGTTATCACAGTAGAAAAGATGGTGCAGTCGAGTAGACTTAACAAGAACACAGTGATCCGTTAAGTTTTTCAAAAATTAAAAAAAAAAGTATAAGAATATAATAAATTATTTTTCTCTTGATGGAAAGGAATAGTAATTTTAGATCAGACATCTTTTTGCATTAGCTCTACACAGAAGACCCTAAGGAAAAAAATCCTTGATCTTGAAAGAAATAGAGGGGTCTGGGGGAGGAGAAGCCTGGGGGTCAACGTGTCCAGGACTGACGGACGTATGAATCCATCCCTCCCGCTGTGGTGCATTGCGATAAGTCAAGAGAGTCCGGCTGAAGAGGTCTAGGTTAGGTGTCCCTCAACTAGATTCTCCCGATCCGGCTCACCACGAAGTATGAAGACGAACGCATTCGCCGCGAAAACCTCACCTCACAAACTAGGACACCCCTGCTAAGTTACCAATTGTAGAAAACTACTTGGAATATGACAGGGGTATTGGTTATCCAATAAATGTTTCCGGGGGCAGCGGTACCCATAAGCATCTCCAAAATAACGTTTTTAGATTTTCATGTCCAAAAGTATTTTCGTTATTTGTTTTTGGGGTGTTATACGATGTTGCGCTATCTTGGCTAAAGAAAAAGGTAGGGCAACACGGCATAACACCCCAAAAACAAATAACGAAAAAACCTCCAAAATTGTTTCGTAACAGACATCAATCACAGGTTTTCATAATTGATTCAAGCAAAACTGAAGTATCGATTTTTAATTTTTTGAAAATCGATTACCATTAGAAAACACGCCCACAATACATTCGTATATTCAGTGGAAGTTATTTCATTCGCGTTGGAACACTTGTCGGCATAATTGTATTACATTAATCAGGTGGTGGTTGGAACGATGTAAATTATGTTAACAGGAAAATGTTATATCTTGTTCGGGAAGAATTCAATGGAGCTAAATGTATTTGCATATTGTGAGCGTGAAAATTTTTTGTGCCGCTTTTGAAAGCGTTGGGTTATCGCCCCCAGTGGCAATTCAGGAGGTGGGTATGGGTACCGCCGCCCCTGAAACCATTTATTGGATTACCAACACCTTTGAGGATAGGTCCACCCCAAGTGGTTCGCTTAGTTGATTTAGCAGTTTAGGGTTAAGGGGGGGGGGGGGGGTTCCCAGGTCTTGCGGCCGATGCATCTGTCTACCTGCTACGTGATGGGTAGGATCGAGAGAGACTGTTTGAGAGAGGTATTTTATCTTTTCCAGTCAGAATCTCTCGACCTGTAGCCATGCACCGCAGTTGGAAGGATCGATTCAAACGTATGTCACTCCTGGACGCACCGTCTCCTAATTGCTTACCACCCCTCATACCTATTTCCTTCCACAACTTCCTCTCTTTCCTTCCCTTGTATTAACACTTCCGTACCGGACCAGGGGAACGCACTTACACTAACGAGAGTTTTACGCTGTATCTAAGTTGTTTTTTAAACCACATACTCAATAATTTGGGTAATCCTAGAAAAAATATTTGATTATCGATCTGCATTAAAAAAATTAATATCGCATTACTACTTTTCTTAATATTAATTCATTTATATCAAATTCCGGTCGAGAATCTGTCCAGCCCGCCCCCCTACCCCTCCGTTCGGGCGTTACCCCATATCCATCCGCTGGAAGTATCGGGACGATTCTAAGCGATAGCAAGTAATTTCTGAGTTGTTAGTGGAAAGGACTAGATCCCGTTTGTTTACACTGCGCATCTAGTTTGCTCTTTTTACAATGCTATAATGTTCGCTTGCCGGTCAAAGATCATTCGGTCTGGATTGTTTCCGCTACGCGCCAATCGCCAGTCAACATTCGGAAACAAAGCGTTATGGTGGCTATCGGCCCGCCTTCTCTGTTTTCTATGGAGAAACACGCGTTATGGTCTAAATTCGTTAGAATATTAATTATGACTTTATTTATGAAACGATTTAGATAATGACTATTGAAATAAGGTGAATATGCTTCTTTCTAATTATTACCAAAACAAATTTTCAAAAATTGTGTCATTAACACCCTTTAATTAGCAAAACAAATTGGGGTCCCCGAGTGACCCCCCTTCGGATGAAGTGTGATTTTTTTCTTTCTGGGACGAAAAGGTTAAGTCAGTGGCTGAGCGGGCATCGTGTTTGGATCCCGTTTGGGTTGACACAAGCAACATTTTCCGCTTGCTGTGGTGGTAGTAGGAGATTTTCAAACATTGGATTATTCGTAATTGGAGAAAGTTTCTTTATTTAAAAAAAAAAAGGATGATAACTTAAGCCCTGAGGGAAATTACTTTCACCCTGAATGGAAAAAATGTTCATTGGAGGGGACCCCACCACTTTCCCAACGGCTGTGTGAGGAAACTGATTGTTTAATCTCCTTAGCCGCACACATCAGGACTCTAATTTCTTTGTAAAAAGGAAGCTACATTTATTTTTAAACGAATCTAGACCCTCCAATGTTCCTGCATGCATGATTGTTACTGCAAATGTAAGTATGTATGCATACTTATATTTGCAGTAATTAACAAGATTAAGACACATCATAGATGTGTTCGCCTGTTAGTTCAGCATCTAGTTACAGTGAAATAAAAACAAAATATTTACATGTGTAAGTGAGATTAAAACCAAAGAAAATATATAAAAAGAAAGATATCGAGGGCAGTTTGTCCCACTATCGCGGGGCAGTCCCGGCGAGAATAAGCGGGCAAGTGGCCTGGCCGCAACGTGCCCAAACACCCGCGTCCCTTAGCCGGTTTCCCAAGAATACCCCTGAAGAAGTGTTTGTGGAAGAGAGGGGAGATACTCCCAAAGACCCTGGGGAATGAAGTGAGCCTCGGAGCAAATGTTCAATAAAATAGCGGCGGATTCAATATCTGTTAACTCTCATTCATTATATTGATAACCAACATTTTCTTTCCTTCGAATTAACGTTAAGCTGTATTACAACTATCAGAAGAAAATTATCGCGGTTATTGTATTGTTATTTTGTGGTTTCCTTTATGACCGTTGAGAATTTCCAGTAAAGACCAGAATGTCCAATATGAAATTAATATTAAAACCAATTTTTTCATCCCAAGTCACCTCTATTCTGCTTACTTGTGTTAGGAAAATTACCGATTTTGAGTAATACGAAAACAATTCACGTTGCATTCACCACTTATTTGTAATGTTTTTGTCTATAGGTACTATTTGACTTTATTCTTGTTGGTCTTTTGTTATTTTTTATTTTATTCTGACATTGATTTTGAAACAAGTTCGACGGCGGTCTCCGTAGTCGAGGGGTAAGGCCCTTGGAAGAAGGTCGCTGAATCAAATCCCGGTGTGCGCAAATAAATTATATTTGATTAATTTATATTTTTTACACGAGCTCCACACAGTAGACCCTGAGGAAAATATTTTCACTCAGGGCCCATGTCATCTTTGGAGTGTTTTTTTTTAAGGAAAGGAAGGAAAGGAGAGTTTTGGGAAGGAAAAGGGTTTAAGGAGTGGGTAGGAATCTGAGGTTCAATGTGTCCTGGTCATCTGACAAGACCTAGACAAACCTCACCCCATGATCCCGGGCACCCCTGCTAAATCACTAAATGTAGCGAACCATTTGGAGTGACCTATGGGGGTGGTGTTGGTTATCAAATAAAGGTTCCCGGGGCGGCGGTACTCATTCCCGCCGCACAAATTATAAATAATATTAAAAAAATATATATTTATTATTATAAATTAATTAATTGTCAAAGAACACATATTTATCAAATCAATTTTTTTTTCGCACGCTGGGATTTGATCCTGCGACCTTCTTCTAGGGGCCTCTCAGTATCGGACATCATTCAAACGTTACTTGGAACAGCTTTAGCCTCGTTCGATGATCAGATTTGAATAGCCATGTACTTTCCTACCTTCCTCTTCCCATGTCCTTCCCTTCCCCAATACTTTCAGCCTCACAACATTCTCCAATCGGAGATGCCATAGTCTCACTAGCTCCAGACGGGAGCAGCTGGAATATTCAAATTAAAATAGTATTAAAATCGGCGAAGGACAAGCGACCTTTATTTCATTATATAAATTGTAAATTTGAAGCTCGACTGTTGTGAACTCTTGAGTGTAGTAAATTTAAGAGTACCTACTGGACATTATTCACAAACAAATTGTGTAGCAAACTCGCAAATTCCTAGCGAACAAATAAACCAATGATACCAACATTTTTTAATCTAACAAATTCGATGCTTAAACCATAATAGAAAAAAATTGTGGCAAGATATTATTTCTGATAATTTCAGTTTTTTAATATTTTTTCAATTTTTACAATTTTAAACCACAGTAAAGAAAGGAATTAGTTTAACCTTTTGTTTATTAATAACCCTTATACAAAAAAAATGTTAATATGTTGTTTCCAATATAAAAGTCTCAACGGACGTTTATAAGAGTAAATGCATAAAGAAGTGCTGTGTGAAAAGTGATTCGATTTCATTTACTTAAAATTACACCAAAAAGCAAATCTGAGAATATTAAAGATTTTTAGTTAATTTGAACTTTAAAATATCCTACTAATATAATTTCCGTGATTCTAAAGTCAGTATAAAGGTGTTATAACTTTGAAATGAATGAGAGTTGAAGCTACTTTAGAAATTCAAATGTTGATTTCTACCAGAATTCCAGAACTGTTTGCTGATCTCGCAAGTTGTGAACTAGCTTCAGGTGCAAGGAAGGTGGGTAAATTCTAGGAAGCTGCACAAATTCTAGCAGCGAGATAACATATTTGCACCAGGTGTGAACTTGCCAACGGATGCGCCGGCAATCTGACTAAATTGGTGTACAGTTGTTTTATGGATGATATTTTTACGGGTTTTATTTCAACGTGGAGCTAAAATTGTCGAACCTTAAGTTAAGGTGAAGCGATGTACTTGATTTAATTATTTTGAGCAAATTAGTAACGCCTTTTTGTGAAAATCATCCTAAGGGTGTTTTATAATTGTTTAAATGACTCGATAAGGAAAATTAAAAGCTTTTATCTTTAGAAAATTAAATTTTGGTTTTTGGTTACCATTTATCGTAATTTTTTAATGTTTTTTTTTTCACAGACTCCATACAGAAAGCTCGTCTTTTGGTAAGTCTATGTCATCTTTGGGGAAGCTGTGAATTGGTTTTTTTTTAGAAAGGGAGGAGTAAACCAGGGACCTAGGAGAAACACGTTATAGGAGTGAGGAAACATAGAGGCCGGCAAATCGTTCCACAGCTGAGTTGTTGAACTCAATAATGAGTGGTAGAAGCGACCTTTTCTCTTGTAAAACGTGTCAACCATGTACAAGTGTTTCCGACTGTGCCGAAATAATCAATAACGCCAGTTCATAGGGGCATCGTCCATCGAAATACCCGTAGAACAAGCCCAATGCCCGTGCTCTAAAGATTGCATTTTGTTTGTTAAGATAGAAAAATCTAGCTTTTTTCTGATCAGAGTCGAGGGTTTTTTCAGGTATTTTAAAATTCAATAATGGGATAGCATTTGTATACTATTAAGCTATCTGCGGGCTATGTTAAGTATTTTGTAACTTTTTAAAACAAAAATCAAACCAAGAAAATAATTAAAAGTAAGCTTTTACGTCGAAAAAATAGTCAATAAAGAAACAGACTATTTTGAACAATTTTCATTCACTTAAATTGTTATTGTAGAGGTACATCCATTTAGTTTCAAACTGGCTGAGAATTTTTCAGTATTTGTCTTCCCTTATGAAAATCTAACCGCATGCCCGATGCCAGTAGAACGGATAATAAATAAAATTTTATCTTTTAAAAATATATTGAAACTTTAGATATACAAAGTTTCAAAAGTGTTGCTATGCAGACTGTCCTTGTAACGTGCTTTCAAAAACAGCGAGATTAAAAAAAAAAGTTTTCCTCTTTGATGCACCGAATATGACGACAACCTCCGCCCCGGAAATCATTTATTGGATAACCAACAACCCTGCCCTACAAAGGTCAATCTTGAGGTTTGCTACATTACGTTTGGTCACTTAGTAGGGGTGTGTGGGTGAGGTCTATGTTTTGGTGGCTAGTATTTTATTTTATTTTTTATTTTATTTATTTGAGACACAAACAGAATATTGATAGAATATTCTTGTGGATGATGTAAAACAAATTAAAACACAAAATTAAATATCCCTAAACTAAAGTGTCTGCAGTAATCACATTTGCTTATTCACAGAAGCAAACAAATAAAAAAAACAATGTCAGTGTTTTTGTACATAACTTAAAAACTTAATTACAAAATTTGAATGACATAATAAGTAGAAAATATTTATTAAAAAATTATGGAACAACATATTTTTATTAATATAGGTACACAAATTGTAGAGATATTTCTTGAAACGAGTTATATTGTTAACAAAAATATCTATGATAGTGTGTACTTTAGCAAGATATGATGTATGATCGAGACATTTATTTATTTATTTTATTTATTTCTATACATTACAGTATTTACCTTTATAATTTTATTATGTTGGGTGTAAGGTAGGTTTGTGAAGGTGAAACTGTGGATAGGTATTGTTGTATGTTTCGTGAACACCTCACTAGGAGAACCTGTGCTGAGGTGTTTACGTGTTTATTTATGTTTATGTGTGACAAGTATTTATGTGTTGTAATATAAAGTTTTATATGTATTTTTTTTCAAATTTTAACAGTTATTGTACATTGGTTATATAGAAGAGAAAAAAAAAAGTATTTAAATATATTAGAGGAATATAAAAAAAAATTATATATATATAAACATACACATACATACATACACATCCATATAAATACATGTACCTGCACACATGCATATGAATATATATATATACATACGTATACATCCGCATACACATTCACATACACATATATATATGTACACACATATATAAATTGTAAGTGTATGTATAGTTATTGGATACTTGAAAAACTACTTAATTTTTAGGTTTATTTAATTTTATACTTTTTATAGTTTTGTTATGTTTGGTTGGGAATAATAATGTTTTGTATAAAGTTAAAAACATTATTGTAGACAAAGGATTAAAATATCCAGTATTATTGGTAAAAATTTCGATGCAAAATATGTTGGGGTTTCTTGTAGATTAGTTACTAAGTAGCGGGTCGAAGCGGGAGAGACTTATTTAGAGAGACCTAACCTAGACCTCTTCAGCAGGACTCCCTCGACTCATCGGCTTGCACCACAATCAGAGAGATGGATTCATATGTCCGTCACTCGTGGATACATTGGCCTCCAGCTTCCTAACCACCCCTCATACCTTTTTCCTTCCCAAAACTTCCTCTCCTTCCTTATCCTAAAAAGACGTTCCACAAAGCATCCTCAAAGACGACAGGCCTTAAGGCATTTTTTCTCAGTACCTCTTGTGTAAAGCTATTGTAAAAAAAAGAAAAAAAATTTTTTCAAGGCTTCGAAACGTGAAATAAAAATCACCCTTAAAACAGTGAACACAAACGTATAAAAACGCCTTCAGAATACGTAATAACTACGTGTGAAACTAATTGTTTATTATTTAATTAAAGCATTTTTCCGCAGCATTCAAACAAAAATACTTAAAAACAAAACCGTGTCTTTTCCGTCACATTTTAATTCATCCCATTCCTTGTTAGCTCAGGACCTACGCCTAAATTGTATTATTTTCCTAATTTAGTACACTTTGACACGATTTGTGGACCCTTTTGAACCCATCCCTTAACGCAGTGCCCCGCTTTGGGATCGAAGCTTCCGTCCCTTGTCCAGAACAACACGGCTGCTTTGTTGGAGATGTCAATTTTGCATAAATTATTAACCCGACCGACCTTTTTTCAATATTTCACTAGGTTTATTTTTGCAAGTCTACTATTTTTTGGCGTGTAAATTTCAGAATATTTTTTACGTAAATGAATAATTATTTAAATCAATCTAAAATGTATGATTACGCACCATTTGTTGGAAAACTGTGTTTCTTCCCAGCATCGCCGAGTTACAACGATCCTGTTTATTATTAACCACTAATAATATTATTATTTTTTTATTTTAACTTTAATGAGTAAAAACTCAAATTGTTACGTTTTTTTAAATGAAGAAGTTATATTTAATTAATTAAATTAAAATTAAATAATTAATTTAAAAAAATGACAGCCAATAAAATATGCGTTAAGAAAATGAAGATAATGTGGGTGGTTCTTAGTCGAAGTATGATACAGTTAAAGGTGACCTATAATTAGATATCGACACCTTAGCGCAGTGGTCAGCGCGCTCGCCCGGAAAGAGAGAGTTCCTGGGCTCGAGTCCCAGAGGTGCAAATATCTTTTTCTGATTTTTCTAATTTTTCTGTTCCCAGATTTTCGATTGAGTTTCGCTTAGTGTTTTCATTTAATTAAATTAATAATATTGTCCAACGTGGAATGCACAATATCAAGTTCTGCCATTTTTTATTATATCATTGACTATAGAAATTGTAGCATCTACCTTTTTTATGTGAATACCTCACAAGAGTCCTAGCTGCTCCCGTATGGAGCCAATGAGACTGTGGCATCCCCAATTGAGGTACGTTGTGAGGCTGAAGGTAATACGGAGGGCTAGCTATTCAGATCTGGTCATCAAACACAGCTACAGCCATTTCAAGCAACTTGTCGATTCTGAATAGTGGTCTTATACCAGAGTGTTTCTTCACTCTGGAAAGTGCCGCAAATATACTTTATATTATTTTAAATGAATTAGTCGTGAAATAATAGAAAATGAATCAAATTTAATTCATTTTTTTATTTTTATTTTAACTTTTATGAGTAAAACCTCAAATTGCAGTTGAATTTATTTGCCTACGCCGGGATTCGATCCCACAACCTTCGGATTGCAAGTCAAGAGCCTTACCCCACGACCACGGAGGCACCTACCTGCTTCGTAATACCACAAACCACCATAATACGGGAATGTGCCTAGCATGGTGGTCGAAAAATCAACAAATTATGCAACCATCAAAGCTATGATTAAGGAAAAATTAAAATTAAAAAAAAGCAATACAATGTTTTTACTTCAGAATGTTGGGAGGTTGGCGCAATCAAAATGCAATCCCCCACATCTCGCAATCCTTACAATATGATAGTACCGTGACATAGATACGTATTTTGAAAACCAAACAATTCATATTAATACATTTTTCAATTAACTAGATCACTTAAGTTTCTTATTTGTTTATTCTGTGTTTGTTTTTTCTATTTTGGGAGGCGGGTAAAGATACCGCCGCGGCCGCCCCGGAACTATTTTTTGGATAACCAACCTACCACAGATTGCCACAAATGGTTCGCTGCATTTGGTGACTTCATCCGGGTTCATGGAAGATTTGTCTAGATCTTGGCGGAGAATTTATTTGCCCATCTATGGCGTGGAATACTGGTTGAGGGAGACCATTTGACCTCTCCAGCCGGACTCTCTCGACTCATCTCCTTGCACCGCAGTGGGAGGGTGGATTCATATGTTCGTCACTCCTGGACACACAGATTTCACCCGTCATAATGTTTCCTTCTCAGAACTTTCTTGCCTCCCTATCAATAAAAATATTATCCACACAGCATCCCCAAAGATGACGTAGAGATTTTTTTCAGAGCCTCCTATGTGAAAATATTATATATATCCTCCTATTAAAAAAATATGGATAAATCTTCAAATGATGATTATTGAAGATTAAACTTATATAAGCAATATATTGTCCATCCAATTTTCTATCACCATTAATCGTCATTTCTTCTACAACAGCTCAAAGAATAGAAGTGCTACCAGTGTTCTACGATAAAAACGACAATCTTCTACCATTTCTGCAATTATATGCATTTTCCTGAAGGTTTGTGCACCACGTGAACTTAATCAAGGATTCCTACTCATTAAGTCCGGAAACCAGATTCAAGATTCAACCTCATTTGGAGATCCAAGCATCCTTGTTTTGGAAATTATTCATACACGAAAACTACAACTGTAGAGTGCCGGATATTGCATAACAGAACAGATGTTCTGTTCTGGAACAGAATAGTGTTACAAATTACAATGGCGGTGTTGCATGAAGTTTTAGAACAAGTTATTTATAATCATGTTTAAATGCAAGAATAAACCATTTTGCAAATTTGCTCATTCAAACACGTGTAAAATGTGTACATGCACATACTGTATAATGACCATTGTTTCTGAGACGCATTTGTTAAAGTTTAAAGGTGTAGAAGCAGATACAATTTCCACATTACAAGACACATTCCACCAACCTTCAACTAAATTGACTTTTGGTCAAAGAAACACGCAATATTTAAAAACAATAATTTAATACACTACGTCGTGATATTAAAACCATTAAAAAAACTGACTTCAAACGAAATTAAGATATAGATTACGAACATGGGAAAGAAGAAAATTGATTCAATTTTGCAACCTATCAACGATTAATTAATTACAACAATACTACAAAGTGACAGCTGTTTGTTTTTGTTTGCGCCCGCATAATTAATGAAAAAATAAAGTGTATCAACTATTACCTCTCAATACAGGTATTATTTATAGAGGGACAAAGATCCTCCATCTTTTGCCATTTCTCTTGAGAATTAACAGGCTGAAAGTGTGTCTCTTAGAGTTCTAATTACAAAGTTTACAAAAGTGCACTAATCTTATCTTTGAGTTTAAAGTGATAAAACAAGTGACTTTCAAATCATTTGAGTGATCAAATCATTGTTTTAAAAAATACTGACTGTTTGATTAACAATTTAAAAATTTTAACAGTCGTCTATCATACTGTTATCGCAAAATAAGACTTTGACAACAGATGTCACTACAGTTCATAAACATATAAACATAGTCAGTATTTTTTAAAACAATGATTTGATCACTCAAATGATTTGAAAGTCACTTGTTTTATCACTTTAAACTCAAAGATAAGATTAGTGCACTTTTGTAAACTTTGTAATTAGAACTCTAAGAGACACACTTTCAGCCTGTTAATTCTCAAGAGAAATGGCAAAAGATGGAGGATCTTTGTCCCTCTATAAATAATACCTGTATTGAGAGGTAATAGTTGATACACTTTATTTTTTCATTAATTATGCGGGCGCAAACAAAAACAAACAGCTGTCACTTTGTAGTATTGTTGTAATTAATTAATCGTTGATAGGTTGCAAAATTGAATCAATTTTCTTCTTTCCCATGTTCGTAATCTATATCTTAATTTCGTTTGAAGTCAGTTTTTTTAATGGTTTTAATATCACGACGTAGTGTATTAAATTATTGTTTTTAAATATTGCGTGTTTCTTTGACCAAAAGTCAATTTAGTTGAAGGTTGGTGGAATGTGTCTTGTAATGTGGAAATTGTATCTGCTTCTACACCTTTAAACTTTAACAAATGCGTCTCAGAAACAATGGTCATTATACAGTATGTGCATGTACACATTTTACACGTGTTTGAATGAGCAAATTTGCAAAATGGTTTATTCTTGCATTTAAACATGATTATAAATAACTTGTTCTAAAACTTCATGCAACACCGCCATTGTAATTTGTAACACTATTCTGTTCCAGAACAGAACATCTGTTCTGTTATGCAATATCCGGCACTCTACAGTTGTAGTTTTCGTGTATGAATAATTTCCAAAACAAGGATGCTTGGATCTCCAAATGAGGTTGAATCTTGAATCTGGTTTCCGGACTTAATGAGTAGGAATCCTTGATTAAGTTCACGTGGTGCACAAACCTTCAGGAAAATGCATATAATTGCAGAAATGGTAGAAGATTGTTGACTGCCCGGAGTTGCTAAACAAAATAAATTTCCACGCGCCGATTCGATATAGTAGACAAAATACCCTTTTCTATATTGACAGATGCAACACCAATTCCAATCAAAATGAATTTATGCAAAGGACATGTAACTTCTATAACAATAAATTTGCAAATATAGACACACGTGCTGACATATTCACTGCTAGTTACTGTCGTTACAAAAATTCATTGTATAACATTCTAGGTGCGAATAACACATATTCATGATCATTAAATTAATTGTATCTAATATTTTTATATTACTTGCGTGGCAACTTTCCCTTAACTTTCCTTTAACCCTCTCCTCCCTTCCCAACCCAAATACCTAATTTGCAGTCTATTACAGTTATAATCATACTTATTTTATTGTTGTGTATTGGTTTATTATTTGTTGAATTTGGATTTGTATTATTATTTTTTTTTTAAATTGCTGCTTAGTTCTGTTTTTTTTTTTTTCATCTTTCTTAAATATTTTAGTTTACATTCAGTTAGTCTTTATAAATACCTATCTGTGAACATTAATAATTGGTCTGTTTTTTATTATTCTCTTATGTATATTATATTACTAAGACTGTTTATGTTCCTTAAATAAATAAATAAACAAAATAAATAAACAAATTAATGCCTATTTTGTGCTTTCTTTTATGTAATTATTAAGAAGAAAATATATATTAATAATTTATTTGTTTTCTTTTGCAAAATACTTTTCATATCGTAATATTTTAAAATAGGTAGGTACTTGTTATAATTTAAACATATATTCACGTACAATGTGGTACCCCAATAAGGATACATTATTTTCAAAAAAATTGTGAAAAAAAAAATTATAAATAAATAAATAAAATTTATTTTTGATTTTCACGGCCAAAAGTATTATCGTGATTTATTTTTCGGACATTTTGCCGTATCGTGCTAGCTCTTTCTTTAGCCAACGTTTCGAACGCGTTACAAATATAAGCATGTCTGCCCTGATGACGAACACTGTAACGCTGTCCGAAACGTTGATTAAAGAAGGAGGTAGCGCAACATGGCAAAGTACCCCAAAAATAGATCACGATTATTTGGGATAATAGTATTTGAACTAAATTTCCTTTTTTCACTTTCCTAAAACCTTTTTTTTTCACTTTCCTTAAAGACCCTCCACACAGCATCCTGAAAGATTATGAGGGTTCTGAGGTGAATTATTTAACTTAGGGATTCCTAAGTACAGCTAATATAAAAAAGTAATGCTTAAGATCTGTACTCTTTGTACTGCCACCATAATAAGGCGAAAATATTGTTCATGCAATAGGCGGAAAAATAATTTAGCAGAGTATTAATACCATGATGCAACTTCTGGGTAGGAAACTGACGCATTTGTCTACTTGGCTACTAACCGAACATACACGTATTCCTATAATAATAGCCTAGCCCAAATACAAATCTGCTTGTTGAACTCCATTGTACAACTTTTTGAATTCTTATACCTACATGTGATGTGCCTGTTTACGTCTTACATTTTCTGTTAGTACAAGTATATTTTACATTCATTTATGTAAAATATACTTGTTATGATGCTCTTGTACAACTTAATCAATGTTACATATAAAATGGCTTCCAGTCGTAAATAAGTGAATAATTACTAAAAAACACTTTGTGCAAATTAAAAAATATCGTTACTTGTTTTATCCACTGGAGCGAATTCGGTCGAAAAATCGACCGTTTGTACCTACCCCTTGATTGATGTCGGTCGATTTTTCGACCGATTTTTCTATCACTCGTAAAACATTTATTGTAATTATTTAAAACATTTCCATGGCCAACCGTTTGATTTCTCGAATAGTTAATATAATATTCTTTTAGTCTATGACCTTATCGGTTACCTTATGGTTGTCTTTGAAGTAATAACAGCAAGTTTTCGCGGCTTTTTAAGAGCGTCCTGTCAAAAATAAACATAAAACTTTTGAACATTCTGACGTATTTTGCTCTCGACTTAAAATGCCGTTAGGAATTGATTTTTTGAGTTTTTAACGCAAAAATATATATCAGTGTAATCGTGAATGAATTATCTATCTTTGAAATGTGTTTTCAATTCGTTTGTTCATGATATATTGTTTCTGTGGTAGTTTTTAGTAACAAGCGTCAACTGAAAACGTCTATCAGTTTTTGATTTACAATAATATCCATAATTACTGCATTTTTGCTTTTGAAATGCAGTTATTTAATCAGAGTGATTCATAACTAAGAGATAAATATAAGTTTTATTTGAATTGGTTCGTTATTAATCCAGATATCAGCTATCCAATTATGAATGTCCTATGTCAAAAATTCGACATTTTTTATGATGTAAATTCGTCTAAAGCTCCCGCCACACAATGATTTTAACAGTTATTTCGTTAAACACTTAATTAATTTATTTACTTTAACCAAATGTGTGCTCAAACAGTAATTGTTCAGGGAAAAGGAGCACTCCACGATCCAGGATTAATTTTTTTTTAAATTTTATAATATTAATGTGCAGTATTTAAAAAAAGTTTTAACATTAAAGTACATGAAGTGTTTTCAATTTGAAATATGTAGAGTGGAAGTGAAATATGAAATGAGAGGTAGAGGTGGGGTACCAGCTGCAGAAGCAGTAATTTCTGGTGCCGGACTATGTGGACGTGGGCGTCAACGCAGAGCTGCTGTTGCAGCTCGGCCCGGAGTGTAAGTATTTTTTAATGTTTTTTTTATGAAAGTACTTTGCTACGGCTGTGGAGATATTGAACTCATTATATATTTTTTATTTATTTTAACAGTGACCCTGGTGAGGGAGGATCGCGCCAAGGCCTTTAAAGCCGTTAGGTCTCTGCCTGCTTCCTTCCATTTTGCTCCCCACCGCACCTCCAAGAAAAAATAAACAAAAGTAAGTTATCGTATCTAGATGCATGATACAATATTATGTTTCACGCGTGAATGAGAAAGATTCATATAATTTATGTAAATGTTTTCAGAAATCCATCTCCGAAGAGAATAGCTTGTCACTTTTCACAAGGGACACCTTCAACATTACCACCACCTGTTTCACCACCGTTGCTGTCCACTCCCGTACAGACCCAAGCAACGGCTCCCTATGCACCGATTCCGCCTGCTGCACCTTTCCAGGCAGCATCTCGGGAACCGTTACCTGGGACATCGTGGGGTGGGGAACTCCAGTGTGGAGAACTCTTCTCTCCGGAGGCCGGCTACAACAGCGTGCTGTGGGTGGACGTGCCTTTCTACCAAGAATTGTCTGCGTTTGGGAACAGTGAGTTTATTTTTTGAAATGTTATACCAGGGGCTCTTCTAGCATAGTGAAATCCATAACTTTACAATATCGGATAGATAGGCGTAACTTCCAATGGTTGAATATTAATATACCTAGCACAGTTTCACTGTTGGTATATTGGCAGGGAATAAGCGTAGAACTTAAACTTTCCACGTAAAAAACATACATTATGTACTGTAATCTGAAACGATACAATGTACCTACATTCTATGCAAGCAAATATGTAGTTGCTAACGTAGAAAGTCTGAAATTTGACCTTGTTTTTGGCCAATTTTTGTGCGATAGTAAGATCAGGTGGATATTGTAGAATGAGACACGCCGAACTCCTTCGCTAAATAAGTTAAGTACCCTTTACACACAGAGTTCGGAGCGGGACGTGCCCCGCGCCACTTCAGGCCGCCGCACAGAAAAGTAAAGACCGAAAGTAAGATAACGGTTTACAGCGCAGTTCACTGTGAGACTTTTATGCATGGCGGCCTGAAGTGGCGCGGGGCACGTCCCGCTCCGAACTCTGTGTGTAAAGGGTACTATTCATTGGATTCACCGTCTTCTAAACGGTGTAATACAGCACTTTTTTCTTCAATTGAAAAAACACTTTCACTTCACGGAAATCATTGTGTCGAGCTTTCTAGTCACAAGCGAGGCGCGGGGCGGTGAGGTATTGGTGCGTGGGTTTTGTAAACAAAACACTGCATGTCATTCTAACCTGACGAATTGTCATTAAAATGGGTTGCTTAAAACGGAGTCATACTAAACGTATACGTTTTCCTACTAAAAGCTATGAAACCTAACTTGAGTTTACATTATCGTCGCTTAAAACGGTAGGCAGTTATATGCAAAGTCATTATATCCGAATTATACTGTAAATTTGTGTTTTCTATTATTTCAGAGTCAGACATGGGCAGAACCAGCAACGTGGACGAGGCAGCTCTCTATCAAGAAGAGTCAGTACCGGGAAACGTGAGTTATTAAACTATCTAACTTACCTTCACGCCATTTCTCAGAGAGGACGAACCGCCAGACAACTCGGTCTTGGCACACACACTCTTTTCGTTCATAACCATTTCTTTTATTTTTCCACGATTTCATCGGTTTGTTGATGCGCTGGGGCATCCGGGGCGTTCGTCATCTTCAATCTTAAATTTTAAAATTCCCGTTACTTTTTGAACAAACCTCGTATTTGATTAACTTGATCGTACCAAGAGTTAATTATTTTGAAACGTTTTACCAGAGGCAGTAGGTAATCGTAATACAGAAACGTTAAAATTAATTTGGGTTTTCTGTTGTTTCAGAAATGGACAGAACGAGCGACGTGGACGACGAGGCAAGCGACGTCGACCACCAAGAGGGCGTTGAGGATGTCTTGTGCATGCCACCGATACCTTATAATAATATTAACAACGTTTCACCTATTCCACTAACGGCCATAGACTTTAGTAGACAAGACCAGTTAGATCGTGAGGCAATGTGTTCGATTCTGCCGCCTGATGGTTACTCTTTCGATTGGTCCAGCGAGGTCTCACGTTTTACTGGTATAAAGGAGACTTTCACAGGTACACAGATGCCAGAACCAACCTTCAATACCGACGAAATGGGCAAACCTGTGGATGCCTTTTTAAAAATCTTCAACGCAGATTTCGTTGAACTAATCGCGAGAGAGACCAACAGGTATGCAGATCAATGCATTGCAAAAAACAATTTCAGCGCCATGCGCGTACCAATAAATGGGCTCCCACGAATAAAGAGGAAGTGTACGTATTCTTGGCAATTTTAATGCATCAAGGTATTTGTCCCCTTCCCGTCGAAAAAGGCTACTTATTTTCAAAAACAATCACCGCCATGCCTTATTTCAGCCAAGCCATGGATTATAATCGTTTTCTTCTAATGACATAACGGAAGACATGACAGAAGACATGACGGAAGACATGACGAAAGACATGACACGGGCCAACTTTTCGGGCGGTCACGATATCTGCCCAGTTGGGGCCACTGCAAAGATAGTATACGACCTGGCCAGCCCTCTGTTTAACAAGGGGTATACGCTAATAATGGACAATTTTTATAATAGTCCATTATTAGCGCGATGCCTCAAAAGAAATGGGATGGACTGCATGGGCACATTGCGGTTAAACCGAGAATTTGTGCCCTCTGCATTGAAGCCCAATGTCCAAAAATCACTGAGGGAAGGTGAGATGGGATACTCGAACTGCGGGGACATCAATATTTTGGTTTGGGTGGACAAAAACGTGGTAAGTATGTTGTCTACCTACCATTCGGCAGAAATCGGGTCAGCTCAAAAATTTGGTACCACTAAATACAAACCCGAGCGTGTACTTGACTATAACAGATTAATGGGGGGAGTTGACCGAAAAGATCAGCTTTTGGCAGGCTTCCCCATTGAACGACAGTGAAACCTGGTCTGGTACAAGAAACTTTTCAGGAGACTACTAAATGTTTCGGTGCAGAATGCGTATATAATGTACAGCTCAAAGCTCCACAAGGAAAATAAACGCATTTTGCACCGAAACTTCAGGAGTGAGGTTGCGGAGGATCTCCTCCAGCTGTTCTGTCGTAGTCGAATTGATACGACTGTAAGGACCATTAGCCTAATAGCTGAAGGAAAGGCTCTGCGACCTATCCTGAAAGGCAACCACTTCGTGGTCCGTAGTGGGAAAAAAGTGAAATGTGCGTGGTGCAATTTAAATAACATTTTTAAAAGGACCCTCACAAAGTGTGATGTGTGTGATGTGGCTTTATGCTATGATTGCATGAAGCCATATCACACTACAGTATTGAATTGCTGAGGGTTTTTTTTAATTTCAATTTTTTTCTTTTCTTGTTTTTTAGTTGTGAAATTCTAATTAATAAATTTAATTAACTTTGTTTGAACATTAAGACCCTTTTTTCCGCATACTCACACCTCATGTTAAGTTGTCCTCAAAGGTTCGACTTTCGCTTTTATCTGATAAGGTTCGGTGGACATTTAATACGTATATTTCAATTCTGATCATTGAAATGTGGGTGTTAAAAAATGCACAGGTATTCTCATTTTTCCCTGTTTATTGTACCCATTAAATAATAACTTGTTTTATTTTTATGTCTTAATTATATTTTGCGAAATTGAGTGATCTGGAAGTATGTTGCCTGTTGTATGCTGATGATGCGGTGCTGATTTCTAACAGTATGGAAGATCTACAGTCGTTCGTGTCTAGGATGAACGAAGTATGTATGAAGAATGAGTTAATGATGAATGTAAGTAAGTCTAAAGTGATGGTATTTGAAAGAGAGAGTACGAAAACAATGTGCCACATAGTTGTGAATGACGAATACTTGGAGCAGGTGGATGAGTTTGTATATTTGGGAAGTATGTTTACGAGAGATGGAAAGACTGATAGAGATATCGAAAGACGGGTAAATACCGGTAACTCCATTAATGGAGGACTGAACGCCGTAGGCGCCAACAAAAATCTGTCAAAAGAAGCGAAGCTAGCCGTCTATAATGGAGTGCTGGTACCTACCCTGATGTATGGCAGTGAGGCATGGAACTGGCAGAGAAAGGATGAAAGTAGACTGAATGCTGTAGAAATGAGATCCCTGAGACGTATGTGTGGTAAAACCATGTATGATCGTGTGAGAAATGTGGAGATCCGCAAAGAATGCAAGGCTGATGTAAGCGTTATGTGTAAGATTAAGAAAGGGACGCTCAGATGGTTTGGGCATGTAGAGCGAATGAATGAGGAAAGGAGTATAAGGAGAATATATGACACAAATGTGAATGGTAGACAAAGTCGGGGACGCCCAAGGAAGACATGGCACGACCAAGTGAATCAGATACTTGAGTCGGGCGATGTCAAGAGTCAGAATAATAGAAGAGCATGTATGAGACGATGTATGAATGTGAACGAAGCAAGGAGTGTGTGCCAAGATCGAGTTGTTTGGCGGTCTGTCCTCTCTGCCTACCCCTGCGGGGAAACGGCGTGATGGTTAGTTAGTTAGTTAATTATATTTTGTCAATTATTCTGTAAAGAGGCTTTTTCAGATCTAGTCACTAAATATAACTAAGTCATTTCAAGCAATGTTCAATTCTGAATGGTGGTCTCACCAGGGCGATACTGAGAGTATCACTCTAGAGCGAGGCACAATGATTTTATGTATTGATTTACTTTAATTATGAGAAAAACCAATATAAATTGAATACATTTTTATTATGACGAAGGGTGTAAACAATGTTTCAATCAATATACTGTTTTTCCAATGTAATATTAATTTAATTTGTAAAAGCCTATTAGGGCTTAAATAAATAAATAAATCATTAATTTGTTACATCAATTATTTTCCTCCCCATTTTTTTCGATATCCAGCTTTTAGAAATAAAATAATAATTATGGTTTTATTTTGCCAAAAGACACTTCTACAAAAGGTTTGATATATACAGTTTTATCATCATCATCATTTTACGTGGTCATGAGAGACCCTGTGTGCATTGACCATTATGTCGCTTGTCAATGACATTTTTGTCGAAAATTGACAAATGGCGACACGATTTCATCAACTTTCAAACTATCACGCTGAAATATTGGCAATGTGTATATCTATGATATATGTTTTATTTTAAACCTTGTTTCTTGTTTTATCACGTAATATAAAAACAAGGATAAAAATTTCTAGTTCTAAATCACAATCGTTCAAAAAGAAGCACCATGATTTTAATATTGTGAAAAAGGTAATCTGTATAATTCATCAAAAGATTCAAATAAACCAAACACGGCAATTATTCTCATCGTTAATTGTAGGCAATTGATGTATCTTCCTAATGTAATGCCAGTTTTTTGTGTTAAATTTATTAAATAGTATAATTTAGTGAATTCAATTTTGACATCGTCACGCACTAAAATGCTAAAATAATTTTCGAAGTAAACTTTTAATCAGACATTAGCATGTAAAAAAATCGTTTTCTGAGTTTATTTTTGCATCTGTGGTTATCGAACAGGCCATAGAGAACATAGAAACGTAGAAAATATTCAAAATAGATATTTAAAACTGCCACTGGCGGCGATTTCAATTCACTACAACACAAATTTTGCGCATTTATAAAGTTAAAGATTTTTTTATTATTTATCTATCAATTCTAAAAATATAAGAAAATTAGTAAAATATAGGTAAATTCATTGGCTATGTAGAACTGTAATCAGTTTTTATGTCTTCATATTAAAATTCGGAGGTATGATTTTTTTAATGTGGGCGGAAAATTTTCAAAATCGTCACAAAAAAACAGCGAGCAATCGGAGGGAAAAATGTTTTATCGCGCGATCGCTCCAGTGGTTATTTTCCAAAATCCATTTTAATTTATACACGGCTTTGATCCTTGTACCTTGTACTTATCAAGAATCAAAGCCATTCACTGTTATTGGATATTAACATTTTGTTATATTTTTTTATATCTAAAACTTACTTGAAGTTTAAAAATTTTCTAGTTAAATCAGCATTGAAACCCTTTTCCTTCTACCTTATAAACCCTTTGAAATAATACAGTTCTAAGCAAGAATAATTTAATTATAACAAAGTCCAAATAATCTACCATTGACTAGCGCCCCACGGTACCCTTGAAAATTCTAAGACACTTCCCATCGAACTTTAGTTAATTACTTTCAAAAGGCTTTCATGGATTTCAAATAATAATGTAAAAAAACAACCGAATATCTTAGGCAGTCATTGAGAAAATTTTAACTAGGTTAGGTACCCTTTTGAGTGTAAGTTTCCCGGTTTAATATTAAATTGAATTATTATATAACATCTTTATTTCACTTACTAATATTTTTTTATCAATAGAACATAATTAACGGTTTTGACCGGTCAGTGGCTGAGTTGGCATCGCGTTTGGGTTCCACCTGGGTGTTTGATTGCTTGACTGGCTAAGCCCTCCATCATAACACAAGCAACATTTTCCGCTTTCTGTGGTTTTAGTGGGAAATTTTCAAATATTCGGGTTTTTTTTTTTGCATGAACTCCACACAGGAGGCCCTGAGAAAAATAATTTTCCTTAGGGCCTACGTCATCTTTGGGGATGCTGTGCGGAGGGGTTTTTTTTTAAAGGAAGGAGAGGAGGGTTCTGGGAAGGAAAAGGGTTTAAGGGATGGGTAGGAATCTGGGATTCAGTGCGTCCTGGTCATCCGCCTCCAAGACCTAGACAAACCTCACCCCATGAATCCGAGCACCCCTGCTAAATCACCAAACGTAGGGTGATCTATGGCAGAGGTGTTGGTTATCCAATAAAGGTTCCTGGGGCGGCGGTACCCATCCCGCCTCCCAAATTGGGTTATTCGTAATTCAAGAATATTTGTCTTTCTTTAATTAAAAAAAAATAAAAAAGAAGCATTAATCTGTACAACATTATTTCAGGGGTTTAATTCTCCAATCGTTGCCACTCATACAACTAGTGGAATGATTTTGACGAGCAACGAACCAGTCAACACCGACAAAACTGTCAAAATTTAGTACATTGTATCCTAACCTAAGATCGTTTCCAACGCTCGTCGCAATACAGGCACCGTATATTTCTATAAAGTTGTTTTAATGGCTTATTTTCCGGTTATGTTGCCTGCAAAACGCAATGCAGAACAAGTTGGTGTAGATGCTTTGAAACCAACAAAAACGTTTTGCTGGAGGGTAGATAGTTATCACAAAAAAAAAACTTCCTAATTAATCTGTTTTGGGGTTATCCGCAGCATTGAATTTCTTTTCTGCGGGCATTTACTTGTTATTTTTGGTTTTGAATATTTTACCCGCCAGCCATTTCGAAGAAAATACGGTCGTAATTTCAAATCCACGCTGTAGAATCAGATATATTACCACGCCATATTCACAAGGCTGCCAAAATAATCATCTCTTCATCCCTTCGACTTTCAAGAACACGGATAAATTAAACGTTCGACAAAGTTTATCGAGACGACGGGTGGGTAAATTTTCGTTCGCAGATGGTGCATAACGAATAACTCTTGATCGCCCCGAGAACGAGTCCCTGGTTGTACAAACGTCAGGTTATCGGGAAGGTACCAATTTTTAATTATTTTTTATGTTGATAATTCTCATCGAACAAGACTAATTGTTTTATCGTAAGATACATCTAGTGATTTTATTTCAATGCATTAATGCTAAACGTTAATAAAGTACAGAAAATAATTATTTCCCCACGGCGAAAAATTCACTTCGCAGCGGCGTTCTATTTTTATTCCTTTCCTTTCATTTTTATTCTCCTTCGTTTGTCGTTTCCTTTTCCTTTCTCCGTCACAACTCAAACTTGAATGCTCGTTAGCTAACCAATAATTTGGATACGTTTTTGAGTTTGGGAATCTATGTTTTGAAAAATAATTTTAAAACATAGACGCCCAATCCCAGATCCGCCACCCAAATTGGTTGGCTGATCTAAAAAGTGATTAAGGCAATTGAAATGTTAAATTCAATTTCTCCAAAAGTAAAAAAATTGTGTACAGATGATAAGCACCACCATTTATAAGTATGAATCTAAGCGTCGCTTAAGCTATGTTTATTAACTACTTTTGACTAGCCTTACAAACCCTCCCTTTCCAATATCAACCTACCACCCCCCCAAAACTTCCCCCAGCACACTTTGTCTCAAAATATAATAAATTGGGGATGCAATCGTTCAAACGGTGTCAGGCAGCTTGTAACTGAATTTATTTTCTCGTGCTTGTTCTCTACCAGATGAAACATAATGTTTGAATTTATAACTGAAATTTATTTATTTATTTATTTTACGCCGATTTAGGCTTTTACATATAAATATACAACAATATTTATGAAATTATACTTGTAAGAAGTGCAAGAAACAACTTTTTAAGACATTTGCACAAAAATAATAATAAAGTAAAAACATTATTGAATTTGATCTACACAGCATGTAGGTACAAAAAATAAAAAAAATATATATTTAAAATATAAAAATCCGAAATGATTTTTTTTTCTTTCAGCAGACAAAATAGAATTTAAATAGCTTTATCAAAATATTCCCCTATATGATGAAAAAAAATTCAGTAAGGTATGCTTATATATTAAAATTGATGTACTAAATTTAGCAGAGTATTTGTTTCCTAGCCGTTGAATCCGTCGCAAAGGAGTGTAATATTGCGACGTTGATGTAGAATTGTCACAATAAAGTACTGTCTTGTAACTGACATGCCTGGAGTATGAAAAGAGATAACATACAATAAATCAGGGGTATCAAACGTTGAATTTACGATTTTATATAAACAGGTTAAATCGGAAATGATTTTACGATCAGATAATTTTATTTAATTTAATGAACAAAGTAAGTTATCGTAATTTAGACATTCTCTAGGAATGCCCATTTTAAAATTTACATATCTTAAAAAATTATTTTGGATTCTTTCAATCTCAAATGAATGAACCTCATAATTTGGGGACAAAACCGTGGAATTATATTATATATGACTCCTTACTAGTGACATATAAAATATTTTTACAGTATTGATATTACTGAAATCACTAAAATTGAAAGAAGGATGAGTGGAGGACTGAACGCGGTTGACGCCAATCTACAGAATCGTTGCCCGCAGTCCTCAATGGAATGTTGGTATTCATCCAGATGTTTGGCAGACTGGCAGAGTAGTTGTAGTGATTACCCAACGATACATGAATGTGAATGAGACAAGAAGGATGCCAGGTAAGAGATATTTGACGGTTCATCCTTTCCGCCTACCCCTGCGGAAAAACGACGTGATGGTTCGTTAGATAGTTAGTAATAATTTTTTAGTGCTGAATTCTAAACTAACCCAACCAAGGAAACAACGAAGCAATTTTTGCTGTCAGGAAACAACTCTTAAGGGTAAAGGATTGGGAACGAAACGGCAACCTTTACTGAAGTCCAAGGAATTTTCAATTAAATTAAATTTCCCGTAAAGTTTTTCAAAGCAAATAATGTTCTTCACGTTTGATGGTGTTCATCGTATTTCCACGCCTTTCAACTAATTCAAGCAAGTATTTGCATCCACCTTGAAATATTAAAGTTGTTTAAATAAATTACCAACTATATATTTTTTGATTAATTTTAAGCCAGTGGGACTATAGTTTCCCTTATATGGGGTATGTTGCAAAGCCGAAGGAAGGAGAGGATTGAAAAGTAAAATCCTAAAAAAGTAAGTTCCTATTTTAAAATTTGGTTACAACGCTATTGTAATTTCCAGCAACTTTTCGATTCAGAATGGTGGTCTTTTACTGAAAGTATCTACCAATCATTTTTGGCAGGCGGTTATGGGTACTGCCACGTTTTGAACCTTTTTTAGATAAACAAAATCTGACTGCGACCACGACTTAGTAGATTGCTACGTTTGGTTACTGCGTTTTACAGGACCCAGGTGAACAAACAACATTTTTAAGTTAACTCTTTGTTTCATTTCTCATGTTTTTCATGATTTTTCGTTTTTTTTTATTTTATTTTTTTTATTTTATATGTGTGTTGTTATTTACTTTTAACCTTAACCTATTATTTGTTTAATTTAATTTGTTATTTAAAAATATGGAATGTATTGCATTGCACTACCCCTGCATACATAAAACTATTATAATTATTATATTACAGATGATAGAAAAATCGTAAAGTTTGATAAATTATTATTAATTTTTTTTTTTTAAATGTAGGAAACAGTGCACATAATAAAAGCAAAAAGACGTTTTACATATAAAATAAACAAAATAAACGGTGCAAGATTTTGAAGTGACCAAAAGAACTATACAAATTTTAATTACCTCAGACAAAGTAATGTTCGGCATACTAATATTTCGAAAATAATTAATTATTACTAATTTGACACACGGACCCACACATTCCCAACCATCTTCCTACCTTTTTTCTTTCCAGAACTTCTTCTCCTTTGAATATTTTGGCAGGCAACAAACCAACGTTTCGTTTAAGAAATAAAATTATAACGTATTTTAAAAAAATCGATTTTTTTCGAACAGGTGCTGTGACTATTTGAAGGCTTAAAGTCAAAATTTGAAAAAAGGGACTACAAGAGACAATCAACCGATTCAACGAAGAGTGCACGGCGGCGACGGGATTGAAGATGAGTGCCTCTAAATAATAGAGGTGATGGTTATAGGAACCAAACTCAATGCAACATACTCGCTAATGGGACAGGTGGACAAGTTCAAATACCTCGGGTGAGGTGGTCCAAAATTTTTTTAAATCATTTTTCATTTGGCCACCTCGTGAATTTATTACATGTATTTATAGTAACAACATAGAAAAATTTCAGCGAGATAGCTCAAGTAAAAAGGGGTGCTCAATCGAGTGTTGTTTTTGAATTTTTTGTGTAAAATGCTTAATTTTACTTTTTGTTATAGGACAGTTTCGTGTTTTAAACTATTAAATAAATTTTAAAATTTAAACAGTTTTGATGCTTATTTAGTTTACTGTGAAGTGAATCAGTGTAAAAAATGTGTTCATCTATTCGAAAAAAAGATTAAATTTTTCTACTGGGGGTTCGAGATATTGAGCCATTGAAGAGGCTTAACCAACTTCCTACTCTTCGGCAAGTTTTACTCCGTTATCACCACATATTAAATGAATCCAAAAATGTGAAAAATTCCGCGCATGTACTAATCTAAGAACTTGAGCTTAAAAGAACTTGAACGTCAAGAACCTGAACTTCAAGAACTTGAACTTCAAGAACTTGACTTTCAAGAAGTATGGAACTTGAACTTCAAAGAACTTGAACTCAACTCAACGATCGATATTTTTATAAAAGAATTATATCACACATGTTATTAAAATGATATAAAACGCTTATTTGTGTACTTCCACGGGTTTTATGAATTTATTTACCAACCGGTTTCGCTTTGGTCAAATTCAAGCATCAATTTAATACTATACAAAAAATAGTGTGTGCTTACCTATAAATACGGAGAGAGACAACAAGTTAGAAATGCAGTATATTGTTTTCATATAAGCACACACTATGTATTTATTTTTTATATTTATTGGTACCCCGATGATTTTTGAGCAAAGCGAAACCTGTGGATAAATAAATCAATTAAAACTTGTGTTTTTACACAAAATGTTTAATTTTTATTAAATATGTCAAACTACAAAGTGGTTTCTGTTCCAAGGAGCTACCGCTCTACGATCGAGACCATCAAAAGATCCAGAGATAATAACCCAGCTTCAGCAACAACCTGTTTTCTTAAAATTATGGATTAAATAACATTGTTTTACCATGTTAATTGCACCAAACAACGTACTCCGATCTAAACAGCAAATATTATCTTAGAGAATCCCACGAAGATTTAACTATCCTCCGCCATCTGTTGGAAGAAGTTTCAAACAACCTAGTAGTTATCGTCGGCCATAATACGAGTAAGTATAAAGCCGGCCCAAGTTTCACACGACCAAAGTTTGGCGGCGCGGCCAAGAAAACTCTGTGACAGTAGGTCCTGGCGACGCGTCGCACAGTGCTTCATCCGATAGGACAGATTGGATCGTAAATTTTGACGATGTATTAAAATTAACATTTTTTATCAATGAAAACACTTCAATATTTATTTATTAGCGAGCACCCGGCAAGCATGGAAATGCCATTACAAAATTCACGTTTAAAAGTGTTTTGTTTGAATTTCACACCAAATAAATTTATATCTGAACGGCTTAATATTAATCAACAAATAGAAGTCAAAGATTTGGGAGTGACATTAAACATTAAAAAAAAAAAATACCTTTAAAAAAAATTAAAATCCTTTACTTTGCGTGTGTAAGCAGCTTAATAGAATAAGCGTCACAAATTTGGAACCCGCAATACAAATCGTATGTGGAAAATGTTTTCTACGATATTTAGATTTCCGTAGGTATCGAATATATAGGAAGATCAAAAAAGCTCGGCTGATGTACTCTTTCTACAAAAAATATCCAGATCCGTCGTAGATTGCTCAGAACTCTAACAACAAATCCAACTACAAGTTCCAAACAAACAAATTAAATCAGACATAAATTTTAGCCTTGCTCGATGCAGGATCGTGTTGCTGTATTAAGCATTTCCTATGCTTAATATAGAGTAACAAACTAACGTCCAATTTACAATAAAATAACACGAGTTTAAAAGAGTGTAAATTATAAGATGAAAGGATGATACATGAAAGCAATGACAAAATCAGAGATAAACATAAAAAAATAGAAGTGACAATTCGAGTCAAGTCTTAGCTAGAAATCTAAATAAGTGGTTAGTCTTATAGTCTTAATATATTGTCAATTATTTAGAGACCGTCTAAAATCATTTAGATTTACCAAAAAAGTCAAGGTCTTGACTTAAGTTGACCAGTCTATATATTCTAGATAGAGCTGAATAATATCCGTAATTGGGCAGAAGTTGATTTAAGAAAAAACATCGTTATTTATATAAATTTACATGGAAAGGGATGTTGTAGTAATAAAGGTAAATCAATAATACAATTTAAAATTTTGGAGAAAAAAATTTATTTTTATTTTATTTATTTATTTATTGAAACAAAATACATATACATTATAAAAAAAATACTTTGACTGTCCAACTAGGAGATTTCCCGTTTTAGGACAGTCAAATTTTCTGGTTTAGTTCACATTAGGTAATTGTTGTTTTTTTTAAAACATAATATTGTATCTAATAATTACAAACATCATTTCAAGTACAATGTTATAAAGGCCGTAAAGCAGTTAAATATAGTGATAGTTGTAAAAGTTACTGAGAAAAGTTACAAAGTTTAAATAAATAAAATGATAATATATTAAAACTACAAAGAAAACCAAAATATAAACTCATTGTTTTGTGAACAGAAAATAAAAACTAAATCTTAAAAATAAAAGCTTAATCTTAAAAATAAAAATTAATCTTTCATCGATATATTTCCTATCCGAATGTTCAAACAGGAAATATATCGAAGTTGAAATGAGATCAATGTTTTTCCGACGGTCTTAAAAAGAAGAAAGCTTCAGAGTTAGTTTAATTTCTTCATACGAGTAATTGTTCCTTTCTAATCCTAGCATGTTTTGATGTGACTCAAATACATATTTTTTTATGCAACCATCTTGGACAAACTTGTCATTTAAATTGCCTAAATAGTGCTAAAATGACGTGCGTTTCCGCGTTTTAGATTTTTTTTCAGTGCTTAGGTGTAAATTTCAGGAACCCTATCTTGTTTTGCTTGATGCTACATTTATCGAAAGGGTTTGTTAAAATTTTCATAAAAAAATACCAAACGATTTTGTCATAAGCATACCATGTCCACAAAAACACCCTTTTGCGACACTGTGCGACGTCCTGCGGAACTGGCGTCTCCTGGATTTATATCTCGATCTACTTACTGGCTGCAAACGAAGGAAGAACTTAGATAACAGATTGGTTGCAGGTTTGAGAACATATTAGAGAGATTTTAGATCTTCCCGAAAATAATATAAGAAAAGACTAATAGAAATTCCGACATTAATGGCCAAGTGGATATTAATCTTTATCGTGGATTTCTCATCATGAATAACGAATGCATCGTGGTTTTTCGGTAAATATGCTTTTACGGTTATTGCAGCGGAATTAAAAAAAAACGTACAATTTATTAGCAGATCCATGAAAAATCATGGGGTAATATTACAGGATTTGTAAAGCTGAGGGTATTTATTAAAAAAAAAATATTCAGAATTATTGGCTTTTAAAATACCAAAATTACCTATCGAACATTTGATGTGCGATAAATCAAAACAATTTTAAACTTTTTTTCTGACCGTAACCGGTTTCAGCCTAATCAGACCACCTTCAGAGTGGTACAATTATTTGTTAAAATGTTCTTTACTCGAACTCATTTTTTTGATATATTGGAACATTTTGTTGTTCTCAATTTTTTTATTGTCACTTGGAAAAAATATCATAAATATCTTTCAGGGCTGTTAATCTATAGAAATTAACGTTGGAATTTAATCGTGATACTTTGATTGTTGCTGAATGAATTATTGTGAGTGCAATATTTCTTAATACATTCATAATAAACAAGTAGTCATTATCATCATTACGTTGCAGTAATCCAAAATCCTTACTCGAAAAAACCCCTAACAGAGGATGAAAGGGTTGGAACGAACAATGCCAGCGATGAACTAAAAAGAGACCAAATGGAGGCAGAGAAAAGGAACTTGTCAAGTTGAGCTTTTCCGTGTTCAAGCTGAGAGCTTTTGTTCTAAGGCGCTTTGAATCCGGTTCCAAGGTGATAAAATAAATTTATTTTAATTGTTGTCAATGTTACAAATGATAAAAAATGGTTTCATGATATCACTACTGATTTTTGTGTTTTCTTCTTCTTCAGCCAACGCGCCTTACAGGGTCCATTAGTAGTGTCCACCCCAGGAACGATTTATTGGAAAAGCATAACCTCTGCCATAAGTCACCCCAAGTAGTTCGTTACACCCTTGCTACCTTAGCAGGGGTGACCGGTTTCACGGAGTGAGGTTTTTCCAGGTGTTGGTGGGGGATGCGTCTACCCATCAAGTGCGTGGCAAATTGGATCGGGAAAGACTTGAAGAGGGAGACCTTTGAAACTTTCTGACCCATCGCGTTACAACGCAGTGAGAGATTTGGATTCATACATCTGTCCTTCCTAGATACAGTGACCCCAGATTCCACCCAACCCTCATATCTTGTTCCTTCCCAGAACTTCCTCTCCTTCCTTTCATAAAAAGACCCTACACACAGCATTCAAAAGGGTAACGTGGGCCCTGAGGAAAATTTTTTGTAAAGAACAATTTTTTGAGTTTGGTTTAAAAAGAAAGAAATTTGAAAAAATTAATCATAAAGTCGCCGCAGAACATTATTTCATCTATACTTTTTTCTCCAAATGATACCTGGAATCACTTCTTAAAGTAAGTCAAGCTCGTCTCAAAATACACTGTATAATTGAGTAGGTACTTTTAATTATTACATATTTGTAAAAAGCATTAACTTTGTAGTTCGCCATAATTTACAATAAAAACACATAAATTTGTTGTAGAAGATTTTTATTTTATTACACTCAAACGGTTTCGGAAGCGCCCTTCCTTCGAAAGGAAAATATTGTAACTGATCTACGACATCGAATATTGTCAGACATACAAATTTTAGGTGTGTGAGTGGGAGGGAAGCATGGGGGTAGAGGTAATTGCGGGATGTTTGGGAAGAACAGAGCGATTCACTTGAAATATATTTAAAATGGGACTAAAAGATAAATTAATTAGATTATTCAAAATACTAGAGTTATTATTTAGGGATTTTCTAATTTCAAGTGCTTCTAAATTATCTAATTTTTTGCTTTTATTGTTATGGTGAAAAATTTTAACTCCTATATCCTTATTGAAAGTATGATCCATGGAAATTAGATGATTTGCAAACTCTGAGAAATTATTATTATTTTAGCACTTTAAATGTTCAATGTTTACACTTCGAGTTGTCTTACCTATGTAGAAGGATGGTCAAACATTGCAATATAGTTGGTAAATGCCTGAGTGGCTTAATTTATGATCTCTATCTTTAGTGTTTTCTAATAATTTATTAAATTCTTAATTGTTATCAGTATAAAACGCGGGTTTAATGTGGATAAGCAATTGTTTTGTACTGAGTGAGGAAAAGGTTAATATATATAAGATCCTGCGCCATCGAACGGGATCTATTATTTTATGATTATTATTTTTAGGTATACCAAATAAAAAAAAAAACTAATACATTTTTCACCATACCACCAGAAGGACATTGATTTGTTGGAACAAATCCAATAGATATTTCTCAGGTATATAATCTTATATAGTCTTATGAAATGCATGGATGTCTTTTAGTTAAAAATTATGTGAAACACGTGACTGTTTAAATGTATAAATAGAATGTAAACTCTTCTTCCATCCACAAGCAAATGCTTTTAATGGAAGACCAGTATTACTTTAATATGTACCATTTTTGAGATAAAAAAAAAAAAAAAAAAAAATCTAAATGCAGTAGTATGGAACCTAAATGTCCAATGGTTCAAGCACCATGTTGACTTTCTTGGGGAAACTGATACTGTGAGTCTGGAAACTAGACGGAATTACAAGCAGGTCTAGCTATTACATCTTTCAAAATTTGTAAAAAATCTATCGATACCCCATTCCTCTTGGGATGCTTAGATTTATATGAACCAGACCACTACAGCCGGAGAATACTATGAGTGTCGACGACTACTAAAGTACAGAGTACCGAATGGCAGAACCGACGTCCTGTCAAAGCTTAGCATTTAACGGCACCACTCAACGGGGGAGTGGTGCCGTCAAATAAACTTGCAAACCAATTGGAAGCAAGTGTCTGTTCTCTAATTGCCTTGAAACTATTATTGAAGAGTCACCTACCTAAATGCTGATTTGGAGGCTAAATTGAATTGTAAAGATAATGTTTTTTTGTTATTAAATTAAATTACATATTTTGTTTTGAAGAGTTTAAATTTTCAGTGTACATTTTTTACTTTATATTTTTAATTTTTCTACTACCGGTTTTGACACATCCGTGTCATTCTCTAATAAACTTAAAACTAACTTAAAATTCTACGCAAGTTCAAAATAATTGGATTTAATTAGGTGGAGCAGTGGTAGGGGGTGATTTTGTGGGAGGGGAAGAAAGCTTAGAGGAGTTGATATTGCATGGAAACATTGTTAATAAGGGCGATTTGCAGGTTGCTATCATTTTATCAACTAAATTAATTTTTTATTTATTTTTTTAGTTTATTTCCAAGGTTTCTAAAGCGCACAAATTAATTTAAAAACCTTGGAAATAAACTAAAAAATTCATGTTCAATCTGTATTCTACAAGACCATATTCTGGTATATGTGTTTATTTTATATTCTACTGACGGCCTCCGTGATAAAAGGGTAAGGCTATTGACTCGCAATCCAAAGGTCGCGAAATCGAATTTCGGCGTGCGCAAATAAATTTTATTTGATTAATCTATATCATTTCACAACTTATTCATTACAAAATATGAACATATATATTGTATTTGTGGCATGTTCCAGGGTGGAGTATATTTTAGTATCAATGGTGTAAGACCACCATCCAGAATTGAAACGTTGTTTGAAATTGCTTTTAGCCGTGTTTGGTCACCAGATCTGAATAACCAGGTACTTCCCCACTTTTCTCATCTCCTCCCCTCCCCTCCCTTTCAGCCTTACAACACACCCCAATTGGAAGTTACGTAGTCTCACTGGCTCCAGACGGGAATAGCTGGGATTCTTGATTCTGGTGTTCGGATTTTAAAAAAAAACAGAGTATGCAATTCACACGCGGTACGCTACGAAGCACCGCTCAAAAAGGAGACCGATTACACTATCTCATTCTCACAGGCTTAATTATGTAGACCTGTGATTTTGTCTCTTTGTAGTGACGCTATTTTTTGTTATATCGAGTTTCAAATCAAAAGCAAAATCAAAATCATTTATTGTACAAAATTTTCATTTAGTACAAAAGGTATAACTTATAGGTACCTACATCCTATTTCTTCCAGTTAACCTAACATGTTATACAGAAATGAACACAAATGAAATATAAGTATAAAAGTGGTGTAATACAAATTGAGCTTGTTTTAATTTATTATATAAACATAAATATAAAAACAGTTGTACCTATCACAACGGGGTTAAAAAAATACGCACAGTACATATTCTTAGAGCGTATTTACTTTTCCACTTGT
This sequence comes from Glyphotaelius pellucidus, assembly GCA_936435175.1. NCBI lineage: Eukaryota > Metazoa > Arthropoda > Insecta > Trichoptera > Limnephilidae > Glyphotaelius > Glyphotaelius pellucidus. Next base: position 25,999,679 of record OW386555.1, on the reverse strand, counting down.
AAAAAGATTACATCTACATAATATTAGTTACATATTCCCATCCATCCTCAGTTGCAAGCAACGCGAGCAACACTAACTTGCTAAAACTAAAAGCAGCACCTATTTCGGCAAAGGAAAGTGTGAACTATAATACTCTGTACTCCTCCTCTTGCACGTGTATATAAAGTACACTGCAACCTGCGCGTTGCACATGAACACATTGCACATCTTGTATGCATCTGCTTTCAGTATGCACAGAAGGCCTGTCCCCATAATGGAATATTTAAATAACTTTAACCAGACAGCGGCATGATTATAACACATGGAAAATAGCTTGTTGTGGGAGAAATAGAGTATAAATCAGAATTTTAAAAGCAATGCATGAATAATGCGCATTGTGCAGTATCTTCACCGCTTTGTTTCTCGAAAACTTTTGTGAATGTCTTTCGTTCAGAATTTAACGAACGCTTTGTTTCAAAATACTGATTTATTGAAATTTATTTACCAACCGGTTTCGCTTAGTTCCAGCATCGTCAAGGTAACAATTTAAAAAATATATATTTTGGGCACGTAAAATAACTCCATGAAAACAATTTTACTGGAATATAAACGCGAGTGTGAAAAATTGTAAAAATTGACGGCCTCCGTGGTCCCGAGGCAAGACTCTCGACTCACATTCCGAAGGTCGCGGGTTCGAACCCGGCGCGGCGTGCGCAAATAAATTTTATTTGATTAATTTGTGTTATTTCACAATTTATTCATTTAAAAATAATATATAGTTATTTGCGGCACGTTCCAGAGTGGAAGATACTATCAGTATCGCCCTGGTGTAAGAACACCATTCAGAATTGAAACGTTGCTTGAAATGGCTTTAGCCGTGTTTAGTGACCAGATCTGAATAGCCAGGTACTTCCCCACCTTCTTCTCCCCTATCTCCTTCCCCTCCCTACTACCTTCAGCCTCACAACATACCTCAATTGGGGATGCCATAGTCTCACTGGCTACAGACGGGAGCAGTTGGGACTCTTGTGCGGTATTTCATGTAAAAAAAAAAAAATATATATATATAAAATATACGGCCGCATAAAAGAATTGAACCATGAGCCTCTGCCTTAACGGGTCTCTGCTTTAACCACTGAGCTAATCGACCCTATCCCATTAACATTTAAGCATTCTTCGACAAAGAACTACTAAAATTATCTTCATTTTCGTAATGCATATTTTTATTGAATGCTATATTTATGTACGATTGCAAATTTCTTTCAAACTAAATTGGTAACTCTTCATTAAGGTTTCCTGTTCAGAGGCAACCAGCAGTTCTTTGATATGTTTTTCATTTAGTTTCCAGTTATCATTACATTGCTTTCATAACTTTTGCAAGTTGATCATCACTTCTATGTGATTTTACTTTGGTTTCAAATTTAAGTATATTCATTTCTGTAATTTTTTTGTTAGATTTGTTAAAGCATTATATCATGAAATTAAATATTTCCCTCTCCAGATATATAGAGTAAAGAATATGCTAACCTAATTTCCTGGTTTATTATTTACCTTGGGCAGCGGAATATTCAGAAGTTTTTTTTAACTTTAAACTTTACATTTTTTCATAAAGTTTTTGAAATGATATATCTTGATTATATTGATAGATTTCTGAGCATTTATATAATTTTAGAGTTGAGCCATCCGTCGGTTATCCTGTGGCTAGTATAGAAAATGTCAGATATTTTGTTTTATTGACATTGAATGTGGGGGAATTTTCGCAAGTCCATATTCCGCTTCTTTATTTTTAAATGTCGTCAGCAAAAAAATATTTATTCTCGTGTTTCAAATATTATTGATGCGCATTAGAAATAATATGGCTCCAAATACGCTTCCTTGCGGTACCCTATAGTTGATTAAGAGAGGTTGCTTTACAGATTGTCAATAAGTACGCACTGTGTACCAGTGACCGTCCGTTTTCAGTGAGCTAGAATGCTAAGATTGTAAAAAAAGACGTTTTTGATGTTGTTGCAGCGGAAAAACAAAAATTTTAAATTTCAATTTTTTTGTATAAAGATTTTCAGGATTCTTTAGTTTGGGAATGCGCTGCATGTAAGATCTCCATACACAACAGTGTACTTTCACGTGGCATTTATAAAAAAGACATTTTCAGTTAACAGCAAACAATGTTATATTTTTCAATCTTAGGACTTAGCACTCCATTTCATTGAAAACTTGCGGAACGCCAGTGCTATGTACTCCCGGTTATTTCATTTTTTGTGAATTTTAAATAAAATAACGTAACACAAATATTATTTGTGGCGCGTTTCAGAATGTCGAAGAGTCGCTTGAAATGGCTTTGACGCTGTTTAGTGATCAGATCTGAATAATCGATTACAATATAACAACCATATTTCCCATCTCCTTCCCTCTCCATTCCTTCAGCTGCACATCTTTCCCCGAAGGCATCGGTAAATTGGTAACGTTAGGCAGTAAATACAACAACAAATGTTCACATTTCAACTTTTGAGCTTTATTTTATGAAAAATCATTCTCCACCCCTGAACATAATAAATATCCTACAACGCGCCTATATGTCTTTGTTCGGAAGCTGCCGCAATAACTAGAATTATTAATCGTGGCCATTAATCGCGCTGTTCCAAATCTTTATATAAACCCCGCTTCGGTTATTAATTTCCGTAAAAACAGAAGCTTGTATTCATTTATTAAGAGAAGAGGAGATAAGATATGGAGGGATATAGCGTTGTAACATATTCACATGTTAAAAATTACATTCCATTCCATCTTTCACCCACTCCCCACTTTGTTTTATTTTATTCATCTGGATTCAAAACGAACTGACATCGCGGAAAATATATTAAATTTAAAATTACTCCACCTACCGAGAACTGATGTTTTTTTATAAAATATAATTATAAACATTTTGAAATAATATTGTGTCCCATTGATATTTCAAGAGAATGCTTTCCCACATGAATTTTCAATATCTAGGTATCATCTATAAATATTCCAATCGAGCCACAGTGCGATTTAAAACTCTTTCCTCCGATTGCTCGTGATTTTTAGGAGATCATTTTGAATATTTTCCGCCTACATAAAAAAAAAATCATGCCTCCGAATTTTAATATTGAGACATACAAACTGATTGTAGTTCTGCGCAGCTAATAAATTCACTTATCTTTTGTCGGTTATCGCGTATTCGTAGAATTACAAAAAAAATATATATTATTAAATTGTTAACTTTAAAACCGTAAAAATCGTTGAAAAAAATTGGTTCACTTTTGGACCGCTGTCAATCGCAGAAAAATAAAAGCGGTCCATATTTTGACCTTAGTCGCTCCAGTGGTTGTAAAAAAGAGTGCGAAATTTGTGAGTGAAAAATCTATAGTTTTAAACGGAGTTCGTTGAAATTTTATATTCTTTGCCTTCAAAATAAGTCTAATCTAGTTTTGGAATTTGCAACTAGGTGCACGGGTCCCGGCATGTAGGAATATATTCGAAAATGGCTGAAACATTGAACATCGTTATGTTAGTTTATTTTAAACTAGCTTTTCCCCACGGCTTCGCTCGCATGGTATTACGGGAAATTACTGTAGCGCTTGCACTTATCAATTATCTCCCCCCCCCCCCCCCCCCCCATCCACTCCCGCATTCCATATATTCATTCCCTTACATTCAGTTTTCAAACATCTCGCCTACCACCTAAATTTCATAATGCTATAGCTCAAAGAAAAAAGAATTACTTATCCAATTTTGTTCATTCGTTCGGAATTTATGCGTTTACAAACATTTCGGATGCTTATTTTTTTTAAATATTTGGAAGTTCGTTAATATAATAAAAAAATACTCTATTTATCATTCAGTGTTTAAAATCGTTACGAATTATATTTTTAATACAGGAACTCAAATCTGACATTTATTCCAAGCTTGTCCAAAAAAAACGAATTCTAATATTTAAATTTTCTGCAGTAGTAGCTGACCAGTAGACTGAGTGCCCACCAGCATAGAGCCCAAAAATATATCAATAATGTTTCCATGGAAAAGATTTTTTTCTGACGTTAGCAAAAACTCACTTTTGTTAGCGACAGAAAACGTATAACAATATAATATATTAATATTCATAATTTCATAACGCCCGAGCTTACCATCATATACAATCTGTAGTCTGCGCATATAATTTAGCTTTATATTGGTGAAAGAATTATTAAAGTCTTTATATTGTGTTATGCGTGAAAAGGTCATAAACAAACTCGAGCAGTTTCGCATTTATAATATTAGTATGGATAGTTGTTCCTTTATATTTTTATCATTTTTCACGTTTGAAAGTAAAAACGTTGGAAAATGTGATGGCGTCCAACAACTTTTAGTTAAATATTTAACGTATTTATTATCCACTTAGAAAATAGTAGAATTATCATTTACAATGTGACATTTTTAATCATAATATAAATTCTGCTAAAGAGGCTATTTATGAGCCTCTTTCATTACAGTGAGAATATAATTCTTAAATAATAAGTCTTATGCTAATAAACAATTAGTATTTGAATTTTATATCTTCTTATATATAAAAATTAATTTTTGTTTGTTCGTATGTTATGCGCTGCCATACCGTTCATTCGATTGCGATGAAACTTAGGGGGTGTGTTGTGTGCACGCCCGCAAAAGTTATAGGCTATTTATTGGTAAGCTCTACCTCTATATTTGTATAAATGAAAATGAGTGTATTAAATATATTTTAGCAGCAGTCGTGAGGGAAAGGGTAAGGAAGGAGGTGGGATAAGCGGGAGTTAGGGGGGGGAACGCGGGGGAAGGGGACGCGAAAGTGGGTGATTAGATTTGAAAGGAGAACGGGGACGCATGGGAAAGGAAATACAGGGAGGAACAATTTATTTCTTTGCATTGCAACGCATGCCGTGCTTTAAGCTACGAGCTTTAGCATTTTTTTAAGGTTCCTGAAAATCTCGGAGAGGCTGCGTATTTTTTTATATTTTCAGCTAACTTCAATAAATGTGTAGTGTGTTGGTGAAATTGATGAAACGTGTAAGATTGTCGGGTTGTTTACTATAATGTTATCATAAGTTATCCCTTTCATGGATTTCCATTAATTGATTGTTTACCATAATGTTTACCGTAAATTGCCCCTCTCGTAACTAACGGATTGTTTGTCATAGTTTTTACCAGTTTTGTCGGATTGTTTGCTGTAATGTTTACCATAAGTTGTCCCTTTCATTGTATTCCATTTATTGATTGTTTACCATAATGTTTACCGTAAATCGCCCTCTTCGTAACTAACGGATTGTTTGTCATAGTTTTTACCGGTTTTGTCGGATTGTTTACTATTGTTTACCATAAGTTGCCTCTTTCATTGATTTCCATTAATTGATTGTTTACCGTAAATTGCCCCTCTCGTAACTAACGGATTGTTTGTCATAGTTTTTACCGATTTTGTCGGACTGTTTGCTATAATGTTTACCGTAAGTTGTCCCTTTCATTGATTTCCAATAATTGATTTTTTACCATAATGTTTACCGCAAATTGCCCCTCTTGTAACTAACGGATTGTTTGTCATAGTTTTTACCGTACATGGCCACTTTCGTAACTAATATATTGTTTACCATAGTGTTTACCACAAATTGCCACTTTTCTTTCGGAGCTATTGAAACAATATTTTTAATTGATAATACTTTTCAACTCGCTGTTTTAAGTCTGTCTAATCTATTTTTAAACCTTTGTACATTCTTCATTGAACTCCTTTTTATTTCGAATTTTTGCATTAATATCTGATAAAAAAAAATTCTTTTAATTGTGTAATATTGTCTTTCCAAAATGGGTTTTACTAAACTCACTTGGGATAATGAATTGTAAATATTATTGTTATTATTTTGTTATATATTATCACGTAAATAGTTATTAAAAAAAATAATTTGTGTTTCTTAAAATTAAATTCCAATAATTTCCAATTAGTTTTCGTGACATCTCTGTTTATTCAACTGATGTTATAATCAAAGTATTTGCTTTGTCAATTCAATCAAAATAATAATGACGATGAATTAGGCTGTGTGTTGTGGAATTTCAGTCGGGGGTGTTGATTGTGATACGTATTGCGAATTGGGTTGTGTGATTAGATTTGAAGGGTATTATAACGCTCGGTGATTTACCGTTGCTATCCAACAAGTTAATACGTACAGATATGTACAGGAACACCATTAAATAACTTAATAAAATATTAAATTATCAAACACGTAAGGCATCTTAGAAGTAGTAGTCTACGAGCTTTTCGGGTCTCATGGTCTCGTTGCCGAGTTGACCGAAAGTAGATTTACGAAGCCTTCAGGACGTACTTAGGAGCTCTTCAGATTAAAACTAGACTTCAGCCTGGAAGGGCGTTTGCCCTTTCAGGAGTATCATCAAACAGTGTTAATAGGCTTGCGTCTGCTTGATTGAATTTGACAGAACCCGATTTCGAATGCATGTCTACAGCCGCACCCTACCATTCGCACTATACGTGTACGTGAAATTTCTGACAAAGCTACCGTTGTGATTCGGTTTCGAATTCAAGAATTCGTCAAAAAATGGCGCTACTTCCGTTAGCAGGTCACGTGAGAACGTGCCCTCCCTACGATTTTATAAATTTGAGTATTTCAACGATTTGGAAAGATTGACGGTAATATTAAGTTGTATCAGGCGGCTATATATTACAAATGGCTTCATTGTCTGTCCCAGTTACTTTGTACCGGTGACTAGCTATCACTGGATCACAGTGAATCTGAACGGGCTGTTTTGGAACCAGTTCCCATCGAATTTATAAAATGGTCACCAACACTAACTGGAAGAAGCCGAACCAAAAGCCGCCCGCAGGGCCTGCGGAGAGGGTTTTTGACTGCTAGTTATTATAATTAAAACAATTACCGTGTTATTAAGAACTTTTAAGTCTTTCAATCAAGCATCACGAAGTTTTGAAGGATAAATGGCACTAGAATACAGGACCCAGCATTTACCATTGCATTTCAGGAGAAGGGTATAGATTCCGCCGCCTCGGGAACCATTTATTGAATAACCAACATATCTGCCATAGTTCACTACAAGTTGTTCGCTACTTTAGCAGGAGTGAGGTTTGTCAAGGTCTTAGCAACCGATGTGTCTTTCCACCTCCTACGTGGGTCGATAGAGACTAGTTGAGGAGGTCTTTTGACCTCTTCAGTTAGAATCCTTCAGTTAGAATCACCGCAATTGAAGAGAGTCCATCACTCCTGATCACAGTGACCCTCAGATTCCAACCCTCAAACCTCAGACCTTTTTCCTTTCCAGAACTTGCTCTTCTTCCTTTTCTTAAAAAAACCCTTCACACAGGCGACACAGGTCCTGAGGGAAATTATTTTCCTCAGCGCCTCCTGTGTGGAGCCAATATAAAAAAAAAAAACAACATATTGTACGGAGAGAATTGACGGACATAGCAATAAGTTAATTTGGTTGTCTGGGCCTGCATTAGTTACATAGTCCTGCGTGAAATCACAGGTTCACAAATTTGTTTTGAATTTAGGCGTCATTTTCAAAAATTTTGAATAAGTTGTGTAAAGAATTCAAAATGAATTCAGAGTGTGTGTTCTTGATTACTTGGCACTTGTTATTACAAACTAGGAATAAAAATGTTTAATTAGTTTGTTGAGGTGTGCGTGGACTGAAAATGCGGTTCTTATATCTATTTTATTATGTTTAATATCTCACTTACCAACTGCGTCCTGCTTTTCACTTTTTGGTATTTACCGGGAAGGTATGTTAGTGGGAAAGATTTTTTGAAAGAAATTAGGATATTTGCGGTTTTGAACTCGGAACGATTTTTTGGTAAATGTGGAGTTTCTTTTGACGATGTGTTGGTGATGGAGACGAGCTGGTGAAGACGATCTCCGTGTAAAGGCATTTCGCTGACCTTAACTGAGATAAGATGAGTGTCATGTCCTACGACTGACGCGGTCTGCCGCCAATCACCTTTGAACTGGGGAACCTTTTTTCGCCGCCCATAGCATTGCTGCCCCGACCCCAGCACCGCCGCCGAACCGTGCAGTGTATAAGAATACTAAGAATGTTGAAATGAATACTGTAATCACCTTTAATTGGAATCATCGGTATAACCATACAAAATATAAATTTATGTTATTGTGTGTATTCTTTTGGCGAGCCAATAAACAAAAAAAAATCATAATTCACATGCGGTAGAAGTTAAACCTTCAGAAAACTAAAGTATACAATAGTGGGGAGATTACGAAGCATTTTTTATCAATGTATATGATGATTTTTTCCATATTTTATCGTCGAATTCTAGTGCACTTTTCCCTATGTGTTTGATCATCTTATAAGTAATTGTGTTTACTTCTTTGGAGCCTCTAGATGTTGTTTTCTAGTGTATTTTCTTTAGCCTTTCATTTTGGGGTGGTTTAAAGATTGGATATTGATTTCACATGATTTTTTGATTTTGTACGATTCGATCTTGAGACTGCAAAATGTCTGACCAATGAGGTTCGTCGGGAGTATTATACCACTACACTAAAGAGGTTCCATGCCAACCGAGAATAAAGTCAACTCAACATCTCCTTGAAAAGCCATTAAAAGCTATGAAAAAAAATATTTAAAATAAGCCGGTAACCCTTACTTAATATAACCTATTAAACCATTTTTTTTTAAATGTATTTTTTTATCATTCTAAATGACTTATCTGAGATGGTTCAGAGTTGGTTTCATTCCGAGTTGTCCAGTCATCTACCAAAGGAGGCACGCGTGGGGCTGTGGATTTAACGTATTGTATATTGGAACCGAGTACCCGTGAATTAAATAAATATTTTAGTGCTCTCTCATTCTCTCTCAGGCTTAATCCTATAGATGCATTTGTTTTCTTTTGACAAAATCTTCCATCTCATTTCATCAAGTTTCAAATCACAAAGTTGCTTAAGATGTTTTCACCTCAAAAAATAATAATAACAATGGTCTAATTTGGTGCTTCATACATCCAATCGTGACTGATTACGACTAATAGGGATCAAAAAAACAATATTTTTGTTCCATAATTGGAACAATCTTACCACAACAATTCCATTGAAATGCTCGATGTAACCTTAAGTTTAGACATAGGGATTTCATCCAAGCCAAGAAAGTAAGCATCTCAATTGTTTCTACAGGGATGGTAGATACTTCAAAGGCACCAGCTCTTAAAATTTTTAAGGTATCATTAAATTGCTAATTCTAGAGAAATACAAGAAACATAAATTATAAATAGTTTTCAATCACCCTGTCTGCAAGTACATAAATGCGGATGTGTTATAATTATCCACATAAATAAAGCAATTTTGTGTTTATTTTACGTAAATTAAGCCTAACTATATACACGAGACTTGACTAGAACCTACCAGTATAATAAGATTGTTTGGTATTTAATAAAAAAAGTCGTTAAAACGTCCGCTGAATCCTTTCGACATGTTTTAAATGAATTTTATGATGATGTGACCAAATGACGAAATTATACTCTAATTGGCTATTAACGAATTTATTTTTCATGGATGCAAATTAAATTTTCAAGACAAAGAATATAAAGGTTTTAATGGTTCTTAGAAAAAATCCTAATGTTTACAAACCATTGTTTGTTTTGTGACCCATCATTATCGTAGTTATATTTTTCATCAAATATAACTACAAGGTCTCTTTTTTTTGGTTATTTTGTTCGACAAATAATTGGAGATTTGTTTCGATAAAAAGCAATTGATTAATATTTGTTTAAATTAAGAAATTAATTTTTAGTTACGCTATACAAATTATTAAATTTGATCAAAATTCTTAGCATTCATTAATATAGGTAATTTTTTGTAAATGTTTATTTCAAATGCAAAAAGTATTAATTTAACATTATTGAACCGGGATGTTAAGTTGTTAATAGTAAGTTAAAAAAGTACATGATCTAATTATTCAACTTGCGATAGGCCGCTAGAGGTGTAAATTTGTTTAGATTTTGTCTTTTTCACTTTTACAAATAGTTTTCTTTCACTCGTAAAGCCAGCTAAAACCAAATTATTACGCATCGCTACGAAACCATATAGTATTGGGGTTCTATCCCCTTGTTTCAAGTAGGCTAGTACTTAATTGTAATTACTTAAAAAAATATTGCTTATGGGCATTTTTAGTGTACTAATATTTAAGGGTTAAACATAAGTATGTACTTACATAATAAGATATCGTCGTAGAATTCTAATGTAAAAAGTATCTCTTGATTTTTGGTATCGAACTTGGAAAAAATACTACATTATATTAATTATTTTGTGTTGTTTAATAATTCAAGTATCAAATCACAGCCATAATACCAAACATTGTAATTATTTAAGAAATTGTTTTCGTAACTCACGTCAAACAGCAAAAAATTTCCCGCGAAAAAGCGAATACGAGAGTCATCTGTGTAATAAAATTCGAAGCTTTACAAGTTCTTCCAACGAAAAATACAGAGCAACAAAAAGGTTTCATTTTTACTGGTTTGATTGACGGAAGGCAAAGAATCCAGATATAAAATAAACCTTTTAAATATATTATTACATTAGTTTTTGATTCCTGATTATTTTTTTACGACAAATCGGTGGATACTTACCACTCTGAGATGAAAAAAATATGGAATTGATTTAACGAATGATTTCAAATATCCCCAAAAACATTAAAAAAATATCTCTGAAGAAATAGTACCACTTTTATATATTGCATAACATGAATTAAATTTATTTAATTAATATCGTAGAAGGCATCCGTGGTCGAGGGATAAGGCTCTCTGAATCCGAATACGAATCGTAGGCTTGGCAGGCCTGGCGTGCACAAATAATTTTTATTTAATTAATTTTTGTTATTTCACAATATTGCGTAATATATTTGCGCCACGATCCAGAGCGAAATATATTCTCAGAATCACCTTGGTGAAAGACTACCTTTCAGATTTAAAACGTTGCTTGAAATGACTCTAGCTGTAATCGGTGACCGGCTCTGAATAACCAGGTTTTTCTCCACTTTATTACTCCCCACCTCCTTTTCCTCCCTGCAACCTTCGCCCTCACAACACACCCCAACCGCGAATGTCAAAGCCTCAGTGGCTCACGTAGACGGTTGGGAGCAGTTTGGACTTTTGCGCAGTATTCAATACTCCTCATAGATTCTCCATACGATAACATACATTTTCAATTAATTCAACACGATTTGTTTATTTTATGAGTTTACTTTTCGGTAATTGAACTTATGAACAGTGGCCATATTTAAGATAAGTTAGCTGAATTTTTTACCTATTGCTAGTATTGAGTTATTTTGTTTATTAATATTAGATATGGTATGGATAACAGGAGGATAGTGAAATACCCCTAAAGTATGTATTTGTAAGTCTTGAAATTGTCTCTAAATGAAGATTAAATGTGAAATCAATTAAAAAGAGAAAAGTAATAAAATTGTAGAAAATAACAAAAGCACCTTTTTGTTTTACAAATACTGTTTTTATGTTTCACTTTAGTTCTAACTATATTACTACCCTCAATTTAGGCGGATGTGGGTACCGCTGCCCCGGAAACCATTTATTAGATAACCAACACCCTTGCCGTAAGTCACTCAAAGTGGTTCTCTACTTTTAGTGACTTGGCAGAAATGCACGGGTTCATAGGGTAAGGATTGTCTAGGTCTTGGCAGCAATGCAAATGCCCACTTACTGCGTACCGGATCGGGAGAGACTGATTAAGGGAGACCTAACCTTGACCTTTTCAGGACTCTCTCGACTCACAGTCTTGCACCGCAGCATGCGTCCGTCACTCCTGGACTCATTACTCCCGGATTGTTACCCACCCCTTATACCTTTTTCCTTCCCAGAATTTCCTCTCCTTATTTTCCCCAAAAGACCCTCCACATAGAATCCCCAAAGATGATTCAGGCCCTGAGGGAATTTATTTTTCTCGGGGCCTTTTGGGTGGAGCTAATTTAAAAAAAAATCAGAGTGCAGTGCTCGCTTCCGTTTCATTGAGTTTCAAATCACAACGGTGCTAAAAATGTTTCACTTCAAAAAAAGTCAGTGGCACTAGGGAATGATTTATCAGATTAAAGTGGAAGAAAAAATGATTTTTCATTTCTCAATAGACCAGTGAGTACTCCGCTACCTTCACATTCCCGGACTTCTTTTTCTACCTAATCCCTTCAAATACTTTTTAACTCAATGGAAACTAAAATTATAGTAGTTCATATTGTTAGTAAAAAAGTGCATGCTATTTTGTGATGAATTTTTGCGATTGAACATAAATAAAGCTGGACTTTCTATGAAGCTTAAAACGTTGGTGGCTTTGTAAAGTTTATTGAAATTCTTATGGTCGGAATTGCATTTTTTGCCTCCAAATTGCTTTTTTCAAAGTGATTACTCATAACACCTACAGCCGTTTGACTTATAAATATTTTTTTGAACCTACGCGGAGACTTTATTTTAAACGCATTTGTACGCAGATTGATTAACAGTCATATTTAAAGCTTTTTATTTGTTTTTTTTTTATATAAGCCCAGACAGGAGGCCCTGAGGAAAAAAATTCCTCATGGCCTATGTCATCTTTGAGGATGCTGTGTGGAGGACTTTATCGGTTTAAGGTAGTTCTGTGGAGGTGTGAGGGGGTCTGGGGTCAATGGGTCAAGAGAGTCCAGCTGAATAAATAAAAAACTTCTTCAACCAGTTTTTTCCAATCCGGTCCGCCATGCACTTCGTGGGCAAACGCATCCGCTACCAAGACCTAGATAAACCTCACCCCATGAACCGGGCACCCCTGATAAGTCACCAAAAGTAGCGAACTACTTAGGGTGGACCTATCGTAGGGGTGTGAGTTATTCAATATATGGTTCCCAGAGCAGCGGTACCCATTCACGGCTTTCTTAATGTTTCGTGTAAGAAAATTATAACTAAAAGACGGTACCTATTTTCCTTTCATAAATTTTTTTGTGAGTAATGATAAAAAATATATTTTTATAATATACATCCAATTCGGTCTGCGTTAAGAAAAATGAAGAAAATATGGGTGGTTCTTAGTCGAAGTATGGTACAGTTAAATGTGACCGAATTGGATATCGACACCTTAGCTCAGTGGATAAGAGCGCCCAACCCGGAAAGTAGGGAGGTCCTGGGTTCGAGTCCCAGAGGTGTTAATATCTTTTTCTGATTTTTCTGTTTCCAGATTTTCGATTGAATTTCGCTCATAATGTCTTCATTTAATTAAATATTACAGTTTGAGGTTTTACTCATAAAAAGTTAAAATAAAAAAAATAATAAATTAAAAGTTGTTAAGTTTTGAGGGACGTTTTTTCGTGCAAGGGAATGGGGGGACGGATTATTCACTAAAATTAGTGTATATAAACTCATTTTGCCTAATTTATTTATTTTTTATTTTTCATCAGACTTGACAAGAATAATTATCATTCTTCAAATGCCAACATTGAACAAAATTTGATCAAACCTTTCCGCAGGCGAGAGAGTCAGCGGAAATACAACTCTGATTTTAGTTGCGTTTGGAACACAAGTCTAGTTTTAACATGAGTGAAGCATTAAGGAAGCATTTTTATTTTAGGAAAGCTTTTGATAAAGTTTGCCATAAAATTCTTATAAATAAATTTATTATTTTTTATTTTTTAAAACTTATTGTGCAGGATTAAGAGTGGTATCTTATAATTTTAAGCGACAATAAATAAAGCAGCTCATATCCGTACAAGATATTTGATAAACCTTTTGATTATAAAAACAATTTTTCAGTTAGGTTGGGTTTTTTGATCTCAAATCCAAATTTAAGATTTGTATGAAACTGGCCGAAATGGACCGCGCATATTTTCCTCTTAACACTAGAGATCCGGCTGTAATTATGATTCCACTCAGAACAAAAACTGTTTTTTTTTTTTTTTTTTTTTTTAATTTTGCAGATTAAAGTCCGCAATTAGTGTAAAATTTTATCAGTAATGTCAGCAGGTGAATCCGCAACCAGGAATTATATCACCAAATTCCATCCACCAAACTGATTTTAACTGTAAGAGTTTCCAGCTAAAGTAAGTTAATGAGAGTTTTTCTTCAAATTTTGCAGTACAGGATTTACAACTCGAATTTTTTAAGCATAATTCGATGATGGGACTGGCTTTATTGAAATGTTAGAACTTCACAACTTAAATAAATGTAAGAATAATTAAATTTCTCTTTGATTGATAACAAGGTTAGTTCCTACTTTTAAATTTCCGAGAAGAGAGAATATCCGGTGACGTCAGAAACAGGAATATCACAGATAATTATTTTTCGGGTGTACAACTTTTCCACTTCAAAATGAAAACTGTCTTTGAATTTTCCCAAAACATAGGAACAAGAAAAGTCGCTTTTAATGAGTCCTTTCGTATAAAGTACTTTTATGAACAACTCTCAACGAGATAAACCCCGCAAGATATGCCAGCGTAAATAAGGTTTCTTTAATTTTATTCAAATTTATCACTATGGCATTGATTGAATTATTTCCAAATATAATTTTTACAGATGTGACGCTTGCCTAGCGACTTTTTACACCTTAGCCACAAATAAACATCCATAGACACAAATTTTAATGCTTGTACCGGGGCCCAATCATATTTTCTTAATTGTTTAGATTTAAATCTGTTTAACTGCTTATGCAGTTTGTCGGTAGGTAAATAATGACAACATTTCATGCGATAACAGCAATAAAAATGTGGGTTTATAAATAATGACAACATTTCATGCAATAACAGCAATAACAATGTCGGTAGGTAAATAATGACAACATTTCATGCAATAATGGCAATAACAATGTCGGTAGGTAAATAATTACAACAGTTCATGCACTAACGGCAATAACAATGTCGGTAGGTAAAAAATGACAACATTTCAAGCAATAATAATAATCAGTGTCGGTAAGTAAATAATGACAACATTTCATGCAAAAACGGCAATTATAATGTCGGTAAGTAAATAATGACAACATTTCATGCGATAACGGTAATGACAATGTTGGTACGTAAATAATGAAAACATTTCATGCAATAACAATGTCGGTAGATATTAACTGCAATAATGTCGGTAATTAAACATGACAACATTTCATGCAACAACAGCAATAATGTCGGTAATTAAATATGACAACATTTCATGCAACAACGGTAAAAAAAATATCGGTAAGTAAATAATGACAACATTTCATGCAATAACGGCAATGACATTGTCGAAATGTGAAAAATGACAACATTTCAAATTAAATGTAATTTATAATTAATATAAATCATGATTATTAATCTAATGATGATACGTGATGAGGATATATCTGTAAATAATTTATAATGTATAACGAGGATGATAAATTAAAAAACTAGTTCAATTGATTAAATTAATAGAAAGTTATAATTATAAATATGTTTGAAGATGATAAATTACAAAATACAATACACAAAACACGGATTACAAAATAGTGTTGATAAATTAACAATTAGATCTATTGGTTAAATAAACAGAATGGTATAAATATAAAAATGAAAATAGTGGTATAAGGCCCTTCAATAGTTTCATATATATAAGTTGGTACATGAATATAATATGTGAGCCTGGGGTGTGTATGTAACCCCAAACTGGCTGAGCATAACACCTTAAAAATTGAGTGTTGAATTTACTTTACGCAAATGCACTGAATATCAACAAAATGGCAATCATCAGATTTAAATTTACATCAAAGACACCAACGTCATAGAGTGACGTCTTCTGCATAGGCGGCCCTTTATATGTTTTCCAGTCAAAGTTTGAATCACCATGCACAATAAAATATTTTTTTGTGGTAGACACCAATTAGGTTATCAAGTTGATCCGGAGAGACTAAAATCCATAATACATTTTAGTGTCCCTGAAAGTACATGGTGACTGCCATACAACCATTTTTGACATAAATATTTTTAATTTATAGTCGAAATTCACTAAAAACAAAATGGCCGTTCTTCTTTTTAACCTACATGAAGTTGTATGAGAAAAATTCAACAGAATTACCAATATTATTATTTTTAATTACTTTAAAATCTACTGTACTAAACACGTAACGACTGTGTGCGTTTTAAAAAAAATATGTGTTTTTATACGTACCTTTATTAAATCCATCAAAAGAAATTTAAAAAAAAATCAATGTGTTCAGCATTATAAAACTGTACGCAAAAAATGCACTACTTAAATTTAAAGAAAAAAAAGAGTACCTCGATGACCAACACACCTATACTACAAGGACAAAATCGTCAAATCTACTAAACATTCCAAAATTAAATACAACTTTTGGTCAGAAAAATCATCATTTCCATGCTACAAAATTTTATAATGCCCTTCCAATCGAAATCAAAAACACCATGGAGATACTAAAGTTCAAAAAAGATATCAAATTATGGCTAACTAAACACGAAGATGAGGAAATCATACAAATTATAAAATAACACCAACGCAACTAACAGATAACAAACATGAACACTTTTAAGTTTGTCTATTTCTATTTTGTGGAAACAAACAAACTAGATGAGGAGGAATTTATGACTAACACCCATACAACAACCTTCAGTCCGCCTCGGAACAGGAATACCTAGTGAGGAGGACTGAGAATAAACTACTTCACACTATAAGTGTTTAATTTACATTATATTGTATTTTTACTTAACTTGATATGGTCGTTAAATAAAAAAAAAAATAAAAAAAAATATCTTCGTAAAAAATTAGGTGACAGAGTTTCTCCTCATGATAGAAGTGTTATGTCTCATACAAATCACAGTTGTCTTTTGCCACCTCGCGTTGCGTGTATTCTATAATGTTACAAAAAAAATGATATGATGACATAAATTATTAAAATATTTTTAAAATCCAAAAGTAACAGCAATTATTATTTTAAATGATTTTTGTTATTGTTTTTGGGGTGTTATGCCGTTTTTCGCTACCTCCTTCTTTAGCCAACGTTTCGGACAGCGTTACAGTGTCCATCATCAGGGCAAATGAGCTCATCTCACTGTAACGCTGTCCGAAACGTTGGCTAAAGAAGAAGGTAGCGAAACACGGCATAACACCCCAAAAACAATAACAAAAATACTTTTTGGCCGTGAAAACCTAAAAACATACCATTTTAAATGATGTTTAATAAAATATTTTAAAAAATCTCAAAAAACTTGTCTCCTACAATTTTTAAGTGGTACGACAATTCTGTCACGTGGGTTGTAATTCGAAATGGGTATAAACGAAGCTCGTGTTTGTCACCCCCAAGAGGCATTTTAGGACTTCTTCCCCCCTTGCTACAATTTCTTCTCTGAGATCCAGAGAGATTAATTTATAGTTAAAACAAAATGTGTCAGAGTGGTAAAAATTATGAAGGTTAAAAAGAAGAACAACCCAAAATCATATTTTTATGCCTAACCAGTACATGAGGTAACAAAATTATGATGATTTCCATTTTCTTAGAGTGTGAATTCCAATTTGTAACGTGTTAATTACGTCATCAGATCAACGGATCATCTAACCCTGATATCCACTATCGTTACAAGAATAGCGTTTAGTGGCGAGACATCCCTTGCAGTTTTGACACCGATCAGCAGTGGTAGCTCGGACCCCACGTCAGTTTAATCCAGGCAGGCACGTGAGGGAACTCACGACTCACAGGATATTATCAACCAATAGCGGAGCTTTATTTCGTAATACCTCAACTTTATTTATTAGTTTACCCATTTGATTTTCCATTTATATTCTTGCTTTTATGATGCTTGTTCGTTAAAGTTAAAACGATCTGGCGCCTTTAAAATTATCTGTTATATCATATCCACATTAAATTCGTTGTTTTACATGTAACATTAAATTTGACTGTTGGAATATTACTTCGTGCTTCCAATCAGCCCTGAGATTAATGTTATATTAGGGTCAAATTCAATCTAAATCCAACCACATTCCTTGTACAACAGTAGATTCAATAAAAATTTAATATTATTTAACATTCTGACTTTTATTTCCAATAATAGATAGATATTTTGTATTTCGTGCTCCTTTTGTTTCATATTACGTCTTTCTTACATTCTCTCTCTCTCCGATGGCGCTACAGCCCATATCGAGCCTTGGTCTCCTGCAACATCGCCTCCAACTCCTCCTGTCCTCAGCGGCTGACTTCCAGTTTATTATTTGGAGAAGCTGTGCTGCATCCTGTCGCACCTCGTCTTCCCACCTCAGTCTGGATCTTCCCACTTTTCTCTTTCCACCTGGGTGTCCAGTCAAAATTCTCTTGGGGACGCGTGTATCCGGCATTCTCTGTACATGTCCACTGTCCAGCCCATCTCAACCTGAGGAGTCTCATGTGGGCTGAGATATTAGGGGCCTGATATATATCATACAGTTCTTTGTTGTGCCGGATGTCCCACTGTTCCCCCTCTTTCACGGGTCCACATATTATTCTCAGCACTTTTCTTTCAAACGTAACATTTCAGCCATCTTTATCGACAGTGTCAGCGCCCCACATCCATATGCCAGTTCTAACAATGTTCTTGTATATGGTTATTTTGGTTTTTCTGTGGACGCTACGTGACTTAAACACTGGGAGCAGAGAGAAGTATGTTTTGTTGGCTACTGTGATTCTCCTTCTGATTTCTGCTGGATTCTCATTATTCTGTCAGACTGGAGCCCAGGTAGGTAAATTGATCGACCACTTCGTATGAGCAATTGTCTTTAAATTGTGCGGTACTTCTTCTTCTGTGCGAAAGGTTTCTGCTCTGTATCATAATTTTCGTTTTGTCCACATTAACCCGCAGTCCTACTTCCCGTGCCGCTGTTTCTAAAGGGTCGAAGACCTCCTTAATGGCTGAAATTGTTCTTCCGACAATGTTAATGTCATCCGCATATCCGGCAACTTGACTGCTCTTGAAATAGATATTGGAGCCAGTGTCTATTAGCGTTTTTCTAATTACATATTCGAGCACAACGTTGAAGATAGTGGGAGCCCGGCCATCACCTTGTTTTAATCTCTGCGATACTGTGAATTCTTCCGTCTTTCTTACATTACACACAACTATCAAATGAATATAATAATATTTATTCAATAAAAGTCATTTTCTTAATGTATATTTGAGTTGAGCAGTATAAACAACAATATCGGTTATCAGTTTACATTCCTGAATTTGACTACAGATCAAATACATTTTTTTTTAAGACATGGCAATATTTGAAAAACAAATAATACCATCAAACCTGAGAATATTTTTTGTCCAATGATAAATGATTTTCGATTAGCGTATTAGATCCGCACACATTTTTACAACAACGCACATTAATTTGGCCATAGGTGATACCTGTTTTACTTATAACATGTTTTAAATTTGTGTTAAAACAATTTTTCCCATAAAATAATCATTTCCAGCTCCTTAAAAAAATTATCTTCACTGTATGAAGGCTTTTATATTTTGATTTTAACAAAAGTTTTTTTTTTCAAGACTTATTTTGTATAAAAATGTTTGCAGGAAGTTTGAACATTAATAAGTACACGTACGAAACAGAAAAAAACATGAATCCGAGTAGCTACTTGAAAATATTTAATATTCTCTTTACTTTTGCCTTTGGCTAAAGCCTAAGGCAACTTTGTCGAAAGCAAAAAGACGTTACCGCCATTTTAATCTCAAACAAAAATCGGATGCAATATATCAGTGTTTATGGGCTATTTTTCTTTAGACCTTAATTGGTTAAATGTTATTTTGAAGAGTAGCACAAGGCTTTTAAAAAAAGATTTGTATAAATTTAAAAGAAAATTTTTGCTTTGAATCTCCTTGCAATGGCGTGTGAATAAGTGACAACGTTGACAGATCTCATCATACATTTTAGGTCAAAACGTCATATATCAAAATATAAGAGATAATCAAAGAAGATTTATTCATCGATCATTCAGTTGATTAGTCCTAAGTTTTGAGATAATGGGGAAAGCAATACTCGAATGCTCACCATAAATCAAATATTATTTGCGCGTGACTGTGTTTTACTAATTACATATGCTGTACAGTAACACTAAGAGGCATGAGGTCGGTTGCATTAGTATAACATTTTGAAATATTATATCCTTCTAGTGACCCAGAAAACGTCAACATTTTGTTTAATTTCTGGATTTCAATTGATTTGGGGATGTTTTGAGTAATCTGGGAATTGTGCCAGATAGAATAATAATAATAATAATAATTGGATTATTTGTAGAGCGCCGTTTTTGTGAAAAATCACAAAATCACCGGGCGCTTGAAGGTACACTAGAAGGTACGCTTTTACATGTAACTGCATTCTCAACTCAAATTTCGACTTCTTGAAGATGTTTAACTAATCAACTGAACGATCGACATCTTACCCTTGAGAAATTTGGGGTTTTTTCGCAGATGGTCAAAAAAATTTTGTTTAACAATAAAATGTAAATAAATAAAATATTTCTGGACATATCCCAAAACTAAACATTGTTTTTGAAAGGTGATGAAAATCGTATTCAATTTTTTTTAATTTTAAGTTAACATTTAATTTTTGAAATAAAAAAATTTGCATACAAACATTAAAAAAGTTTTAAAAATGGCTCACCTCACGTTTTTTGTAACTAAAATTACCGATAACGAAAAAACACCAACACATATTATTAGACAAGTGTTTTATAAATGTTATTGTAACCTCTTTTTTTTGTCTTTTTGAATTAAAATAATTAATAAAAAATTTTCAATTTTTTTTCCAATCGCAATTCAAAACTTAGGTATCATAAAGGTGAACATTTTACTTTTCTGTAGTATTTTTTTAGATTTTACTGCAAAGCGTGGTGTTTTAACTTTCTAACACCGCTTAGAAAATATTTTTCACTCTGATAGTAATGGAGTTACAGAGATTAATATGAGACGTATGTAAGCTGAGACAAATGTGGTCTCATACCATTCAAGGGGAAGGAAATCTGCAGAAATATTCCAAGAAACATTTTGTTGTAAAAGGAAGATTAACAAAACTTTTTTATCGTGTATCTGATTTTGTAAACACATTGTTTTTTTCTTGAGTTTATGAAATTTTTTTCATCCAAAATATTTCAAAAAATAATTTAATGTAAAAAAATATTTCAAAAAATACTCTTTTACTCCTAGAAAAATTCGGTGATTACGATGTGTTCTTTAATTCTCCTTCACCTCATCGTACCTGAAGATGAACCTTTTTTTATAAACTAACTTCTCCTCATCCCAGTTCTGGTAGATTTTACCGCCCTTAGAGAGAAGATGTTCACAGATGATTTAATACCTCACGGTTTTCCAGACCGCCTACGGCTTTCTCCGCCCAACGCCGCTAACCCATTTAGAGATTAGGTTATTTACTGTACCGGCGCTTCTGATCTCAGTTGCCTGTTGCCAGACGATGCCCGCAGTCCAACACTAGGAGATGTATCGGTTTACGTCCCCTATAGACATACTGTAAATATACTTCGAAGGGTACGCTTATATTAAGGGGGAAATCAGCTTTGCTTTGAATGTAGGTAACTATGACTAAAAAAAAATTTGCAAAATTTAATCGGTTAATGAATGTAGGTAATCAACTATGCTTTCTATGACAAAAGATGTAGCAAAATTTAATCAGTCAAAGTAAGTAATCAGCTCTGTTTTGATTGTAGGTAACTGTGACTAAAAAATGTTGCAAAATTTAGTGGTCAATGAATATAGGTAATCAACTCTGCATTGAATGTAGGTAACTATAACTTTAAAATGTTGCAAAATTTAATCGGTCAATGAATGTAGGTAATCAGCTTTGCTTTGAATGTAATTAACTATGACTAAAAAATGTTGCAAAATTTAATCGGTAAATGAATGTAGGTAATTAGCTCTGCTTTGAATGTATGTAATTATGTTGCAAAATTTAATCGATCAAGTAATCCGTTTTGCTTTGAATGTATGTAACTACGACTAAAAAATGTTGCAAATTTAATCGGTCAATGAATTTTGTTTTAAGAGTTTTATTTCACACGTACACTAGTTACTTAATTTTTATATATCTACTATCGGTTTCGACTCATCCGTGCCATCGTGGTCTTAAACCAGGGCGATATTGAGCGTTTCTTCCATTCTGCAACGTGCTGCAAATACACCATATATTATTTTATACGAATTTATTGTGAAATAACACAAATTCATCAAATAATATTTATTTGCGCCCGCCGGGATTCGATCCCGTGACCTTCGGATTGCGAGGCAAGAGCCTTACCTCTAAATCACGGAGGTCGTCTTACATAGACATATGAATTTATATACTAAACAATCGAAATGTTCATGTGAAATATAGAGTAAACAAAATCAAACTTTATTATAAAATGTGAAACAATGTAGAATTAATTACCAATCCAAAATTACAAATTATTAAAAGTGTTCCCAAAATATTCAGAATAATTACATTTAAATAGATGAATTAAGTTGATGGACAATTATATATTATTTAACTTTGATTTGATGTTGTTAATTCAAATGTAAAGCTTTTCATTAATAAATTATGATAATCGTTTTTGGAAAGCAGGTATTATTTAAATATTCAATAAATTGAATGCTTTTATGAATTTATTAAACAAAATTTCTCAGACTAACAAAATCACGTTGTAAATAGAAATCGTGCGTATTTTCTGAAATTTCAAAATATTTCCGCTTTCCAATAAAATTTAAATAAATAGACTATTTCTGAACTAATCTGACAAAATACTGTTTTTGAAAGGTGATGAAATACGTTTATAAATGTCATTCTTAGAAATAAAAAAAAATTAAGATACTAAATTTTTTAATGCAAACATCAAAAAGTTTTAAAAATGGCGCACCTTACCTTTTTTTCTATCTAAAATTACACAAAACGATAAAAAAGAAAAAAGAAAAAAACCCGTATTTTATTAGATAACGTTATTTTCACCTGAAATTAACCCTACTATCACCGTATTTTATTAGGTAACGTTATTATTACCTCAAAAAAACCTTACTATCACTGTATTTTATTAGGTAACGTTATTATAACCTCAAATAAACCTTAATATCCCCTATTTTATTAGGTAACCCCAAATTAACCTGATTATCACCGTATTTTATTGGGTAACGTTATTATCACCTCAAATAAACCTTATTATCACCGTATTTTAATAGATATTGTTATTATCATCTCACAATTTTTTCATTTCATAAAAATGTATGAATTGAAAATTCACAAAATTTTAAACATTTTTCCAATATTTCTCTCGGAAAATTTAGTTTTAAGGAAATGCCTTTTTAATTTTTGTGTGGTAAATTTCTAGATTTGAATAAATGGCGTGGAGTTTTCTTTTTTTTAACACCATATTAGATCATTCAGTCAGCTGGGAAAATTGGTCTCCTGTGATTAATCGGATTGAAAGAACCTATTTTAATATTTCATAAATCATATGTAATATTTTTAATGTTTGTATTTATGATGTACCTTAGAGAGTAAAAAACCATTTATTTTAAAAGCTGCCTTGTTTCCTTTAGAATATTGGGGCATGTGCGAAAAAATCATGACATTATCTCTAGGGGATAATTCAACACCCTTCCAACCCTAATTATGAGTATTTTTTATATTTCTATTTTCGCGTATTTTCGAGTAATTTTCCGCCATTTTGCTTCATTGTCTGTGACGGTTATGGCAGCCCGGTCATAAATCAGGGCTACTTTCAACTCACGATGTTTTTATTTTGTGAAAATGTACTTTTTAATCCCTCGTGAGGGGATGACGATATCGCGTAAAATGTTTTTGGAAACCAAAAAAAAATGTTTATGGTTTAGTTGCTCTGGTTTTTGCGACAGCTACTGTGTAAAATGTGCAATAAAATAGTGACATGATGTCAACATGTAGAGGGAAAGAAACAGTAATACTTTATCTCTTTACTCTCTTATTTTTGTATTTTTTTTTTTGCTTTAACACCAAAATTGATTAAATTGCTTTGCAAATAATGCGTAAATTCAACATGTAGCCTGTGATGAAACGGTTGATAGTTTTTTTTTTAATTACTCTCTTTTG
This sequence comes from Glyphotaelius pellucidus, assembly GCA_936435175.1. Classification (NCBI taxonomy): domain Eukaryota; kingdom Metazoa; phylum Arthropoda; class Insecta; order Trichoptera; family Limnephilidae; genus Glyphotaelius; species Glyphotaelius pellucidus. Next base: position 25,975,645 of record OW386555.1, on the reverse strand, counting down.
AATGTTTTTCCCATAATTGAAATAGAAATCAATATAATATGAATTAAGAAGAAAAAACAAAAAAAAATAACTATTATCTTCTATATTGATATATTAAAACATTGATGGAGAAAACCTTCGGAAGCTGTTATAAAGAGTTATTATAATAAAAATTGTACATAAATTGAAGGTTTATTTCACCATCCTCTTGACAGTTTATCCGCACGATAATGAATATTAATAAATTATAAAATAAATACTTGCAACATCTATTCGGGTAACTTATCCTGTATATAGCTATTATTCATAGGTTTAAGCGCCGAATAGTAAACTCAGACTTTTTAATTAAATAAATCGTGTTTAATTAAACAAAATGTACGCTATCGTACGGATAATCTCTGAGGAGGATGGTGAAATATCCCCTTAGACTTTTAGAAAAAAAGGTCAATAAGTGTCGCATTTAAATAAAATCGGGTATGCTTATTCGAGACACTATCCAGGTTACAAACCAATTAAATATTGTGGTCATTTCAAAAGGTAGCTGCCAAAAATATGGGAACAAAAAATTAGTCGAAGATAATACTGTTAATTATGAATTTCAAGTTTGAGATTGACAAAAATGATTTAAAAATAAGACATCTCAATGGCCGAGTTGGTTGAGGCTAGATGTACTGGATACGATAAGAAATACACTGGATTCGAGTCCCAGTTGTGACCGTTACCTAGATGTACTGGATACGATAAGAAATACACTGGATTCGAGTCCCAGTTGTGACCGTTACCTAGATGTACTGGATACGATAAGAAATACACTGGATTCGAGTCCCAGTTGTGACCGTTACCTAGATGTACTGGATACGATAAGAAATACACTGGATTCGAGTCCCAGTTGTGACCGTTACCTTTTTATTTTTCTGACTTGATCTTTTTTAATATTTTCTTTTATATTTATAAGTTTTATCTTCTTCTTCAATGATATATTATTTTAATTGTTATGAAAGCAGTATTACAATATTTTTGAAAAAAAAAATTATTTCTGCAATGATCGATATATAAAGTTCCTAATAATACTATAATTTTTAATAATAAGGAGAGGATTTATATTTTTTAAGAACATCGAGGGTCTATATATTAATTTGTTAATTTGGTGTATAAGAGATATTTTAAAACTGGAGTTAAGAGGCAACCAAGGTGTTTGAGTTATTTTAGTTTTTATCGATTTGTTAACCACATTTTTTACCAAATAATGGTCGAATATTTGTCTTCGAATTAATTTGTATTTAAACTTATGGTAAACAATAGACTGTAATATATACTGTAATCAAATTTATGGTTTTGAAAGCGACAAACTTACGGAAGAGCACGTAAAAAATAAATTTGGGAAGGAATCTGACCTACCTTATTCTTGAGCTGCATGTATTGGAGAGAATACATCTTACGGACAATGAGGTTTCTCTTTTTATTTTTTGCGACAAGAGTCACAACCGCTCTAAACTGTCTGGAGACAGTGAGACTATGGCATCCCATATTGTGGTATGTTGTGGCTGATGGTAGATGGAAGGGAAAAGATACGAGGTAGAGAAAGGTGGGGAAGTACCTGGCTATTCAATCTGTTCTAGCTAAAGTCATGTTAAGCATCGTTTTAATTCTGAACCGTGGTCTTATACCAAGGTAATACTGAGTATTTTCCTCTTTGAAACATGCCGCAAATATACCATATATACATTTTATTTTTAAATGACTATTCAAATTATATTTATTTGCGCATAAACTGCGATTTGAATCCGCGTCCTCCAGTTTGCAAGATGAGTGCCTCATCTCTCGACCAAATTGGTCTTCTTCTTATTTCGTATAAGGGGGGGTCAAAGGGAGACATCTAGGTCTGCGAGCCAGATCTGCCCTGTAGATCTCATCAATCCCGCCGGGGAATTCGGGGCATTCGTTGTTCGGATGCCACATGTTCGGTGGTCTGCACCTCACCGCATTCACACATCTCCGATTCTTAAGAAGGGCCCCATGTACACATCATATGGGCATAACGGCTATGGGAGCACCTTATCCTATTGATGGCGGACCAGAATTTGCGAGGCAATGATAACCCAGGCTGTCTCTCAGTGGGGTCTTGTACGAGATGGGCATTTTTCACCTTGGCCGATTGCCACTCAAGCTTCCACCTATCTTCTGGGGTGAGAAGTGAATGGAGGAGTCTTTCTCCTTCTGTCCAGAAGGGTTTTTGGGACTTCAAGCGACATGCCGGGTGAGAGACGACATCATCGTGGTACATCACCACATTGGTAATCACTCCACAAGGATAAGGAAGAGACTTTTAAGCACTTTAGAAGTAAACAAACTTTAAAATTTTGAAAACTGTAAATTAGAAAAAGTTTTACATAGTCAATCTTTCTAGGTGACCCATCACAGTCCTTAGGACCTACGAATAAGTGATAATAATGTAAATACTTACATTATTTTTTTTAAGGTTGTAATGTTCATTATTCATCTTCGTTTTGTAAGATCCATTTTCTAGCGGAGGTCCAAAGATTTTTCGTGGAATTTTAAACTCAAAATTACAATAAAAATGTGTACATCAAACAGTATTAATAGGCTGGCCACCGTATGGTTGAAATTTGAGAATCCGGCTAACAATGCAGCTCCGATGCCGTGCCTTACGCAAAACCGTTTACGTATTTGTGGAGTTTATATACGAATGTACTTTTGTAAAAGAACCGAATTAAAGCAATGCCAGAAGATGGCGCCACTTACATTTTCATCGCCTGGCAGGTATAAGTTCTACGAATTTGTAATTTTGTGTATCTCTCCGGATATGAAGAAATTAACGATAATGCTAATATTAATATAATTAGCATTTGTGTGTAATAACACCACGCGGCCTATAAATTACATATGACTTCATAGTCTGTCGCGGTTACTTTGTCCCAGTGACTAGCTTTCACTGGATCCCAGTGGATCCGAGAAACCGTCAATTTTTTGAACCAGTTCTTTTCGGATTTATAAAATGGTCACCATCACCCAAACTGGGTGAAGTTGAACCAAAAGCTGCCCGCAGGGCCTAGCAGCAAAAACCTGAAGAACGGGTTTTCAATTGCAAGTTTATGTATAATTTTATCTGTTTTTTTTTTTGTGATATAACACGCAGTCACCAATAAAAAAGAACATTTTTTGCAAATTCCTTGTAGTTCTAAATTGAAAAGTTGTGGAACTTTGATTTGAGATGGTAAATTAAAAAAAAAACACATGACACTCCTTGCTTTAGCAATACCTAAAAATCGTGTTAATCGTCATTTGTTCAGCAAATTAGAAAATTATTTGCAATGAATTCTTTACCAAAGAGGTATAGAGGTTTGAAAGAGAGTACGAAAACAGTGTGCAATATAGTTGTCAATAATGAGTACTTGGTGTACATGAATAAATTGGTGTATTTGAGAAGTTTGTTTACAAGAGATAGAAAGGCTGGTAGAGATACTGAAAGAAGAGTAAACGGACTGAACGCGGTTTGCGCCTACGAAAAACTGCCCGAAGAAGCGAATAAGGCACGTTCAAATGAGTCAGATACTTGAGTCTGGCTACGTCAAGAGTCAGAATAATGGAAGAGTATTAGACGTTTTATGTAGGTATATGAATGAGTTAAGATGTTTCTGCTAAGATCGAGTTCTTTGGCAGTGCGGTTCTCTTTGCCTACCCCTGGAGTGAAACGGTACGATGGTTTGTTAATGTAGTGTCCTTGAATGATACTTAGTTTCAGTTGATACTATATGTCGTTAGGCTTAGAGCATCTGTGGAGTTCCAACAAATATCCAGTTGAGTAGTAAGAGCGGTACACCCCAGCGCCGTACGTGTCTTAAATCCGAACGCTGCCGAGGTTTACCGGATGGCCGCCACCTCCGGTGACGGTCGACGACCGCCAAGAAGACCAGATTCAATTCGTATACTGTTAGAGTCGGTCGTGTGTCCCAGAAGTATAACATGTTTTAAGCATGTAAAGATAAATAATAAACTAGACTGTAACAAGGACCTTATTATTCTTGAAGAGCCAGAACACATTTATTAATGTCTAAATATGGATAAGGCAGTTGGTTAAAGTAGTTTTTTACGTTTATTTTGCAATGGACATTTGCTTACAAAAGTTTTAATCTAACTTCCTTATTATTATTTGCTTATTCAATCTTACAAAAGTGGCGACACTGTAAAGCAGAAACTGGAGCAGCATAAATCTCTATGTAAATCTAGATCTCACAATGGTTCCTAAGTACGGCAATAGATGTCGATTCGGTCTCTTCCAACCGACCAAAGTAAGCAATTTAAATGGAAATTACTGCTCGTATTTTGTAAACCTCGTTTCTCAGCCAAAGTTTATAAAAAAAAACTTCTTTAAAATGTGCTCTAGGTAGAATGTTGTTCATTGGAAGTAGTTGTGTTTTTATTTGTGTTTAGAAATTGACCTATCTTGGTCTTTCAAAAATAGAAATCTTGCCTTGTCATCCTGCTTAACTTTTTGATGAAAGCTTTTAAGGCTGTCTACAAAACACCACTTTCGTGATAATGGCTTAAAGTATCGTAGAAATAATTTACGAGTGAGGGAGTGATTCCTTTATTTCTTTATTTTTTACATAAGCACCATGCTGGAGGCCACGAGGAAAATCATTCACCTCAGGGCCTCTATCATCTTTGGGGATGTTGTGTGAAGGGTCTTTTAAGGAAAGGAAGGATACAAAGTTCTGGGCAGAAATAGGGTTTTAGAGGGGGGTAAGAATCTGGGGGTGTGTCGAAAAGAGATGGACGTATGAATACATCCCTCTAACTGCGGTGTAAAGCAATATTCCGAAAGAGTACGGCTAGAAAGGTCAAATAATCACTCCGATCATTGTCTCCCTACATTGCCTGAAGGCTGTAAAAACAACTCAACCCTCTCGGGAATGCACGAAGATTTTTTAAACTTTAATTGAAAGCGCACAAGTAACCAATGTATATTTTCCGCTGTACAAAGTGTTAAAGCAATGAAACACGTCGTGTAAAGTTCGGGAATAGGTCGTTAACAATAACACTACACATGTGGATGGCGATAAGGCTTAAATTCGCGTTTAACCACAGCCGCCTCTTTTGATTTATCAAAAAAAAAAACATCGACAACAGCGCGTTTCATTTTATTTAAAAAGTTTAGGCACAAATATTTCAATGTTTTATTTATTAATTTATTTTAACTTAATGATTAAGACCAAGTAAACAACAAATTATTATTGAAGGCAATATTAGTGATCCTCAATCGGAAATTTGAAATTCGAAAGTCTGAAAAAAATACGGTCTCATCATTTATTTATTTTTTTATTATGTACATCTATATAAAATTTTCGATTCCAAGATGTGACCGTAATTTTTTCTGTCAATTTTGTTTCAAAATTTTTGATTGAGAGTCGCTAATATTGCCTTCACAAATTAAATAAAAATGTTTTAAGATCATTTTAATTTTACTCATAATTCAATAAAACCATTGACGCAAAGAGGTTTTTAAGAAGAAGATTATGAACATTCAAGCAGTTTTTATAGACATGATAATATATTTTTGTCTGGTATTATAAAAAGGTTACCCAAAAAAAATACTTGATCACTTCAAACTTAATATGTTATACTCGCTGTATTTAATTAAAGCATCTTATATATTTCTAAACGACAATTTTCAAACCAAAAACAAATGATTAAGCATTTACTCAGTGCTCAACTAACCATCACGCCGTTTCCCCGCAGGGATAGGCAGAGAGGACGGACCGCCAAACAACTCGGTCCTGGCACACACTATTTGCTTCACTCACATTCATACATCGTCTCATACATAATCTTCTATTATTCTGACTTTCGACATAAGTATCTGATTCACTTGATCGTGCCATGTCTTCCCCGGGCGTCCCCGACTTCTTCTACCATTCACATTTGCGTCATATATTCTTTTTACACTACTTTCTTCGTTCATTCGCTCTACATGCCCAAACCAAAACAACAATTTAATGAAATACAAATCTACAAACCATTCGTGAAAAACGTCTCCCTCACCAGCCCAGTCTCTCAGACCTCCACATCTAATTCCCAGGAGATCGCCCAATCAGGAGTCAAGCTCGACAGACACTACTTGCTCGGAGAACTAAACAACGGATCCACTCTATTCATTGCGGGTTCAATGAACCTGGAAGGAAGAAAATACTCCATTTAATGCAGGTCTCGCAGACTTGGAACCGAGGAAGATTTTTTTAAATATTCGTGGAGAAAAAAATTTTTTTTGAAAGTTTATGTTTTCTCCATTATTTTGGCAATGTTTGAAAAATTTAATGAAAAATACTGTTAAAATTAATGGTCTTTCTGTCATTTCAATTATTCAGTATCCCAATTGCGGATCGTTGAACTAGACCGAATAAATCAGGTGGAAATAAATTAACAGAAACATTTTATCGGAAAAAGAACTCATAATTTAGAAAATAGAATCAAAGAAAATTTAAGGTTTATATTAATACTAGCTTTTCCCCGCGGCTTCGCTCGCATGGTATTACGGGAAATTACTATAGCGGTTGAACTTATCAATTATCCCCCCTCCTCCCCACCCCCACCCCTTCCCGCATTCCATACATTCATTCACTTACATTCAGTTTTCAAACATCTCGCCTGCCACCTAAATTTCAAAAAGCTATTGCTCAAAGAAAAAAAGAATTATCCAATATTGTTTATTCGTTCGGAATTTATGCGCTTACAAACATTTCAGATGATTATTTTTAATTAAATATTTGGAAGTTTGTTAATATACTAAAAAAATTACACTATTTATTATTCAGTCTTTATAATCGTTACGAATTATATTTTTAGTGTAGGAACTCTTATCTGACATTTATTCCAAAACAGAAGCTTGTCCAAAAAAAACAAAACATATTCTAATATTTGAATTTTCTGGAGCAGTAGCTGACCAGGGGGCTGAGTACCTACCAGATTAGAGCCCACAAAAATATCAACATCGTTTCCATGGAAACGATATTTTTCTGACGTTAGAAATAACTCGCTTTTGTTAGCGACAGAAAACGTATAACAAATATAATGTATTAATATTTATAATTTCATAACGCCAGAGCTTGCCATCATATACAGACTATAGTCTTCGCATATAATTTAGCTTTCTATTGGTGAATGAATTTTCAAAGTCTTTTTATTGGTTAATGCGTGAAAGCGTTATAAACGAACTCTAGCAGTTTCGCATTTATAATATTAGTATGGATAGCAATGCTTTAACTTGTTTTTTTTTCTTTGTTGAAGCTATGGCCTGTCTCTTTTGAATGATTTGCAAACTCGGTGTTTAGTTCTGAAATAGCTTATGTACTGAAACCCATTTTCCCAAATTCCTTGCAGTATTTTTTGTATTTCTTGGGCATTAACTTTGTAACAATTTCTAGACATTTTGTTTTTAAAGAGTTTTAATTAACAATGTACATTTGTTACTTAAATTTCTAATTATCTGCGACTGCGAATAAATTTAGTTAATAAAATAATAGCGCCATGTAAATCACCTTTAATATCTACGTTTCCGTGTAATGTTGACTCCTCCCACCGTTCTCTCCCTTCCCCAAAATCATCCCTCCCACTACCCCCACCTAGTTAAATCTAACTCATTTTGGTACTTGCATAGATTTTTTAAGTTAATTTTAAGTCTGCTAGTGAATGACATTCTTGTGTCGAAACTGGTCGCAGAAAATTTAAAATCTAAGTAACAAATGTACATTGTTATTTAAAACTCTTTAAAAACAAAATGTCCTTGCATTGTTACTTTCTCCTTTTTTGTCCTTCTCCTTTCTTAAAAGGCCCTTACTTACTTACTAGAAGAAGATGATGTCTACCTACTTGACACACATACATAATATTGCATAAAATCGAAAATTACCCACATTCAATCAGTTAGAAAATTGTCGTGAAACTGATCACATCTCGCTCTAGAAATCTCGCTTAAAAGTCGTAAAAATACTAATTAATAAATCAAAAAGCGTCGGTAAAGTGTACTACCTTTGTACCATCATCGTAGAATCAATATTTAGATCCAAGCAGCCTATGAACACAACAAAGGTAGGAGCTTTCTGCTTTCAACTTACCTTATCTTGTGACTGATTTTAGAACGCAATGAATTGTCTTTGCTTCACAAAAAATAAAGATTTACAGTCCATCCTCTCTTATGTCACGATATCGTTCTTTGACACTCGCGATAGCTATTTTTACGTTAACTGAGCTCATGTTGCCTGATTTTTGTAGTTATACGTCACAATGGAGTGTTTTGATTTTCATAAATTATTAAATCTGCAAGAATGAATTTCGTAAGTCATATATTTATCTTTTACAAAAAGATCAGAAGTAGAAAAAAAGGATAAGAATTATGTTTCTCAATAATTAAATTTCCAATTCTATTATATAGTACACACTTAATACAATTTGGCCAGCATTTTATGCAAATAATAAACCAAAAAATATATATATATTAAACGATAAGGATAGAGACTTAAAAATTAATTATCTGTCATCATGTAATCTGAAATGTAAGGATGGTGGTTTTACCTTTATAAAAAATGAAACGTTTTGGTTTAAATAAAAAAATTGAAAATGGTTGAAATTACCTGTTTAATAATTTTAAATTAAAATGGTGCCACAATATAAGTTTTCTGTGTTTGAAGAAATTTTATTGATTGTTTGTCGTTGAATACGACAATCTTCCTAACCACTGCAGCGACAGCGCATTCAAACACTTTTTTTCTCAGTTTGCTCGATCTTTTTCGGTGTCCGTTTTGAACATTTTCCGCTCGCATTAAAAAAATCATACCTCCGAATTTTAATATGCAAGTATACAAACTGAATACAGTTATATAGAGCCAATGAATTTACCTTTTTTTACGATCTTAAATAGTCATATAAAAAATATTGTAAAATCCTAAGCTTAATTAGCCAAAATTGGCTTCAGAGCGATTCGATGTATTTTAAATAGTGCCACACTGTGACAAAAAGCGCTCCATTGGAAACAAAATTCTAACGAGTATCTAAGATATTTGCTTGAAATTGTAACTGGCAGTATGTTCATATTATGTTAAAGTCTGGTTACATGTTTTATTATTTCCCAAGGTGAACGCATACGTCTTTGTTAGGAGCCCCGTGGAAAGGCGAATTAAAGCAGTTTGTCTTGTTTTAGTACGAGAATGTCCTTTGGTGGTGTTTTTATTCACCCTCAAACTGTCTGGGGTGTTCACACATTATTGAACTTTCAGTTGAAATCAATTTATAACGTTTGAGTCTGTAGACTAGACATTGAAATTTGGTTCACGTATTTATTACCTAATGCACTTTACTACAGCAATTCAAGACAGTTGAGATTTCTTTTTGAATAACTTTAAACATTTTTAACTTAGGTTTATCATAAACAATTGATGTTGATTTTGACTGAGATAATAATAATAAACTTATATTTCTCATTATTTTGAGGTTTGACTCTCTGTCATCTTGACAATTATACTCGTATCTTGTAACTCAGAAAAACTCACCCGGGGGTGAGAGATACCTACGTATATTTTTTCGAAGTTTTAAGATCTCGTGCGTCGTCGAGTCTATTTTTTTAAGAAAACAGTTTCCCCCAGGGCCTATGTTGTCTTGAGGATGCTGTGTGGGGGGAGGGTAAGGATTGGAAGGTGTGGGAAAGAAAAAGGTATGAGGAGTGGGTAGGAATCTGGGAGTCAGTGTCCAGGGGAGACGAACGTATGAATCCATCCCTCTAACGCAAGACGACGGATGGAGAGAATCCGGCTGGAAACGTCTAAAGGCCTTATTCAACCAATTTTTCTCGATCCGACCCGCGATCCAGCAGGTGGGCAGACGCTTCTGCCTCAAAGACCTGGACAAACCTCACACCATAAATCCGGGCACCTCAGCTCACCAAAGGTAGCGAACCACTTCGGATGACCTATGGCCGAGGTGTTGGTTATCCAATAAATGGTTTCCGGGGCGGCGGTACCCATACCCGCCTCTCAAATTGTGTCTGCATGCACTATGGCTTCCAATCTTCCAAAGTATAGCTTGATTATGAGATCCACCGCCCCGTAACCATTCATTGGATAACTATGTCGTATGTAGTGGCCCCATGTGGTTCGATACGTTTGGCGACTTAGCATGGATGCCTGAGATTATGAGGTAGGGTTTGTCCAGGTCTTATTCTGACTCATCATATTCGACTCATCTGTACACCTTTAGCACAGAGGGTTGGATCTGGAGAGGCCTTTTAAATTCTGAACTGCTTTTATGTATGGAAGCTGGAACGTGTATTGCATAAGTAAATCAAAAATCGACTTTTAACAATATTTCAACACCATAACTTACATTCGTACAAGATTATTTATCGGAAAGTGGAAAGCAAACAGGGAGCTACTGGTGAGCAGTTGGATCGACGGCAATCGGAAACGGAATGATTTTTTTTTAGTTCGGCACCCGTCGTTGGGATAAAAAGTCTGTGAGCGCTACTGAATTATAAGTTGCCAGTAGGAGATTGCGACGCAAATGTACTGCGTTGTTCGCTAGCCATAAATGCATATTTTTGTTCGTTTGTTGGAAAACTGTTATATTTTTGTAACCATCTACCACGTCACTACAGAAGCAAGAGTAGGTTTAAAATGATTTACCTCTACATGTTTTCCGAAATGGGGTAGAAATATTTCTAAATTCAGTTGGTCAAAAAGAGAAAGATATTTTATAAATAATTTTTACTGGAATATGCTATTTGTAAATTATCGTATTTCATAGGATAAAATATAAGTATTGTCAATATTTATTTGATAAACAAAACGGCCAGTGTACGTGTTACCCAGCACGATGTTAAAAAACATTTATGAAAATACTCTGAAAACATTTTTGAAAACATCTACGACACCATTGGGATTCAAAACTCGATGAAACGTAAACCAACGACATTAAAAAGATACAAACACAAACATCTATAGAATCTAGTCTACGAGTGAATGAGATTGCGATAAAATATGTATTTCATTCGCGTGTACTAGTTTCCAATATGACACGATTAATACACAGTCCAACGAAAGTCTTCTTTGTTTTAGTGGTAAAGCGCCTGACAAACCTCTGCAGACATTTAACCGACCAAGGATTGCTACAAAGTCCTAAAAATATAAATATTTATATTTGAACAGGCACTTTAAAACACAAGCGAAAGCGACATCTAGCGACTCCGAAGAAGAAACCACAAATACTAACAAGATGACCAAATGTACTGGAATTTGACGACAAAAATATAGAAAAAAATCATCCTTCACTTTGGCAAAAAAGTGCTTCGTACTCTCCCCAATCTTAGAAATAATCATTATCGTCTTCATCCCCCCTGGTCAACACAACACAACCCTGGCCTCACTTTAGAATCGGGTTGTGATCAATGCCTTAAACATGGCTAAAACCATTTAAGCATCTTTTCAAATCTGATTGGTGGCCTTATTCCAGAGCGATACTCAGAGTTGATAGTTACCCATTGATTTACTAAATAATAGTCGATGTCCGTCAGAAGGTCTAGCAAGGAAGATTGATGGAACTAAATAAAACCCTATATCAAAAAGATATTTTTTTGTTTTTTTTTTACATTATCCTCTTGTTCATTCTTAGAGCAAATCTGGACAAGTTAAGTGAGGACTTCCATATTTAGTAAAACCATTGCAATTCGGTTTTCATTCCCCGTGGAACATCATTTCACTTCGTGTAGTAGTAATGCAGAAGTGTTCGTTATCTCACGTAGTGTTTACGAGTGAACCACAATCGTAACGGCTACGTGGTTTGTTGAGAAAAACGCAATAGATCACTTTGAATTATTATTATAATTCGTTTCAAATTACAACATCAGATGATTGGAAGTAAATAATTTGACATATTTGTAAAAAGCATTAGCTTTGTGGCTCGCCATAATTTACCATAAAAAAACATGTAAATTTGTTAAAGACCACTTTTATTTTATTAAGTAAGCAAAGGGTAGAGATAATTGTGGGATTTCCGGGAAGAACAGAGCGTTACAGTTACCCCTACCTTTTTGCTTACCTCCCACTCAAACACTAAAATTTGTATATCTGTCAATATTCTGTATCATAGGTTGGTTATAATATTCTCCTGAAAAAGGAAGGATTTTCCTGATTAGTTCTTAGATTTCCACGGCCAAAAGTATTTTCGTTATTTGTCTTTGGGGTGTTATGCCGTGTTGCGTCAACGTTTCGTGTTTTTTGTTTTTTCGTGTTTCGTCAACGTTTCGTCAACAGTGTCCATCATCAGGGCAGATGTGACGTTGGCTAAATAAGGAGGTATTGCAACACAGCATAATATCCCAAAAACAAATAACGTAAAAAAACATGATTTTCCTATTCATTTTAATCATATTCTGAAAAACTTATATTAAAAATGTATGAAAAATGCGGAACAGTATTCAGGTTATTTTTTCTTACTACGTATTTGATATGACGATTATCAATCTATTATCCAAATCTTTTTATTAACTACAATTACTCAATCAATTTAAAAACGTAGAACATTGCATTAATACTTGTTTAACAGTTACTCGGGAACCATTCATTGGATAACCAACACCTCTGACATAGATCACCTCAAGTGGTTCGCTACGTTTTTTGACTTGGTAGGGGTTCCCTGCTTCGTGGGGTAGGTTTTTTTCAAGTCTTGGTGGAGTATGCGACTACCCACCAGCTGGCTGGGTCGGATCGAGAGGGAGTTGTAGAGGAAAAATATTTTCCTCAGTGGGAAAGGATTTGAAATTTACACAAGTCACAAGAACTCACCGTTTGAGAGTGAGTTTCAAGGGAACAACATTCAAATATTGAAGAATCGTATTATTATATCAAGAACAAAATTGCATATCAGAAACATTGTATTTATATGCCTTATGAGACTGCAAGAATATCACGATTGTGATTCAACATTCAACCTTTGCACTCCAGAGTTTTTTATTTTAATCTTATGCAAATTTTCTTAACTCGAGCTTTCAGAAAAACTTTTATCTACCTAACATCCTGCAGAGGGCTTCTTGGCAAGTTAAATGACCATTACTACCCGTATCTACTACGTAGGTACTGCGGAATTCACCCCAAGTTAATATACTTTAGCCAGAATCCAGCCAGCAGGGACCGCACAGTCTGCAGACTAAAGTCTAGTCTGCAGAGTTCATCCGCTAATCGAAAGCCGGAGCTAATGGAGCCTGAAGGATGTTGATTTTCAAACTGAAGGATGTTTGCAGAAAAATGTCTGGGTAAAGATAGGCTGCCTGAAAAAGGTTATGCGGTTGAGAAAAAACAAAAAACCCAAGTTTTCTGGGTGTTTGAGTATAAATCAAATAAGCATAAACATTTTATTAACAAGTTTATTATAACAATTACATCCATACCATAATTTATATTTACCCAATATTCGTGAAATAGTGGGAGCGAACGCATAGCGATTTTCAAGCTGTCGTATTGTCGGCAATTAGGAACAGAATGGTTCTTCTATATTTCATTTATCTTCGTATACTCGCGCCCAAAGGCATAACATGCATTCTCACGCGCGGTTTCTCAGACCGAGATTTCTGGTCTGTATTATTTTATTAACATACTTTTTAAGAAACATTGGTATAAGTTATATAGAATGGGGTATAATTGAATTAAAAAAATTAAATCTTTTACTTTATTTGTAGAAACAGACTATTGATTGAGCCTCTTAAAAATATCACAATTTTTTAACAATAAACTTTTTCATGTGTTAATTAAAAAAAAAACTTACAATATAATTAATGAAAGCATCAAGAATAATTTAATATCATAAAAATAAGAACTAATCATTATTAGGATTTTCGGGTAGTAATAATAATTATAAACCTAAAAGAACGATAACAGTAAAATTTTTATGTCCCCGACAACTTCACAAGAGCGCGCAGACACAGAACTTTTGTTGTTCCGAGATGCCGAACTAACTTACCATTAGTAATGGCGCTCGAAAAAATGATTCTGTTACTTAATTACCTGTCCCCTGATATAGATATTTTTCTACTAAATATTCGAAAATTCAAAAAAGCTGTTATTACTTAATAAAATAAAATGTATGTTTGTTATTGGTTTTGTAAAACTGTAAATGTGCATTTAAAATAAAGTAAATAAATAAAAAATAATAAATAAAATAAGTGTGACACCTTCACTCGGCACCAATTCGCGCGTCCCACTAAAAATTTGCCTAACAGCAAATTAAGAAGCCACTAAAAACCTCAAAGTCCTATTGTTGTTAATTTTTGAGAAAACTACGAATTATTGATTTGTCGGTCTGAGAGACCAATGGGCGAGTAAAGGAAGGTAAAAAGCAAATGTATTGTAAACGTTATATTCACCACACTGCTCTTGTTGTTTCAAAAACAATAAATAATAATGAAGATTCATTATTTCAATTCCAAATAGCGATCGGAAAATTTGGTTTCAAAGAGGTTACAGGTAAGAGGCACATTAATTTTTTCTTTTAATTTCTACATTTTAATTCAAAACGTGGTATTTTCTTTCTAACACCGTCAAGATCACATTTCTTACCATAACAGTAACAGTAAGGTAGATACAACGATTTCTTTGGGACCTACGTTAGTTGTTCCGAAAAGCGAACAATTTAGCCTGAGTGATAAAGAACGTTTGTTATTGGCCTAAATTTATCGAAACCGATTGCAAAATATTAATAAGTTAACAAGAAATGTATATTAAAAAATATAAATATTCCAAAACGAAATTTCTAAAAAATGGCACATAGTTAATGCCAAAAAATTAAAAAAAGAGTAAATTAAATCATTCTTTTCCGGTATAATTCTTTAATCATAAAGTAACAAGCCCAACCTTTATTGTGATACAAAATTCTATAAATATATCCCTCCCATTTTTATCCTTTTTATCTTTTATGTTCTCTTATCCTTCCAGGCTCTATATCGAAGGCGCAAAGGAGTGTACCTAAACACCTCTTATTTTCAATGGAATTCACAAGAAATATTGCGATAACCACTAATGATTCTATTTGATGCTTTAGCCACATCTACACGCCTATCAAACTTATATCGGTTCATTTATGTATTAAACTTGATGCACAACGTCATTTTAACAGAAAATACATGGCTAGTTAATATTCCTAATTATTTTCCCTTGCGCCATATTCATAAACACAATTTGCAAGCCAATTACCCATTAGTCTAATAGTGTTGCTAAGCACGTCCTTGTAGCCCCGAGGCTGTAAATTTTCACCTCAAATGCTGTTATTCATAGTAGGTTGTACTTGCATGTGTGCTTGCATTGGGTTAGGGGTAGTTTGAGGGAGGTACCTGAAGCCTTCGGGTGTGCCCTAAATCACACTCTCACAAACCTGTGATTCAAGGGGATGCTAATAGTTTACTTGCCTCTCGTATCCTGAGAGGCCTTAAATTGGTAATCTCCGATGACTTACTTGCTGTATGAGAAAGACCCTGTTTCGGACAGGTTACATGCAATGTAAAGGTTTATTATATGAAAGTTCATATTTCCTTACTAATTTTTATCTTGTCTGTACAAATGCGGAAAGAGATTTTTATTTTTCCTTTTTCTTACAACTAAAATTAGAAATTATGTATTTTTTTTCATTAGCTCCAAACAGGAGGCCCTGAGGAAAATAATTTACCTCGGGGCCACTATCATCTTTGGGGATGCTACATGGATGACTTTTTTAAGGAAAAGGAGGAGAGGAGAGTTCTGGGAAGGAAAAGGGTTTAAGGGGTGGGTAGGAATTTGGGGTTCAGTGTGTCCTGGTCATCCGCCTCCAAGACTTGGACGAACCTTACCCCATGAACCCGGGCATGCCTGCTAAATCACCAAACGTAGCGAACCGCTTGGGGTGACCTATGGCAGAGGTGTTAGTTAACCAATAAAGGTTCTCGGGGCGATGGTACCCATTCCCGCCTCCCAAATTGAAAATACATATAATTTGAAAATAAAATGAATCTTGAAAGAGCTAAGATCTAAGGAAAGTTACAAAAAACACTGATCGTAATATTAATTACAATTACATTTTGAACTTATTTTAATTCGAGAGTGACCAAAAATCTAGTAAGAATCTTTGTTCAATTACATTTTTTTTAAACTTAACCCGAAGAATACCCTCCCATTTAATAACGAGAATTATAATTTTGGCGCTGAAAAATAAGTGAAAAATTTATGGATATTCTAAATTTAGAATTATTGGTGCCAAAAGTTTGTGAAAAGAAACATCAGAACGGTGACAGAAATTTTGAATGATCAAGAAAAAATATTCACAAGGGGGTAGATACTAATTTACGGGTAGTGGATACGCGCCATAAAATATATTTAAATACATTTGGGCATTAATTTCTTTTATATTAATAATTTATGTTATGGGACCATGGGGACGCCGTCTATGGTGGTTGTATTATATTGAATTTACCTATGTGACATTGAAATTCAGTGTATTCATGCATTTTCTTACCTCTGTGAAGCAGGCAATTACCTCCGACGTGAGTGTTAGTGAAAGCCAAGAGATGTCAGTCCTAGTCAAATCATAATCAAATAATTCACCCATAATTGAATTATTGTTGTACCTAAGATTTGCACGTACGCTGGCACGTATTATTATTAATTTCCAAATCTAATCTTTTCATTGTTTGAACTTCCTTCCTCTGATAAACACATGTTGAGATCGTGCACTTACCGCCTTGGTAAAAAAAAATCAATATTTTGAATGAAAACTAGTGTCGTTTTGTGCTGGACTTCGTGCAAGAGCTGCATTCTCTGATTGAGTATTGTTTTGTTTTCACTTAGGATTTTGGAATTGCTGTGTAAACTGTTTTGTGTCACGTAGGGAAGAGTTCAACTTTCCTTAATTTACATAGGGTAGTATTCCCTCATGTTTTGGGCTATTTTCACGCCCCTACAGGTAGGTTCCTAACTCTTCTTGGTATAAGAGTTGTAAAGTTTAAATAATAATTAAACCATTTTTCTGTTAATGTTTTGAAGTTTTAAGTATTGTATTAAAAGATTCGTAGAAAATGCGTTTGGCAAGGTTAGTTCACCGAGGGGGCAGAGTGGTAATTGGCTGAAAATTTATGACGTAGCTTGTAGTCCATTTTCCACCAGGAGATTTTAATAAATTGCAATACAAATGGCAGTGTTTTACTTTAAGCTAAGTCACGCGTTCGAAATTTGCGACAAAATATCTCCGCCACAATATACTTCGACAAAATATCCCAAAGACAAAATATCCTACGGACAAAACATCCTCCAGCAAAATATCTGTTGGAACCTAACCTAACCTAATTTAAGCTAACCTAACCTAACCTTGTTTTACATTATACTATTTTTTAACAATATTTTTTTGTCTTTGCAGGATGTCTGTATTTTTTTTGTCCCATTATACTGTTTTTATTGTCTTAACAGGTTTTTTTTCGTTATTTGTTTTTGGGGGTGTTATGCCGTGTTGCGCTACCTCTTTCTTTAGCAAACGTTTTGGACAGCGTTACAGTGTCCGTCATAAGGGCAGATGTGTAATAATACACAATTACACATCTGCGCCGATGTAACGCTGTCTGAAACGTTGGCAAAGGAAGGAGGTAGCGCAACATGGCGTAACACCCCAAAAATAAATAACTAAAATACTTTTGGCAGTAAAAATTTGAAAACTTATCTCCTTACAGGTTGTTTGTATTATTTTTGTCCCACTTTTTTGTTAGGTTAAGTTAGGTTAGGTAAAGTTTTAGTAGACATTTTGTCGGAGGATGTTTTGTCGGAGATATTTTGTAAGAGGGTATTTTGTCGCCCGATGAAAAGTCGCGGAGCCCAGGGGAACATCTTCATGCAGCGTCACGAATTTTAAACACCGCTCTAGCCCCTCGATGAGCTAACCTTGTTAAACGCATTTTCTATGACTATTGGATAATAGGTACTTGAAATGAAATATGAATTCTTCATCCGACCGGTTGCAAATGTTGAAAATGCCACAAATTTAAATAAAATTCGAGTTTCAGAGCTAATTCAAACCAGAGTTACGCAGGACACACGCACAACAAAATCGTAAAACGAGTGGAATGTATTTTTTCTTTGTGAATAACAAATTTCCTAGGCAACACAAGTAGATTATTTCACTAATTTTCCTTATCAAAATATAATATGTCGAAATAAATACATTCCTGTGACTGGAACATAATTAATGTTTAATTAATTCGACGGCCTTGTGGTAGCCCCAATAACATTTGTTACGTTAACAAAACTTTTTACACAACTCATATTTATAATGCGGCATACGAATCCGAAAAGTTCCTAATGAATGGGGGTGGGGGAGTAAAGTAGTTTATGGGGGTAGGAAAGGAAAAAATTTGTTCTTCGAAAGTCAATACTCATTTATACATATAAATATATATATTTTTTTTAGGGTTTTAAAGACTAAAAAAAAGCATGTTTTCATGATTTTTTTTTTGGAGATATGAAAAATGTTGGTTTATTTGTTTTATATACACGTTATAGTTTGACATCTGAAGTACCTTTAAAAAAATATTTTATAAAAATGTCAATAAATAAGTCCGTGAGAGCGTATCTCCCGAGAAACCCCGAAAATGGGGTGAACATTATAACTCGTTAACAAATAATTTTATACAAAAAAATCAAAATGTTTTGAAAAGATAATACGTTTTTCTAGGTAGTGACGAAGCGTTTTTTTTATTCTTATTTTTTTGCAGTATGTTGAAGTCAAAAACGTGATTTTTGCAATAATTTTCGGTAAATACGTTATTATAAAATGGAAAAAAAAAATATTAAAAAAAAAACTCTTCATCTCTACCTGTTGATTTATGTGAACAAATAATTTACAAAATTTCAAAGGATCGGTCAAATAGATTTTCAAATAGATAGAGTTATAATGTTCACAAATTTAAAAAAAAAAAATTGCGAGAAAATCGATTTAAAGTTTTTTTATACTTGAAATATACTTGAATTGAGCAAGAGGACCGGTCGCTTGAAACGCTGTATCTTCGTTAGTTTTGCTCCGATTTACTTGAAATTTTGACACAATACTCTCGACATGTTGTACATTTAGAAAAAAAATGTCTTTTAAAACCTTACCCCCCCCCCCCCCCCCTTAAGTCGTTCAAAAATTAAAAATTATCATCCTGAACTTGCAAAAAGGTCAATAGACATCAATAAAAATATAAGTGGATGTGTTTATTCAAGGAACTTCCTAGATTGCATTTAGTTCAGAAACAATCTTGCATTCATATATCTGCCGTGGTAGAAGGGTAAGGGTCTTGACTCACAATCCGAAAATCACGGGATCGAATCGCGGGTTACGCAAATAAATTTTATTTGGTGATTTTGTGTTATTTCACCATTCATTCATTTAAAAATAATATATACTTGACTGGTCAGTGGTTGAGTGTGCATCGCGTTTGGGTCCCACCCGGGCGTCCCGTGTTTGATTCCTCGGCTGGCCAAGTCCTCCATTACAACACAAGCAACATTTTCGGCCTTCTTTGATGGTTGTAGGAGATTTTCAAACATTGTTGGGTTATTCGTGACCCGGGAATGTTTGTCTTTCTTTTAAAATAAAAAAAAAAATACATAATATAGTATATTTATGGCGCGTTAAAGAGTGAAAGACGCTCTAAGTATCATCCTGTTGTAAGACCACCATTCAGAATTGAAATTTTGAATAAAACGGCATTAGCCGTGTATGATAACCAGATCTGAATAGCAAGTTTCTCATCTCCACCTTCCTCTCTCCCATCTCCTTCCCCTCTCCATTAACTTCAGCCTTTCAACATTCCCCAGTTGGGGATGCCTTAGTCTCACAGGCTTCAGACATGAGCAGCTGGAACTCTTGTGAGGTTATTAAAAGCTTTTATAAAAAGTCAATAGCTCCATATGAATAAAATCGGATATATTTATCCAAGACGCTCTATTGGCTGCGAACCAATTCTAAGAATGATTGTTTCCAATAAAAGGCCTATAATACGGAAAAAAAATTGTTGAAAATAATATTGTTTATTCTTAAATTTGAAATATGAGATCGACAAATATGACGATTTGACAGTATGCGGCAATGGCGGAATTGGTAAACGCGCTGCGACCATTATCTTTTTCTGTTGTTCTGTGTCTTGTTCTCTTTCAAATTTCCGTTTAAATTATTATTGTAATCTTCTGTTTCAATAATTATTCATGTGTTTTTTACAAACAGATTCGAACAGAAAAGGCGATAAAGATAATATGATTGCTATAATATTGTATTATTTATTGGCACAAGCCAAAGTATATCATTCCAAGTTTGCAACTCTTTATTTTGTGTGTTATTCTGTCCGTATTTCACCAGAATTTCAAATAACAACATTTATTACCTTTCTTCGAAGGTAGTGCTCTAACCTACCTCAACGTAGTCCAGTTACGAGGGTAGTTGGAAGGCGGGTGTGGGAGGGTCGCTCGCTTTAGGGTAGTTTATTTTGTAGAGGGTGATTTAATAGCCGCTGCAGGGCTTTTGACCCGCTCTGAAATATCACGCATACCATCATGCTATGGTGCCGCGTGGATTAGCCGTGAAAATGTTATGATAACACATAAAAAACATATTTGATGAAATTTTTGGATGAAATGGTGAACTTCGTATGATATAAGTATAAGCGAGGAAATTGTAAAGTTACAAACAACGTTATTCGATAAATGTTTTATTATCAAGCTCACAATAACCAAAATAACGTTTTTCATTGCGTCACACGTTACAAGTTAAAAGTTTTTTATGCAATCCCTTTAACTCCTTAGGATAATTTACTATAATAGTGCTAATTATCTAAACGTTATTAGAAAGAGAAAACACCAAACATTATTTTCAAATCAAAAAGTTAATCATAAAATAATTAAAATCTTCACCTTTATTTAACCAAAGTTTCCGATTCTAATTTGAAAAAGAAAAATTACTTTGAATGTTGTATAAATTATTTATATATGAAACGACAAAAAGTGGATTGATGACGGCGTTTGTAACACATTTGTATAATAAAAAAAAAGTCCTTTCATTTTTCGTTCAGTAATTTTACTCTAAAAAAAACAAAAGCTGAGCAATTTTTTGAAATTTTTTTTGTGTTTAATTCAAAAAATTTATATTAAAAAAATTAGATTTTTTTTTCAATCATACAATTTGAAAGTGTATGACATCACCTTTAAAAATCACTTTTTTTCATTTCGGATACATTCAGAAATATTTCATTTTGGATTTCATTGCAAAGCGGAAATATTTTAACCTTCTGACAGAATATGCCAGAGGGCTGAAGGGTTAAAAATGAAAAATCTTCTTTATAATTTTTTTTTTTCAAACATCCTTTTTAAAAAAAAATTCACCCTGATGTTTGATGGTTACAGATGTTAAAGAAACAAAAACGTTTTCGTTAAAACACATAAAATTGTTTTTAATTTCTTCATTCAATTCGGGAGGCGGTTGTGGACACCGCCGCCTCAGGAACCGTTTATTGGAAAACCCTTTGCGGCAGGTTTACTTGGCTACGTTTGGTTTGGTTTTTTACGCTACATTTGTGACTTACCAGGCGTGCCTGGGTTCACGGGGTGAGATTTGGTCAGATCTTGGCGGCGGATGCGCCCACCCATTAACTGCGTGGTAGGCTAGATCGAGAGAGACTGGTTGAGGGAATGCTTTTAATCTCTCTAACAGGATTCTCTCGGAAAATGCCTTGCACCGCACACAGGATCACATATACATTACTTGGATACATTGACCCTCAAATTCTTATCAACCCCTTATATATTTTTCCTTCCTTGAACTTCTTCTCGTTCCTTTCCTAAAAAGACCTTCCACCACATTATTTCTGAAGATGACATAGGCCTTGAGGGGAATTATTTCCTTAGAGCCACCTGAGTGGATTTAATGCAAAAAAAATCATGCTTTTGCAAAAGGATTTCAGATTTTTTTTTTTATAAAACATTTTCATGATAGTTTTATTATTTATAGTTATTGTGTCGTCTTGCGTTTTCTCTTTCTTTAGCTAACGAATCAGACAGCGTAAAAGTGTTCATAATAAAGAAAGTTTTTATATCTTAAGTTATTTTTAATATTTTCGAATACGAAAAATGTTTTCTGCTTTATAATGATAATAATAAGAAAACTTGTATAGTTAGGCTGAACTATGAGGTCCTAGGCGCAATCTTTTCTTATTATTTTCAAAGAGATTAAGAAAAAATGCGTTCTGTTATTTCACTTGAAATAAACAGACTTTTTTGGAAAATTTTAACTATCAAAAGGTTGTACATGCAGAAAATACTATTTCAAAAATTCTGGACATTGCATGATTCTAGATCTGCACTTGTATCTTCCATTACTATTAATATTACATTCACTACAAGATTATTGGCAGAAGTAGTTGGTATTTATTTCAAAAGACTGGAAAAATTCGGACTCCAAGACCGGAGAGTTTTTTGAAGTGACGTACATGAAATATCTTGGAAATTCTTTGTTTGCATTTTTTTCACATTTAGTTATACAATATCGCGGACTGTGAAGTTGAAAAAAAAAACGTAACCAATGACTTTATGGATATGATTTTTTTTATATGAATACCCCACAAGATTCTCAACTGCCCCCAACCTTGGGGGGTCTAGATTCGTTTAAAAATAAATGTAACTTCCTTTTTACAAAAAAAAAGGTGCGGCTAAGGAGGTTAAACAATCAGTTTTGGGAGAGTGATGGGTCCCCTCCAATGCTCCCAACCGCCTGTAGCAAGAGAGGCTTTCCCAATAGTGGAATATTGTGAGGCGAAGGTAGTAAGGAGAGGAAGGAGATGAGAAAGAGAGAGGTGGGGAAGTTCCTGACTATTAAGATCTCACCAAACACAGCTAAAACCATTTTAAGCAATTTCGATTCCGAATGGTGATCGTTCACCAAGGCGATGCTGAGTATCTTCCACTCTAGAACGTGTCGCAAACATACCCTATATAATTTAAACTCACTATATTGTGAAACAACGCAAATCAATCAAAAAGAATTTACTTGCGCACGCCGGTATTTGAACCCTCGACCTTCAAATTTGCTAGTCGATTACCAAACCAACCTACTGTACCTACATTTAAGTATTAAGAATTCATTAATTCAAATTATAAAAGAAAAAGACAAATATCAATTTTTTAACTGAAAACCGAACTCGACTTAAACACGTTTTTGTATACCCAAAACTAAATACGTCTTTTGCACAACATCATAAAACTTACCAGGGAAGAACTTTTTTCAATCGTCTACCGGAAGAAATCAGAAACATTAATGATAAAACCTAAATAATGCTCTTTGTCAAGAAACGTTTTAAAAATGTTCTTAAGAAAAAACTACTGCCACTTAATTAATCTTAAAAATATCTTTTGTCTTTCATAACAATGTTTTTTTTTAAATACATACTTTTATCAAAATAAATACTACAGCACACATATATTCACGTACAATGAATTATTTAAGTACTAACTAATAACAACATTTATGTACACTCCCCTTCCATACACAAATGCAAAAAGCAAATGCTTTCAATGGAGTAGTAGTCAAAACCTAAGATATAAAATTATGCTTATGTACCATGTTAAACATTTTATTATAAATAAAAAAATAATTTCAAAAAAAACCTCGGCCACGGAGGCTTGACTGAGGATTTACTGAAAAGATAAGTTTTAAGTTCAACTCCAAACGCTGCGTCTTTGTGAATGACGTCTTACTTTTCTTTTAAAACTCGCAAATCATTGAGAGGTCTTGTCTATCTGAAATATTTAGGTTGACAGAATAATATTGATGTCAATGTTTTCAGGTAGCAACCGCGTATTAATCATCAGTTACAAATTATAGAAACAATATATTATTATCGGTTGAAAGTTTTCAAGAAAATTTATTTATTACGTAATTTTTAGAAAATGTGGGGGATATCTATTGACCGCCGCCCCGGGAATCATTTATTGGATAACCAACACGTCTGCTGTAGGTCACCCCAAATAGTTCGCTACGTTTGGTGAATTATTATGTGTACCCGGGTTCATGAGGTGAGGTTTGCCTAGATGGCGGATGCATTTGCTGACCTGCTGCATGGCGGGCCGGGCCGGGAGAGACCGGTTAAGGGAGATCTGTCAACCTCCAGCAGGACTCAGGATTTTGACCGCAGTGGAAGAATGAATCATTCGTCCATCCCTTCTGGACCCTATGATTCCCATCCACTCCATTTTCCTTTTTCCTTCCCAGAACTTCATCACCTTCTTTTCTCTAAAAAGCACAGTATCCCCAAAGATGACGACAAAGATGGCCCTGATGGGAATTATTTTCCTCAAGACCTCCTGTGAAGGGAATATAAATTACTTCATATCTGAAGTAATTTTACCGGGCAATTTTACTATGAGTAGTAAAACAAATAACATTATTAACCCATCTTAACCAAATATATTACTATAAACGAAAATATTGCCAACTCCCTTATCTTTAAGCGGCTTTAAAAAACCGTGCCAAAATCAGATAACGTCCAGCCTAGGTTAAGAAATCTTTTCCGGGGCCAGGATTTCGATTGGATTTAAGATTGTATCGCTCCGCGTTGGGCACCAACTGTGAACTGCGGCCCACCCTAGCCGGCGGTAGTAGGGTGGCTCGGTTTTAGTAGGAACTTTACACGGGGCGGTGTGGGAGGACCCGGGTTAGATGCGGTAGTATTGCTTGCGCCTTCGGGGAAATTAGGAGCTGGGAGCGAAATATGCGAGTGGAAATATTATTGGCATGTATTGGGCGGATCGAAATAATCCAATAAGACGGATTAACTGATTTCTAGAAACTTATATTTATTTACAAAATTCCCTTTTCTATTCTTTTGTATTAAATTTTATTAATTACCAAAAAAAAATATGACGATGTTTTACGAATAAAAATTAATAAAACTCGTCGCCTCAGTTCTTGTTTGTTCAATAGACCATTAGAAAATTTTACAGGAAGAGAAGGTTTTCTTTCATAAATTCAATGAAACATTATGTAAGGTGTTTAAGATAAAGCTATTTTCGTAAAGGTAAAGGTCTCCTTAATTTAAATAATTCTTAGTTAAGTGATTAACTTTACTTTTTTATACTCTATTTTTAATTTTAAAGTGGAAATTGAACAAAAACTGTAATGGTCTGTTGAACAAACAAGAACTGAGGCGACGAACTGTATTCAGAAGATTATGCTTTTTAAAAAGTTTTTTCAGTTAATATTCTATTTTGGTAACTAGCATTGATCCTTATACTTTTTCTTAGATTAATTCCTACCTACTATTTTGTCCATCTACTTACCTTTTACCGCCTAAGTGTTCAATCACGTGTGTATTCAGTTTGAAATTAAAAGATATCTTGTCAACACCTTGCTATGAGTCTGATTTACGGAGTCTCCTTGTTTGACCGTGTCGAAACCGATAAAAAGTCATCGTGAGCTCATGAGTTTGTGGTGCTGAACGTGTTTGAACCAGCAAAATTGCAGCAAACGAAGGAAGAAATAATATAAGTCTGCATTCCTGATTTTTCCCCTTTTTTCCGCTTTGCTACTATACTTCTTGTACATTACCAACAACATACTTCATTAAAAAAAATATCGGCACCATTTAGTTGAGACAATAAATGAGAAACATATTTACATGTAGAATGAAGGTGTTATTAAATACCTAAAACACGACAACGATTTATTGTTACACCCGATCATAGTAACAATCAATTAAAATTGCGATGACCAACGACCAAAGATATTGAAATAAGAGATGTGCTATCGGAAGTTTTACTGGGTGGGACTATGCTTCCTGGTGTCGCCGATATTGTTAACCGATACTACTGTACACCTTAAAAAAATCAACTAATTAAACGAATTCTCTCCGTATTCAAACTGCAAACCATACAAAATCAATCCGTATTCAAACGATTCCCATTTGGTAAAAAAACACCGACGATCGGGTGGACACCATAGCATGTCTTTTCTATTAGAATATCTTTGTTAGCGACCATTCTACAGGAGAATTGGGATTAGAGAGAGAGAGAGAAAACAGACGTAATCGCACATAAACATTTGACTTTTGCTGTTTCACTCTAATACTTTTAAAGTTTTTTTCCGCTTACTGTGGTGGTAGTAGGAGATTTTCAAACATTGTTGGGTCATTTGTAACCAGGAAATGTTTATCATTCTTTTAAAAAAAAATCAAATTGACAAATTAATAATTTATTAAGAAAATCTTTGATTTAGTGAAATTTACGTGCTCGGAAATAAAATATATAAAACATATTCGTCACTCTTGAAAAATTGTGTATTATTTATATTTCGAAAGCCAGCATAATATTTCAATGTGTTTGATAAACGCGACGGCTTTTAATGCAAGATTTTATCCAAAAAAAATTTATTAAAAGGCGGAGAATATAAGAAGAGGACATCAAATGAAGTCAAAAATTTGGATCAAATCGCTTTGGGCTACGCATAATAAACAGATATTTGGAAAATCTTGTTGTTCTTCAGCCTAACACCCAATTTAAAAAAAAAGTGTTTTTATTTAGCTTCACACAGAAGACCGTTAGAAAAAACATACCTCAGGGACTGTGTCATCTTAAGGGATGATGTTTTGGGGGGCGTTTTCAAGGAAAGGAAGAAGAAGAAGTTCTAGGAAGGAAAAAAGTTTAAGGGGTGGGTAGGAATCTGAGGGTCAGCGTGTCCAGGAGTGACGGACGTATAAATCCATGCTCCTATTGCGGTGCAAGGCGTTAGGTCGAGAGTATCCAGCTGGGGAGTTATTTTATCAATATTATGTCATGGCCTCGTAAGGAGCGCTGAAGGATTATTTTAAAGTTTATTATAGTTAAACGCACTTGAAGTGAAATGACACAAAACTACGCTATACAAATAAAACGTTATTATTATTATTATAAAAAGCTTCCCTCCACCGGTCTCTCTCGATCCGGTCCACCGCGTAATAAACCCGGCACTCCAGCTAAATCATCAAACGTAGAAAACCACTAGGGGTTTCCTATGTCAGAGGTGTTGAAACGGCGGTAAGCATTTCCTCCTTCCATATTATCTATGTATATAAAAATCAAAATATGCTTGCTTATAAATATTTATGAGTGTACGAGTTGTCTATGTTTTGCTATATTAATCATAGGAAATGTTTGAAATTTTCAAAATACCTTCTTTCTACCTCCGCAAAGGTTTCTAGATTCATATAATTCTGAATCACAATCACATGACAATAAATCTGAAAAGTTATGTAATCATTACAAAAACTCTAGCGAAACTGTAGAAAATGTCACAAATTGAAAACGACGTTTTGTAAAACTATAATTGTTCAATCAAAGTTCAATTTTCGAAACTCATTTTATTACTGAATCTATTTGAATTACTCACCAAATAATTTGAATCGAATCATGAATTAAAGATATTCCAAATAATTACCATCTTCCTAGGTTAGGTATAAAATTTAATTGATGGATTTTTGAATAATCTCTTTTAAGTAAATGAATTTTTTACCAAGAGTTTGTTTTCGGTGTATGTACGCATGGCAGAATTGAATTGAATTGAATTTAATTTTTATTTATAAATCTAATAATATTCGGGAACGTGTGAGGGGAATGGGCCATGGTAGGGAAGGGGAGGCAAAAAGGGAATGGGGCGAATGGAAAAAGACACGCAAGGAGGAACAATTTCTTTATTTGTAGCATTCAAAGCACGTCGGGAATTTTCTAGTTATCAATATAATTGTGGATGGCATTGTATCTAGAATGTTTTTCTCTGAACCACCCATCACATAGACGTGGGAGTTTGAGCAAAATACGTAAACTAATTCAATTCATACTAGTCCATTGAATATTTCTATACAAAGTGAGCTGCTTTCAAACATTTGCACATTCCTAGAATCTAGAATTAATAATTAGCATCGGGAAATATTTATACTGCTCTCGTGATTGAATAAGAAGTATGACTTACAAACCTTATTGTAAATAAGGAGATTCAAAACGAATGCATTGCCGATTTAAGTCGTAGTGCTTTCAAATGTAGACCTATATTTCAAATATATTCAGTTTGGTATGAAAGTATGGTTCCGTCGTCTCGGGAATCATTAATTGACGTGACCCGAGAGTTGATCCCCCAACAGATGAACCCCGAAATATTTTTTTTCGTTAAGATGATAATGTTAAGTGCATCATTTACTAATTTAAAAACTAAAAGTGTCCTGAAAAATGCATTTCCTGAAGAATGTCAAACAAATTAATTTACAATGTCCGTTTTGTGGTACCATACGTTTCAATTCGGTGGTACGTACAATAAAAACACAAGTAGTTTTTTTTTCCTTTTTTGTACATTAGCTCCACACAAGAGGCCCTGAGAGGAATAATTCCCGTCATCTTTGGGGGTAAAAATGATATCGTTTATGATAATAAAAAAAACTTGGTTGTCTGTAAAGTCGGTTTACGGACGATAATTTAACGTGATAACGTCAAATAATAACGGTGGAGTGGAAGAGAGATAGATGAAAGACTTAGGCCAAACGCTTGTTCCGTGCTCTCGCTTGCATGCTCGGCTCAGGCAGAACGTGACAATGATGAGTCATACTTTTTCATGAGTGCAGCCGGCGTTCATCGATTTATAAGACGTTATTACGTCAAAAAATATTTTAGATGTTTTTTATATCGCCATTTTTGTGAAAAATAACTGTGTTACAAATGCTTCATTTTATAATTTTAAATTAAACCATATAATTTTCAATTTAGGAGGCGAGAATGGGTACCGCCGCCCCGGGAACCTTTATTGGATAACCAACACCTCTGCCATAGGTCACCCCAAGTGGTTTGCTACGTTTAGTGATTTAGCAGGGGTGTCCGGGTTCATGGGGTGAGGTTTGTCCAGGCCTTGGAGGCGGATGACCAGGATACATTGAACCCCAGATTCCTACCCAACCCCTTAAACCCTTTCCCTTCCCAGAACTCTCCTCTCCTCTTTTTCCTTAAAAAAAAAACCTCCCAACAGCATCCCCGATGACATAGGCCCTGAGGAAAATTGTTTTTCTCAGGGCCTCCTGTGTGGAGCTCATGTAAAAAAAAATACATACATTATATTTTATTAACCTACGGCTAACAGATTGCATCCACCGGTTCATCGATCACTAACACAAAACCATAACATGTATTTAATGCATTTGATCAGTGAACGTGACGCTGTCCTTCCAATTATCACCTGCCGTGATGATGAGAATGTCCATCATCAAGGCAGATCATGTAATAATTAACACGGTAACGCTGCCTGAGGCTGGCTAAATTAGGATGAAGCGCAACACGGCATAATAAATCAAAAATAAATTACGAAAATAGATTTGGTGGTGAAAATCTTAATTTATATCTGTTTTGCTTCGAAAAGTGGTGGTTTTGATCCAACTGTTTCGAATCCCTTTGCTACGAAGTCCTTTTGCTACTACAATTGTTGAATTGCAAGAATATTGTATACACACAAAGTATTTCACAAAGATACTTGTTACCTACTTAAAACCGTACCTAACACCCTATTACGCAACCAAAAGTGTAAAAATAAATTTTATTACATTATTTCGTTATTTTTTTAAATGAATTTTTATTTAAGAAATGCAAAGCAAATTAGTTTATTCACAGCGCATTCGTTCAATGCGATTATTTAACCTCCTTAACCGCACATGTCAGGACTATAATTTTTTTTTGTAAAAAGGAAGCTACATTTATTTTTAAACGAATCTAGACCCTCCATGCATGATTGTCCCTCCATGTCCCTGCATGCATGATTGTTAGTAAGAAGGAAAAATACATGCATACTTACATTTGCAGTAAACAAGATAAAGACACATCATAGACGTGTTTGCCTGTTAGTTCAGCATCTAGTTACAGTGAAATAAAAACAAAATATTTATATGTGTAAGTATGATTAAAACCAAAGAAAATATATAAAAAGAAAGATATCGGGGGCATTTTGTCCCACTATCGCGGGGCAGTCCCGGCGAGAATGAGCGGGCAAGCGGCCCGGTCGCAATGTGCCCAAACACCCGCGTCCCTTAGCCGGTTTCCCAAGAATACCCTTGAAGAAGTGTTTGTGGAAAGAGAGGGAGATACTCTCAAAGACCCTGGGGAATGAAGTGAGCCTCGGATCACCGGAGACAGGACGGAAAGGAACTGCGGACTCGAACGACGAATCTTAGGCGGACTGTAGGTTGCTGTATGAATGTTACATTAATTTGGGTGGCGGATAACGGTACCGCTGCCCCGTGAATCATTTATTGGAAAACCAACACTTCTGCTTATTAGGGGTCCCGCGTTTATGGGGTGAGGTTTTTCCTGGTTTATGCGGTGTATGTAGCTGCGTGGTAGGCCGAATTGGAAGAAACTTTTCGAGGGATATATTTTGATCCCCTCAGTAGGACTTTCTCGTAACTTCGCCTTGCACCGCAGTGTGAGGGATGGATTTATGCAACCGTCACTCCTGGAGGCACTGACCGCTAATCATTTTTCTTCACAAAATTTTCTCTCCTCTTTCCGTAAAAAGACCTTCCATACATCATCAAAAATGATGTCCTTGAGGGGAATTATTTTCCGCAGAGCCTCCTGAGTGGGGCTAAAGCAACAACAAAAAATCATGATTTCTGCATCCTCATGAAAGACGATTCTTAATAAAGTAGGTTCTATTGCGCGCATAACTTAGTTGAAGGAAAATCCTGTCTGCCAATTTTGATTTGAGCGGATTTCCACCTATCTAACATATTCATTTTAATGACTTAGGGGAATAAGAAACACGTATGTCGTGAAAGACATTGAAACACGTGAGATAGGAGATCTGTCATGTTTTCATTCTCAGGGGAATTTTATAACGCAGTAGTTGATTGATTTTAAAAACAGAACGTACCCAACAACAAGATCAAATCACGATACGGCAAGTGAGAAAAACATGCGATTAAAAAATATATCTTTTTTTATTTTTATTGCTCTTTTCTGTTTAAAGCGTAAAATCAGTATCGTGTCACTAAAAAAAAACAAAAAATATATTTCACTATCTAATCATAATTAGAGATGAAACGGATATTAGGTAACTACCGGATAATAAATGAGTATCCGGCCGGATAGGCCGGATACAGAATAATTACCAAATATCCGTTTAATCCGGTATTTGGCCGGATTTTAAATTAAGATTGGATGGGCCGGATACCAGATAATAAACGAGTATCTGGTCAGATACTTGATTTGAAAAAAAAACATATATAAATTTTAGTTAGAGACACTTTATATCATCGGGATGTTTTGTTTTTACACGATTCTTCACGACAGAAGTACCTAAAAAAACAAAGGTTGTACTGTTAACAGAACTATGTTACCTAATGACGTGATTTACGAAAAGTAATGAAATAAAAATCGGAAACTCGGTGAATCCGACATAGGTTAATGCAATCGGCTTAAGAAGTGCACTACATACCAAGGAACGCGTCAAACTATTGAAGTTTTCACGAAGTTCACAAAAATATAAGTAAGTAAAAATAAATAGATTACAATATTTTTATACAAAAAGGATGATAGATGGGCTGACGGGCCATCTGATAAAAATCCATCATCAAATATTTCAAAAGTATTTATCAGCTTAAAGAAAACTGCAATCTTTAACTAACGGTCCAACCTGAAGTTTGCATTTTCGGCTATGTTTGGCCGGATATTCGGTATCTGGTATCCGGCAAAACGTCTATCCGTTTCATCTCTAATCATAATATACATATTTCGTATGCAAAACAAGAATTCAGCATTGTTGACTCTTCAAAGTGAATCAGTGAGCTCATGTTTTTCTATCGGTAGGTAACCAGCGGAATGCACGTATACTATGAATCTAACACTTTCATTTGTAACACCGCATAACATGTTCAAAATGAATGCAAAATAATTAGTCAACTTGTTCGTCGTACAAAGTAAACTTTTTACTACTAGTGCAAACTAGAAGGTACCTAAGCGTATGCACGTCCTAACCATGCTGCATTTAAGCGACATTTAATTTTGTAACAAACTAACTACCTGCAAATTTGCTTGGTAAAACTAGCACGATAAGCCTGAGTATAATTTTGTTATGTAGGTGTTGCAAGCAGCACTGCTACTTGGACGTGAATTTCAGTCTCAAGTTCCGGTAACCTAATGTTTTATGGGTCTCACAAGTGCAGTTAATCAGGGGAAGTGTTAGCATATTTACAGCTGACTTGCCCGTCCTCAGGTGTAACTTAGGAGGTTGTTAAACTGCGAAGTAGCTGAAATGTGTGAAAAATTACAGGTTTCTTCAAGGACGCAAATACGTACCAGTTTTATAATTTTCACAATTTCTGTTAACACGAAAGACACCAATATATGTACGGATGATATCGAGATATCAATATTACAGAAAAATCATAATTTAAGGAAAAAAATTCCAAATCCTTGAAGATTAACAGGTTTATTGTACGCAACGAAATACGGCTCTACAGTACATTTGACAAAAAAGTAATAAGTACCGGGAAGTAAATTCGCTTCGTGAATATTTTTACACTTTTTTATGTATAAATTTGTATTTTTAACAAAATTTGAATAATTATTATTCAAGGCGGAGCAGAGGAAGACGCTGTACTTCATGGATTCATAATCCAAAAGGCTAATGTGAGAGTAAGTCCGTAGAATGAAGTGCAGAATGAGGTTGCTCTGATAAAAGCTAACCTCCAATAGAAGACTCAATAAAAACTACAACACCATAAACGACTTGGTATTACAGTAAACCTCTATTTGATCAAGGCGTAGTGTGTATCTACATAACCAAAATCTAAGTTTAAGTTCTAAGTTCTAAAATGTAATAATACTCCTGTAAATTTGATTTAAAGCATTCTATAATACTGCACTGACCGTTGTTATTGTACAACATTTCATATAAAACACAAGTCTTTCTAGTTGAAGCCATAAGATATTCGTTTTTTTTTCCTTTCTTACCATAAATTCAACCATGCTCCGTGATTTTGAAACAACGTTATACAACGTACAAACCAACAAACCAACCTTTTACCTTTTCGTCCCGGAAAGAAAAAAATCACACTTCATCCGAAGGGGGGTCACTCGGGGACCCCAATTTGTTTTGCTTATTAAAGGGTGTTAATGACACAATTTTTGGAAATTTGTTTTGGTAATAATTAGAAAGAAGCATATTCATCTTATTTCAGTAGTCATTATCTAAATCGTTTCATAAATAAAGTCATAATTAATATTCTAACGAATTTAGACCATAACGCGTATTTCTCCCTAGAAAACAGAGAAGGCGGGCCGATAGCCACCATAACGCTTTGTTTCCGAATATTGACTGGCGATTGGCGCGTAGCGGAAACGATCCAGACCGAATGATCTTTGACCGGCAAGCGAACATTATAGCATTGTAAAAAGAGCAAACTAGATGCGCAGTGTAAACAAACGGGATCTTGTCCTTTCCACTAACAACTCAGAAATTACTTACTATCGCTTAGAATCGTCCCGATACTTCCAGCGGATGGATACGGGGTAACGCCCGAACGGAGGGGTAGGGGGGCGGGCTCGACAGATTCTCGACCGGAATTTGATATAAATGAATTAATATTAAGAAAAGTAGTAATGCGATATTAATTTTTTTAATGCAGATCGATAACCAAATAGTTTTTCTAGGATTACCCAAATTATTGAGTATGTGGTTTAAAAAACAACTTAGATACAGCGTAAAACTCTCGTTAGTGTAAGTGCGTTACCCTGGTCCGGTACGGAAGTGTTAAAAGCCACAGGCTTGAAAAAAAAGACGTTTTCATAATCTTTACGCTAAAAGGTGCATTATTTTATCACATTATTCCGGGCTAGGGCTCAATTAGGTAGATACTTGACAAAACGTTTACATTCTATAAAAAAAAAAAAAAACAAGCGCAACACCACTTAAACGTTTTGAAAACCACTGCTAGTAACCTTAACACGGAGCCACGCGCCAACAGTCTACAGCCCAAAGCCTTTGCTGATGCAGTCTACGAATACAGCCTACCATGTGGTAAAGACACCCCAATAGCCTTTGAAAGCTCCGGTTCAAGCCAACCCAACAACCTCTAAGCCAAATAATGTGCATTCATGCATTCATTGCATGTGCAAAGATTATCGAACACGCCAAACTAACATGTGAACTAACTTTTGAGTTATTATTGGATGATAATGAGGCAAGCAAAATAGTTGTACAGAATTTCCTGAAGTATTTTTAATTTGTTCTTTTGACTTTATGTCCGGGTTAGATCTTCCCCACAGGAAAAACTTAACCCTTCCACACACTTTTCCACAAATGATCATCTAATCAATCCATGCTCTGCAATTGCACTGTGTAAGTATAATAAATACAAAACAATACAAGAACAACATGTCAACGTATTTTACCTGTGAAGGCAATACTATGGTATAAAATTATAATTCAGCATATATTTACCCCGCAGCATAAAGAGAAACTAGATCATAAATATAGCACTAGATTCACGCGTAACGACGGGTTAATAGTTCCGAAATTCAATAATAAGTACGGACAGAGAACGTTTGAATACAACATACCGAAGATATTTAATTTATTACCTGACAATATAAAGCAACATAATTCTATGAATAAGGTTAAATATATGGTGAAAAATTGGTTATTGGAAAAAGAATATTTATTTTGATACTTGATACTTGATAAAATTTATGAAAAAATGTTTAACTGTAGATAAAAGATGTAAATTATAACTTTAAATATATTTGTAAGGAATTATAAGCACCTGCTGTCAAGCCAATTGCAATTGGCTTAGCGGGACTGGATTGTTGATTTATAAAATAAATAAATAAATTAAAAAAAAAAAAAAAAAAAAAAAAAAAAAAACCTACCAGAGACCAAATGGGAAAATAATTCACCGACTCCAGATATTTTCATATCAGAGGGTTCGGCTCGATAAAAATCCTAACTGGACCGATAAATCCAACTGATCACTCAATATAAATATTAAAAAAATCTTTTTTTTTAGTTCAAGATTTACTTTTATTAAATCTTTTTTACATTAGCTCCACACAAAAACTCCCTTTGAGGATGTGTGGATGGGACTTCGGGAAAGAAAGGAGAGGAAGTTCTGGAAAGGAAAAAGGTATGAAAAGTGGGGAGGAATTGGCAGGCATTTCGTCCACGAGTGATGGATCTACAAATCCATTCTTCTCACTGCGGTGCAAAGCGATGGATCGAGAGAGTTCGGCTGGAGAGGTCTGCGTTAGGTCTCAACCAATCAATCTTTCGCGATCCTGCCTGCCACGCAGTAGTTGAGCAAATGCATCCGCCGCCAAGACCTAGACAATTCTCACCCCATGTACCCGGGAACCCCTGCTAAATCACGAAACATAGCAAACTACTTGGGTTCTTGTTGGTTATCCAATAAAAAAGGGTTCCCTGTGCGGCGGTACATCCGCCGCCCATATTGCAAGCTTGTAGAAAGTGACCTTCTGTTTTCGTTTTCTATAATTCTAATGGCAATGAAGTTTTTTTTAACATTATGAAGGGTCAGAACGGGAAAGGTAGGTTTGACCCATCGACTTGTACCGCAGTGGGAGTGACGGATTCATTTGTACGTCACTCTTGAACACACTGAATCCCACATTCCTACTTACCCCTCATACCCTTTTCCATCCCAGAACTTCCTCTCCTTACTTTACTTACTCTACACAATATTCCTAAAGATGACATAGGCCCCGAGGGAAAACTATTTTTCTATGGTCCTCCTGTGTGTGGAGCAACAGTTAAAAAGTTAGACGGTAAGTGTTATAAAACCTTTCTTAATTTCTTATAATCTTTCAATTTACACCCGCGGCTTTGCTTGCATGATATTAGGGGGAATTTACTGTAGTGCTTGCCACTTATCAACTATCCCCCCCTCCCTCCTCAAAATAATTTTAACATTGAGACATAAAAACTTTTTATATCTTTAAAGCCAATAAATTAACCTGCATTTTATCTATTTCTTATTTGTAGAATTTCTAAAATATTTTTTTAAAAAATCGCAAAGTTTATAACCGCGCGAACCATGCGTGTTTGTTGCTTTGAAACTCCGTGAGAGGTACTTATTGGAGTCAACATAGAATTTTTTTGATTTCTGTACGTTGTATGTAGTAAACTTGAGAATGAAAGGTGCATATCTATGGAAAAATACATCATTTTAACCGTAAACAGCTAATCAGAAATTATTCTGGGTGATATTTTTTTTTAAATTTATTTTTAACATCGTTATAAAATAGTCTACGAAGTTTGGATTTGCTACATTTATGGTCGTAATAGATAAAGCATTTCAATAGCTTTATTTTAAAATAAATGGCTGGCCATGGAAATGTTTTAAATTATTACAATAAATGTTTTACGAATGGTAAAAAAATGTGGTCCAATTTTCGACGGTCATTAATCGCTGAAAAATAAAAATGGTCCATTTTTCGACCATAATCGCTCCAGTGGAAGAAGGCGGCATAATATCATAAAAGTAAATCAAGACAAAATAAGTGTTTGAATCAATTAGCAAATTAACGTAAATACTGCATTGTTTTTGACCACACAAAATGTTAATGACGCTTCTGCAATAACTGTTAGTCAAAATTTCCAGAATCATGCCTCGCCCATTATCAGGATAAGCCAATAAATTAACCCATACCTCCGCCCTAAATATTATCTCAACTTGGTCGAGCGGATAAATTAAAAATCGATCCAGAAGGCCGATTTTATCTTCACTCCAATCGTCCAACTTAGTTTAGTGTCGACAAAGAAAGCTCGAACTCTGTGACCCAATTCGGACGAAAGCTCTCCACTGTGCAGTTGATCGGAAAGCTCGCTTTTCGGATCGAAGCTCGAGGAATTGAATTTATGCAAGGAATGCTTGTTATTATTTCATTTGAATACGATTTATTATCAAGCAATACAGAATGCTGAAAAACATGCTTATTTCAGTCCGAATTTATTGGTATGGTAATATAATACATTTATTATTATAATAACGGTTTCACATGGAAGCTGCTTACAGTATAGCTTCACACAGAAAATACTGAGGAAAACAAACCCGCTCCGAGGGTTTTGCTGTTAGGTTTTGCGGGTGGCGTGCGATACGTCAGTAGCTTTGTATCAAATTTCAAGTACGAAAATGGTTTTGCATAAGGCGCGGCGTCTAAAAATTTTTTTTTTAACATTAACTCCACTCAGGAAACCCAGAGGAAAATAATTTCTCTCAAGGCCTATGTCATTTTTGAAGATGCTGTGTGGAGGGTGTTTTAGAGGAGAGGAAGAGGGAACGGGAGGAGTGAGGAAACATAGAGGCCGGCGAATTGTTCCACAACCGAGCTGTTGAACTCAAAGATTCGTAGAAACGACCCGTTCTCATGGGACTATAATCAACCGTGTACATATTTAGGGCGCGTGATTGGCGTGTTTCCCGACCATACACCGATGCCGAGGGGATCAATGACGCTAGTTCCTTGGAGCATCTTCCATTGTAATACCGGTAGAACAAGGACAGTATTGTTGAAAAAGTTCCCCTCAGGGCCTATATCATCTTCGGGGACGCTGTGTGGAGGGTCTTTTAAAGGAGAGGAAGTTCTGGGAAGGAAAAAGGTATGAAGGGTGGGTAGGAATCTGGGGGTCAGTGTGTCCAGTAGTGACGGACGTATGCATCAATCCCTCCCACTGCAGTGCAAGGCAATGATCCGAGAGAGTCCTGCTGGAAAGGTCAAAAGATTTCCTCAACCAGTCTCTCCCCATCCGGCTTGCCTCGCAGTTGGTGGTTAGACGCATCTGCCGCCAAGATCCGGACAAACCCCGTGAGCCCGGGCACCCCTGCTAAGTCACCAAACGTAGCGAACCACTTGGGGTGAGGTATGGCAGAGGTTTTGGTTAACCAATAAATTGTTCCCAGGGCGGCGGTACCCATACCCGCCTCCCAAATCACTTATCTAAAATATCGATAGCAGTAAATAAGTGACACATGTCCACTCAGCACCTATGCGCGCGCAGCACCAAACAATGCCTAAAAACAAATTAAGAAGCTACTTAAAACCTCAGAGTCCCGTTATTGTTAATTTTTGAGAAAACAACGAATTATTGATTTGTCGGTCTGAGAGACCAATGCGCGAGTTTTTTTTTTTTTTACATGAGCCCCACACTGGAGGCCTTGAGGAAAATAATTTCCCTCAGGGCCTATGTCATCTTTGGGGATGCTGTGTGGAGTTTTTTTTTAGAAAAGGAAGGGGAGGAGAGTTCTGGGAAGGAAAAGGGTTTAAGGAGTTGGTAGGAATCTGGGGTTCAGTGTGCCCTGGTCATTCACCTCCAAGACCTAGACAAACCTCACCCCTTGAACCCAGGCACCCCTGCTAAATCACCAAAAGTAGCGGACCACTTGGGGTGACCTGTGGCAAAGGTGTTGGTTATCCAATAAAGGTTCACGGGGCGGCGGTACCCAATCCCGCCTCCCAAATTGAGTATAGGAAGGAATAAATCGGTACGAATATCAAACAAATTTTAACACAGTGTCGAGTTTTTATAAACTCATATGAATGCGTTTGAATGAAAATATGTCTTGTACTTTTAATATTCGGCGGTACATCCTCTTTGCACGTTCCTTCGGGGTCACTTAGGGCGCCATACTGAACTTGTTTTACACTTCTTCTAAAGTCTTTAGAAGGACTTTAGTACCTTCTATAAAATCTTAGAAAACTATTATTAATGTTCAATAAATCCCTTTCGACAATTTCTACACTAACGAGGAAATCGAACCCACAGCATTCTAATTCAATGCAGAGTGTTTTAACCACATCCCCGCAGGGTCAATCCCAATTCTCCTAAGTGTTTTGTGTTTAATAACAATGTTAGGTTAGGATGGAAAGCTCCCGTGAAGATATTCTCACGGCATATGCAGACTTGTTGGGACAAGTAATAATACCTGCTATAATTAAATTAAGATATGCTTACTGCCAAATTCTTGCAGGGGTATCTGAACCATGTTCACAAACTTCCGTACAACTTGTTGAGAAATAATACTAAGAACTTCTCATGTTTAGAGGGAGGAAGAAGGGAAGATGAAACATTTCCCGAAATAATAATTCTCCTGAACCATAAATGAGAAGACACATAATAATAAAAATTGAAAACGTTTAAATTATTCATTACAATTTTTTTCGTCTTAATATTTAACTAAAAAAAAATATTTTACCATCAATCATATTATAAAGCTGATATTGTGATGAAGCTCTTTATTCAAAGTCAGGCAATATTGTACCTACTAAATCATTGTCCCATCAGCACAGGTGTCAAACATACATTGTTGGTGATACTTTTGTATTCTATCTTTTACTCATTATTGTTTGTCACTCACTTTTGAATATTTATCTTTTTATTAATGTTACTATTTTTGTTACCAATTTTGTTATAATTTCTGTATTAAAATCATCCACGTATATAAAGTTTTGGGCAACATGCATGTTTTATGCTCTTAAATAAAAATAAATAAAATTTGTACTTTTATTAATATATCTTAAAGTTTCTACATTAAACTTTTTTTAGTGTTTTTTACGTATTAAACCTACTTAAAATTATGTTTTTTGTGAATAAATAATTGATTAATAATAATAATAATAATTTTTGGATAATTTCTATAGAGCCATTTTTGTGAGAAAATCACCTCAAGGGCGATTCTCGTCTTTTCTCGTCAAAAATAAGTTAAAAAATATTTAGAAACTAAGCATATAGGTTTATGGCACCACGTAAAAGTATTTTGTTATATAAATAAAAAAAAGTGGTGGACCAGCAAATTTTATTTCCGGTTTTTAAGGAAAATTTTCATCACTCGTAAGAAAAAGGAGAAGCGGTCTTTCATAAAAAAAAACCCTACATGGTGTTACAGATTCTAGATTTCCAAACAGTTTAAGACTTGGTGCATGCGACTCGGACGTATAGTTTTTTAATATGATGTCAGCCAGGTTGAAAAAAGAAGTTTCGAAAAAAAACACGTTCGAAATTTTGCTGAAGGATAATCAACATACAAATTGTTTTAAACGGTTTCACATAAAATGTTGTATCTCCGGCAATTTTACGAATTTCTTTAAAACATATGGTGAGAACGTTTTTCACAAATGCATCTTCAGAAAATTAAATTTAAAAAAAAAACTTACAATTTTTTTTTTCACAGTGGGCTGGTGCGAACATTCAATCGTTTCCGGGTTGCGAATAACTCGACAAAGTTTGAAAATCTCCTATTACCACCACAGTAAATGGGAAATGTTGCTTGGGTCGTGATTGAAGACTTAGCCAGCCGAGAAATCGAACGCACGACGCCCGGGTGGGACCAAACGCGGTGTTAACTCAGCCACTGACTGGTCAATGTTTAATGGACATGGTTTATTTATGAACACGCCGAATTTGCTTGTTTTACAGGACGGTAATCGATCCTTTCAAAGCGCGTTACGGTAGGTCACCCAAAGTGGTTCGCTGCGTTTGGTGACTTGGCAGGGGTGCCCAAAATCATCGAATTCGTACGGTGTGTTCAGGTCTTGGTGTCGGATGGGTCTGACCCTCAGCTGCATGGCAGGCCGGATCGGGAGAGGCCGGTTTGCGAAGACCTTTTGACCTCTCCAGCTGGTTTCTTCCGACCCATCGTCTTGTACCGCAGAGGGAGGGATGGATTCGTACTCCTGGACACAGTGATCCTT
This sequence comes from Glyphotaelius pellucidus, assembly GCA_936435175.1. Lineage (NCBI taxonomy): Eukaryota > Metazoa > Arthropoda > Insecta > Trichoptera > Limnephilidae > Glyphotaelius > Glyphotaelius pellucidus. The sequence goes on along the minus strand of OW386555.1, from coordinate 25,934,864 downwards.
AAATTATTCTCGTCTCTCTTACTTTCTTTCTTTGCTATTTTACAAAGACTTTCCACACAGCTTCCCCAAAGATGAAAAAAAAATCCTCAGTGCCTCTGGTGCGAGGTTTGTGAAAAAAAATCTAATTAAAGCTTTGGTCTTTCAATAAAAAAAAACATAACAACATTCTTGCACGAATTCAAAGCGCTGATTGGAGCTAGAATGTATATATCAAATTTAATAACAGTTACGTGCATAAAATAAAATATTGATATCTCGACTTGAGGAATCTGAAAAGCCCTTTAAACATATCGTTCAGCTCTCTATACGAGCGTTTTATATGAATATTCCTATCACCACCCTTTTCTACCCCTTCAGCTTTTATCTACCCTTCTAACCTTAGGAATTTCCGTCAACTGCCTCTCGAGTCACGTATCAAGGGAAAAATACGATGAAAGTAATTTTAAGGCTTCGGAAAATAATATGTTTTTCCTCCAACTGGGAACTCGAAAGGATGAATCCCAAACATGAAGAAAAAAAAGATTTTTTCGAAGAAAGCAGTGACAAAAAATTTTGCTAAGCGGTAAATATACATTTATACTTTTTTAGTTTCTGATTCTGCAGTGTAATACAATTCCTCATAGGGATCATTATTTGAGTAATTTCCGAAAGTACACTCTTTAAAAAATTAACCCACAAAAAGCAAGGTTTTTTTAATAAAATATATTCGTTTGTAAATGACCGTAAAAAATGTTTTCTAGGTTTTACTGAGGATAAAACCTTCCTTCTCAGTGATTGGAATCAACCGCGCTACCGACTTTGTTACCGAGCTTCTCGCAACCTCTTTCCCTCCCGCGTTCCCCTTCTACCTTCCCCGCCTTTCTCCCCTCCAGCGTTTCCCTGCCCCCCTCCCGCGTACCAAATCCACCTTCATCCTTCCTCAAAGCTCCTCCCACGAAGCCCTCCCTCCTTCATTCCCCTCCCTACTCCTTTCCTCCCTGCCGCTGAATTTTATGAAATACATACATTTTTCAAACAATTTTTCATATTTCTGTACGAATTGCCAGAGCTCACCACATTATACATACATGTGTATAGAAACCTTTGCAGATGTGCGCACAACTCTAACAAAGTTTCAAAAACATTCATTTTATATTTAAAAAAGAGTGACAACATCTCTGAACACATTTATGTTAAAGGAGGGTTTATTTTTTTTTCCTTTGGGATCTTAGAATCGGAAAAAAGAGACTTTTGGAGGGATGAAATGTTGAGATGTTTTGGTGAATCTGAGAAACTTCTTTGTTTTACGGTGTCATCCACTTCCACAGGTAGGACTGAGTGTTCAGTACAGGAAACCTGATATCACATGGATCAATAGTAGAAAAAACAGGTAAACAATCTAGTTTTGCTGAAGACGTGAATACAGAATATTAGGAAAAGTTTATGAAGTTTTTTGGTGACTATCAAATCCACATATTTTGAAAGTTAAACTATTAACTTTAGAAAGTTTGATTATGTATCCGTTTTAAGTATGCAATTAGCTCTCAAAAGTCTCAATTATTGCTTCATTCAATTGGCGTTCCCAATTTGGTACATTGTGAGGCTGAAAATAGTAGAAAGGGGAAGGAAATGGGAAAGAAGAAGGTGGGGAAGTAACTGATATTCAGATTTTTTTTTTATATGAAATACCGCACAAGAGTCCCAACTGCTCCCGTCTGGAACCAATGAGACTATGGCATCCCCAATTGGGGTATGTTGTGAGGCTGAAGGTAGAGGGGAGGGGAAGGAGACAGGGAAGAGGAAGGTGGGGAAGTATCTGGCTATTCAGATCTGGTCACTAAACACGGCTAAAGCCATTTCAAGCAACGTTTCAATTCTGAATGGTGGTCTAACACCAGGGCGATACTAATAGTATCTTCAACTCTGGAACGTGCCGCAAATATACTATATATTATTTTAAAGGAATAAATTGTGAAATAACACAAATTAATCAAATTAAATTTATTTGCGCACCCCGGGTTAGAATTGTGAGTCGAGAGTCTTACCTCGGGACCACGGAGGCTGTCATCATCACGTGATCTAATCACCGCACACGGCTAAAGCCCTTTCTTGCAACATTTAAATTCTTAATGGTGGTCTTACACTAGGACAACGATGAGTGTCATTGTGGAACGTGTAGCAAATATGCATAATATTTTTTTGAAATGATTGAAATAATGAAGTGACACAAATTAATCAAATGAAGTTTATTTGCACACGCCAGGATTTGAACCCGCGTCCTCTAATGTAAAAACATAAAGTTGCTATTTGTAAACTGATAATGTTGCCTGTTGTTTAAAGATAAAGATAGATTGCTAGTCGAGAGCCTTGTCCCTCGACCACGGAGGCCGTCTCATAACAGACATCGTATAGTGAGGCGTGAGAAGTACCTACAAGTATTTGTAGCAAATTTATTATGTAAACGCCCGGGTTGCCGGAAATGAAATAAAAAATGAAAGCGGTTAAAAAAACAATAATTAAAAATTAAATAATTATTTTAATCGATTTCGTAATTTGTTTTCATAAACGTCGTATATTAGTTTGTTACTCATTTCAATTTACTTTACCAAGTTTTTGCGAATTGAACATGCTTAAAAATGCATTTAATAAAAATCCTGGAAAATAATCATTAATCATACAAAAAATAATTCAATTCCATCTATCAAGTAATTATAAATATCCTAATATATTTATATTTGTTATTTGGGAAGCGGGTATGGATACCGCCCTGGGTATTAGGCCCTGATGGCAATTATTTTCCTGCGAGGTTAATTACTTAAAAATAAAATCAAAATCGAAGTGGTACATATTATTTTCATTTCTCGGGTGTAATATCATAATTTAGAATCGAAATGAATTAACGCATATTAAGTAATCAAATCTGACTAGCCAGATTACTTCCCAACGTTCCTCTTCCATTTAATTTCCCTTCCCATTCTTTTTGGCCTCGCAATTCACTTCAATCAGGGATGCCCTGGTTCTACTGGCAACGGGCGGTTCGGACCCATGTGTGATGTCCACAAAAAAAGCTACCAAAATATGGAATTAAACATTAGAGAACCTTAAATCAGTTAGTATAACCTGTATTCTTAATAATTGCTTTAATATAACGATCACACAAAACTTGAAAACCCGGAAATTTGAATTCAAAAACTTATTTTGGCCTCATAAGTCTCTACCGCATAATTTCAAAGAAAACTTCAATTTCATGAAACTTCAAAAGAAAAAAACATCTACCCACTGTTATTTCATGATAAAAAACGGTTGCTTCCGCAGGGCAACTTGTCTTTAGCGGAACAACTTTAAAACAGTTCTGTCTATGGTTATAATTTACGAGGTATATTCAGCGTCGAAGCCTTCGCAAGTTCGAGATTAAGAACTTGAATGTCCCCGAAGGCTTCCGGGGAAGTAACTCGGTTTGTAATCTTTTCGTAAATTTGCGATTCAACTTAAAATCTTTGACAAAAAGTTGAATTTCGACTTCCTCATCATTATCTTCTTATGAAGAGAAAGTGTTTGACTTCTTGAAATAACAGATCTACACGTGGCATTTTTACCACGAGGAAAAGACACGTTATACAAAAACTCACTGTCAGAGTAATCTCTACTAACTTCATCGTTTAATACCAGAAAGACCGGAGCCGTCACTTTGACGGCTACCCGAAGTAATGTGTCGATATAATGCTTAAAAATGATTGTTTTGGTTTTTATTTTCATTTCATGATTTATGGTTTCACAACCATGGTGAAAAAAACAGGTACGTGTCTTAATTTCTTTTGAGATATATTGACTTATACCTACAAAGACCGCCGCCGTCAATGTGACGGTTTGGGCCATAACGCTGAATTTGTTTACAACCTTTTTTACAAGTTTACAGCATACCCATTCCTCCTCGTTTACGATAGAACTAATATGTCTGTCTCTTTCGTTCAGTATCGCGTATCATTCAAACTCGATCTGTACGTCGATTGGTCACTATCACATAATTTATAAAAAGACCAAAAAAATATATCCCTCACCCAAATTTATTTTATGGCTTGTTCGAGAAGGACAGAGTATATACCAAAGTTGATCTAGCTGCGTTAGCTTCTGAAGAACTGTCAGAATAATTTATCGGATAGCAAACACGTCTGCCGAAGGTCACCTCAAGAAATTCGCTATGTTTTGTGACTTAACAGAGGTGCCCAGGTTTGTCCGCATCTTGGCAGCGGACGCGTCTGCCAAACGGCTGCGTGGCAGGCTAGATCAGCAGAGAACGGTTGAGGGTGATTTTTTGACCTCGCCAGCAGGACTCTTGTAACATTGCCTTGCACCGCAGTGGCGGGGATAGATTCATACGTCCGCCACTCTTGAACACACTAACCCCCCCATTTCCTTTCCAAAACTTATTATTCTTCCTTTTATCTATAGGTACTATCCACACAGCTTCCACAAAGATGACAAATGCTCTGAATTGAATTTTTTCCTTAGGGATTTTTCGTGGAGCTTATGTAAACGAAAAAGAAAAAAAAACGGAAAACAGAACTTCTAAAAGACGACAGTGTCAAATTAATAAAAAATATAATAAAAACCAAATAAATGACACGTGTGATAATTGTAAGAAACTCGTTTGCGGAGAATGCATTTGATTTTATAAAAAACGTAACAAATCGATATTTTTATTTTATTTTAAATACATAAACGGCTATACTGCCTTTTATAAATAAACATATAATAGAGTACAAAAGTAAGAAAAATAATATCATTACATAATAGTAGTTTTAAAATTAAAAATAACATACAATTATTTTGTCTATCACAACAAAAAATAACAAGAAATAAAAATGAGAAATATCATCATTTCATTTCAACATGTCCATATTGCGTATTTAAAGTTACATTATGGAAAAAATAAAAAACTTAAAAACTGAAACCTAAAAATAACATATAATTATTTTGTGTATCACAACAAAAAATAACAAAAAAGAACAATGAGAAATATCATCATTTCGTTTCAACATGTCCATATTGCGTATATAAAGTTACATTATGGAAAAATAATTTTTGAGTGCATATTTAAATTGCGCTAATTTTATTTACAGGGCGTAATTTACGCGGCGTAAATTACGCCCTGTTTGAACGGCTTCGGCGTAAAGCAGAGTTTTCTTCTACCTACCCGATTCATTTATTTCAATTCCTCTCATAATCTTGTCTTCATAGAAATATTTTTGTACGCACTGTTCTTCATTTCATACAAACAAGGATGTTTTCGGACACATTCAATTAATTTTTCAATAATCATTTTTATCACAGTCGAGCAAGATCGCCTGGCGTAAAATAAAATCTTTAAAAAAATACAACGCGACGTCCTAGCGCCGCGCTAGAGCGTAGCGTTCTGGTACGCGCTTGCTCTGTTTGACCGGTTCAGACAAGTTTCGTAAAACACAACGCGACGTTAGTACGCGGCGTCAGTCCGAGCGTATTTTATGCCGTACGCCGCGTAAATAACGCCTTCTGTTTGACGAAACCCTTACTTAAGATAACCACAAACGACACAGCGGTATCGTCGAACTCAACAACCGAGCAAGATCTTTTTTTTTTTTTTTTTTTTTTTTTTTTTTTTTTTTTTTTTTTTTTTTTTTTTTTTTTTTTTTTTTTTTAAATAGGTTAGTCGTAGTGTTTTGTGAACACCTCACTAGGCGAACCTGTGCTGAGGTGTTCCCATGTTTGGGATTAAGTGCTATTCTGTCGACCTAAGTAGAAACACTGTAACCTCCTTGGTATTGTCAAGAAGGGCACTGTGGGTCGACCCATGGCGGCAGTATCCTACACATAAATTAAAAGATTAGTTTCGGTGGGGATCTATATATACAGTTGTTCTTAGAATCTAGATTATGAGTAAGATAAATAATTGTCTTGATGAACGGTAGATATATTTTTCTATGGACCACGCGCCAATGGTATAATCACGGATATTGTGGTAATATTTTCTGTCTCGAAACAAAGTTTATTTATTTATCTTTACAGAGAAACTTTAAAAAATCTCTAGAATTGGTTGATATATGTAAAAAAGACACATAAGAATCAAGGAATTGCTGATGCTAGAAAACCTGCTGATTAAAATTCAATTACAACGTGACGATTTTTACTGGGGAGGGGGGGGGGGGGGGGAATCCAAAGAATTGGCCACGGGCCTTTGATGGTACTGGTATGATTACACGAGAATTTTGATTGATAGTTAGATTTTAAAGTGATACATACTTTACATTGGAGTTAGAATAATGTGACTCTTTATAAACAAAGTACACGTTTTACTTTAGTATGTAAACACAAAGTAGTTATGACTACTGATAATGACCAATAAATGGGTATTCACTCGTGAAACACGACATAGCAACAAATGTGGGAAAATCCGTTACGGGCGATATAAAGGAATAACTTACAATTATTCCTTTATATCGCCCGATGATGGAACTTTTATCTGAGTAGTTGAAAATCAAAAGGTACTTAACCACCATTTTGACTTTTTTTGAGATTTGAATGCCAACACGGTCTCTTGGATCAAAGCCATGTTTGAAACATTATTTCAGTACCAAAAAACGATTAAATCCTTATTTATAGCTTTTTAAAAATCGTCTTCAGTTTCAAAACGTACTTAAATCCAAAATCATTTGTTTTCAAAACGTACTCAACTCCAACAACCAATAAGGGCCATAGAATTGGCAGCCATGTTGGTTTTTTAACCAATCAATGAGCTACTTTATGTGCAATGGACACCATTACAAGAAACACATGTTTTGTGAGTGGTTTTGAAGTTGATGTGATCGTGATTTTTGTGAGATACATAAATATAAAAATGTATATATAAATGATGTAATTTCTTCACTACATTCCTGGAAAAGAAGTATTATTAAACACAGTTTATGAGTTTCAAAATGTGACTAAATCCAAAGGCTTTACTTTCAAAATGTACATTTCTAAATCCATGGTTCAATATCGAAATGTACCTAAGTCCATTCTAAAATATAAAATAACTTATTAACTATCTATCGGATTTATATTTCAAATATGCAATATATGTTTTATTTTACCGTTATTTTTACAAAATATTTAATTTAACTTTATTGTACTTAAATGTTATGAAACAGTTTTCTTGCTTTTGCCAAAAATTTGGTTCGTGGAGATAAGTACGTTTTGATATTCAACTACCCATTTGCACTGCAGCAGTCTATAAGGTCTATGTACTGTAAAACAATGAATAATTTTAATTTATTGCTCCACTATGTACAAGGACGAAATATGTGTGTATTTATATTATAAAATATATACATTCTTAGTCCGTAGACACATGAAAATTTAAAGTGCTTTTCAGAGTGAAGTAAGTGTAAGGCGTAAGTAATGGATTTTCCTATAGGCCTTTGATCTTAACCGTGTCATTGATCGATCTGGGAAGGTTCTTACACTTTAAGAATAAGGTTGTATTACCAAGCTTCCACTAAAACCATCTACGTAGAAGTCTCAAGACAGTCCCTCCCATTTTTCAAAATAATGCTTTAAAAATCTTCGCTCACTACACAACAGACACAAAATAAAAATAAAATAATCGAATTGCTTTTTTTTAGTGAAGCTTCTTTAGCACCGTTGTGATTTGAAACTCGTTGAAACGGAAATGGCACTAAAAAAAATACATTTGTTTATAGGATTAATGAAACGGAAATGGCACTAAAAAAAATACATTTGTTTATAGGATTTAGCCTGCGAGAAAATGATATAGAATGAAAACTTACTTACTTAACCTACAAAGCATCAAACTGCGCTCATTGGCCGCTTTGATTACGACCTCACTTTTCAAGGCTCCTAATTAGTTTCGCTTCTACCACGTGTGAACTGCACTTCATTTTTTTTACATGAACACGCATAAGAATCCCGACTGCTCCCAACCACCTGGGGCCAATGAGACTATGGCATCCCCTATTAGATTATGATATGAGGTTTTTGGATGAGGATGAGGATTAAGATAATTTGGAGGGGAAGGAGTTGGGAGGAGGAAGGTGGGGAAGTTCCTGGCAATTCATATCTGATCACCAAACAAGGTTAAAGCCAATTCAAGCAAAGTTTCAATTCTGAATGTCGTTTTACACCAGAGCAATACTGAGATTATCTTCCACTCTGGAAGGTGCAACAAATGCCTTATATTATGATAATACTGTGAAATAACACAAATAATTCCAAACCCGCGATCTCCGGATCGCTAATCAAGAGTTTTACCCCTAGACCGTGTTATTTATCTGTCTCTTTGGGTTTTTATGCATGTTTGTTTCAAGCAAACCATTTTTTTTCCTTAAATAATCTCTCAAACACAGAGCTCTGGTGTTTTGAAAATTATACAGCTTTTCTGTCAACAATCTATCGACGTAACTTTTAGCCCTATATTTAATATACTATGTTATTATTCGGAGCTTTGAAGTGGGCATCCATTTTACCACAAAAAACACGAAATAATACTTCGTTTCATTTGTCAGTCCAGATTATATTTCTTTTGAAAAATCAAAAAGTTGTTCTGTGATAGATTTAATTTTATAAAAATGTGATGATGAGGATCAACTTTGTTCACACCAAAATGCAAAACAAATAAGTACTTAGGGCTTTGGATAATTGAAATCACGCGATTTATTAATAATATAAATACACAGCTTAGTTGTACTATCTAGTTCATTTTGTCCCGTGGTCTGAATATGCAAAATTAATTTAAAATATATTATATAATATTTGCAAAGAACATTCCTGAAAACCTTTTCATGGTTTTAAGTTTCAGAAAAATTCTCAACCACGATCAAGAAATTTCATACATTTTTGCAATTTTGCTTCATAAGAGAGTATGGAAATCGTGAGATACACCAGTAAAATGTTATTAACGAACAATTTTGCGTTCTCGCATTTTTAATTTTTGCCATTTACTCAAAACTGTAAGGCAATGGTTGCATAATAACATTTAGTAAACGCGTGGCGTCAGTAAATGGTTACATACCTTACGTGTATTATATAAACTTCAGTTTTAGACAATATTATATTTATATTTTTTATTAATCATTAATAGATACATGTATTTCAAACAAATTCTATACAATGATTAGTTAGATAATACGAGTAAATATATATATTTGGTTTACCCCCATAAATAAGCAGGGCTTGTGTGTATGGAAGGGGGTGTTATCATAATGGTTTTATTTGACATTACTCATTTAATATTTTTACTATTATTTTTAAAGTGTGTTTTAAATTCTTTTACATAAGAGTTCATGTTTCTAATTTTTTCTGGTAAGGAATTAAAAAAATTAACACCGAGATATTTATGATTTAGCTCTCCTATTGTTTTTTTTACATTTAGGAGTTGGAAGTATTGACTTTTGTCTAAGATTTCTGTTATTTTTAAAGGGTGCTACTTTATTTTGAATATCATCTTTATACATTTGTAATGTTGCATGGTAGAAGTATAATGCATTTAATTTTCTGACCTTAAATTGTCTGAAAAAAAGTTCTGACGAATAAGAATAGGGTTTTTTATAAATTGTTTTTATTATTAGTTTTTGTGAGACGTAAATTGTTTGTGTTTGATTTTTATATATACCGCCCCATCCTATAATGCCGTATTGTATAATTGATTGACAGAAATATGGTCTTATCCAGTGGTTGAAAACGTTTTTGAGCCTGCGTACCCCTTGACTTTTACTACAAATTTATAACCTTTACCCTATATCTATCTATCAGGCGTCGTGAGTTCAATTCATCGGCTAACTAAGACCTTCATAATGACATGTACAACATTTTCCTTTTTCTGTGATAGCAGTTGAAGATTTTAAAATTATTGTCAGGTTATTCATTTAAAAAAGTAAGATCTCGTGAGTTATTTAAACAGTAATATTAGCGACGGTTTGTTAGGATAATAATGGGGGCAAATTAGTAACGGTTAAATTAGTGAAAGATAGGTTAGTTTGTGGAAACCTTAGATTGGCTTTTAAGATGTTAAGAGTATTAAATAACAGAGTCATAAGATGATTGATTTTTGGGTTAGTTTTCTTAATTATGAATATTTTTGATACAGTAGCTCCATCACTTATCGATCTTAAGATGAAAAACATTTGTTTAAATTCATACTTAACTTCATAATAAACTTAAACTATTTATTAAATTAAATCAATTATTATTAGACAATTCACACTAAACTTTAATTTGAATTTAAGGCGCAGGAAAACTAAAACATTATTTTTATTTAATCCAAAGGAATTGCAAAATTCTGGTACAGACACGAAATATTTTATTTATATGTGTTTTATTTACAAAATATGAGCTATTGAAGAATTCGATTTAATATGATTTGACAAGCAACTATGGCTGACTTTTTGACTGACTGAACCTTACTGTACTATTGGTCTCTCAGACCGACAAATCAAAAATTCGTTATTTTCTCGAAAATTAACATCACTGGGACTTTTTTGTAGCGTCTTAATTTGTTGTAATGCATTATTTAGTACGGCGCGGCGCACGCGTAGGTTTGGGTTGATGTAACACTTTATTAGTGTTATCGGTCCGTGAGACCGATGAATAAGTATTACTATTTTTGGTAAGTAACAATTACTACCCAAAAATCCTAATAATGATTTGTTTTGTTTTGGAAGAAGGAACTTCGTAAAATAATAAGGCAGCTTCAGGAAACTTTCAAAGGACTCGTGACATTTTATTTTGCTTTATTCCCAATTACATTGTGAATAATTTCGGAGACCCAAACTACCCAAGACAGACCAAGGATTTTACTTTTACTTATTAAAGAAGGCTGGCTGGTGAGAAGAGAGAGATAAAACCTAAACCTAGGTCTTTTATAGCGGTCTTGTCTGAAGGGAGTTTGCGTCTCCTGACATCTATTGATAATTTCTTTTGTTAATTAATTAACTTTACACAAACCAACAAATCGAAATGTCTGGAGAGGTGTGAGCCCTAGCTAATTTAAATTATACAGATTAATCTTATTGTTTGTTCCTAATAATGATTAATCTTATTTATTGTTCCTGGAATAATTTTAGCGCTATTAGAGAAAGTGAGATAGCAAACAATTTGTTAAGAAGGAAAATATATAGTTAGTAGGAAATAGTAGCAAAGTACATCTGTATATTTTATATTTTTTATGAAGAAAGACAAATATTCCCGGGTTTTGAATAACCCGACAATATGTGGAAATTTCTTACTACCACCACAGTAAGCAGAAAATGTTGCTTGTGTCGTGATGGAGCACTAAGCCAGCCAAGGAATCGAACACGCTACGCCAGGGAGTAACCAAAGTGATGCCAACTCAGCTACTGACCGGTAAACATATGACGGTCGTCTCATATAGTACTTCTCATTCGTCGTAGTGTTAGCGAATCTTGGCATCTCAGTCACACCCGTGATGAAGAATGTAGTATTCGACGCATCACGAAAACGCCGCTCGGTCCAATATCTATGTCGTTCGTAAATACTTTCTTCGTACATCAACAAAATTAGAATTAAGAACTGCCACATTCCATCTTCACTTTGTAAAAGTTCAGCATTTTAATTAGAATTGCCAAATCTCCTTGCTGACAAAGAGTATTGGCAGTTTAACGAATGCTTACAATGAAAAATAAAATATATATATTTATAATATATATAAATAAAATACTTTTCTATGTGTTATTATACAATTAGATAAAAGTAATGCAAAGACAAAGTTGTGTTGTATTTTCTACTTATCCTCCAGTAAAATGGGGTGAAGGTTAGTTAGCTAGTTAGTTAGTTAGTTCTCATCTTTAATTTATTGTAGAGGCAAAGCTACCGAATTACAAATGGAGATATAAGTCTCACTCCGGAACTTAAAATATAGACTCAGTATATATTTAAGTTGCGAGTTGTGCGATGTTTCTATTTATTATTCTCATTTAAAAGTTGATAATTTATTCTGGTGGAGTATGCTCGTCTTATCTCCACAGTCCAGACGGTGAAGCTCCTAATGTATTACATATGGAAAATTCTCAGGGTAAACGGAGTATAGGGAAAAAGAAAAATTGGTGTTACGAAATTCAGTTTTCAATATAAAACTGTTTCAGTTTTCAATATCCCATTTACGCATGCTCCCAATTGTTGAGTAGTGTGTTGTCCAATATCAAATTTTTTAAATCTTTTGTTCCTAACTTCCATGTGTAGCCTCTTTTACCCTTAACTTTAACGTCTATGTCACCGTTTTATATTTCTCTGCATTTTTGTCTATGAACGTAGACAAGCTGACTTTCTCCTCTAAACAAGAGGAGTCAGTTTTCTTCTTTTGTTTATAAAACTCTCAATATCATTTCTCGCAACGTATTCTCCAAATTAAAGCCCTAGTGCTCAGATTAGAATTAGCTCGGTAAAATTACTATTTATCTAAACAAATTCATGTTTTACCACAATACTCATTACTAAAAACGTAGTAACGGATATTGTTGTAATACGTGAGTTACTACAAAAGGTTTTTTACGCATGTTTGCAATTGTTGAGTACTGTGTTGTCCTATATCTAATATTTAAAATCATTTGTTACGTACTTCCATAAGTAGCCTCTTTTACCCTTAACTTTAACGTCTTTGTCATTTTTCTAATATTTCTCAGCATATTTGTTTTGTTCTCATTTCTCTGTGGTCCTGTCAGCTTTCTCATCTTGTTTAGAAAACTTTCAATTTCATTTCTCGCAACTCATTCTTCAAATTAAAGCCCTAGTGCTAAGATTAGAACCAAATCTCTGTAAAATTACTATTCATCTGAATAATTTCATGTCTTACAATTCACGTTTTATCCAGTGCAAAATAAGGGTTTTAATATAAAAAGATAACACCTCAAACTTCTCTCCGTACGAATCCCTTGGTTTATAAAACGAAGGCAGTCAACAAAGCAGCTCACCTTACAACTGACAGCAGACTATCTGGAGCCACACCCTGGGACCATCCACCAATTATATACGGAGAGAATCAAATACGTAAAAAATCAAACAAAATTGAGGATGCCATGAGGGGTGACTCTGTTGTAACACTTTTTTTTAATTTATTTGTAAATTTTATTTCAAACGAGTCTAATAATTTCAAAACCCGCTATATCCGATTTTTTGCCAAATTGATCTGAGAATGACATTTTATTTACAATTTTGCGAGGAATAAGATGAACCCAAATTGAGTTTCAAAACCTCCCTTATCACGATCAAAAACCATGTTAAAACTGGGAGTGAGAAACAAAAACCGCCATATCATTCAAGAAGTTACTATCAAAACTCGCTGTATTGGAATTCAACCAATCACGGGCAGTTATTTTGCCAAGATGGCGGCTTTAGAAACTTGCGCGCCATGTCCGTTGAGTTTCAAAAACCCCTATATCGTAAACAAAACACAAAGTGAATCACAAAATCCGCTATATTCATTTTATTTATTGAAATTACTTAAATGTTGCTAGACATACATTGAAAAATGAACATTTTTCGAATTTATATTATCCCAATTCATTATATAAAAAAATAAAATGCAATTATTTATTTACGCTGGTGATAGACACTTTTTTGCGGTTTTTTCCGAATCAGTTAAGTTGATATAGCGGATATAGATATTAAACGACTCAAATCATTGTCATGATTTTAGGGGCCACTTTGGCATTTGGCAATTTTTTTTTTAAATTAGCTCTACACAGGAGACCCAAAAAGAAAATAATTCCCCTCAGGCCAAATAATTTCCCAGCAAATTGGTTAAACAAGTAAAAAAATCAATTTGGACACCTTCAAAAACTAAAATTTAGAATCCTATAAATAAGTCGTCTAAAAGTTGTAATAACAGTCTTTTAGTAGTAATCACAGTCTTTAAGTGTCCTTGTCAACCGAAAAACCGTCACAATAATAAAAAAAAATTACATGTTGTTCGCACAATGTGGAAATCAAACCTTCAGAAAACTAAAGTAGACAAGAGTTGGGAGGCTACGAAGCACCGCACAAAGAAGAGACCGACTATTCTATATCATCCTTACAGGCTTAATCTTAAGGATATATGTGTTTGTCTCTTTTTAGTGTCGTTTTTGGTTCATTGAATTTCAAATCACAACGGTGCTAAGAAGTTTTCAAAAGCAAAATACTTGCAAAACATAATTATTAGTTATTAAAATTTATAACTATTCTTATAATTCATTTAACATTAATTTTTTAAAAATAACTTGAGTTTTACGAAATAAACACGAAACAATTCATAAAAAATATTACTTTATAATATGTAGATCAATCCAAATTTTGCCCTACCTTTTGATTTAAAAAAATATTATTCAGTTTGGTTTGGTGTTTTGACCTCAAACCCAAATTTGAGTATATTGTAGCCATTCATCAATGCGATTTTTTGATACAATTCTTACTCATTAACGAAAGAAATTAGTTTTAGAAAATAATTAGTTTTGGAGATTTTGGGTACCCTTGTTTGCACCGGAAACGTTTCAATAGATTTAAATTGAAGCTTTTAGTGTGTTCATTCATTTTCGAATTATATTGTACCCTCAACCTCCGAACTTAAGTTCATCAGTATTATTTTTAATTAATATTATTATTTTATTCAACAATACCTTGGGCTCTTACAAACGAATGATATATGTAATAATTTTTTGGAACAGTGATTACGAAATCGAATTCGCTATTTAAATTATATAGAACCCATGTTTTAATTGATTATTGTTATTAAGGTATACTGCAGCCTTCTTATAACTATATTCTGTTAATGATAATCTCTTTGGTTTTAAAATTGGTACACTTTCTGACCACCTTGTGCCCTGTAAATAGATTCATCCTGCATCCCAACATAGAACTACAAAACGTTGAAGTTAACTTCTCCAGTACACATAACATACACCTCGTTTCTTATAGGTGGAAACACCCAAAATAGTACGACAAAACTCTAATATAATAAGCTCTTAAGGATTTCATACACTACCTTAATTACCTAGTATAAAATTTAAAAAAATAAAGCACTTATTTTAATCCTTTAAACCTTGCAATCAATTTGGGAGGAGGCTTTTGAATTCAACTTATTAATTTTACAAACTTTACAAAATTAAAATTTCAAATCAATTCAAGTCACAAATGCTCGGTCTGGAACATAGTCTCTATGGCAACCCCAATCGGGGTAGGTTGTGAGTTGTGAGGCTGAAGGAAGTGTGGAGGGGAATAATTCGGGAGAGAAGAAGATGGAGAAGTACCTGGCTATTCAAATATTTTTACTTGCAATTCAATTTTGAATGGTGGTCGTACACTAAAACGATGCTGAGAGTATCTTCCACTCTGGAATTTGCCGCAAGTATAAATCAATTAAAATTTATTTACGAACGTGAATGCAAGACCCAATGTTTGGCGGTTCATCCCCTCTGCTTATCTCTACGGAGAAACGGCGCGATGGTTGGTTAGCTATTTGTACAGTGAGGAACGCACAACAAATTATGATATATTAAATTAAATTATTACGTGGTTACAGCGTCTAATACGTAAGTCCGTAGAAGATAAGTTATTCATTTCGCCGGAGATTTGAATGTTTCTTAAATCTTAGCTTGTGAATGTGTGAATAATTATAATAAAAAAGTGTGAAAAGATCAAGAGAAATTTTTAAAAATCAACAATTGAAACGCTTAAATCAAGTTCAATCGTAATTGGCTATTAATAAAAGTTCAATGAAAAATGCAGTTGAATCAATAATTTTTCGTTGTAGATATTTGTTGTGATTGCATGAGTAATTAGAATCTTTTTTGCTGGTTTAGTGTTTTTGGCTTCTATATAAAGAAGCTTAGTGTCATTTTTATTATAAAGAAATACATATAATTTGAATTGTTTGCCAATTTACAATAACGATAAATATTTTTTCCCAAAGTTCGAAATACTTTCCATAAACCGTCTTTGGGGATGTGGTGTGGAAGGTTTTATAAGAAAGGGAAGGAGAGTAAGTCATGCTGGAGAGCATGACTTTCTATGTCATGAAAGTCATATTCAAGACTCATATCTCAATTTATTGTTTGTTTTATCATTTTTTTTTAATGTACAACAGATTAATTATCCAATTACCGTACAATTTCATCATTTTGACAATCTTAACATCTAGGAAGATGATTATTATACAAAAAAATCTTAAGGCTATCTAAAGAAGAGTTATATATATCTAGTGTTTTCGATATTTTATAGCCAAAATTTTAAGGCACATGCCATAGCATTTCAAGAGTCTGTCAATATAGTTATGGATTATGTTAAAACTATGAATTTCAATTGAAATTTTCTATAACCAATCTCAAATTGGGAGGCGGTTATGGGTACCGCCGCCCCGGGAACCATTTATTGGATAATCAACACCTCTAAATTAGGTCACCTCAAGTGATTCGCTGCGTTTGGTAACTTAGCAGGGGCGCCCGGGTTCTTAGGGATAGGTTTGTCCGGGTCTTGGTGGCCGATGCGCATGTGCACGTACTCGGAGAGATCCCCGCAAAATTACCAAAATTAACAAACCACGGGATGACCTATTGTAGAAGTGTTAGTTGTCCAATACACGCCTCCAACACTGCTAAAAATTCAGAAAAGGCACATCTAGTCTGATCCAAGCCAAAACTCAGCAAATAAAAGTCATCTAATTGAATTATTAAGAGCTTTCTCCGTAGTTTGCTACTTCTACCAACCAAACTCAGGCACATCGTTAGTTGTCTTAGTACAAACGATACTCCTAGCAAATCCCAACTTTAGTTAAGTAAACTTAGAACTACTATCACTTTCCTTGATTACTACTTTTTACAATGTTATGTCAAATCTTCGACCACATTGTTTTCACCACCACTGTTTTCGTCTCACGAGTCAATCTCTTATCTCAGTCTATCGCAGGTTAAAATTAGAGTAGAAGATTATCAATACTCGTAGGTATTATTTGAGTTAAAGTAATTTTGTTCATCGAAATATCCTAATCCATTTATAATTGATTTCAGATTCAATCGAATATATTATTCACAACACATTCTAGATAGAGGTGTTTATATTGTTTGTGTGTCTGAGAATATATGTGTATGTATGCGTACGTGTAAGTGTATGAATGCCCGTGTATAAGTGTTCATTTACATATATGTGCGTATAAGTTTAAATGTGTATATAAATGTATGCACCTAACTAAACAGGGGTGCCCGGGTTTATTGGGTGAGGTTTGTCCTTGGCGGCGGACGCGTCTGCCCACCAGCTACCAGACCGAATAGGGAGAGAATAGTTGAGAGAGTCCTTTTGACTTTTCCAAACTCTCTCGGAACGTCGCCTTGTACTGTACTGGGAGGGATGGATTCATACGTCCGTCACTCCTGGACACACTGACCATCAGATACCTACCCACCCTTAGTACCCATTTCCTTCCCTGAACTTCTCCTTCTAAAATGCACAAATATAAAAAAAAAATGTTTTGTCCTTTTTATTTTCTAGCCCTTGCGCATGTCTTCTGTTCTCCACACTCCTTTACAATTTTTCCAATTGTCAGCATATTTATAAACTAAATACATGTGCTTTCACTAGATTCCATACAAAGACTAGACTTCATTGGTCACCACGAAACGTTCAGCCGTCTAGAATGATGATTTAATGTATCGAATCTATGAAATGTCTTAAATACACTAATCATATATTTTACAAATAAAAATAATAATAATTGTTTACTTTGTTGTGCAGTTAGCTAGATACCAACTATTAACTAACAATGGAGGCGATTCACTTATTACATTGTAAACATTATATATATTTTTGTATGTAAGATTTTAACTTACAGCAGTGGTGAGCAACCCGCGGCCAGCGCCGCATGCCGACTTTAAGTGGCTCGCGAGACTTTTTGTACTTGACTAAACAAAACAACAAAAAGTTTTTTGTGAAGAATACTCAACGACTTGTGATTAAAAAAGGGTTGAGTGGAAATATTAAAAGTTTTGATTCAGACTCTCAAAGTAACATGATATTTCTTAAGTATTAGACAAAATTTCAAGTTCTTTAAGTTAGTTAAGTGTAGAAAAAAATTACCTTCGCAGCACAACACTTTTTTTCCTGATGAGATTTATGATTGGTGCGTTAAAGGTTTCTGTTTTATAAAATGCTACTAGTTTTTGAAGTGAAGACTTCTTTAGCACCGTTGTGATTTGAAACTTGATGAAACGGAAACGAGTGATACTAAAAAGACACAAACACATACATTTATAGGATTTAGCCTGTGAAAGGATGAGATAGACTAATCGGTGTCCTTTTTGTGTGGTGCTTTGTAGCCCATTAGCTTCCTCATTGTGCGGTGCAAGAATAAAAAATAGTTTTAATACTTTTATTTATTTAATTAAATAACTTTATAACAATGAACAAAAAAATTGTGTTAATTCATCCGCCATGCTAGGGATGTCCCTGTGTTATTGCGGGTGAAGTTTACAAATAGGATACAGTGTACAGTTATTAACTTATGCAATTCATTTAAGTAATTTAAGTAACAAATTTAGTAAAAAATTATATTAGTAATTTAAGTAATACATTCAATCAATTTAAGTTCAAGTTGTATTTATTATATGACAATTCAATTAAAATAGCAACTTGATGACAATTCTATAATAAATAAACCCTACAATTATCCTACTCCTCCCACTCGTCTTATTCTTAAAAAGCATAGTTTTCTGAAGGTTTCACTTCTACCGCGTGTGAACTGCACACATGATTTTTTCTGACAAAATTTTAGCTTTCGTAACTAAAATCGCAAGAAGGTAGATGAAAATCGACAAAATTTATTGGTTTGAAGATGTGCATTTTTTATTTTATTTTTTTATAAAATAAATATTTTAGGAAGTAAAAATGGGTTTGCTACAGCACCAAATGAAAATTTAACATTGCAAGCTGTAGATACTCTCCCGTTGTCCAGAAACAAATTAAAATTGGATAAATTGGCCATCCCGGCAAAAAAGATTGATCATCGCTTAACTAAAGCATTAATTTGGCGAAATACCAAATGCAGATGACATTTTTTTTGATAATGTTTTGCATTTTTTGAGGTTTAAAATAAAATAAGAAAAAATATTTATTCTTTCGTGTTATTTAGCAAATTTCATAAGAAAATTAATTTTTATACAGCTATGGGAAGAAAATATCAGTGCTAGTATAAAAAACCTAATTTTTGTTAAAGAAGTGTGCGAGCTCTTATGCATCAATCTCTTTATATTCACCAAGTTTTTACTCCAAGAAAAGGTAATAAAGCCTTTAAAAACACCATCAATCTCATCCAGACATCTTGAACATTTTCATAAAGGGAAATTGGACCGTCACAAAACGTCGAATATCGTCACGTGAGAACGATATGCGTGTTAGCGCAATCACCAACGTAACGAAATAACGTATATAAGTTATCTGACGAACCAATCTATGATTATATACTCACATTAACTTTGAGCTTGTATCGACCTTAGAACAGATGGGGTCAGTATTTTTGTTACAAATGTTTGGAGAATATAAATAGCTAATAGATAATCGAATACAAATAATAAATAGTTAACAATGTTCAGTTTAATACATTTTAAAAATAATTGGAAAATCCTTCGAGAAAAAACTTGATTGTGTAAGTTTTTGAGTAAGTGGTAAGCTAAGTAGTAAAAAGATAATTAAAAGTGAAAGCGCGCTATTATTGAAAAACGATTATAATTAAGCAAAAATTGTGAAAATATTTAATAAAACACGACTTTAGTTAAGATTCAAATTTGTAACATCGAGCGTAAGGTTGAGTAAATTACACCCGATATTTTTAAATAGATCGTTTTTTTTATTCTCGATTTATTACTATTTTTAATTCGATGGTATACTTATTTACCTGTTTTTAAAGTAAGTACTTGTTATTAAAAACTAGGAATAAAAGTGTTATAATCAGTAGTTTTATCACTTTTAATTGAACCAACATTTTTCATAGATAATAGGTTTTTTGAAATCCCGTGTTTATGTGAACCGTCCAAGGACCCTACATTTGAAGACCAACATCCAGGAAGAAATTGCCAGGGTAACGCTTGATTTGCTGGCAAGAGTCATGACAAACGTCAGAAATCGGTTTACAAAACAAGAGTATCAACTGTGGCCCTCCAAGAAGATGGCGAAGATGAAGAAGGTGGAGAAGTACCTAGCTATTCGAAATAATGTCCAGGAATAAAATCGTTACATTTGATTTTAAAATATTTTGCTTGCAGGTAATGTCATTTTTCTCAGAATCCGCGCAACATAAATAACTAAGCTGGCCTTTTTTTTTAAATACTCGTAAACGATATTCAGTGGGATCTTAAATCGCAGACGGGGTAACTTTATTAGAAATTACCCCACCTGCGCTTTAGCCCAAGGTAGTTTACTAAATCTCGCCATCTTTCATTACTTCTAACGATAGATTCTCCCAAGGATATGCTTTATTGTGTCAGTAATGCCCGTTGGCTCGGGTAGATAACGACTATATGACTTGTCGGAATAACGACGGAATAGAACACACGAATATAGTTACGAATTGATTGAGTAAATTTACGTGATTTAGTTATATAAATTTTAACGAAGTGTTTGGCTAAATGCGAAAAGTTGTAAATTATTTGCACACGCACAAGGGATGGTGAAATAATAAAAATTAGTGCACAATGAAACTGAAAACATGCATAAATAGTTAAGAGAAATATAAACGCTAGAAATATTTCGATTCCCATGCCATACAAGATTTAAAATCGCGCGTCGTATTTGCACGAGGCAAGTAAGCGAAAAAGTGGTTTTTATTAATTTTGTGCATAATTTTATAAGAATGAAAAAAGTTAGAACATACAACCTCAAAAATAGTCTTAGATGTATATTTTTAAATGGTTTCTTATATTACTTCACAGTTAAGTCTTGAAAAAAAAATTTTTTTAGTGGTTTACGCTTTAATTTTTTGTTACGTAAATAATAATTTTATTGTAATTCCAACACACAAAAAAGCTAGTAAAAGCTTTACTTTATCCCTAACATATTTTTTGATGTTCATAATGTAAACCGATTTGTCGTGAAGATGAATCTAAATAAGATTTCACGAATAGTTTCATCTTAATGGTTTGTGCTTTTTTAGGTGCCTTTGCTCTAAGGACTTAATAAATTTACAGTTTTACGAACAGTCTTCGTGTATATTGTAGATTGATATTGGTTAGGCATCTTAATATACATTTGTCTTGATTTCGAAATCATTTTAAATATTTACGTCATCAGATATGTTTGTTTGACGGTCTCTGTGTATTTTCAACACATTTAAATATCTGTGCCTGTTGACAGCGGATGGACCACAAGCGGACCACAGATGGCGTTAACGATTTGAAAAAAACCCAAAATTCGATTTTTCAAATACTGTTATTGTGATATGAAAAAACTCAAATCTGCCATGATTGTGAATTTTCCTCTTGCCGGAACAACTTGTGTTGAAGACCTAATCTGTTTTCTGTCAGAATATATATATTTATAAATTTGCTTTTGTGCGTGGTGCTTCTACGTGTGGAGACCAGCCGCCTTCGCAGAAGATGATCGCTCTATAAGGTCAGTGACTATGTTATACATTCAGACCAGTACTGATTGACAATTTTGTGTGTATTTTGAAAGTAAATACATCATTCAATATTGTTAAAGGTATAATGCCCATCAATTTAACACACCCCAGGCTTCTAAATTATGATAAGCAACTACACGCTTTTCTTCCCTCTAACATTATGTTCCCTCAACCAAACCTGTTTTACTAGTACCTGTCATATCTGAGTGATTAGCCAATACCTACTTACGTGACATTTACAACAAGAAATTATGGTAGAATCAGTCTTTTAATGAATCTTAGAGAACTATATATTGATCTCTCAGTGCAATTTTATAACTACTCTTATAGGAAAAAGGGCAATTCGTCGGTGTGTACGATTTCAAATCTCTTATGTGTGAATGTGCAGTGAATACCACCTGCATCCCTCAAGGCTGTAATTACGATTCTTATCATCAAGGAGTGTACTACAAATCTGTTATATGTTTGAGCAGTGATCACCATTATCTCAAGGACACAATGTCGATTCACAATAATTCAATATCAGAAGACAAGTGTCATTTACAAGTAAGTCCTAAACAAACATCTTAATGTTTGCCAAATCCCATATATTTGTGTCAACTTAAAAACTTTACAATTATAGTTCACAGTCCACAGATTGATACGCAGAGAACATATGCGAATACGCATACCAACTTAATTCTAAAGGTATATCTCTACTTTAATATTACTATTATAGATGCGTAACGGAGTGTGTTTGTTTGTTACGCTTTCACTCTGTGATGGTCCTAGCTATTCTGCGAGGTTTTTTTACCCCCCCCCCCCTTTCTCTCTTCGTCGTTGAGATCTCCGATCGGTAGGTTCAGCTACGCTGTTTTCCTGATCTGGTTTTCCCAACCCCTGTGATGCGGAACACGGTAAAACAAGGTTGTTCTGGGAAATCTTACAATAAACCCATTACTTCACGTTGTGTGCTTTGTTAATTCGAAGCCTCCAGATTATCTGGAGTAGGCATTTAATGTATCTACTCTTTCTTGTGGTAACTTTCGACTCTTTGGAAAGGGCTGGAAGAATTTTTTCTGTTGTCTTCTCAAACGCATGAAGGATACACCCTGTCTGAACTGCCCTACTCTATAGATGCCTATGGCCCTAACTGTATACTTGAGTCCCCGTTCCCCGCTATAGTGATCCCCTTTTGCACCTACTCTATTAAGGCTGTGTAAGCTATCCTCTTGTCCTATTTTGCGCTAGTAAAATTTAACTGCACGTCAAAAGGTCAGTTAGTAAATCACGAAGAAGGAACCTAGCTCACGTAATGGTTGATTCTGTGAACAATTAAATGGCAATACAAGTTCATTATTTACTTTAATTTAAATGTACTCTCTATGGCCGGATAGACTGCTCCCGTGTCTCCCAATCTGAAATACCTGTCCTATGCATAACCGTTAGAAATATTGTTTTTGTTAGAAGCACCAATTTACAGCAGAACTAGGGAATTTTAAGGAAGTGATAAAAGGAAAGGAAGGAGAATTTCTTTGCAAACTAGTATTGGCTCCTTCACTAACCAAGTTGACCGAGTGGGCAGCTCTCCGGACACGACTATCCCACCATGTCTGAGCTATACCCCGGTATCTGGCGGATCTCTTGGACGATCACCCTGACATACCCGGACTCACTCAAGCCAGAGGAAGAACAGCATGCTTTTAAACCTTTCCCAGTACACTCCAATACTCATAACACCTCCAGAGACTACTTTACTGGCTCTAAAAGGGGTATTTCCATTTTGTCCCTTGTCATGACTCTATTTGCGGGCAAGTGGCGCAAAGCTGTGTAGGCAGACCGTTAAAGCCGACCGTCTTCGTCTTTTCCATTTCCAATAGTTGACATAAAACGCACTTTGTGGGCATTACGTTTACTTTTGGGTTGACACAGATGAGAGAATGCAACAACGTTACAGAATTTTCCCGCAAGATGCTTCGCTAATGGCCCCTCCACACAACCTTGCAGGCTTCCCGTGATGTCTCAGGTCAGACGCCTCCGTCAGCGAACCGTGCCCAGTCATACAATTCGGCATCCTTGGTATATAACCTTTCGCGCCCGTTCGCCCGACACGATCCCGCGAAA
Organism: Glyphotaelius pellucidus; assembly: GCA_936435175.1. Lineage (NCBI taxonomy): Eukaryota > Metazoa > Arthropoda > Insecta > Trichoptera > Limnephilidae > Glyphotaelius > Glyphotaelius pellucidus. Next base: position 25,911,157 of record OW386555.1, on the reverse strand, counting down.
GGGAATGACCTCCGACATAGCGCGTGACCCGCCCAGTCTGTGGCTGGTACCCTCCCTTCTTCGTAACACGGCAAATGTGGGAAAACCCTTACCATTTGATATACGTATCTCACTTATGTGTAGTCTCGGTACCATCGTTCACATTCCCCAACCGTGAAAATTTAATTCACGCAAAACAACAGGTAGAAATTTCGCCGGGAAACAGGTTGATATAATTTTTATACATATATAGAATCGTGAATCTGGTTCCCACATCCTCCCCCTGTTGAGGTCTGCGCCAAACTGTCAGCCAACACCTTCAATTGGATAAGTTGTACTTTCAAAATTCCACCCATTCGATTGGGTGTACTCTCGTAGCTTTATCGCCTCTGCATTCGTATGTACCTATGTAGGGACCATTTTTTTCTCAGCCCAGGCCAACAGCTGATTACTAGGAAATACGAGGCCATTGAACTCGCACTGTTGCAGCCCGGCAAAACAGATGTCATATTACCCTCGCAGGGGGTCCTGAAATAAAAAAATATTACGATGGCTTTGTCTGAACATTGATAAAATCAGGCTGCCGGCGTTCTATCCTCTCCGTCTGAAAATTAAGAAGATACATTCACTCAAATACACTCACCGCCTACAAGATTGTTTAGCGGACGATCTTCTGTGGGGTTTGGTTACATCGATAATCGTCCCTAAATCGCGTATCCTATAATCCTGTGGGTGAAGAAGAAAAAACACCTCACTATGAACTTTATTATTCCTTACACTAATACTCCTACCTGAATTTTTGAAAAACACCTATCATACTCTATAGTAATTTGCTTGATTATTGCAGAATGCTAAAATTAACCCCTTTGTCAGTTAGTAACTATGTACCTGTTATTGTGACTAGAGTAATCTCCCCCTTAATTGTCGCTGTAAGTTAGAGCTTGCCAAGCAGTGTGATTATTAAGACCGAATTAAAATTAATTCGGTCTTAATAATCACACTGCTACGTAAATACGTAAGGTTTATACAATTATTTTTTTGGAACGTTATTCCGTTATGGTTTGATTACCCCTTTCCACCTCCCCAATACAGAGTTATCTCTTTTTTATTTTATTTATTTATAATTGATTAATCTGATTATTACAATTTTTTTTTTATGAGAAAAACTCTCTTTTTATAACTTTTGAAGGTTATTCCCATCAACGTTATATATCATTGAAGAAGAAAATAATACTTATAATCTAAATGAAAATATGAAAGAAAACAAGACACAGAAAACAGAAAAAACAATGGAAAAAAGAACTAGTTGAAGATGATATTAATGATTCTAAATATTTGAAATATGAGATTGACAAATATGACGGTTTGACAGAAGGTGGCAATAGCGAAATTGGAAAACGCGCACGTCCCGGTTAGACGAGAGGTCTGGGTTCGAGTCCCAGTTGTGACCATTGTTTTTTTCTGTTTTCTGTGTCTTGTTTTCTTTCATATTTTTATTAAGATTATAAGTATTATCTTCTTCTTCAATGATTATATTAACACTGAAATTAATCCGATAACTATTCCATTAAATTTATTTTTAAAACAATAACTTCAACTATGTTTTTTTGGCTTATTACGTAGCGTTGCAATAATTCACGAGCTTGTAGTATTTTCAATAATTCACCAACTCCCACCCGAATTGCACCGACTGATTGATCGAATTTCCTTTTAACAAAACTTACAACTATCTGTTTTCACTGAGGTTAATTCACAGTTCCTGCTAGAGATTTAGAACCAAGCGACTCCACAGATTTCCACTTACTGTCCTGTTATAAAAAAAACTGCATATTTAAAACGAAAATCTCCCATTAATCAAAATAAGTTCATGCAATTTTGAGATGTATCCACTCGCGTGCTTTTCACCAAAATTCCTTCATGTTCGTTTCAACCTTCTACTTTTGTCACCATTTCAATCCTTGAAAACGGGTTCTCAACTATCTTGGTCTAGCAAAATAAAACAGGGGTGGACCACGCGCTCGATTTGATCTGTCATAGGGCATTTTCTCCCACTCAAAGTAAATGTATTACATTGCACTACCCCTGCATACATTCTGGAATAATTTATTATTATTATCATTATTTTATAACCTAACGCAGAGGAATTTTATTCTACGCATTATCCTACGAACAATATGTATTCTCCCTTGTGTTTTCCGTATTTGTGAGTGTTTAGGCATTATCTACTATTAAACCCTCCCTTTAGATAAACAGCAACGTTTGTAAAGCTTTTCCTAGTATTAAATTCACATTTTTATTGATTTTGATTTTTATTTATGGCCATTTATCACCACCATGGCCTAATCTGTCCCTGTTCTTTGCGTCTCTTCGCGTGACTCCTCAGTAACCTCCCACATCTCGCAGTCTCGTTTTCCCGCAGAATTCAATAACTGTCAAAAATGATTTGTTGATCTCTTCAAAAATTACACTCGAGTTTGTAAATAAATTTAGAATTAGACAGGCCGTTAAATTTTATACATTTGGCTAATTACTTTCTTCACTATTTTGTATGTAACCTGGAGTGGTGATTCCGGCTTAATGATCTCTTCAAAGAGCCAAAATCATGTTACCTGTCAATCTCTTAGAACGTCACTTTGACGCAAGAGATCGTAAACCTTCCACATGTCGCTTCTAATAACTGAAACGCAAAAGTTCATAACTAACCCAAAATCTGCTTCCTGAACAATCTTTTTCAAAATCTCATTGGGGTCTCGGTCTTGAATTTCAAGAGTTATCAATTTCTTATTTTTGGTCATCATGAAGTGAGTTATGACCAAATTCATAAGTGTTCGCATTCCAAACCATGGATTTTGTAAGAACTCTCTGCACCTTAAATCAGATAAACGCCCTTAGCCCCGCCTCTCTCTCGCTATTTGTTGTGTTCAAAATAATTGTCAATTTATCATTTCTAATTTGTCCAACGTTTCACATCCCCGATAGTCTAGCACCTCCCACGCGATAATTAACCCCGTATTTTATTACAGACTCCTTCAATTTCGTTTTCAAACACACCAGAGGTCAGTAATATGATCAAATTTAAATATTAAAAAAAAAATTCTCGTCTACTTGTTCAAATAATACGGAACCATGACAACTCCTAAACCACTAAACAGATTTTAAAAATTCTTTCATCAATAGAAAGCTAAATTATTAGCGAGTAAGATAAGCTGTATATAATGGTAAGTTCTGGCGTAATATGTTCATGTGTGTATTTCATATATTTTGCGGTAGAGGGAAAAGAAAAGGAAAGGTGGGGTTCGCGGAGAGTGAGTGAGTGAGTGAGTGAATTAATCAGTAATATTTCCACCTAATACCATGCGAGCAAAGCCGCGGGTATAAGCTAGTGAAAAATATGCATTTGGAAGAATAATTCAACTATTTACTCAATCACGAACGCCATGGAGATTGATCAAATAAGCGGCATCCCAATGACGACCACTATATTCAAATGTTCAATTAACCACATCATTGTCAGGTGGCATCGCATGAGTGCATTTTATCAAAGGATCCGCAATATCGTTGAATAGACCAAAACCAAATTTATCAACACTATTTAGGTGTTTCAAAATCAGAAACGCAGGAAATGAACGAAATTGTAAAGAGTCAAATTAAAAACTTCTTAAAACTTTTTTTTTTATTATTGTAGAAAGCACTCACTTTGTGGTTTGACATAATTAATAGAATAAAATACTTTTTTGTTTAAAACCACGAGATTTATTAATTTATGAACCGACCGATTTCGCTTTAATCCAGCATCTTCAAGGTACAAATTAATACTAAACAATAAGTGCATAGTATCAATCATATAGAAGGAGACAACATGATACAAATATAACAAATACATTGACGGCCATACAATACATTAACATAAGTTCACAAGTAATGGAAAAAACCGAAAGATAATTATGTGACTAATGGGTTACAATAATAAATCTGGAGAAACAAAGCATCAACTGGCATGGGGTAAGGAGCACTGGGAATTTTTATTCAAGGGTTTATTGGAAACAGACCTAATTTTGGACTACTTGATATGTCTAATTGATTATTAAGTTTATGACTTTTGGTTTTTACAGCTTTTTTTAATTTCTAGTGCCTCTAAGTTGTTAAGTCTGTTACCATGCCCGTTTTTTTTATGTTAGCACCGGTGCTACGACAGAACGTATGATTTTTATCGATCAAATGATTGGCGAATTCTGAAAAATCGTTTTGTCTTCGGGCCTAATAAAATCTGTACCTTTTTCATTCTAAGATTAATGTTTTGAATGGGTTCCGTTTTATGGGAAAAACGTTGTATGTATACATAGAAAATAACAACAACAAATAAAGTAAAATAAATTGGTTCTATTATGTAATTTTATTGCTAACAATATCCCCTGTCAAAATGTTCCCTTTAAAAATGTCCTCAGTTAAAATGTTTCCTGTCAAAATATTCCCAATTGTAAACAGTCAAAATGTCATTATATTTATTGGCACAATCCGCAGATTTCGCATTTCTTAACATAACCCACTGCGACTACGCTATTATTGATTAGGAACACTTTCGCAGGGAACGTTTTGGTCGGGGACATTTTTGTAGGGAACATTATCAACGGGAGGCATTTTTACTGGGAACATTTTGACGGGGAACATTATTAAATAAAGTGGGAACATACTGAAACTTACTAATTAAAAAAATGGTTCTGAACCTTTGATTTAAGCATTAAGGATAATAATTTAGCCGTGTTTGAATTTATGCAAAAGAAAAACATAATATTTTAAGTGGTTATCCGAAAACACAAGTTTTCTGAGGATTGAATAATGTCACTTAACATCCGTAAAAAAATTGTAACTTCATGTTTACTTTAAACTAGTTTTGTATAATGTAATACATGAACTGCATAATAGAGCACTTAGGTGGCTTATTGGACAGTTTCGAAACCTTACCGGGTAAATATGCAAATTGAATTGCACAGAGCTTAAATAAACCTAACCATGAAGGATTGAGTAATGAAAGGAAATTGAAGGCGTGAAAACCAGCTTTGTATGCAAAGGTATTAATTACTGAACGAAGGCAGCAGGATAAGAGGGAGTGGGAGGGTTTCCTATATATTAACAATAATGGTGATTTTTTTACTTATCATCGAAAATACTAATTTCGGTTATGTGTGTGGAACTCTGGAACTCAGATTTGCTTTGATTTTAAGTGTCGTTTTAAAATTGAAACTGATTTTGAGGGAAATTAAGACAAGCGATAAAATACTTAGCTACAATGTCACATTTTAAACAAAACATTATTTAAATTTATATTTATAATATTTTTAATTAAAACTTCCCCGCCTTCTCTTCTTCCCATATTCTTCTCCTTCCAGCTACCTTTAGCCTCACGATATATCCTTTTTAAGGGTTGTGATAGTTTAACAGTACCAAGACGGCGGGGAGCAGTTGGGACTCTTGTGAGGTATTCACACCAGAAAAAAGAAAAAAAACATGTTTTCACAATTGCAACTGATTTGTGAAGAGTTACTCCGGACTACTCCGTGATTTTATAATGGTCTGCGCAAGTAAAAAACATATTTTCGGTTTTATTATGTAGGTTCATAGAAATTTGGAAGGCGGGAATGGATACTGCCGCCCCGGGAACCTTTATTGGATAACCAATACCTCTGCCATAGGTCACCCCACGTGGTTTGCTACGTTTGATGATTTAGCAGAGGTGCCCGGGATCATGGAGTAAGGTTTGTCTGGGTTTTGGAGTTGGATAACCAGGACATACTCAACCTCAGATTCTTCCCAGAACTCTTTTACCCTTCCTTTCCTTAGAAAAACCCTCCACACAGCATCCCCAAAGATGACATAGGCCCTGTGGGAAATTATTTTCCTCGCTTCCTCCTATGTGGAGCTCATGTAAAAAAAAAAGAAATGAACAAAGCTTATTATTATTAATTTGTGTGAGTTTTTTAACGTAGAATATTTAAAAAAAATCCTAAATCTTATTATAATTTTATTTTTAGTATTATAGTAAATTTATGCAACCGTTCTTAAAATAGTTGAAGAAGTAAGCATGGTTGCTTGCCAAGCAGTTGATCGAGGTTCGAGTCTTCGAATTTTTTCGTTAATAATTTAAAATGAACTGTCCATTACGCCATTTCTCCGTAGGGGTAGGCAGGGAGGACGGACCGCTGAACAACTCGATCTTGTCACACACTTCGTAACTCATTCACATCATACGTCGTCTCATACATATACTCTTCTCTTATTCTTACACTTGAACACCGCACAAGAGTCCCAACTGCTCCCGTCTGGAGCCAGTGAGACTATGGCATCGCCAATTGGGGTATGTTGTGAGGCTGAAGGTAATGGGGTGGGTAAGAAGATGGGGAAGAGGAAGGTGGGGCTATTCACATTTGGTCACCAAACATGGCTAAAGCCATTTCAAGCAACGTTTCAATTCTGAATGGTGGCCTTACACCAGAGCGATACTGAGAGTATCTTCCACTGTGGAACGTGCCGCAAATATAGTATTTATTATTTTAATGGATTAATTGTGAAATGACGTAAATTAATCAAATACAATTTATTTGCCACGCCGGGATTCGATCCCGCGACGTTTGAATTGCGAGTAAAAAACCTTACCGCTCGACCACGCTGACCATCTGATCTGATTGTCTTGATCGTGTCCAATGCTCTTCGGGCTTCTTCTATCATTCACATTTGCGTCATATATTCTCATTACACTCCTTTCTTTGTGCATTCTTTTTTATGCATTACTTTTATTTTGAAAAATAATATTTCACTGGTCTGCTCTAGAGAAGATATAATTTCATATCAAAACATTATTACCTTAAAACATTATTCTGAAAATTTCAATATACTTTGTACTAAAAAAATACACATGATTTTGAGTATGGAGGAGAGTAGTATAAAACCTCACCACATCACCAGGGGGAGGGAAGGGGTTAAAAAGTTGCTAAAAAACATCACTTGATTAATGGAGCTTCCTTAAGTTAATCTTAATAATAATTTTATTAACCGGTTTAGATTTTAATCTTCCGGATAAAGGTAGCTCGTACTTTATTGGTTAATTAAATATCTTCCCACTTCTTCAAGGACTCGACTCGATGATCTGAAAGAGGTAAAAAGAGAACTCAGCCGTATCCGAGTTCTAGCAAAAAATAGATTATTTCGAAGCCCAGCCAATAAAAGTTTTTCATTTAGCGCGCAGTTCGGGGACATTATTGGCCGCAAGTGTATAAAACAGCACAAGTGTATAATATATGTATAACGCGGGTAGTCACCCAGTTATGGCTTCCAGTACATTGGATAATTACAGCCCCCCACTTGTGGCCTTGACTATTTTGTAGGGATATTCCTTAATGCGTTCAAATTTAATGTGGTTTTGCGGTGTTTAGATAACTTCTGAATTTGGGGTGATTTATCAATAAATATTTGTAATATTTGGATGATTTGGACTTAAGGGCGCTGTACAAATGTATGATTTGTAGAAAAAATTAGAAAAACAAACATTCCCGGTGAACGAATAACTTAAAATAATACAATATTTTAAAATCTCCTACTACCACCACAGAAAGCGGAAAATGTTGTTTGTGTTGCGATGGATGAGTTAACCAGCTAAAGAATTGAACAAGCGACTCCTGGTTGGGTTCCAAACGCAATGCCAACTCAGCCACTAACTGGTCTATACTTCTACAAAGCTTTATCTTACTACTAAGTACAGACTAGACAAACTATTACAACAACTTACAGCTTAATGGATTGCATACACAGGTTCATCGATCACGAATACAAAACTATATGTAAAAGCGCCCCTCCAGAGTGAGCGCTGAGCCCGAGCTCACCTCAAACCACGCCCTACATTATAATTGATTTTTTATTTTATTTTTATTATAGTTTATGTTTTCGTTTTTTTCTTTCCTATTCTAAGCACTTTTCACTTAAAATATATTGTGTAACGTGGGACGTGTGGAATTGCATTTTCCTCACCACACCCCGGAATAAAACATTATAATTAGTATTATTAATGCATTTGACCAATGATCGTGTGTAGTGTGTGTAGAAAATTACATATTTACCTGTAAGATCGCTTGATATTAACAATGTTTACTGTTAATTTTGATAAAATTGGCAGGCAGGGAACATAATTGGGACCACCTATTATAATTGGCAATAATTATTAATCCTGGTACGTATTTTTAAAATGTAGGAAATATTCTGTAATGAAGGTGTTGGGGAAAGCAAAATCAAAATTTTATGATATGCGGTGCAATAATAGTACGAGGATTTAATGAATATGTGTATCTTCCTAAATGTAATTCAACCCTCCTTGAGAGAGATTGGGGTTTGAGGCTTCGATAATGTTAATCCATTAAAAAAGTGTGATTGGGATATATTTAATCAAACAATAACGATATTCTCAGGTAGGTGTATTAAATTTAAGGGTATGAGAGCCTAGTGATTTACTAAATTTATATCGTGTCGACACCTTTGAAACAAAAAACATTTACTTACCCATCCATTAATTAATTTGTTTAAAATCTGCAAGCAAATGAAAAAAAAGGTTTTGTGAACAAAATATATTTTTTTTTTAATAATAACAAATTGGTAGATATCCACTCTCAGTATTTTCATGGTCAAAGATGACTACTGAGAATCAAAATATTTTTTGAAATGGCTTTACCTGTGTTTGGTGACCAGATGTGAACGGCCAGGTAGATATTTATATCATCCCTTTAAGAATACTATTTTTCACATAAGCTTTACACAAGAGGACCTCGGAAAATAAATCCTCTAATGGCCTGTGTTATCTTTGGGGATGCTTTGTTGAGAGACTTCTTAGAAAAGATAGAAGAGGAAGTTCTGGGAAGGGTAAGGTTATAAGGAGTAGAAATCTTTTGCTTGTTTTTTTAAAGTGGTTTGAAGATTGGATATGGATTGAAAATTTTTTTTTTTGGATTTCGTAGGATTCGAACCCTCTGTCTCTCTGGCCGCTGAGACTTGTCAGGCACCTTGCCCACTACGCCATGGAAGGCACTTACCAAGGTGCAAATTTACGGCATTATGTTAGAACCGAGCATTCTGTGGAGCTGAGTTGTGACGCATTTCCGAATTTCAAGTTGCCAATGGCGCTAAAGAATTTTCACTTCAAAAACCATTGCATTTCTCGTGAAGTGTTTCCTTTTCAACTTCTGTATTACTTCAACAATTCTCGGACAGATAACCAGCTTCTAGAATTTCTCAGTCTTTGCGAATTTATTTGATTTCAATTATGATAACGTTTCATCTTCGCACCGACTTCCAGAGACTTCGACATATTACATCACCCGCATTCAGCCCATATCTTGGCATCAGCAAAGACAGCATTCATGTTAAATTTCAACCAACTTTGCGTGACAAAGGACTCAAAAGCTGGTTGGAAAATATTGAATGCTATATTCACTATGCCCGAAAAGAAAACCTTTGTGGGACATAGTGGAGAATAAAGAATGGAAAATTGAAAACTGACCTGCTGGCTTGTATAATAATAACTTTGGCAAAAGAGCCAAGGGCATAATCATAAAATGATCTTTTAAAAAGCCCTCGACCCAAGGCTGTGTACGTTGAAAGTTATTTGAAACTTACATAATTAGGTATATTCCAAAGAGTTATTATTTTAATAAAACACCTTTTCCTGGTTTACAGAACATTTTGATGATGACGTGCATTTTTCAAAGATTCGTTTTTTATACCGGATAAGAGTTGGGCTGAGGCCGGATCGAGAGAGATTGGTTGAGGGAGATCTAACCTTTTTTATGTGAGTACTGTGATGTAATGAAGAAATCATCAGTGCTGCGTTGGTCACGTGGGTTCTATGTTTTCTTTTAAGGGGTCAAAGACGTGATTGCGTTATATTTGAATATTCATAGGTGTCGCCCTAACAGACGAAGAGAAAAACTTTGGAACGTTTCGAGTGGGAATCAGTATGATATTGACACCTGTCGTTTAAATTTGAAGCTTGCAATGTAGACTGCTGAAAACAAAAGAAGAGTTATTAGACGATAGAGATAGGGCATAGGGTTACGCCCATCAGGGAGATGGTAACACCAATGACAGACTCGAGGACCGGAACAAAGGAATTTCGGACTTTGGACTGGGCAATAAAACGTATTATTAATGATCCTGATGTTCTCACGAAGTATGGGGAGCAATGAACTTTATGTAAACAACCGGTACATTGCGGCCAGTGACTCGAATTTTTATGTAAACACTGAGTGCATTACGGAGTTGACAACCATAGAAAACGAGTGGAAATGTTAACTTTAAATATGAAAAAATGCAAACTTACGTAAATGAAAGAATTATATAATTAGAAATGAGGGTAGGGAACACAAAAAAAAAGTTATGACGGAAGAATTTCACTGAATTAGTGTTTATATAAAATTACAAATGATTTAATTGATAGTCCGGTATTATTTTGATTGATAAGCTTCCGAATTCCACTTCGTAATACTAGAAGTCAGGATTTATATTAGTGCAGGAGTCTTGGGACTAACTACCATATGTATTCCTCATTGCCCAGAATACTAATGGATGGAAACGATTATACCAAGTCGGTGGATATCTTCAATTTATCTTTGAATAAATATAGATTATTTTATTAAGGCAGTTCGGTTATGTGCAATAAATACGAAATAATAACCATGCACTATTTGTAAAAGCCCAGGAAGGGGGCGTTCAGTAACAAAATGACTTTATACCGTAGGAACTTCAGACAAAGCATATTGTGCGTGGTGACTAACAGTCGCTGATCTGAAGGAAATGAACAAATTGAACGAGAAGGGGCGTGGGTGCAAGTTGACCATAATTATTAAAGTGAAAAGAAGAAAAAGAAAGAGGGGCGAATTTCAAAATAAAATTCTATTAAAATTAATATATCGTTGCTCGGAGAGGAGGGTCTAGGATCTAGCATCTCGGAAACATTTAGAGACAAAAAAAAGGGGATTAACAGCCACGTCTGGGGCCAAGGGATCATATGTCACGTAGCAACTTATTAGCGAGAGAAAAAAAGGGTAGTTTGCGCAACATTAGACTAGGAAAATACAGTGGGACAGAGGAACGATCACGTTGAAATGAGCTTAGATAAATGGTTGTCGAGCTCTTGCACTTTATCGTGTTATAATAACAATTTTTCTGACATGGTTTTTAGGCGATTAAGAGATTTTATTGCTTTAGAGGGTGATCAAGAAATACATGTGGCTTATGGATTATTTACTTTAAGAAAAAACCAATTAAAACTAACGACCGAGATATAAAACATGATTAATTGCTTGGACTTATTTAATTTTCGAAATGTAAATAACGATTAGACGAAATTGATGGCTTTTCCTGCAAGAATGAGATGCATTTTAGGCGGGGCCCCGAGGATGCAATAAAATTGACGGATATTCGAGGGTCGGACTTTGGTAGTGAGCAAAAGAAAAACGGAGATTATATATAAAATTCGAGTAGCTGGTAAGATAGATTTTATGTTGAAAGGCTTGGTGGGAAAACATGTGTAGAGAAAACAAAATTGCGAGTGTTAAAAGCGAAATTGCGCAATCAGGGGTGTCATCAGAGCGTTGCGAGGAAGATACCATCTCGGATCAGGCTTTGACTAATCATAAAGTTATAAAGGAAAGAGGAATACTCTGGGAAGGGGAGAGCAGACAAAGATAGTAATAAGGAAACTTTGGGGAACAGAAAATTGTGAAGATTGGGTGGAAAAGTAAAAGAAGTGGGTGTAAACGACAAAAAAAAGCGTAAATACGGTCTAGAAATGTAATGGATATACATTCAAGGAGAACGTAGGTGCCCAGAGAAAGAGATAATTGTAGAAATCCCATAATCAAGTCGGAAAAGTAGCGGTATCTGCATTTTGCAAACGCCTGTTCAAATTCGAGATCTAGATTCAGTACGTCACGGACGGACACTTTCCAAATTGAAGGAAAACGGAAAAAAAACTGTCTCATATGAATAATAATTTTGTATTCTGAAACAAAGGGAAGAAGTGGGCGAACTATAGTACAATCTCTAAGTTCGGATCTGGTAACTATCTTAGGAAGAGTGCATCCGATGGTTAGTGGCTAATTATTGATTTAGCATTGTAGTGAATTGAATGTTCCGATTCTCGAGTTGATATAGCTTATTATCTCAGATCATTGAAATTACGATTAAGCTCTTTTGGAGCTGAGGGACCTATTTAAAGCCTTGCAGGAGCTGTTTAGTCAGTCGGTTTACGGGTACGGGAAGGATCCTGAAGTGTTCTAGTGTGTCGCGAGAATTGCCTTTGTTAGTATTTTTGAGTTTATCAGTTAATTTTCCAGGACTTAGAAAATATCTGAAAAGATACTTACTAATAACTTCAGTGTCTTCAGGACTTAGAAAATTTCTGAAAAGATAATAATAAATTCAGTGTCTTCAGGACTTAGAAAATTTTCAAAGAAGTGCTTCATTTACTTTGAAATATCTCTATCTTAAAGCAGTGAAATTCTATAAAAATATAAATTTAAATTCAGTGAATAAATAAATTTAGATCTAAAACTTAGCGTAAAAATTTAAAATAAAAATTTGCCTTTTATCAATCCGGTTTAAACAATGGTGGTTTATTGTAGTAACTTATCCGTGTTAAATTCAGTGCTAAATAACAACATCGTTAAATTCAATTTATCAAGTTAACCGTTATTGGAATAATTTATATATTACTAAATTAATATACAGCACCTTAGATAACGTAATCAACTATACTTTTATCGGTTTATAAATATTATACATCAGAGGTGTTTATAAAAGTTATTAAAAATTTTGAAATGTTTTAAGTAATAATAAAAAAATAAAAATCGAATGATCAAGTTAATCACGTTTGATATAGTTTAAAAAATAATAACGTCGTCAGAAATAATAACATAAAATAAATTGTGGCGTGAAGTGTTTATATAAGTTATTAAAAACTTTGAAGTGTTTAAAGTAATAATAAATAATAAAAATTGGACGATCAAATTAATCACGTTTAATATAGCTTAAAATAATAACATCGTCGGATATAATAAATTCAGTTAAATAATTTAATAGTAATAAATAAATGTAAAGATTGAATGACCAAATTAATCACGTTTTGAGATAGGTAAAACCTTGTATCGTCCGAAGTAATGAGAAATTGTTGTTTTAGTAATGAAGATTTCAGGTTGGATTCCGATTTTTTCAAAGAGCAGTGTTATACCCTGTGGAGCTTTGAATAGCAAGTCGAAAAAAAATGTGAGTCAGTTTTCTTTTAAGATTTTCCAGGAGCATGTTCAGCGAGAGACGGAGAGCAGGGTGGTGCCAACTCGATTTTCAGAGCTCGTCTCTGGATAAAACAGATTACTTGTTTGTGTGTATATGTGACCGTATTTATGAACTAATATCTATGTATATCTAATATTATTACACTTAATTTTACAGGAGGAAATGGGATAATCAAGATGTAGTTTACTATCAACTTAGATGGCGTATAGAAAGCCGTGCTCGTGTATATTTTAGCGTATTTGGGGGAATAAATAAATGAAATCAGGTCGCTCGGGAACCACCGAACAGATAATTAAACTACTTTTCTATAATGTTCGTAAGTTGAACCAAAATCAAGTAACTTAGGTATTTTTAGAAGGTATATAAAATACCTAACTATAGCAATCATATGTTGAATGGGGATAAAGACAAACAATTAACTGTGTCACTGGGTCAGCTATAAATACAAGGTCGTGTTTACTTAACTGAGAGTACATACTTGTTGAAATAAAAGTGCATACCGATGCTCATTCACCAGGGTGGTAGGTCGAAGTGTTATATAAACAAACAATTAACTATGTCACTGGGTCAACTATAAATACAAGGTCGTGTTACATAACTGGGAAGTACCCGTTGCTTAGTGGGTTAGTGGTGTCATAGGTGGTGACGTTTTACCAATGATATTTTAACATTGTATATGTTTTGGATTATTTAAAGAAGGGTGGTTATTCATTATATTAGACAATGGATGTGGCAAGTGTCAGGGACGACCAAATGTAGGGTCGGTCGATTAATGAAGTCAATCAATTGAATGATTTATTAGTTCTTTTGTGTACCCAATTAAATTACATTCAAAACCTTATATGAAAAAAAAAACCAATCAAGTTGTTAGTTTCAAGCATATTCTATACTTAACTATTAGACAGTTGGAAAATCACGGAAAAGCAACTTTGTCGAAGAAAATTTTAAATTTTTGGGGTAATTGCAAGTCGAGTCAAACATGGGAGTTGACCTTTCATGATAAGGGTCTCAAAAGAAAAATGAAACAGAGTTAATGAACTCTAAAATAAAATCATTAAAACAAAACAAATCAATCCTGGAGTTCGGTAGCTCTCCAAAATCAAACTACCAGTATAAGATCTTAATTTATTGGTTATTTATTGTTATACTCCAATATTATTAAGTATATATCTGATCATTGGCTGGAAACTCACAAATTCCTTCACGAAATTCAGGTCCCCAATGCGGTGTACATAATGTCGCATTGTGGATTATAAACCTCACCCAAAGTATGTTTACATATATATCTTTCTATGTATTGTCCATTGAATAGTGCAAATTCGTTTTAAAGCTAAACGCCTAAGGCCTGGGAGGTCGTGTTGCACCTTTTTCTGGACGTGATAAAAGGCCTAGGAAACCTCGTTATCACAAAACACCGTGAGTATATGATTGTACCGAGGACGAAACCGGTTCGCCTTCAGTAAAAATTAAATCCAAGGAGGAGTCGGAATCTGGGGGTCATCGGGCTCTTGGAGAGACTTGAAAGTACCGCAAGAGGGTGAGGAGTCACTGAAACGCGATAACTTAGGTATCATTCAGTGATAGCATCTGTGACATGTGGGATATTCTTGTTGAACTGGGATCACCTGGTGTACTTGTTGGAGGATACGGAGCCAGATTACGCCAGAAAAGGGTTTGTTCCTGATTCGTCCACTGTACAATAACTGGGGTACTAACCAACTAAATCATGATTGTATTTTATAACCTTACAGCTTATAAACTTGGAGCCGAAGGATGTGGATTAAATGATCGGAGTAAACATTGTATTAACCATCACTAACTGATTCATTGTCTTGTATAAATGTTTTGAAATTGTTTGTAATTTGGGGTACTGGCAGGTAATATGTAGGCCATACAAAATGGGTAGGGACTCCATATTGGGGTTTAGGTCATTCAATCGCGTTTGGAAAAGGAAAATAAAAATAAATTAGTCTCGTAATTAAATAATCAATTCAGTCCCTCTCGATTCAACGCTTCACTAGAACCAAGGTTACCACAAACAATAAAATAATTAGATTTCTATATCATGAAACAAAAATCAATCACAACGTATGATGAAGTCTACTTATAAAAATGTATACGTGTAGTTTTATGTTCATGTCATAAAAGACGTATACAAAGTCAAGTACACATTTTATTCAAATGTAAAGTACTGGGGGATTAAAAAGGAGCATCCTATAGTTATAGGAGGGGTCAGGAGAAAATTTCTTGAAGGCTTATGTGGATTAGGGGAGGAATTTTCCATCCCCATACTCCGCATATAGAAAGCCTTAAAAGAGTAAATTATTTGATCACAGTCAGAAGAAGGGTTTAGAAAAGCTCCAACTCTTTAGCTATCAAGCATGAAAGAGGGGAAAAGCGAGTATATCACAGTACCTCAACAAGAGTCTTAGCTGCTCCCGTCTGGATCCAGTGAGATTATTGCATCCCCAGTATGTTGTGAGGCTGAAGGCAGTAGGGAGGGAAAGGAGATGGGAAAAAGGAAGGTAGGGAAGGACCTGGCTATTCAGATCTGGTCACCAAACATGGCTAAAGCCATTTCAAGCAACGTTTCATTTCTGAATATTGGTCTTACACCAAGCCGATGGTGTAAAAATCTTCCACTCTTGAACGTACCGCAAATATACTGCGTATTTATTTTAAATGTTTACATTGTGAAATAATACATATCAATGAAATAAATTATCTTGCTCATGCCGCAAAGGCCGTCATAGATCATGCACCACGCAAAATTACAAATTTATAAAGATAATATTCAAAATATAGTTGCACCCTTTAAGGCGGCGCTTCTCGGCGGAAAAAGAAGAAGATGGAGAGATATGTAATTGCGAATGTTGGACAGAGCGCGCTAATATTTTGAGTGATATAATTGCAGCGCTAATTGCTACAAAGCTTAATAAAACATGACTTGTTAAAAATAGAGCGAAAATCTCGTAGAACGTATCTTAAGTATCATTTAAAGAAACATTGTGAATTTTTTCACAAATATTACTTGTAAAATAATAGAAATAGACTTGTTTTAAATAATTTTCGGAGCATACTTTGCGATTTTTTTCTATCGAGGGAATTTCATATAATTTGCGTTTTGGCGTAAAACTTATCTAGATATTATTTTCAAAAATAACATATATTTTTTTAAGAGCTTAAAAACTACAAATGTTTAAGGGAGATATGTAAGAAATCGGTCGAATTCGGATAGCGGCGGCTTAAAAATAACAGAAATCTTAGACAAACGTCATAACTTCTTACTCTGAAATGTAAAAAAAAAACAAAAGGACAGTTAAATCTTAAATATCTCGGAGTTATTTTTAATTCATTACCGGAAAAAATTAGAAACATGAAAACTTATAAAAAAGAATTTAAAATTGACCTTAAAAATTATACTGAAAACTTGAACTAAATCATTACAAATAAAACCAATATGATAACACCCTCCCCCCATGCACACAATCCCTGCTTATTTATGGGGGTACATCGATTACATATATTAGTTTATTGATTATTCTATTAAATTTGTTTGTAATAAATTTATTTTTTCGTGACTAATTAAAAAAAAAAACATATAACGCAAGGAATTTTTATTGTGTTAATATTATATCACACTTTAAAAAAAAATCTCATATAATATTCAATAAATCATTAATCAATTAGTAGAAGAAAGAATATTTGTTAAGAGATGGACAACAACAAAGATACGAGTATGTGATATGAAATTCCCAGTTCTGTACCCCAGAAAGTACAATCAAAGGGGAATCAAGCATGTAGATTTTCAAAAAGTGAAATGGAACTGGCCAATTTTTAATACTCATTCAAATAAGTGGAGATTTTTTAATTTTTTATTATGAGGTAATCGGCGGTAAAAAGGTTCCCGACCCCTGCAGAAATCAGGTGTTATAGGGGTAGAAGAGTTAATAGAGTTAAAAGGGAGCGAAAGTTCCGGAAAGTTTAGGAATCACTGCACTAGGCCGTGACTTGCGATAAATTGGTACAACCGCCTTGTAAAGGAAGTGTTTTACAAGAAAACTTGCCGGAACTCTAATTTATAACAGCATAATAATAAGCAAGGCGTAAGCGGGTTTTAACGCTTTTGAACCCTGGAACGTAAAAAGGGCTCTTTAACGAGAAAATTGAAAATAATATTTTCATATAATAACTTGACTTTTCTTTTTTTATATAAATACCGCACAAGAGTCGCTCCTCCTCCCTCCTCCTCCCGTCTAGAGCCAGTGAGACTATGGCATCCCCAATTGGGTATGTTGTGAGGCTGAAGGTAGTGGGAAAAGGAAGGAGATGGGGTAGAGAAAGGTTGGGAAGTACCAGGCTATTTAGATCTAATCACCAAACACAGCTAAGGCCATTTCAAAGAATATTATGTATTATTTTTAATTAATGAATTGTGAAATAATACAAATCATTTAAATTAAATTTATTTGCCACGCTGGGATCCGATCCCGGGACCTTCGGATTGCGAGTCAAGAGCCCTACTGCTAGACCACGCTGGCCGTCAAGGCAATCCGGCTTCTCCTTGTGCTACAAAGATTTTTTTTTAAATTTCTTCTTTTAATAGTTGGAGGAAAAAATTCAAATTTAAAACACTACATAGCTTCATTGGATTTATTTTTGGAGTATATTATGTTGTTTTGCTTTACCTGCTTTCTAAAACACCGTTTCGGACAACTTATTTAGTTGATTAGATTTCAATTCTTCCCAGATGATGGACACTATAATACTGTCTGAAACGTTGGCTATAAAAGGAGATAACGCAACACGCCATAATATCAATATTAGTTTAAAGTTTAAACCCTTTAAAAATTACTGTGCACAAACGGAAATATTCGTAAATTCAAGGATTTCGGTATACTATAAGGGTATTTTGATGACAATTTTTTGATTAGCGGATGATTGAACCGTCATCCTGCAAAAGGTCCTTTCCAAATGAGTGTTTATCACAAATCCAAAAATTTTATACGGTTTTGAATACCGTCATGGAAAAACCGCCAATAACGTCACGGAATAGACTCGATAACTTATCTCTTCTAAATATTTTATTTTGTTCTTAAACGCCGAGAACTCAAGGTGTTAGAAATGCTGATACCCAAAGCTTTTATTGAAAATGTTTACATGAAAATACCTTCGGAAAACACAAGTACATATTTTAAATTTGTTTCTGAAGGGAATTTTATGGAAAATTCATTGCATACGTTAAAATTTATTACAGTGGTATCTTGGTTCCTGATTGGGAAAAAAACGATATTGGTGGTGTTTTTTATCTATAATATTGTAATTACTTGTAAGTAAATTAAGATAATTCGTTATTTATTACTCGTTTCCACGTAAAAATTGCAAATATTATGATTAACTGTACCTAAGATCTCAAATTATCAATGACTCTTTCGTCATGATAACAATCTTGTAGTTAGGAGCACGGACTGGAGACAAAAAAATGATTAAAAAAATTGTTATTCTTTTTTCTTTCGAAAAACTCTCTTTTTATAACTTTTGAAGGTTATTCCCATCAACGTAATTTATCATTGAAGAAGAAGATAACACTTATAATCTAAATGAAAATATGAAAGAGAACAAGACACAGAAAAATAGAAAAAGACAATGGTCGCAACTGGGACTCGAACCCAGACCTCTCGTCTAACCGGGACGTGCGCGTTTTTTCTATTTTTCTGTGATATTTTTATTTTATGTTCTCTTTGATATTTTCATTTAGATTATAAGTATTATCTTCTTCTTCAATAATTAATACGTATTACACCTTTTTTTAGAGCAGAACTCGAGTTAAAAAGGCGGAGAAAACGCATGTAAAGCACAATTTAACGAAGAAAAAATAGTTATTTTTTTAAATGCCTATGTTATCGGGTTGAGATGGCAACAATGTATATATTACCGATGCTGATTACTTTGAGCATGGTGGACTCGCATGGCAGATGTTAGGTAAAATTTATTTAGATTTTGAAAGAAAAGAAGGTATTTGAAATACAAAAGTATTAAAAAATAAAATAGTATAAAAAAAAAATCCTGAAATCTAAGGCTGTCAGGCTTAAGGACTTGCTTAGGTTTATAAATTCAGACACCGTTGTAAGTAAAAATGAAGCTGCACCATGACAAAAATTCCTCCTTTTGTGAAACGAATCTCACATCGTGAGAATAGCAGGACCTCAGAGAATTGGCTCCCAGCCAAAAGGACCCTCCAGAAGCAGGAAAGGCGGATGACTCTGGATGCCAATCATCCCTCCATGATGATTCCCAGTCAGCTCCCAAGATGTCGAGAATCACGTCTCAGGTCCAAGATCACTCGTAGTGATTTTCAAAATGATCCGTCGTGTTGCGTTCGAGAGGACCACCCAAAGCTCTCGGCTGCTCAAAGAATGGCCCGCTTTTTTTTCAAATCTGCTGTTTTCAATCTCCCTGCAGGTTCAAAAAATGTTCCGTTCCAAAATATTGCAGGGCTCGCATTATGACCAATGCTCAAATGTCAATGAGGAAGTATTGTAGGTGTCGCACACCAAGACCATAAACAAAGTGTGTGTAAGAGAGTGCACAGCACACACCTTGTATCAAATACTTTTATGTAACAACTATTTAAAGTACAAAAAGTTAAATATTTTATTCACGGTCCTCTTCATTAGAGATTGCGGTGCGATCGATGCGGACTCTAGGTTGTTGGATATAGCATAATTATAACCTAGTCTTCGTGTATATCACGATATATATTTCCTCTTATTCAATTTGGGAGGCGGGTATGGGTACCGCCGTTCCGGAAACCATGTATACGATAAAAAATACCTCTTCCATAGGTCACAACAGGTGGTTCGTTACTTTTGGTGATTTAGCAGGGGTGCCTATAGGATGAGGTTTTTCTAAGTTTTGGCGGTGAATGTGTCTACCTACTAACTTCGTGGTGAGCCGGATCTGGAGAGACTGGTTGAGAGAGATAATTTTGCGTCAATGGTAGGCCTCTCTCCACCCATTGCATTGAACACAGTGGGAGTGATGAATTGATACTTTCGTCACTCCTGGACCTACCGACCCCCAGATTCCCACCCGATCCTCATACCTGTTTATTTCCCAGAACTTCCTCTACTTTCTTTTATTTACAAGACCCTCTTCACAGCATCACCAAAGATGACCTATGCTCTGAGAGAATTTATTTCCTCTGGGCCTTACGTGCGGTGGTATAGTAAAAAATAGGTGTACTGATTTCCACAAAATTAAGAATAAATAAAATTTTAAAAATCTTTATGGTGTTTACCGTGGGTTGTGTTGGAGTTACTTCTTTATTTTAATATTTTCCTCCTCTTGGCCTTTAGTACTTAGAGTTCTGTACTGCCCTGAAGAAGCTACGGTGGTAGCAAAACCCGGTCGGCATTAAGTACATAAATAATTAAAAGTGGTGTTTACAAAGTTATTGTTTTATTTTAAATTATCACATCACAAAGTATCTGCTTCATATGAACAAATAAGATTTTATTGTTTCGTGATTTTGAAAGCGATTTGGGGCAATTTTTTGTTTGTAAATAATTTTTGTTAGTAAAAAAATAATTAGACTTTTTTATCGTAAAAATATAATGAAATATAAAATAAAAAGTAAAAATTAATAAAAAAAAATATTTTTATCGGTCTTAAGTTAAAATTCAAATTGATGAGCTCATCTGCCCTGATGATGGAAACTGTAACGCTGTCCGAAACGTTGACTAAAGAAGGAGGTACCGAAACACGTTATAACACCCCAAAAATAAATAACAAAAATTTTAACTATAGTCTTAATTATCCAACTACTATAAAATATCGAGTCGACAGTCCATGATGCATATAGTAACAATGACGAGTCAAATCGGCGTCACTTTAAATTAAAGAAAATTATATATTTCTTTACGTACATTTAAATTATTACCTAAAAACTTCATTTTTAACAGTGATTTATTTTTTTTATTTTATACATCATTGTGCCTTTAAAATAAATAAAGTAAAATTTTATTTTTTTATTTTTTTCATTAACTCACAAATAATTGCCCAAGTTGCCTCTAAAATCATCTTCCACTAAAATCTGTAATGGCCTTTATCTGATAATTTACAACAAAAATAAATAAAGTAGCTCTCATTCGTACTGGATATTTGATATACCTTTCAATTACACAAATAGTTTTTCAATTTGGTTGGGTATTTTTATCTAAAATCCAGAATTAAGATTTGTATGAAACGAACCAAAATGGGCCGCCCATACGTTCCTATTAAATAATAAAATATATTTTTTTCAGTAAGGTTCTATAATAATTTAGACCTGAAAGATTTTTAAATTTTCTTTTGATGGAGTTCTGCGCTACTAAATATATTTTTATTATTTAATGCCTTTTTTACACACACAGTACAGTTCGAAATTTCACGTAAATGCAGAAATATAGTGCAAGTATATTTATAAGTACATTCAATAAGAAGTACATTTAATAAATATCAGTGGATAAATTCTTTAATGTTACTCTAACAGTAACAGTAACACTATCCTGATCACAAAGGAGTTAAACTTTTTTTTTAAATTTGTCCTTTTCCTCCCATTAAATAGACTTAAACATAAAAATGTTTTACATTTAAAAAATATATTTGACCAGCCATCAACCGACACACGCACATCCAGAGTTAAACAATTTTACAGAATAAACAATTTCCCTAAAATCCTTCTGGACAGAAGGAAAAAGACTCCTCCGATCACTTCTAACCCCAGAAGATAAAATGTAGGTGGAAACTTGAGTCAGCCAACGTGAAAAATGCCCATCTCGTACAAGACCCCACTGAGAGACCGCCTGGGTTCTCATTGCCTCGCAAACTCTGGTACGCCGTCAATAGGTTAAGGTGCTTCCACATCCGTTGAACCCATATGATGTATAGATGGGGGCTTAAAGAGTCGGTGATGTATGAATGTGGTGGGGTGCAGACCACCGAACATGAAGTCAATGAATGCCCGCTCCAATCATTCCTCTGTGGGTTTGTTGCGGTCCACAGGCCAACGCCTGAGGACCTAGACTAGCCCGCAGACCTAGATGTTCAAATCCATTCAATGACAAAAAAATATTACAGCCAGCTCATTCATAAACGTGATAAACGATTGACGACAAAAGTGATCTCAATTTGGGAGGTGGGAATGGGTACCGCCGCCCGGGAACCTTTATTGGATAACCAACACCTCTGCCATGGGTTAATCCAAGTGGTTCGCAGCGTTTAGTGATTTAGCAGGGGTGCCCGGGTTCGTGGGGTGAGGTTTTTCTAGGTCTTGGAGGCGGATAACCAGGACACACTGAACCCCAGATTCCTACCCACCCCTTAAATCCTTTTCCTTCCTAGAACCCTCCTCCCCTTCCTTTCCTTAAAAAAAACCTCCACACAGCATTCCCAAAGATGACACACGCCCTGGGGGAAATTATTTTCCTTAGGGCTTCTTGTGTGGAGCTCATTAAAAAAAAACGGTTTTCATTATTACCGTAGACATGTTTTATATTTATTCTTCTTACCATCCTTTTGATCTTGCTGAAATTGAACATTTTGTTTTATTTAGTTTTAAGAGTAGTAACCTACGCTTTGCATCCCAGAACATCTATCAGTACAGTACCTTTACACCACCTTTACAGTACCTACCCTTTTTCCACCCACAAAATTTCTAAATTAAATCCTCATAGGAGGCCTAAAATAACTCCCAAATATAAAATTATCACTAAAAATATAACTTGAGAGTTTCCTGTTACCTGAATTACACGAGCTATCCAAAATCAAATAGTTGAAAATACTTCCCCGGTGTTAAATAATTATCCACATAGTTAAAGCAAATTAATTAATTAAGCAATTCAGGAACAAAGTTGGTGGCAAATTAATTAAATCCTAAAAAATTTGCACTAGAAAATGAGTAACCTTTTCGAAAGCAAATCAATAAGGTTAAAAATATTTCAGAGAGATTTACTCTCGGTAACGGAGAGAGGCTCTCGGTAACGCCCTGGTAAAAATCTCCATTCAGATTTAAAACGTGAAAACGTTTAGACATGAAATGGCCTAAGCCATATTTGAAGATCTGAAGAGTTAGGTTAACTCCTTCTCAACCTTTCTCTCCCCCATCTCGCTTCTTTCAGCCTGGACAGAAAGCAATTGGGAATATCATAGTATCACATCTTCAATGTTTATCGTTCAAAAGACCGACATGTTCCGCAAGCAATGCTTACTTCATCAGGGTTATTTTAAAACTGATGAAGTAAGTATTGCTTACGAAATATGTCGGCTTACTTCATCGGGGTTCTTTCAAAACCGATGAAGTAAGCATTGCTTACGAAACATGTCGGTTTTTTAAACAATAAACGTGGTAAGTACTAAGTTTTCTATTAATTTTGTATAATACTAACCATAACACTATTGAATTTCAAAAGGTAAGCAGGGAAGATTAGTGGCCCAAAAACTCGAGCTTTCATGAAGTATTTGCTTTATTCACTTTCATTAATGATTTCTTTTTTACAACCCCTCTCTTATTCTCACTTGTCATGGCTCGACTCAAGTATTTGATAAACCTTTTTTAATACACATAAATCGATTAAAAATAAAACTATGCAGTTTAGATATATTTACAAAACATATTATTAAATTTAAAAAACTTTTTATTCTACCTGCGACATGTTTATTAGATATATTATCGAATCTAAATAAAATTCATATTTTTTTATCAAATTTCTGGCGTTGAACTCAATTTTATTCCAGTTCCTATACAAAGTGGTCTACTTTTTTTCAATTGGTAATTGATCAAAAAATATTAAAAACCTAAAAACATACCAAAAAATATTAAGTTTAATATTTTACTTAAACCAGAATTTTCGAAACACGAATTCTTTATTACAAATGTGTTCTTACTAATTAAATAAGTTTCGCATCACTGGATATAACCAAATGCTTATTTTACTGTTTATTCGATGTGTGGGATTTTTTTTACATTAGCTGCACACAGGAGACCCAGGAGTCTGTGTGGATGTTTCTTTTTAAGGAAAGAAAGGAGAAGAAGATTTAAGAAGCCAAGGGGTGAGTAGAAATCTGGGGTTCAGTGTGTCCAGGAGTGATATCCGTTTGAATTCCCTCAAGATAGCGATGGGTCGAGAGAGTCACGTTGGAGAGGTAAAAAAGGTCTTCCTCAACCAATCTCTCCAAATTCGGCCCATCTATTTTCAGTATTCCATTTTCATATTGTATCTAACGTTTTTTCAACGAAAGGCCACTTCTACAATTCTTCAAAGGCCTTTTCTGTTAACGACATCTTTTGAAAGACTTGACAGATATCGCTTCCAAATCATTGTTTTCCATTTGTCATCAATTTTATAAAAATAGCAAATATTTTCAATGGATATGGTTTTAGCACAACATCTTTACTAATATTATAAATGCAAAAGTGAGTGTGTTTGTTTGTTACGCTTTCACACCTAAGTGACTAAATCAATTTTAAAAACTCTATCACCAATAGAAAGCTACATTACCAGCAATTAACAAAGGCTCTACATAATGGTTAGTTCTGGGGTTATGAATTTTCAATACATGAAAATGTGTGTATTTCATATATTTTAGCGGCAGGCAAGAAAGGCAGCGGGGGTAGGTGGGGTTAGCGGACTGAAGAGACGAGGGTGGGGGAAGGCGGGGAAGGTGGAAGAAAACGGGGACGCACGGGAAAGGACATTATATATTGCTAATTGCTAGTAATTTCTCCCAAATACCATACGAGCGAAGCGCGGGTAAAATATAGTTTTATTATATCATCAAAAGCATGTTCTTTTTCAATAATTTTGAGTGCGGTTTATTTTACGAAAAATTTTAGTAATTTCATATTGTCCACTATCGTTGACGCGCTTATTCTGGTCCTATCGAATGGCCTCCACTGAAAAAAAAATAATGAAAACTTTTTTTTTTCTTCAAAATTCGCAAAATTACTTTTTTGCGTCATTATTAATTTTATGAAACCAAATTACTTTGGGTACACCACTATTTAATTAACAGTATCAACATGTTTCGAAAACTATGTTTTCTTCGTCAGGATAATAAGTTTATAAAAAATAACAAAAGACAAACAAGTATAGACAAATTAGAACATAGACAAAATATTAGAAAGGAGAGGTGATTAATTACTTAAAATATCATAAAGAACAATGTATAAAATAAAATATAAAAATTATTTTAGAATGGGTAAAAAATTACATTAACACAATAAAAAATCTTTTAAAAACAAAACAGAAGTCTAAATAAGGAGTCCGATTCGAGCCGCGGTCAACAGTGGTTGTGTGTACCTTACCTATTGCTTAGTGCCGTTTACCCGTTCCCGTGCCTCATACAGATAAGAGATTATTGTTACATTTTATTTAATTCTGTTTATCGTATACTTATTTGTTTGCATTCCTACTTACGGCTAATCCGTTTTTGTTTGTACAGTCAATGAAATAGACTGCGTATTATTTTTTCAGTTTAATTTTTAAAAGTTAAGTTTTTTTTTTATATAATGGAGGAAGACGAAGATAGACCTCCCGACCCAGGATCGATATTAGATTTTTCTGATTTGGAATCTAACACTAGCCAGGCTTCTATTACGCTTCCATCTCGTAAACGACGACCATCGCATAGCCTTTACATCCCATCGAAAGTTAAATCTATACCGCCGATTCAACAAACCTCGACCTCTAACGACCTTAACGCCAATAGTAACACCCAGACAAGTACTTTAGCTAGCGATAATACAAAAAGTACTGACTTACTTTATTCTGCTTCCGCTTCCGGTCCTTTTATCGTAATTGTTCAGAGAACTGAACAAGGAAAACTTATTCATCCTTTAGATTTTGGAAAATTCTTATTTGACTCAAAAAATAATAACTTGGTATTGTTAACGGTCCAATTTAACCGGAAGGGCGATATAAATTATCTATCGAGTTTAATACTGCCGCTTCCGCAAATGGATTTGTAAAAAAAATTGACTCGCTCTCAAAACATAAATATAAATCGTTCATCCCGTCATTTAACCTTACGAGAATGGGTCTTGTTCGAGGAATTCCCACGGATATCCCAGAGGCTGAAATTGTTGATGCTTTGAATAATTCCCAAGGAACCCCGAAAGTAATAAAAGCACGTCGACTGAACTACAAGGATTCTACTGATGGAAACAAGATCTGGAAACCTTCCCAATCTGTTGTTGTTACATTTGAGGGACAATCCCTTCCGTCTCGTGTGTTTATTTATTATACCTCGCTTCCCGTCGAAGTTTATAAATTTCCAACTGTTCAATGCTTCAATTGCTGCCGGTTTGGACATACAAAATCCGTATGCCGCTCCCCTCCACGTTGTTACTTTTGCGGAGAAGGTCACTCATTTGATCAATGTCCAAAATCTTCCAATAATCCCATTTGCATTAACTGTTCGGGTGCACATACCGCGGTCAGTCTAGCCTGTCCGGAATTGACAAGACAGAGGAACATAAAACATAAAATGGCTTCCGACAACATTTCGTACTTCCAGGCCTCAAAGTTATTCTCTCCTGCGAAAAAATCTTTCGCAGAGATGACATCGTCCTCAGCTCCTTTCCAATCAACCACCTTTTTAAATTCAACGTCATCTTCTCACAGAGAAACCATTCTCAAGCCAGTCAAACCCAACCCAAAATATACTCCTTACCTTGATAAAAAACAATTGAATAATATTTTGACCAGCCCGAATGGGAATGCCAAATCTCGGACCCCCAATGGGTGTGCCATTAATAGTAATACATCCCCTCCTGCTCTCCCCGAAATATTGAATAATAATTCTTTTATACAAACTTTAATTACCCTTTTAATTTCTATCCTTACAAACAACAATACTGTACCGTCCAACGCTGCCGATTACATTAAATCTTTATTATCTTGCCTCCCCAATGACTTCGAAACTGAACAAAATTCTTCAGTGGAACAGTAGAAGCCTCTTCGCTAACAAATCTGACCTAGTTCAATTACTCGACGAACACGACGTTTCAGTGGCCGCCATTTCTGAAACGTGGTTAAAACCCTCCTTTCACTTAAGAATTCCGGGTTATTATTGTCTCAGACACGACAGACCGGATGGTAAAGGCGGCACGGCTCTGATAATCCATAATTCTATCCCGTTTAAACAAATTAATATACATACTCCCTCCGACGATATCCAGATAATAGCAGCTGTCTTATCTGATATCACAATATTATCAATATATATTCCTCCCTCTACCACTTTTATTTAAAATGAATGGGCAGCAATCTTAACCCAGATTTGTTCCCCTTTTATGATCCTTGGAGATTTTAATGCACATTCCCCTTCTTGGGGTAGCAAAATAACAAATCGTTCTGGCCGCAATCTTTTAGATTTTATTGATACTCATAACCTATGTTTTTTAAATGACGGATCTCCAACCAGATTCACCCCCCCTCATCAACGGAAAAGTGCTGTTGATTTATCTCTTTGTTCATATTCGTTAGCATCTAAATGCTCTTGGGACATCCTAAACGATCCCCTCTCTAGTGATCATTTTCCAATTATAATCCGATTCCAACATCAATCTAACACTTATCCTCCACCAGTTAAAAATAATCTCAAATTTAGAATAAATGATGCAAATTGGAGCACTTTCTCTTCTGAACTAGATAACCTTATTAATTTAAAAAAAAAATCGTCCCCGGGAGACATCAGATTGCAATGTGAGATGTTTCCCTCTATGGTTGTAAATGCAGCAGAAAAATCCATCCCGAAACGCAATGCGAACATTAAAATAAAACACTCTAATCCGCGGTGGGACGAGGAATGCACTCGCTCCGTCAACTCTCGTAAAAAAGCAATTTCCTCTTTTCGTAAGTGTATGACACTAGAAAATTTTTTATCAGTTAAAAAAGCCCAGGCAGAAACCAAACGAATTTTGAAAAATAAAAAACGCGCTGGATGACGGAAGTTCTGTGAGAACCTGTCTCCGGAAACTCCCCAATCTTCAGTTTGGTCTAGCTTAAAAAAATTCGGATCATCGTATTCTCCGCCGAGTACCAAGCATATATCAGAAGAAATTCTTATAGGATTTGCGGATAAAATAGCCCCCCCATCAGTGGCCGGATGTGAAGAAATGCCTTCTATTAAGCCATATCCATCTCACTCTAACTGGCTAGATGCTCCTTTCTCCATTGATGAGATGAAACTAGTAATAAGAACCCTTTCTGACTCTGCTCCGGGTCCCGATGGAATACTTAATAGTTTCATTAAATCATTTTCTGATATGGCGGTTGAATATTTCTTATCTCTTATTAATAATATGTTTGAAACAGGACTAATTCCGGATGATTGGAAAACTCAAAAAATCATTCCCATTTTAAAACCTGGAAAAAATCCATCTGAAATTTCGTCTTATCGGCCTATTGCTCTTTCATCATGTTTGATGAAAGTAGCGGAGCGTTTGATGAAGAACAGATTAGAGTGGTTTGTTGAAAGTCAAGATATTATCTCACCAAATCAGTATGGTTTTCGGAAAAAGAAATCTACAATGGATAATTTAAGTTTGTTCACAACTGATATCCGAGTTTCCCAATCCCTAAATTCTTATACATTGGCCACATTCCTTGACCTTTCATCAGCTTACGATGATGTTTTACTGAATGTTTTAAAAGAAAAGCTAATTAAAAAACAAATCCCCCCGAAATTAGTCCAATTAATTATTAATTTGCTCTCAGATAGGTCCATTATTATTGAGTCTTCCTCTAAATGCTTAAGGCGCAAACTATGGAGAGGTTTGCCCCAGGGTTCTGTTATTAGTCCTCTGTTGTTTAATATTTATATAAGCGACCTAGACTCAGTAATTCCTTTTTCTATCAAGCGTCTTTACTTTGCGGATGATATCCTTATATATTTGTTACATAAAAATATTATTCTTGCAGCTAAGGAAATGAATTTGGCTTTACAATATATTAAAAGCTGGTTGTCAATAAATGGGATGAATCTGGCGGCATCTAAAACAAGGGTCGTGGTTTTCACGCGCAAAAGAAAAATTCCCCAATTCTCAATTTCTTTTGATAATGTGCCTCTACAAACCGCTACTCAAATCAAATTCCTTGGTTTTCTTTTGAACCATAAACTTTCCTGGCTTCCACACATTCAGATAATTTCTACAAAGTGTGAAAAGGGACTTAATATGATGCGAGCAGTTTCCAGAGTATGGTGGGGATCTCACCCTACCACTCTTAAATTAATGTATAATTCCCTAGTTCGGAGCCACTTGGATTATGGCTCATTCCTTTTTGACCCACTCCCTAAATATCTAGATAAGAAAATGGAAAGAATTCAATCAAAAGCCCTCAGAATGATTATTGGAGCTATGAAGTCTTCTCCAATTAATGCTCTTCAGGTGGAATGTGTGGAGCCTCCATTATATTTCAGAAGGCAATTCCTTGCCAATAAATATATTTTCAAGGCTTTATCTTTATCACATCATCCTATTAAACAAAGTCTTAATAGGTTAAGTGTTAATTTGAATTCTAACAAAAGATTGAGAGAAAAACAATGTTTTCCTCTCTTAATTAAAAGTTTTCATCTCTATAATTCTCTATCATCTTCCCTCCAATATCTTCAAGAAGTTCCCAATCTTCCTATATACAATATTCCATTTAAGGCAATCACTTTTATGCCGAACACAATAACATCAGTCTTTCGGAAGAATATTTTATCTTCCCCAAATAAATTTCAAAATGTGGATGATTGTTTTAAAAGCATAGTGGCTTCGAAATTCCCTGGATTTTCCATCCTTTTCACGGATGGTTCCAAATTTGAAAATAAAAGATGTGGAGCTTCTATATATAGTCCAGAATTCAACATCAATCTCAATTATAAATTACCGAAAGAAGCTTCCATATTTACAGCCGAATGCTTTGCAATTGAACAAGCGCTAAATCAAATCCAGGTTCTCAACATTCATAGAGCCTTATTATGTACTGATTCGCTAAGTGCTCTAACTAAAATTAGGTCAAATATTTTACGTTATCCGGAAGACAATATTATATGTAAAATAAAAAATCTTCTCAATTCTCTTAGTGAATCTGGGTTTGAGACGATATTGGCCTGGGTCCCTGCCCATTTGGGTATCGAGGGTAATGAGATGGCCGATTTTCTCGCCAAATCTGGTTCAGATTCCGGAACTATCCCACTAAATTTTAGAATTCCTATATCCGATGTCTTTCCGATTCTTAAATCTAATATGACTCGTGCCTGGGAAGAAAATTGGGCAGTCTCCAAAATAAGAACTGGATCTTTCTATGCGGGAATTCAAAACCATATCCCTGCTAAGCCATGGTTTCACGGTAAAAAACTTTCAAAACGATTCATTTCATGTATCTCGAGAATGAGAATTGGCCACTGTTCAATTGCATCTCACTTGTCTAGAATTAGAGTTTTAGATGATCCGTTCTGCCAGTGCGGTGTGGAAGAGGAAACCCTCGACCACGTTTTCTTTAACTGTAAAAACCATTCATCTTTCAAGAACATATACCGCCGGCTTATTAAAATCACACACCAGTCCCCCCTTAACATTTCATACCTTTTATCTCTTAACAATTCTCGTGTTCATACAGCTTTATGTAAGTTTATTAACCTGAATGAATTCAATATTTAATTTATTTTATTATTTTCCCATTAGATTAACCGAAATTTCTTATCCATTTTAAATATTACCGGCACAAAGCACTCTCTCCAGGGTGAATTGCCTAAAACCAAAAAAAAAAAAAAAAAGTCTAAATAACAAAATAAAATTATTGTAAATATAAGTTTTAATACGAAAATAAATTTAAAAGATGGCTTTTTTAAAAAAACGTTTGGTTATTTATAATTTTTAATTTACTTTTAACACTTTTCCTAATTTCTAAAATTTCTAAATTATCTAATTGTATACCCGTTGTGTTAAAGTGTAAAATTTTTAAACCTTTATTAATATCAAAATAACGACCTGTTTCCAAAATGTGGTTGGCAAATTCTGAATAATTATTATTATTTAAACATCTTCGATGTTCCTTAACTCTAGTGTTAAAATTTCTAAAAATCTTCCCAGTATAAAAAAAGTTACAATCATTACAAATTAATTTATAAAACCCAGATTTGTTCAAAAAAACACCTTTGTCCTTGTTATTTAATATATAATTTTTTAATTCAAATAATGAAAGCTGCCTACAAAGGTTTTAAAAGTTTTGAAACTAGATTTAAAATGCTGCATAGTTTTCAAACTTCTCCAAATACTTCCCTTCCAATTTTCTTCAGCCTTACGTATTTTTCAGTTGTTTCCCCGTTTCTGGAGATCGTGAAATTATGGACATTTAAAATATATGCTTTCATTAACTTTTTTGCCCATTTAACTGTTTAATTATTTATTTGCCAGTTGGGAGCGGCTCACGTGAGTTATTCCTAATGTTTATACGAAACTATTGGGCGCTTTTATGATTTTCACGGCAACGGCAACAGCACGGCGGTTTCGCAACGGCAACGGCGTTTCATTGATTTAACACTTTCAGGAAGATAAAAGACGCAAGAAAATGATTAATTTTTCTTTGGGGAAAGGAAGGAAGTACATCCTTTGTCGCATTTTTACAGCTCTTTTTTATACACTACTTGCTGTACTCGGCTTGCGAAGCATTACTGTTCAAATTAATACATAGTTTCTCCATGCATGTCCTATCCAATTGTTTCTCCCTGCTGCTAAAATATATGAAATACACACATTTTCATTTATACTAATTCCACAACGCCAGAACGTACCATTAAATATGGCTTTTAACCTTTGCGGGCATGCGCACAACAAATCTCCAAAGTTTTATCGCAATCGGATGAACGGTATGGCAGCGCATAAAATACGAACAAACAAATATTGATTTTTATAATATAAATAATAAAATAATGTAAGATTATTTAACGTGTCAGAATGTGTTGCAGCGAAGAAGGTAAATTTTATGAAGAATGTGCAGCATAAAAGAAGGTAAATTTTATGCTTTTTTGTGCAGATGCCTTGCCTTGTCTTGCCTTGCCTCCCGTTTCCGTGGGATTTATAAATGCACCCGTTGACAGAAGCCTTCAAAGTTTTCATAAGATTAGGTACATTATTGAAAAAGTTAGCCTCTCGGACCCAATAAAGATAAATATTCTGCTATTTGATACTCGTGTGTTTCTAGTCAATTAACAATACTGAACGTTCCGTTTTTTTGGTGCACGATAAATACTTGATTCTATGACGCTAGTGCTGCCAGTACGATAAATCAGGGGCTGTATGCGGTTACGGAAGGTACCATTTAGCACTCCAGCGGGGCATAATCTCCCTCACGGGTACTCCCGGCGCGGCAGGCTGGCAGGCTGGCAGGCTGGCAGGCTGGCAGGGGTGCGAGCTTATTTTTCAACAGCCTTGTTATGATGTTAGATTTATGATTGTCACCTGGGGAAAGCGGATGCAGAAACCTTCTGTCTGCAGTTGATTGAAGTAAATAAACGGGTGGGTCGAACAAAATGGGGGGTTTCCATGTATTCATTTCTCACTGCCATACATCAGGGTAGGTACTTTACCAGCACTATTTTATGGACGGCTAGATTCGCTTCTTTGGACAGTATTTTTGTTGGCGTCAATTAAGTTCTTTTTTCCGTTGGTGGAGCTACCTACGTCAACCCCTGTTTCAATATCTTTATCATCTCCAAGTATTCATCATTCACAACTATGCTGCACATTGTTTTCGTACTCTTTCTTTTAAACACCACGATTTTAGACTTACTCAAATTCATAATTAACTCATTCTTTATATATACTTCGTTCATCCATCATCGGCGTACAATAGGCAACATGCTTTCAGATTACTCAATTTCTCGCCCTTTCCCATCTCGTTCAATTTTCGCATATAATCCTCCACATT
Organism: Glyphotaelius pellucidus; assembly: GCA_936435175.1. NCBI lineage: Eukaryota > Metazoa > Arthropoda > Insecta > Trichoptera > Limnephilidae > Glyphotaelius > Glyphotaelius pellucidus. Next base: position 25,877,885 of record OW386555.1, on the reverse strand, counting down.
GATAAAAAAAGTGGTTCGTAATCTCCCCACTCTCGTCTACATTAGTTTTTTGAATTTACACTTCTATTCAATTCAATTCAATTCAATTCAATTTATTCACTTTAAAAACATTACAAAATTAAAATTTCAAATCGTTTTTAAAATAGAGAAAATATTAAAATTAAAGCATATTTAAACAATTTAAATAATAAAAACAATTCAAACAAATTATACAATATAAACATTAATGAATAATTTAAAAATCAATGAAGCACAATTAGACTAACAGCAATAAAGCTTGTTGTCTAAATTGTGCTTCATTGATGCAAAACATGTTGATATTCAAAGTGATTATATTTAACAACAAGACTGCTCTCCCGACTGGCATAACCATTGGCAAGTTAGTTCTGCAAGCCGGGAGATAAAACAGGCTATGCTGTCGGTGACGGAGATAACCATCGGGAACATAGAAACTAATGCTCTCCATAATAGCCGAGTTTTCGAACCGTCCACGAATCAGTCGGAAGAAATGTGTTATAATGAGCACATCCCTTCTGACCCGTAGACGGTTCATACCGAGCATGCCCAAGAGAAAGTCGGTAGAGTAGAGCCACGGGTAGTAACCGTATTTCTAAATTCTACCGCATTTTGAATTGCACACACTGATTTTATTGTTCAGTTTTTACTATTCTTACATCAATAAGTCGGCAACCCTATTTCCAGTTCATCTAAACGCGCGCGAAATGTGGAAATAACATTTTTTCATAACGCAGATTTGTTTTCAGTGTTTTCTCGCGTAGAATTGGCGCCATTTCCCAGTGCGGTCGAGGACCAGCACCAGCATACTGTTGGAAACCTGCGCCTGTGTGGAGACCTAACCCACTGTGTACACTTACGCCCGTATGGAAAATACCGTTTTTTAGGGTAATTTATTGTGGCGATTACGCGGAAATGTTGAGGAGTTCATATTGTAGGGATTTTTGGGAAGTACTGCGATAAAAGGGATACAAAATATAACATTCTGGATTGTGATTATTCACCGGTTCCGTAGTGTAACAAAAATGTGATAATTTTTATGAATGCATAATTTTTATGGAATCGTTTGTATCAGGAAGAAATATTTAGTAGATAGGTTTGTCCTAGTACATATTTATTTTATTTTTATTAGAAAATCTCTCTTTTGAAGGTTATTCCCATTAACTTGGCGGCCGGCGTGGTCGAGTGGTAAGGCTCTTGACTCGCAATCCGGAGGTTGCGGAGTGGCAAATAAATGTTATTTGTGTTATCACACAATTAATTAATTTAAAATAATGTTTAGTGTATTTGCGGCACGTTCCAGAGCGAAAGATACTCTCAGTATCGCCCTGTTGTAATACCACCATTCAGAATTGTAACGTTGCTTTAAATGGCTTTAGCCGTGTTTGGTGATCAGATTTGAATAGCTAGGTGCTTACTCACCTTCCTCTTGCCCATTTATTTCCCCTCCCCACAACCTTCGGCTCCACAATATACCCCGATTGGGGATGCCATGGTGCTCCAGACGGGAGCAATTGGGACTCTTGTGCGGTATTTATATTAAAAACAACTTTATATATCATTGAAAAAGAAGATAGCACTTATTATCTATACGAAACTGTGAAAGAGAACAAGACACCGAAAAATAAAAAGATAACGATCGCAACTTGAACTCGAACTCAAAGCCTCTCATTTTCCCGGTAAGAACGCTTTATCCATGTAGGCCATTGCCCCCTCTCATAAAGCCGTCATATTTGTCAATCTTTTAATTCATATTTCGTCATTTTTAAATTTTCGGCCGTAATCTTTTTATTTTTCCGTATCTTGTTCTCTTTCGTATGTTCATGTTATTATCTTCTTCGACGATTTTTTATTTTTATCTAAATTTGAAGTAAGTACCTACAATATGCAATATTTTATTAAAGGTAATTTCAATAACAGATTTGCTGGAAAGGTTATAAAAATATATATCTAATAAATTCTTTCCCAAGCGTCCCTGTTTCCGTCCCCGTCCCCTTCCGCGACCCTTATCCTCCTACGTTCACCTTCAATCTTTCACGTCCCGCAAACCTCCTCAAATCGCACGCCACGCAAAATTAAAACAAATTAAAATAAATATTGAAAAATTTGTATACTAATTTCATAATGCCAGAGCTCACAGTACACATAAAAACCATCGCGGGCGTACGCGCAACAACTCACCAAAGATTAATCGTAATCGGATGAATAGTATACGAAATAATTTTATAACGCCAGAACTCACCATTCTATATTGAAACCGTCGAGAGCGTGCGCATAACAACTCAAGAACATTTCATCGCAACCGGATGGACGGACCGCATAAGGTAAAAAAAAAGAAACATTCATTTTAATATATTAAGATATAATACGTAAAACACAGAAACATGTAAATAATATTTGATTTATGGTGGGAATTCGAATATTGCTTGCCTCATTATCTCAATACTAAGTGTTTTGAGATGTCTGACTAATCAACTGGATGATAGATATACCTGGCTCTTGAATTGACCAAAGATCAAAATAATTCAATTTATCAACAGTAATAAAACAGTTTACTTTACTGAAAAATTATATAAAATTTCCTCCAAGGCTTACTTAATGAAGTGTAAAGTGTATAAATATTATTTTTCAAGCTCTGCAGGCTTCGGAGGTAGCTACTCGATGGCAGGTGTGTTATAATACACACCCACAGGAATAGTATCCGCAAGGTAGTTGGGGTCCCTCTCCCTACACACTTTTATGTATTTTTGATTAGGGTTGAAAGGAAGGTAGGTGTTGAGCTGCCAAAGTCATGGGACCTTTGAAAACACAAATACCTTATTTGAAAAATCACAGAATATATAAAATTGCGCCTTATTCACGATGATGTTAAGTTTTAGAGAGGGTTTTAACAATATTAGAATTTAAGTATCGTAATAATTTTTGTATTATTATTTGTAAATCTTCCAAAATATTCTGATGGACGCTATCTAAGATAGTGTTATTATATAAAATCATAAATTTTTGTGTTCCTCATTGCAATGAACCACAATTAGTCTATGATTCGTTTTTTTCATTGCTATAGTTTTCAATAGGCTCTTCAGGTCACAAGGTCTTGTTTACGAGATGTGCCGAAGATAACCAGAGTCATAATAATCCCAGAGCTTCGCAGACAAAACCTTGCTTCCAAATAGAAACTCCGAACTATAAGCCACAGGACATGACTCAATAGCTCTTGAATATATTAAATTAATATGCTAGACCAGTGATTCTAATTATCCTAGCAAAACTTTTTTCAAATACTGTGCGTTGCTGATACATCCCAAATGAAATGACGGAAACAGTAATTATTTCCAAAATTAAATCAACAAATCATTTCACTCTCAACCGGTATTTCACTCTACTACCTACTCATTTCACTCTCAACCGCAGTGGAAAAATTATTTGAAAAAAAAAATGTGCTGCCGTAACAGATCATCTAAAAACAGAGTATAACCAGATCGGATTCAAACCTGTCAATATCTACGGTATATTCCCTAAAAGAAACCATAGATTATTATAAACTAAGAAAAACGCCAATCTATACCTACCCGCTTTCTCGATCTAAGCAAAGCGTTCGACCGTGTATGTCATAATAAACTGTGGGAAAACTAAGGAAAAGAACAATTTCGGAAGATACTATAGCGATTCTTTAAATTTGGCACACGCAACAATAAAATATTGTGCAATGGTCTGGGGAGTTTTCTAACCATTCTATTGAATAATTGAAAAGTGGCGCAGGAAAAGGAGGAAACATGTCTCCGGTTTTGTTCAATCTATACACCGATGAGCTTATTCAAATTCAAATTCCGCGAAAATAGGTTGCCATGTACAATTACATTAATACGCAGATGATATGGTTCTTCTTGCACCGTCACTAAAAGCATTAGAGAAATTACTGAAAATTTGTGAAGACTTCGTCTATATAATACCATTAAGTACATAGTTATGGTTTTGAAATATAAAAATGAAATCATCCAAACACCCTCAGTACTACTAGGTGGAAGAAAAATGAATGCCAATCATCGCGTAAAATACTTTTTTTATTTTTTTTTATTTTTTATTTATTTATTGAAACAAAATACATATACATTATAAACAAATACTTTGACTGTCCAACTAGGAGATTTCCCGTTTTAGGACAGTCAAATTTCCTGGTTTAGTTCACATTAGGTAGTTGTTGTTTTTTGTAAAACATAATATTGTATCTAATAATTACAAATGTAAACATCATTTCAAGTACAATGTTATAAAGGCCGTAAAGCAGTTAAATATAGTGATAGTTGTAAAAGTACTGAGAAAAGTTACAAAGCTTAAATAAATAAAATGATAATATATTAAAACTATAAAGAAAACCAAAATATAAACTCATTGTTTTGTGAACAGAAAATAAAAACTAAATCTTAAAAATAAAAACTAAATCTTTCATCGATATTTTTCCTATCCGAATGTTCAAACAGGAAATATATCGAAGTTTTTTTTTTTTTTTTTTTTTTTTTAATTGTTTTTAAGAAAATATACGATAGGTTTGAGTAGAGGCAATCTCATTATTTTTATGTATTAATAATTTCATGATCTATCTTATATTTTAATAAAAAAAAAAAATATATATATAATAATAAAAATAATTTAAATAGTAAAGTGAATGAGAGATATCGAAGAGTTCTTCTCCGTAACTGAAAATTGAGAAAGATTATAAGTCTGATAGTACTAGTAATATAATTCTGATAGGAATAAATAGTTCTATAATTCTCACAGTGTTTATTACATTGGAATCTCAATCAAAACTATATCATGTAAAAAAAAGAAGGCAGGAATCGTTATCATTTGAAAAAAAAAAAAAAAAAAAAATCATAGAAATGACATATTTGCATAATGCTTTCGTACACAATAGCAAAAAAAGAATAAATAAAAATATAAATATATATTCCAGTTATTTTAATCTGTTTGTTGTTAAATTGATAATTTTGTTTATGTTGCCATCTGTTAAATTATTAAAAATTATATTACACACAGTCTTGTTAAATTTCAATATATTATCAATGATACAAATAGTAACTTTAATCTAATTATACACATTTATATAAAAAAAAAATACATTCATTAGCTAATTGAATGGTTGCTGTGTGGTAAGTTTCCTAAACAAGGTGAACAGAGTAATCCAGAATCCAGGTATATGCTAACATCAGGGAACAATTACCTTCAGCTTTACAATATGAGATATATAAATGAGGTACGGGTCACAAATTCGCTGTTTCTATGTGAATAATTTGTGTACAAATTTATTTTTTAGAGAGTTATTTTGATTTATTTGAGACGTGTTCATAATATATATTATGTAAATTTTTCAGAAGTGAGATACTAATTTATTGACTAGCTGACAGTACACTTGGAACGTATCATCACCGACATCCTTAAAAACATCGAAGATATAGAAAGGCAGAGAAAAACGATATCAGTTAGAGCGGTTATGCTGTCAATAAGTTTTTACTTCTGCAGTCCAAACATAAAAATAATACTGTTCAACGCTTTCTGCACCTCACTGTACATATCAGAACTGTGGGTTGACTAAAATGCATCCCAATGGCATTAGTTAAAGGTTGCCTACAATAACGCTTATCGCCAACTTTTCCGCCTACTGATAAACTGCAGTGCTACAGAAATGTTCCTGAAGAGACGAGTGCACACTTTCCGAGCACTTCTCCGCCACCGCATGGGAAGTTTATGGCGCAGACTACGCCAGTCTAAGATGCTATCATCACCGCCATGACTGCCTGGATGGAGTCCCTCCTGATGGCCCTCTGGAGACGGAAAACGGTGAATTACCCTCCGTAAACGGCTGTTTGCATTCATTTTGGTGTGAAATATATATACACTATACATCAATAATCAGCCACTGTGATTCAAATACCCTAATACTTGTTAAAAATTTAATGCTTATTAATAAGCATATTGTAGTACTACTATTGTAGAGAACACTGGTCCCAATACTTACAAAGAACTAATATCTCTGGGGACGACACAAGAGACAACACAAATTTTTCGAAAACTAATCTCGTCCAGCATTTACTAGTTTTTTTTCCGTAGAAGGACTTGTGCTCTAAAAAATTGGCGTCCCGTAGTCCCACTGACCACTTGTACGGTATTCACATAAAAAAGCTGCGTAAATTTATAAATTTCATATAATTTGTTATAATGTCATTGTGGTTTTACCATACGCACAACACACGCTCACGAAACACAGCATTTCAAATAAATATTTATTTAACCTTGTTCAGTAACAACGAAGTTTTTTGCGTTTTGAATTTTTTGTTCATTTTAATCCGCGCTCATATTCGCATTGAATAAAACACACAAAACACTTGCTAGCTGAAATTTATTTAAATGAGTACCTACTCCATTAGTAAGCCCTCTATTTAACCGAACAAAAAAGTGGATTGTTTGTTTTTGCCATTATTGCTGTTGCCTATTATAAAATTAATTTAATGCTCTCTAAGGCACGAGCTCTTTTTGGGCTCTACACAGAGAATTGAAATATCTAGATGTTACCAGAAAAAAAATGTTTACTCATTGTTATGATATGGAGAGGCATACTGTATAAATGACTATTACCTTGGGAATACCACTCCTGGGTTCCCAAAAGGCCCCTAGTTTTCGAATGGTCCAATTTTTTTGTTCCACGAGTGACCAGGGAAATAGAAGGTCCACTCCAGCAGAGCCCCGAATTTTGGAGTAAGGTCTAAATACTCCGAGATGCGACCTTGTTTCTCGGAGGCACCGTTCTTGACACTGTTCCTCAGGACATTCAGCCTGAGCACGGTAGCTCACACCTTGGCTTGGGATGGCTATTGCAGGTTTGTGTTTCCACTCCCTGAGCGATGGGTTCGCCACACTCCCTACGCTTAATAGAGGTATTAAATAAAGTCTCAAATTATCACAGTATAATTAATTGAATACAAATTCGAATCTCATTTACCCTTTCTCATCGATTATTGATATCTAGAGGTCTAGGTTACCTAGCACAAGTGCTCGATAAAACCCTAAATCAATCTTGTATTCACCAAATCCGTCATCTATAAAAATCAATATATGTTTGATAAATTTTAAGATTTTCATGGCCAAAAGTATTTTCGTTATTTGTTTTTGGGGTGTTGCGCCGTATTGCGCTACCTCCTTCTTTAGCCAACGTTTCAGACAGCGTAACAGTGTCCATCATCACACAATTACACATCTGCCCTGATGATGGACACTGTAACGCTGTCCGAAACGTTGGCTAAAGAAGGAGGTAGCGCAATACCGCATAACACCCCGAAAACAAATAACGACAATGTATGTTTGCTTGCTTGCATGTTTATATATATTTATGTATGTAAGTGATTTATGTATTGCTTTATTAAGCATAGAATAAATTCTTATTTTGCTTAGACATTATTGAAAAATTATAAATACTAACGATCAAAAAATAGTAACAAAAAGTACATCATTTTAATTGTTTTATCATCATGAGTTAGAGCATTAAAGCAAATTATTATTAAAGCAAATTTGGAATGAAATAAAATCGATATTGAGTTACTATGTTAAAATGCTGGTATGGAGAATAATTAATCTTTCCCATCGGAGCCGCCCTGTACCGTTGCAAGGGTACGATTGCAAGATCATCGTTCGACGAATTTTGAATCCTCGGCCGCTGGTTAACGGCTCGATAGTGTGGTGGTAGTAAGATATTTTCAAATATTGTTGGGTTATTCGTAACCCCGGAGCGTTTGTATTTCTTTAAAAAAAAATTATCTTGGTGATTAATTGATTTCAGTTTCAAAAGACAATAGGACCTTTCATCATTTTTTATATTATGATTCATACTTTCATCATTTTAGTATTTGATTTCTGTTACGACCGTTCAAATTTTAAACGACGTAAAATCCTATTTCATAAAAAAGATGATGAGATATTTTTTAAGCAATATTGACTTCTTTACACTGAATTATTTTTCAATTTAAGTTTAGTCCCTGTATCATGTCGTTGGGAAACTGCTTGACTGCAACTGACTAAGGGCCAGTTGCATCGAAAATAGTTAAAGTTACTTTTTAGTTAAAGTTAAATAAAAGAAACATTTTTATCATTTCTTAGAAAAATGGGTTGTTCCAACTTCGTTTAAATAAAAGTTATGAGATGTTGAGAGTTTAAAGTTAGATTTTAGTAAAGTTGTCAGCTGTCATCCATCAAAAATAAATGAAATTTTGTTTTAATAGAAAATACTAATAAAAAATGTCTCGACAACCCGGGTTTTGATAATAAATTGATTGTATTATTGATTAGATGAATTTTATTGCCAGATTTCGGATCAAAAAGGTATAAGATATGGTAAGGCAATCAACTTTACTCATTGCCAACAATGCCAATGAGATCACTAGATTTACAAACAAGTGTTTACTCAAACTTATCTTAATAATTTATACCTACTAGCATTGTGATATTTCAATGAATGCAATGGCACTGAAACAAAATAATTTTTTAGTCATATCAGAAATCATGATGTTTGTACTGTGGACCAGATTCTAATACTAATGAATTTGTACGTAACGGGAACGATGCAAAGATGTACAGAAGACATCTCTGGGGTGCATAAAACTATTGTTTCGTGTATAAGACAGCAGAGAAATAATAGCCCGCCTTCGGCCACAATATAATAATATCATCATTCCACAAACGTTATTGACGTTTTTATACTGCAACTGTGAAATATCAAACAACCTCCATAACATAAATAAACCAACCATAACCTCCATAACCGTCAAACGTCAAGAAATCGCCCCGATTTGGTTAGTGTACAATGTACATACCCGTAAAAATAAATTGTGTGTTTATTTGTATTTAAATATGTCAAATCCAAAGAAAATTCAAAGCCATTTCGAACACTGGTAACTATAAACTAACTTTTTTAATGTTGATACAACTCACTTGTGGTGAATTGCAGCTTAACTTTAGTAAGGGCTTAAACTCAGTTTAAGTATTTAACTTTAAACTTTATTTTAACTATTTTCGATGCAATTGGCCCTAAAAACGTCACATTTTTTTCTTTTTTTCTGTCTTGACTTTGCATAGTTCTGGGTTCAAATGTTAGTTTTTCAGCGTGTTAACCTCTGCATTGCTAAAATATTAACCCCCAATTTTCACCCTCAGTTGTTGGACTCTCTTTTACCGCTAAATAAAAAAAATGCGGCAACTTAAATTGTTAGAGAGAAAGAATATATTATTTCTTTTCTGGAAAATGAATTAATACCAATAATTAGTACAATGCTTTTGTGAAGGCTTTGAGTTAAAACATTTTATACTAAAGTAACAATAATTTATAACCGTTGTGCATGAATTTCGTATGAACAAAAAAAAACACAAATTCATTGTTTTAATATTTCCTTCAGCTCATTGTAAGTTTTCTGCGTATTTAATAATCGTAAATAATGGAAATGTATTGTTTGTGCAAAATAATTAAATTATTTTACTTTCGCTTTGGAGAACTTTAAAGCTTTCTTAGTAGGTATAAGAACTTTGTTTATTACTTATCATTATGAAAAGATGTTTTTTTTAATTCTGCTAGAATTTAAACGTGAGACTAACAACAAACTTGGCCTTTTAACAAAAAGAAAGTAATAGATAGTAATTTAATAAAAAATAATGGTAATAACATAAATTTCCTTGAAAGATATTTATACCAAATATCTGCCACACAGTAAACAATCTGCCACAATAAACACAGTTTTCGTGAAAAAGTTTTTTATGATTTGATAACACGCTTTGCCACTAGGCAATTTGTTCGGTTACCGGAATATTTTATAAAAATAATAATAATCGGATAATTTCAGGGCGCCGTTTTTGTGAAAAATCACCACAAGGGCGCTTGTGTAGTCCTTATATTGATATTGTTGTGTTTCCCTTACTACCATAGTTAGAATATGATCTAAACCAGAGGTTCCCGAACTTTTTTTTCTCGTAGACCACTTTCAAAATTTTGCTGGTCACGGTGGACCCCCTGCTGGTACATTTCTACCATATTCCCGACAAAACTCGACACGCGTTGTACTGAATTTTTTTTTTACATGAGCTCCACACGGGAGGCCCTGAGAAAAATAATCCCCCTCAGGGCCTATGTCATCTTTGGAGATGCTGTGTGGAGGGTTTTTTTTTTAGGAAACGAAGTGTAGGAGAATTCTGGGAACGAAAAGGGTTGAAGAGGTGTGTAGGAATCTGGGGTTCAATGTGTCCTGTTCATCCGCCTCCAAGACCTAGACAAACGGAGCAAAACCGGATCTAAGACTTATTCAAACGGGGGCAAAATGGACCAGTATTTGAAATTATATTTGCCACGACAGATGGGGCGTAATGGAATGCGGGATGGGGCGAGACTCATGCATAACCGGTACAACAACGTGCGCTGTATACCAGTCACTTTGTTATGGAGGGGGCGTAATGGGATATGATACGGGGGGGGGGTGGGATGGGATATGGACATGAGGCACGGAATGGGTTTCAATCAAAACCAGTTTGTGGACCCCCACTTAGGTTTGTGAACCCCCATTGCTTTATCGTGCCTACGTGGACCCCCGCCTAGTCTCCCGTCCCCTAGGATCCCTAGGGGTCCACCTGGACCACTTTGAGAATCACTGATCTAAACGGATTTAAGAAGAGAAAACACCAAGTTTTGTATTCTAATCTTAAAGTTAACCGTTAAAGTTTGCGACCGCGGTTCGAAAAATCATTTATGAAACTTTGATAATTTTTATTCATTATTTTTACAAAACTACAAAAAAGTTTTGTAAAAAAGACATTTGTATATTTACATGTTTGTATTTTTATCTTTATCAGTGATTTGAATTAAATTTATAACTTTTTAAAACTTGCATTAAAAAATATTATATTTCACAAATAATATATTTATTTCGAATAAAAAAAAATGGAAACACATTCTTTCACCTTTCAAAAATATTTTTTTTTCTTTTTTCGTTTAGGAACATACCGTTTATTTTAATTTTTTTGCAAAACGGTTATATTCTGACCTTACGACAAAATAGGCCCGAGACCCAAGTGGTTAACGCAATTCAATATTTACATTTGCGTAAAAAAAAACGAACATGAATTTCTTCGGCGAGGTTTGAACAAAAATTAACAACTAAAAAAGATTTGAACAAATTTAAGGGGTTATATACAGTCAGAAGGCTCAAAAAAATGATTTTTCAAGAATTTTTCCTGGGAAGACTTTTAAATTTATTAAATAAATTTTTATTTTCACATAATATAAAAACAACAGTATTGTAAGATTTTTTTTTTGTAAAAATAATAATTTTCAAATCTGCTATAGCTGATTTCCAGAGGCTCCTCTCAAAAAAGGCATTTTGCGGTGACCATCATATCTCTGGATTGGATCATTTGATATGAAGAAACTAAATGGATTTCGTTGAAATAATAAATATTCCTCTAATAAATCGAAGGACAGAGCAAAATAAATGTTTACAAAATGGCAACTTCTCAAAAAAAAATTCGATTTTTTTCCAAAATTTTGGCCTCATATTGTTTATAAAAAAATAAATATTCATCTTTGACTAATAAGTGTACAATATGTTTAAAAACCTTGTGTTCAAATTTGGGACTGAGTAATCTTGGTCACCGACTTTAAAAATCCAGTTTTGAGGAAAACGCTCCCACCTTCAAATGCTCTGACACGTTTTTACAAATACGCGTGTAACTTCGAAAATAATCGCCGGATTGACTTGATTTTTTTTATTTGTGTACTTAAATATATTCAAATTACGAAAATGAAATAATAAAAATTTGATTTCTTGAAAATTCTAACTGTATGTCACCCCTTAAATCGTTTTCTGGGTGTTATCGGAAATCTTTTGTTTTATCTATATGTTAAAATGTTATTTGAAAATCATTACCTCATCAATCTTGTCATCCAAGTGATGTATTACTCCACCATTTACGTCATCCAATGAATGCACTTATCACTTAAATAAAATAAAACATGAATATGGAAATGCGCATTCAAGTACATCGCCGATATTAATAACGCAGTTCTGTGCAGATAATAAATTATTATATCCCGTTCTCCGCGGCAGTCATAATTTCTGCATTAATGAATATTAATCCTTAAATACTCGATGAAGTCATTTGCATGCATAGTGGCTCCAGGAACATAGGGGTGGAAGTCATTTAAATTGAAAACATATCTTTTTTTTGAGTAAAACCTCAAATTGTATAATTTAATTAATGAAAACAGTATTAGCAGGGCTCAATTGAAAATCTGATACAGAAAAATCAAAATAAAGATACTGTCACAACTGGGACTCAACCCAGATAGATTATCGATTGAGTTTCGCTGAAATTGTCTTCATTTGGTGATTTAGAAGGGGTGCCCGGGTTCATGAGGTGAGGTTTTTCTAGGTCTTGGAGGCGGATGACCAGGACACATTGAAATCCAGATTTCTACCCACCCCTTTAACCCTTTTCCTTCCCAAAACTCTCCTTTCCCCCTTTTCCTTAAAAAAAAAACGCTCCATCCCGAAGGATGACACAGACCCGAGGAAAATAATTTTCCTCAGGGCCTCCTGTGTGGAGCTCATGTAAAAAAAAAATTATTAAATACCTTTTACAATTTGAAACTTTACTCAATACATTAGTAAAAAATTAAATATTCATCTTAGACTTGCAGAAAAGTCAGTAGATGTCGCGTAATAAATAAAAATGGATAAATTTATCCAAAACACTATCTTGATAGCATTTAGTTCTAGTTGAATCATGCAATCATATATAAAGATAGTAGCCAATAAAAATATGCGTTAAGAAAATGAAGAAAATGTTAGTAGTTCTTTGTCACAGTATGAAAACAGTTAAAAAAGACCGAATCGGATAGGGAAATATTAGCTCAGTTTGTTTAGTTGCGGCCCAGAAAGTCGACGATTCTGGGTTCGAGCTCCAGATATGACCGTTTCTTTTTCTAATTTTTCTGTTCCAGATTTTCGATTGGGTTTCGCTAGTATAATCTTCATTGATGTTATTTCTCCTTTACTCTAACTCCAATGGATGTTTTTAATTAGGGAGGCGGGTATTGGTACCGCCATAGGCCACCTCCTTTTTTTAAATTACAGAACATTTTTGAATGTCAAAAAACTTGTATAAAAACTATTATTTGATTTAATTTTGTATCCAGAATTCCACCAAACTAGTGTCTCCTTAATACGCTTAGATCAAATGGTAGCCATGTTTCTTCTAGCCGTTCTTCATAATGTCAGGAAAGCCTATATAACAAAATGAAAAAAAAATATATAAATAAACGATGAAAACAAATTTTACGTAATTGAAAATTTGAATGCGTGTCCAGCGCTTTCGAAAGTTAACCGAGATTTTTATATTAGGGGTATTACGCCGTGTTACGCTACCTTCTTCCTTAATCAACGTTGTCTAAAGAAGGAGGAAGCAAAAGATAATTAGGTTTTTTGTGGTTTGATGAAACGCACCAATCTTGATTTTACATTTATTGTCATTGTTTTTTCAATTGTTTTAGTAATTGTTTCTTCAACAACAAAATTAATTGTTTTCAATTAATTCAATTATTTTTCTCACTGAAACCAAACTCTGTGAAAATTTCACAAGTTAATAAAAATAATTCATAAAATTATACAATATCCATCATCATCCATAATCGATTGATATTAACGGATTTCAATATTGAGAGCCTTTGCTCTGGCGTCAGGTGTGAATCTTGCCCTTGCTCTACCGGTATTTCAATAGAAGATGCTCACGGGAACAGGTGGATAGTCTGTAAAACAACAAACGCCCGCATAACATTTGTACACGGTTGATATTTGTAACATGAAAACAATTGTTTTCGACGACTCGTTCATGGAGTTTGTCTATGGAATGATTTGCCAGCCTTTGTGTTTCCTCTCTCCAGCAACGTAAATCTCTTCAAGACACGTATTCACTCCTTCCTCTCCTCAAAAAGACCCTCCAATACAGTTTTCCCAAATATGACATATATAGGCCGTGGGGGAAATTATTTTCCTTGAGGTTTCCTGGATTAAGTTAATTTAAAAATAATTGTACCTATATAAGCTTTAAATTATTTAAGAACAGTGATTTTCAACCTTTTTGAGCTTGCGTACCCCTTGACTCTTACTACAAAATTATTATTCCCTGTACCCTCCGTCTATCTTTTGTACACGTTTAATGAAAGACACGTGTTTCATTTGTAATTTTTTAACACACTCATTATTACATGAATTTAACAATCAAGTCACACAAATGAAATTTTATACAGAGCGTAACACGACTTTGGACATTTTTAACCAGTGATTCTACATGCGTGCGATGCTGTTGCGTACCTCCAATTCGGCTTCGCGTACCCCAAGGGGTACGTGTACCACGGGTTGAAAACCACTGATGTAGAGTATAACTAACCAATATTTTCAGAAACTTTTTATTTACCTTAGAAAAGTTCTCCAGTAACCTAGTTAAGTGAAAACCACAGTGGAGAAAAAAAAAACTGAATAATTTTGTTAAAGTTTTATTAAAATAAAACTGTCTCAGAGAAATGTCGTATGTAATGTCATACTTTTAAAATCTTCTCTCTTTTTCGTTTTTCATAAAAGTTGAAATTAAAGAAGACGACATTAAATGACGATCGGCCTCTCTCTGAATTTTTTTTTCTTTATTCGTAAAATAATTTTTGTTTGCAGTTTTTTTACAGGCTTACGACTTCCACACTTAAACCGTATGTACTCGAGTTGAGTAAACGTGTACGTATAAAACTTAACGATTGTATGACAATTGGCCCCCGGCATACTTAAATACAATATGCAGACAGTTTAGGAAAAATAGGTGGTACCTACTTACACAAATTATAACTAAGTATTTGCTTACAAATGCATCAAGGATAAAACTACTTGTCTACATACTGTATACACCAGCGTATAAGTACAAAATCGACACTGTAAATAAATTCGTTTCATATCCATACCAACCGGCGTGGTCGAGCGGTAAGGCTCTTGACTCGCAATCCGATGATTGTGGGATCGAATCCCGGCGTGGTAAGTAATTTTTATTTGATTAATTTGTGTGTTTTTAACAATTAATTCATCTAAAATAATATATAGTGTGTTTGCGGCACGCTCCAGAGTGGGAGATACTCTCAGTATCTACCTGGTGTAAGACCACCATTCAGAATTGAAACGTTGCTTGAAATGGCTTTGGCCGTGTTTGGTGACCGGATCTGAATAGCCAGGTACTTCCTCACCTTCCTCTTCTCCATCTTCTTCTTCATCCCACTATCTTCAGCCTCACAACATACCCCAATTGGGGATGCCATAGTGTCACTGGCTCCAGACGGGGCCAATTGGGACTCTTGTGCGGTATTCACAAAAAAAGTTCCTATTAGAGGTATTTTTAAAGTCGATTTTAAGTTTGAAATCGGTAAGTAATGCACAAAAAAATAATAATTTCAGAAGGCCAATTTCGTGGGATCAACTCTTGGGCCACCATACAAACAATTTATTATTTAAATTTTGGCAGAGCTCTGAGAAAGGATCTGTAGCTTTCATAACGGTTTCATAATTTGGTAGGCGGGTATGGGTACCGCCGCCCTGGGAACCATTTATTGGATGACCAACACCTCTGCCACAGGTCACCCCAAGTGGTTCGCTACGTTTGGTGACTTAGCAGGGGTGCCCGGGTTCATGGGGTGATATTTGGTTGGGTCTTGATGGCGGGTGCGTCGGCCCACCTTCTGCGTGGCGGGCCGGATCGGGAGATGCTAGTTGAGGGAGACCCTTTACAACCGGTTACCGTTGTCCGGGCCGCTCGGTAGTACAGGGGCCCGACCCTCAGGCTCACGACTGAGGGTGGGCTGCCCCATCAACGAGTGAAAAAACCCCGCCGCTGCTGTTGTGCCGGTTCGTGACCGGAGGGGACCCAGCAGCAGCGTTTGGGGCGCATTGGGCGACCTCTCCAGCCGGACTCTCCCTGCCCATCGCCTTGCACCACAGTGGGTGGGTTGGATTCATACGTCCATCATTCCTGGAAATTCTGATCCCCAGCATCCTACCCACCCCTCATACCCTTTCCTTCCCGACCTTCCACTCCACACACACAAAATAAAAACAAAAATAAAAATGAACTTACAAACTTTCAAAAATAACTTTTCAACAACGGCGAGAAGCAGGAGTCCCCGGTGCAGGCCAAAACTGTTGGTGAATTTCACCAACATTCGCGGCCTGCACAAAAACTTAAACTCTGTCCACCACCATCTTCTCTCCCAACGTCCTAACCTTCTCTTCCTCTCCGAAACGCAGATAGCCGAGCCTCCAGACGCCTCTTATCTGGACTGCCCGGGCTTCATCCTCGTAGGCAAATTTAGACCCAAGGGAGGTGTGTGTCTCTACAGTCGAGCTGACGTCAACTGTGTGCGTCTGTTGAATCTGGAAATCTCCAGATTCGACGTAATGTGGGTGCGCGTCAATCTTGCCAGTACGGTAAGGTTTTATGCGTGTTTATACCGCTCACCTAACCTTAGCGAATCAGACACGTCCGAGCTCTTCAAACATTTAAGCAACACTATTGATGACCTCTTGCCCCGCTTCCCTACGGCAGAGTTTGTGGTCCTGGGGGACTTCAGTGTTCATAACGAACCTTGGTTGAAGTTCTCGGGATCAACAGACTCGGCTGGACGACAAGCGGAGTCCTTTGCCCTTTGCCACGGACTGGAGCAAATGGTTCAGGAGCCTACAAGGGTTCCTGATGTCCAGTCTCACCGCTCTAATCTGTTAGACCTGTTTTTAACCACTGTGCCACACGGTTACAAGATTGACGTCACAGCGCCTTTAGGATCGTCGGACCACTGCCTGGTGACGTCATCAATCCCCGTAACCTTCAGACCGCCAAACGAGAGGCTGAAAAGAAAAGTGTGGCACTATAGGTCTGCAGATTGGTTCGGTCTGCGGGCACATTTTAATGCTTTCCCGTGGTCAGCTGTCTGTTTTCGGACTTCGGATCCCTCAAGATGTGCCCAGGAAATTGGTGAAGTCATCACGTCCGCGATGGATGGCTTCATCCAATCCACTATTAAGGAAACTGGTGTGGGCTCAAAGCCGTGGTTCAGTCGACAATGCTCTGAAGCAGTGCGACGAAAAAACGCGGCTTACCGAGCCTACAACACATCTCGAACGTCCGAAAACAGAATATTATACAACCAAATTGCAAAGGAAAGTAAGAGAATCATCAATAGGTCGAAATTCGAGCACGACCTGCAGGTCAGCAGAAAGCTGGCTGCCTGCCCGCATGGTAGCAGAGCGTTCTGGTCGCTTGCGGGCTCTATAGGTCGCAATTTCTGCAAACCCAGTCTGCCACCTCTTACCAGACCTGACGGCTCTCTAGCAAATACCGCCGCCGAAAAGGCTAACTTATTAGGCAAAATGTTCGCGGAAAACTCGACCCTCGATGACCAAGGTGCTATCCCGCCGTTGGTTCCTCACTGCGGTTTTCGTATGAAAAAGCTGAGGATTCGGCATCGGGATGTACTCCAAGTCTTACGAGGGCTTGATGTTAATAAAACTAGTGGGCCTGACGGAATACCTGCCCTGGTATTGAAGAGGTGCGCTGCAGAAATAGCTCCAATTTTGACGAAGCTTTTCAAAATGTCCCTGAAGTCTGGGTCTGTGCCCTCTGGTTGGAAAAAAGCGATCATTCACCCTATTCCAAAGAAAGATGACCGCTCTAACCCGGCCAACTACCGCCCCATAGCGATCACATCTGTTCTGTCAAAAGTGATGGAACGTGTGGTCAACGACAAACTACTCACATACCTCGAGAAGAACAAAATTATTAACGACCGTCAATACGGATTCCGGCGGAACCGCTCGTGCGGTGATCTTCTCGCGTATGTGACACATGTTTGGGGGCGGTGCCTGGAACGCTTTGGTGAGACCCAAACCGTTGCACTGGATATTTCCAAGGCCTTTGACCGGGTTTGGCACCGAGGGCTTGTCAACAAACTGCCTTCTTACGTACTTCCCGCTTCCTTGTGTACGTGGATTGCCGACTTTTTGAGGGAGAGGTCAATTCAGGCGGTTGCTGATGGTTTCACCTCTTCCTCGCATTCGATAAATGCTGGCGTCCCACAGGGATCGGTTCTGTCTCCGACTTTGTTTCTGTTGCACATCAATGACCTCTTGACATGTGCACCGATTCATTGTTACGCGGATGACAGTACAGTCCATGATAGCTTTTTGTTTGACAAGCCTCCAAAGGGCTCACAAATCCCAATGGCTCGGAGGGCTTTGAAACAAAGAATGGACGGTTACCTCGAGAGTGTTTTCTCTTGGGGTAAGAATAACCTCGTCGAATTTAATGTTTCAAAGACCCAATCATGTCTGATTACGTCTAAAAAGGATCGGAATGATAATCTAGTCTCCTTCAACGGAAGCAATCTCCCGAACAGGCCTTCCATTGATATGCTTGGTGTAACTCTAAGTGACCAGCTCAGGTACGGGGGCTCCATCGAGGCCAGAGTTAAGTTAGCCTCTCAGAAACTGGGCGTACTGTACAGGGCCCGCAGATACTTTAATAGTACACAACTGCTAACCCTGTACAAATCGCAAGTGCGCCCCACGGTTGAATTTGGCAGCCACCTCTGGTCTGGAGTCCCAAAATACCTGAAAAAAACTCTCGACTCTGTGCAGAAACGGGCGATCCGTTTGATAGATTCTCCTAACTTAACAAATGGACTGCAATCTTTAGAGCACAGGCGTCAGGTGGGAATGCTGTCCTTGTTCTACCGGTATTACAATGGAAGATGCTCCGAGGAACTAGCGTCACTGATCCCCTCGGCACCGGTGCATAGTCGGGAAACACGCCAAACACGCGCTCAACATTTGTACACGGTTGACATTAGTCACATGAGAACGGGTCGTTTCTACGACTCGTTCTTGAGTTCAACAGCCCGGCTGTGGAACGATTTGCCGGCTTCTGTGTTTCCTCCCTCCTACAATATGGGTCTCTTCAAGACCCATGTTCACTTCTTCCTCTCCTCAACAGCACCCTCCACACAGCATCTTCAAAGATGACATAGGCCCTGAGGGAAATTATTTCCCTCAGGGCCTCCTGTGTGGAGTTAACATAAAAAAAAAATAAAAAAAATACATTTTTAAATTTCTGGATAAAAATACACGTATTATATTATTCCTAAACACGAGAATCTGAAAAATCAGATTTTAAGTGACCTCGTTAACGTATAATTGGCTGAAATGTTCGATCAGTACAACCTTATATTTCAGTATGGAAATATTAAAAATATCAGTCACATTGGCATAAAAATTTCCAATGGTGTGTAATCTATTTACAACTGAATTGGAGCCTGATACCGACATGTAGTTGTCACAATAAAACAAACTAGGGAACCTTGATCTAATTGTAGGTATGATTGGTATATAATGTAACTATTCTCTTGTCCTTCCAAGCAAGAAGCAAGTCATTGTTTTTGACACATGTAATTGTTTCACCTGACTTTGACTTAAATTTTTGGTTGAAAATTATCACTTAAAATTTCCCAGTTACCATTGTCTGTATCACTTTCACTTTCAGAAAAATAGCTCGCCTTCTTTTACTTGGTCGCACTTCGATATCACTTCCACTATCTGAGTTGTTATCATTTAACATAGAATTATTCACAATGGAGTCAACATTAACAAAGCCTTATTCAAGGAAGATTCAATATTATCTACACTTTGATTTATTATTTCACTTTGTTCGTTAATATTACTAAACACATCGTTTTCATTACTTTCTTCGAAATATTAATTAAATCGATCCATGGCGATAAAAAAGAATATTGAAAAATATTCAATTGTTATTTTAGTTTAGAAACGTTCACAGAATAATGGTCACCACAGTGGGAGGAGCTCCGCCGCTAACAATGTACCGATACAGACTGACCAGATAAAACGGCACACAGAAAAATACAAAAATTCCAAGAAACAATATATACGCTAATCTTTTAATGTATTTTGATTGTTAATACATTTTAGGGAATATTTATTCCTTTATGTACACCATCGTGAAATAAAATTCACAGAATGTTATCGGAAAATGGGGAAAACAGAGCTTCAAAGTTACCGCCCGGGAGAGCCACTATTTTGGCTATCGGATCTAGCAACCAAACGTTCAAAAGCCAGAATATTGGCTATCGGAGTGCAATACGTTAAGCTCTTTTATGACCAGCCGTTTTATGACCAGATCTGAAAAGTCAGGTACTTCCCACCTTCTTCTTGTCCATCTCCTTCTTCTCCCCTCTACCTTCAATATAACAGCATACCTCAATTTGGTATGTTTTTGTCTCATTGGCTCAAGATACTCGGGAGCAGTTGGGACTCTTGTGCGGTATTCAAATAAAAAAAAATTGAAATACAAAAATGGTGCTCATTCGAATGGTAAATTTCTGATCGTTTCTCGAATTCGGCAGACATTATTTTTTTGAAAACTTTCGGTTTCAAAAATTCTATAATTGTAACATCCCGCGATTCTTAACGTCTTATTAAATTTTCATACATTTATTTACACCCTTCAGCTTCGCAACATTTCCCACAGAAAAAAAGCCATATTTCTACTGGTTTAACATCATCTGGACTATATAAATAACACCATTTCTCTTATCATTCTGTGCTGTGCTAGAACATGTTCTGCCTTGTGGTTGTACGGTTCCTCGAAGGTCTCTGGAGGCCTGGAGTCGGTCATAAATCGAGCTCCAATTTGTGATTTCTTTCGTCTTCCGAAACTAGGGGTCAACACACTGTAATGTTGAGATTATACTTGGAATGAAACAAATGTGTTAAAATACTTGTATATTGGTTAATTGCATATATTTAGTTCAAATAAATTTGAAATAAAGGTGAGAAGATTTTTTATTCTGGCTGTAAGGCTTTATATGAAATGAATGAATTTTTGCAAGGAATTTATAACAATAGTTTCTAAATTATTCTTATGTTTTTCGTTTTTTTTTTGTTTCGTCTCTTTTTGTTTTTCGTGAAAGCATATACAAAATGATACAAAGATAATTTTATTTTATGAAAATGAAGATAAAATGTGACATGACAATAAATTGAAAGTAAAAGATTTCGTAGACGGTAATAAATAAAAAAAATAATATAGTTTTTTATCTCCAATTGGGGTATGTTGTGAGGTTGAAGGTAAGAGGGGAGGGAAAGGAGATGAGGAGAAAGAAGTAAGGAAAGTACCTGGCTATTCAAATCTGGTCACAGAACACGGCTAAGGTCATTTCAAGCAACATTTCAATTCAGAATGTTGGTCTTACTCCAGGGCGATACTGAGAGTATCTTCCATTCTGGAACGTGCCGCAAATTTACAATATATTATTTTAAATGAATTTATTGTGAAATAATAAAAATCAATCAAATCAAATTTATTTGCCCACGCCGGGATTCGAACTCGCAACCTTCGGATTGCGAGTCAAGGAAACAGGAATGGATAGTATGTATATTTCCTCATAAACAGGTAAAAAATACACAAACCTTTTTTGTACTATTTCTATTTTCAGGATATGGATTTGTTTAGAAGGGGACCAAATAACGGAGCTATATTCCAAGATGATGCGAAAAAGCGCTTCATACGTTCTCAGTATTGCAATACCATTAGTTAATGATTTCTCATTACCAAGAACAAAGTCATGCATTTTGTTGGCACGGGAAACAATGTCAGATATGCGGGATTTAAAAGAGAGGTATGCTTCAAAAATCACGTCAAGGACTCGAATATCTTTTTTAATGTCATATATTTTGCGGGGAAAAATAAATGTATTTTTGGATCTTGTAAATGTAACGACACTTCATTTCTGATGCTGAAGGGTAAGTTATTCAATTCCGTCCGTTTGACAAGAAAATCAATATTATTCTGCAGATTAATAATATGACCTATGGAATATTTATGTAGTTACAAACATCTTTAAAAAAAATCAATGGTTGACTGAATTGATATTAGATTTGAGTGCTTTACACCGGGGAAAACAAAATATCTTAATTTTAATATATTTACTTTGACCTCCATCATCTTGAGCCACACATGATAATGAAATCCATCACAATTCATCATCACCCAGCGCCATTGTGATGCTAAGTATGTTCGGTGGACGGGCCAAGGGGCGGAAGTGTCAGCCCGAGCTTCCGATTACTGCCTTTGAACACTTCCGGTGTGTATGAACTGCCATTATTATACTGCCCACTTCCGGCCTAGCCTCCGCCCGGGCTACTTTGGGAAATGGATGTGATTTACAGGGTGACACGATATGAAAGACATATACAGGGAATCATGTAATGTATTAACAATTAGAGCACGCTCAATTTGGAAGGCGGTTACAGGTACCGACTCCCGAAACATTTATTGGATAACCATCACCTCTGTCATAGGGCACCCCAAGTGGTCCGCTATGTTTAGTGACTTTGCAAGGGTGCCCGGGTACATTGGGTAAGGTGTGTCCGGATCTTGGCGGCAGACGGCCTCCGTGATCGAAGGATAAGGCTCTTGACTCACAATAGCGGTCGCGGGATCGAATCCCGGCATGCGCAAACAATTTTTTAATGATTTATTTGCGTTATTTCTTATTATTGGAAGATACTCTCAGAATCGATCTCATGTAAGACCACCATTCATAATAAAAACGTTACTTGAAATGACTGTAGCTGTGTTTGATGACCAGATCTGAATAGTCAGGAGCTTCCCCACAGTTCTCTTCCCATGTTCTTCCCCTCCCCACTATCTTCAGCCTCACAACATGCTCCAATAGGGGCTCCAGATGGGAGCATCTGGTATTCTTGTGAGGTATTCAGGTAAAAAAAAATATCGTCTGGCACCAACTGCACGGCATGCCGGTTCGGTAGGCAGGGTATGGTTGAGGGAGTCCATTTAGCCTCTCAAGGAATATTCTTAGGGAACATCGCCTCGCACCAAAGTGGGAGGGATAGATTCATAGGTCCGTCACTCCTGGACTCACTGATCCACCTTCATACCTTTTTCCTTCCCAGAACGACACGTGTTCAAGTCAGCGCTATCGAGCAACAACAATTTGAAACAAGTGACGGCAATAATTATTTATACTCCACGGTACTGCGGTTTGTGTGTTGATTTACCGCAAGCATGTTATTACACCAACAGAGTGATTAGACTGTCCTAAGCAGTGAAAGTTACTTAGCCACAGCGCTGACTTCTTAATTTGACGACCGCGAACAAGCCTGGCTCTAGACGGCGGCACAGTGTACGAAATGGAGAAAAAACCCGAATTAAGTCGTTTTTGCAAACCTTAATGTTTTGAATTAAAATATTTTTTTTAGTGTAGCACAATAGTTTTTCCATTTAATGTGTTTATTTAAATTTCTCCAAAGCGCTTGACGGAAGTTTGGCAACGCCTCAAAGTGTGTCGTAAATTTGATGTTCGGCATCGCATTTTTCACTTCGCTCCTACGCGTGGGCAGAGACGGTTGTGTATTGAGTGACGTTTAGATATATTTACAAAAGTTTGTTATCTATGAAATTTTTCAAGATATTTTTTATTTTATTTACTAAACTATATATCAATATCACATTTGTGTGAGATTTGAACTAACGTCTAATGTTTCACTATTTTTGTATTTTTTTTGCTGTTAAAATGTTTATTTCAATTAGCATTTAGAAACATAACATCGTTTGCTCCCATTTATGAGTATAACCATATTGTAGACTAAAGTCTCACCTTTTATATCATATATAAATTGTGATCATTTTTTGTCCTCTTTTGAACAATTTTGTAATTTTCACAAAGGCCCATTTGCACTCCCCGGAGAGAATTATTCGAGGCATTCAGAGAACGGGGTATATTATATGCCACTTCTGTGAAATCAAAAGAGTTTTTAATTAATTACATAACACAAACATACCACGAAGCAGGTTTGAACATTTTGAGCCCTACATATTACAAAACCGTAAAGAATTTTTCACTACAGTTTATGAAGAAATGGAGAAAAAGCCGCAGTTACATTGTGAGGTTCAAAGAACAGCAGAATAACAGAACAAAAAAAAATTTTGGCAAACAACAAAAAAAAAATTTTTCACTTCAAAATAGTTATAATTCATTAATAAGATCAAAAAAAATTAAATTGCACTAATATTTAGTCAGCAAACAATTAATTCGTGTTTTTTCTTCATTTCCCACACTGTGCGGCGTTGCCGGTAAGCGTGCAACGCCATAGTGCATAAATGGACTGTCGCGGAAGAATAGGAATTTTGACCATGTACTGAATTGTGTTTAGCGTCAAGTGTTTTGAGTTGTGGACTTACTCTAGTTCACATTACTAACTTCGCATAATTTGAGATATTTAAAATCTAAATTTAGTTCAATATTAACTTTTATGTAAAACTTTTTCAAAATCTTTATACACAAGAATGATCGCTTCTTTGTTTGTACCGTATGCGTTCCTTTACCATTAAACCGATTGTGATGAAAATTTTATTTGTTATTAAAGTGATCCACTGGTGTTTGAGAAATTTGATATCGAAATCCGCGCCTCTTTTTGGGAGAGATTTGAAAATACTTGAGAACAAGTTTTTGGAAAGGTCGGAGAAGGTATTTTCATAGGTTGTTTCCGCAAAGGCCTGTAAAAAACATTAAACTCTTTTTACGCATTGTTTATTACAATAACATGGGAATTTAAAACCAAGTGACGTGGAGGCCAAAGACGTCCACACACCCCCGTGTCGAGACGGTAACTAATACAAAATGTATATGTAGTCTTTATGCGGACGGCGCGGCGTAATGTTTAATTCTCAAATCCAAATTCATTGAACGCTCCCTATTTTGATTCATTGCGAAAACAACAGTGAAAAATTGGATTGTTTTGTTTTATTTTGTGTAGTTGAGGTAGAAATATTAAAATGGTTTCCGTTTATTTTGTAAAGAACTTATTTTGCCACTTTACATAACGAAACTTTATCCGAAAATGGATTTATTAGTAGGAGATTTTGGTACTTAAAAGTATTTTTCTAAGCCTGTTCTTTATTTATTTCAAGACTTACACAAGGACTTATTTAAAAAATACTCGATTATTTACAAGGCCAAAATGTGTTCTACTTGCAGTATTTAAAAGAAGCATCTTTAATATTTTTAAGCGATCAAATTTTCAAACCAAATCACATGATTTTGTATGATTATGCATTATTCCGCATGGCTTCTTCTAAAGCGCACGCCCACAAAGGTATCTATAATATAATAGTGAACCTTCTGATTTACTCCTGTTCGCACCAGACAGAAAAAAAAATATTGCATATATTTAAAAAGCACTTTAATAAACAGAATTAAAAACAACCACTTTCTGTCTTTGAGTGGCATTGCAACGCATGCCGGGCATTCGATAGTATAAATAATAAAAAATGGAAACAAACTCATTACCTCGTGAAAGACCAACATTTATAATGGAAATATTGCTTAACGTTGGATTAATTTGTCTATAGTCACCAGTTCTGAATAGCAAAGGTATTTTTCAACTTTTATCTTTCCAATCTCTTTCCTTACCCCACTTCTTCAGCCTCTCAATATTCCCAAATTATTGTGAATAATATAGTCTCACTGCTCGATTAAAACTATTATACAAAATTTACAAGAAAAAATAACTTTGGGATTGTCGTAGGAAATCATTTAATTTACTGGTAGAGAAAACATCACCAAAAAATTTTCAAAGACCGTCGTAATGAATCAGAAACAAGTCCGGATTAGGAACAACGTGATAAAATTTGAATTTCTTTTACTTATATCAGGATGAAAAAAAAATATTTAACGTGGAATGAAGGTGAACCTAGTCAAAGACAAAGAAACTCGAATTTACGTCGCCTTGGTTGAAACGCATTTTTCCACATAGCTACTAACCGATCTGTTTTTATAGTACCTCTATAACTTAAGGTGATTAATTTGGGCTTTAATGCCATGTTATTTTTCCTCCTTCTTTAGCTAACTCAATGGACAGGCTGACAGTGTTGTAATAACCCAAAAATTATTCACGATAATACTTTTGGCCGCGAGAATTACAAATCATAATATTTGCCCTTTTGCCTTATGATTAATTTAATTGAGTCAGTGGGACTAATATAAGATTATAAGATTTATTAAATTATACACGTAACTGAAATGCTCCACTTACAATATTTTGTATTATTTAGTGATAAATTGAAGATATCTACTGTTTAACTGTCTTGGCAAAATTATTTCCCTTCTTGTGTATTCTGGGCAACGGGGAATACTGATGGTCCCAACTGAAATAAATCCCAACTTCCAGTATTGCATAGTGGAATTCAAAAGATTATTATCAATACAAGCAATTCTGGACTATCATTTTGGTCTCCGGTGACTTTTTTTTAAACGAAACAAAAAATTCTTCCACTTGTTACTGGTCACCAAGCCGAGTGATTGCCCGACCCCCCTCTCTGACTCCTTTTGTACAATACCTAATGATTAAAAAAAAACACAAGAGACAAAAATGTTATTTTCATTTTTTACTCAAAATACTGTCAGGAATCACTGGCCAAAGTAAATCCTTTAACACCCTTTAAAGAAGACATACCAAGTCAGTGGAAATATTTCTATCTGACATTTTAAGCTAATTCGTACAATTTAAAAGAGTGTTGTGGTTCAACAAAATTGCGAGAATATCTGTCTTAAAACTTAGAAAACGTAAGAATTTATTTTGATTTCTTTCAGTAGCTCTTACTGAATAAAGTGGTTCCAGCAAAACCTAGAGATTTTGGTTCTAGATAGGAGAATCGCACTCAAGTTTACCCTTAACAAAGATAAAATATAATCTTATTTTTAAAACTGTACGTACTTATTTTAAACGATTTTTTTTAATTTTAATTCTGGAATTAAGTTTTCACTTTTTTAACCAGAAATACCTTCTAATTACATTTAACAATGTTTTACAAAACAATATTTTTAACTTTAATTATTTTGTTGATTATGAAAAAAAAATCTAATTTTTTTTACGTCTTCCCAGACTTTTTTTTAAATTTTAATGTCCACTGGAAAGCAATTATATAAATTGCCCAAATCAGTTGCTTACTGTTTATGTTATTTAAATGATAGTTATTGATATTATAGTTTTTATGCTATTTAAATTAATGTAGATGATAGGGTTATATTAATTGTGGGCGTACTTACGACGTCTAAATTTATTCTGTTTTTGTAAGTTTGAGTTGATTTTTTATTTAAGGAGACATGTATGGTATTCACACAGTTTTCTTAATGTTAATAGCATTTTTGTCGTATGTAGTTACACTATTTTTATGTAAGTTATGGATCTATAGTGAAATAGTTTTTGATTACCTTGTCTGTATTACCTATAATTTGTAAATTTATGTATGTTTTAGATGCGTTTCCCCGCATTTCAATCAAGTAATTTTATTGTGAATGATTGAGATTATAAAGTAGTTGTTTTTTAAATTTACTTGGTAACACATATGATAACCGGCTAAATGAAGTAATTAAGATGGTGATTGTATTTTCAGCTTTTCCTAAGCCTCTTTGTGCATTTGATAGTAAGATGTCTAAATCGTTACCCCATTATGAAACAACAGTATCATCAGCATATAAAAAAATTACCATTGTTATCTAATTGCGAAAAATCATTGATATAAATTTGGAACAGTCGTGGTCCCAATATGGATCCCTGCGGAACCCCATAGTTTACTTAAAGAGGGTTGCTATTTTGATTGTCAATGCTAACGAATTGCTTTTTGTTGCTAAAATATGATTTGAGCAGATTAAGAGCAGGACCAATTAACTACACCAATTTTCTCGAGTTTCTTGAGAAGTAAGTCATGGTTTACTGTTTCAAATTTTTTCCAAGGTAAACCACTATAGTTTCTTGATCATTTATTGTTGCGTGTGCTTGATTTTTTCCAACCCAAATCGTTTTTTTATATAAAAATGATTTGTAATAAGGAAATTGTTTAATCTTTCGTAAATTGCACGCTTAAAATTTTTTAGATAAGATTGAAATGGTTGAAAAAAAAAACATTTTGATATATTTGACCTTACGAAAAAATACATCAATTTACAATTTACGAGGATGTATTGAACATTAATACATTACAAATATATTCATAAGGTGATATTATTTTCTTTGTCAGAAAAGGAAAAAGAATAAATTGCAAGGAATAGCTTGAAATGCCTTGTAGCTTTTCCATGGAACTATAATAAATTACGTTACGCAAATTGTTTTCTTGGAACGGCTTCGGAGGAAACCTTATCTGAAATTTTATTGGAATAAAGTATTCAGTATGGAATATAATAAATTATTATGTTTTTGGAATAATATTTGTTATATACCATAACGATAGATACCTACTTTTAGAGGCCTCGGTGAAAGACCAGCATTTAGCATCAAAAAATTTCATAAAATGGCTTTTGTTGTGTTCGGTAAACCGATCTGAATAGCCAGATACTTTAGCTGAATTATTTTACTCGTCTCCCCTTAGCTTCACATCACTTCCTTCAGCTTCACAGCACAACCCAATTAATGATGCCATAGTCTCACTGGATTTAGACGGTAGGGAGCAGTGGGAAACGTTCAGCAATTCATCGGTATCACTATTTAAAAAAAAATTGTTTTGAAGCAGGTAAACAATATTTAGAAAACTGTGTTATTTAGAGAAAGTAACAGCTAAAGCCAGCATGGTCGAGCGGTAAGGATTTTGACTCGCAATCCGAAGGTCGCGGGATCGAATCCCGGCGTGGAAAATAAATTTTATTTAATTAATTTGTATTATTTCAAAATAAACTCATTTAAAATAATATATAGTATATTTGCGGTACATTCCAGAGTGGAAGATATTCTCAGTATCGCCCTGGTGTAAGACCACCATTCAGAATTAAAACGTTGGTTGAAATGGCTTTGGCCCTGTTTGGTGACCAGATCTGAATAGCTACTAACTTCCCCATCTCCCTTCCCATAACCTTCAGCCTCACAACATATCCCAATTGGCCATAGTCTCATTGGCTCCAGACGGGAGCAATTTGGACTCTTTTGCTGTGTTTATATAAAAAACTGCATCTGTATTTGACAAAATAAAAATGAAAAGTAAATATAAAACCTTGATTTTCTAGGTTATGCCAACACCTTCATAACCTTCACTTCAGGAGCCCTACTTAGCAAAACTTGTACCGGATTGTGTGTAAACCCATCTACGATATGGCACCTCCTTACATCTCTGAACTATGAGTCCCAGGAAACTCTTAGATCAACAACATCATCAGATATTGTAGGCAGGCTGATGGAACCTGAGCGCAAGCCAAATACTAAGTTTGGAGATCGCGCTTTCGGAGTATCTGGGCCCAAGGATTGGAATTTGTAAATTTCTTTCCGTAACTAAGATGCATAACACGCCAAACAGAATTTATGTTCAAACTAAAAACTTACCTTTTAAGACTATAATACCCTTCAACTGGTTACCTGAAAGTAACCTTCTTGTATTATATACAATAATATCGTTAACACACGTTTCTTACTCGATTAATATTATCGAAGCATTACAACCTCAATCTGTTTTTTATCGAGGGACGAATCACATTTAGGAAGATAAATTTTAATTGTGCTCTTGTTCTACCCACTTAAATTTTTCTAAACTTTCCTAATTACGTTCATTAAAGAACAAACTTCATTAAAATAACCAGGATTAAATAACAGCATTTTAAATAATATGTTATCCCAATAATGTCCTCTGCATTAGAACTGTGCATACATTTTTTAAACAATAAACAAAGTTAATCTCAAGTGATTTGGCAGGTAAGTACGCCTTTAAAATATTATTTGTCTTATAAATTCAATGTAAAAATAACAAAATGATGAAATTATCTTTATAATTATCTTTATTATTTTTTTAAGACTCTTAAACCAATTAATTAATTTTAAGACACAAAATATATTTTTCATTCCGATACTCGCCCCTCTCCTAATCACAAGCGTCCGCTTCTATAGAAGAGGAAAATCAAAAAAATCTGTGAAACATTTTTAGACAGCATCACGTTCATTGGCCATTCATGGCATTGTATTGGTTGTATTGGTTAGGCAGACAGTGATCGACGAACCGGTGGATGCAATCTGTTGCATGAGTTGTTTTATAGTTTTTCTAGTCCATGCAGGGTCTTAAGGGACGTACTTGACTTTCTTTAACCTGTCATTGTTGACATTATTTGGAGTAAAAACAGGAAACGAAATTTAGGTCTCCGGTGACATTTTTAATGTTTTTTTATTGAATTTATTTTTCTTCCAAGCGAAAGGACACAATGAACTCTAGATTCCTACCCACCCCTTACACTCTTTTCCTTCCTTGAACTCTCCTCCCTTTTCTTTCCTTTAAAAAACACTCCACGCAGCATCCCCAAAGATGACATAGACCCTGAGGGAAATTATTTTCCTCAGGGCCTCCTGTGTGGAGCTCATGTAAAAAAAAAATATTTCCATCACACATCATCAATGGTCACTCAGCCGAGTAACCACCCAACTCCTCACCCCAACTCTGCTGCATCCAATACTTCTATTTTTTTAAATGATGTCATCGGAGACCAAAACTTTTCATATTTTTTACTCCAAATAAGATCAAGAAAAATCAAAAATGTCCCCTTAGAGGGAAACGGGCGGCGTTTATTTTTCATACAAACCTATTCCACAATTACCTATCTAAATTTTGACAAAACTACATTTTTTTGTAATGTTATATAGATATCAACCACTAGCGTATTGAAACGTTTTGACTTTTTTCCGTTATTTCTTATAGGAGTAAGGACCCTCGAAAAATCGTTAAATTGCCTGGTTTGAACGCCATCAATTTCTTCTCATACAAATCCTAAAATCGGTCCAGTTTTGAAGGAGAAAAATGGGGAATACAAAACCTCAATTTTGGTGATTTTATATAAGTATTATCAGGCTGAGGTGCAGTTGTTCTTTCGCTCAGTATTCGGGGGAGTAAAAGCGACAGTGACAGCAATAATTTGGTAAAATACTTCAAATTTCTTGGTTACCGAGTTTAATCTTAACACCCTGTATAATAGTTGGAAGATCGAGTATAACATAGAAATTCCTTTTACAATGTGCAGCACTCGGGAGGTGATTTGCATAATAACAGCACTATAATAATAATAATAAAAAGCCTTTTTATTTTGAACTTTTGTTAGGTATGAATCTTGACACTTATTTTTTAATAATATATCCCTATAATATAGGCCTATGCCTCCTCTAACAGTTTCCACTGGGACCTGTCACTCGCTACTCTTCTCCAATGATGTCCAGCCGTGAGTTTTAGGTCGTCTTCCCATCTTATTTGTTGACGTCCTCTACTTCTCTTGCCATCTCTGGAATACCAGTGAGTGACATTTTTGCACCATTTCTCTTGTGGATCGCGGATCATGTGACCTGTCCATCTCCACTTTTGTTGGTCTATTCGGGTAACTATATCGACAACTTTTGTTTTCTCCCTTATTATGCTACGTCTCACTCTGTCCTGTTTCCTTATCCCTGTCAAACTTCTCTCCATGGCTCTCTGGCAGCGTTTCAACTTTTCTCTGTGGCGTTTGGTGAGTGCCCAAGTTTCGCATTCAAAGTTGATGACTGGAAGTATACATGTGTTGTAGACTTTCCTTTTTATTTGCATACTAAGCTCTTTGGATTTCAAGACCTCTTTCAAAGATCAGTATTTCTTCTATCCATTTGCTTTTCTTCGCTCGATTTTCTTAGTGGTTTGATCTTTGTGAGATATTACCTGTCCTAAATAGATGTAATCTGATACTAAACAAATCATCAAATTTTTATTATAACGTTAGACGCATGTTAATTGCAATACAAGTCTGTACTGGGAGTTTAAAATATTAAATGTTTTGACAAATTATCGGTTAATTGAAAAAAAATATAAAATAAACAATATCTGAAAATGAAACTAAGGAACGCTATTTCTTTATTAATTAAATTGATTTCAACTGCGTTGAAAAACGTGTTGCTGTATATAAATCTGATTAAACAAAATCCTTTGTAAATACCCAATTTTATTAAGGCCGTTCGGATGGAAGATTTGTTTTCTTTGTTAATGATACACAAAAGAGACAATTAATAATTAAAGTCCATGAATAGATAATGGAATATTTACAGTTTGATGGTTTTTAGAAAATCCAAGTAAATCTTGGGTTTAATGGTGTTGAAAAACAAGCTCTGATAATAATGAAGAGATAAGCGTTTCTCGACAATTGCTTTTCGCTGAATCCGTCAACATTTACGTAAGTACTTGATTTTGTAATTAGAACATTATGTTCCTGACGGTTTAAATAATAACAAGTTTATCCCCGCCCAAGAATCATTTACTGAATAACCAACACCTCTGCCATTGGTCTTTCCTGGTGGTTCGCTACGTTTGGTGACTTAGCAGAGGTGCCTGAGATCATAGAGGGAAGTTTTTCTGGGCTTGGCGGTGAACGCATCAATTGCTGCAAGGCAGCATGGCAACGTGCCAGGGAGAGATTAGTTGAGGAACACCTTTTGGCCTCTCCAGCAGGGCTCTCTCGAAATATCACCGCGTATCTTGCACCGCAGTGGGAGCGAACGTCCAGGAGAGACGGCCCTCACCGATGTGAGAACCGTCACTTCTGGACGCACTGACCCCCAGATTCTTGTCCACCTCTCACACTTTTTCCTTCCCAGAATTCCCTCTTTCACAAATTATACTCTCCACACAGCATCCCCAATGATGACAAAGACACTGAGGTTTTTTTTTCCTAATTAAAAAAAGGGAAATGTGGCTTGAAATTGAGACAACTGCCTCCTGTGCTTGTGTGGAGCGAATGTCAGAACGACATTTTTTTTTCTTAATTCTGAGCCAAAACTGTTAATAAATATTTATGTTTACTTATTCATTTTAACGTTATTTTTTTAACATTTTTAAAACCAAAATATTATGATAAAAAATCAGCATTTTTAATGAAACTAAATTCATTCTGAATGAAACTTATATCACCGTTATATTCTTTGTTTAATTTAAAACTTTGTACGTCATGTATTGTGCCAAAAACTCCTGACCAAACTGCGTTCTCAACCATTTCGTTCACCGATTTTCAACCAATTTTTTTTTTTGCGAGTTTGAATTCATTCACTCATTCTTCTTCCAAAAATTTGGTTGAATCTTACCAAAAAAGAAGATCAAGATTCAGTTACAATGTCGTACAGTGCATGTTGTAATTAGGTAATATCTTTTTAAGTCCCTGTTCTAGGGGTCTAAGATTTTGAAATCCTTGCCCGGATTTACAGAAATTGAAAAAACAAAATTAAACTAATTTTAAATAAATATGGTTTTAACAAACAAAAATCACAATCGACTCAGAAATTATGGTTACTCAAGGCATAATCGGGATTGCAAAGAAACCTTTGGCGAAACGCAATTTGATTTCAAAAGAGATCTTCGAACCCAAGAAGCCTTATTGCAGAAAAAACCTTATCCAAGAAATTATACTAAAGGAACAGAGAAGTGCTTCCTAACTGAAGACTTTTTAGTATGCTACATCGATTATAAGATGATATTTTGAAATGCAAATTACGACAAACTTGGTAAAGATTCTGGTTCAGAAATTAAAAAGCTTTTTTTGTCTACCTTGTTTTCGATCAATGGATTTTTTAAAACATCTGCGGATGTTATTTGCAAGGATTTTAATCTAATATATTATTATTATTTTTTTTTTTAGGTTTTCACGGCCAAAAGTATTTTTGTAATTTATTTTTGGGGTGTTATGCCGTGTTTCGCTACCTAGGTACCGAGGTAGCGAAACACGGCATAACACCCCAAAAATATATAACAAAAATAATATATTTTTGTCTTGCAATAACGAAACATTCTGAAAATCTTCTTCAGGGATATCATGAAGATCATACATATTTATTAAAAATGTTTTAAGTAACCAAAAGTAGCAAATTTTTGATGAATTGCATACTTATTTTATCTACGTTTACGACTCCCACAAAGAATTACTTCTTCCTAAATATCCCCTATCCAACTTTAGCCGTGTTTCAGTAAAGCTTTTCAAATAATGTTTTTCTTTTTAAAATTGAAAATATATATTTTTTTCTGTTAAAAAATTTTTTTTTCATTAGCTCTACACAGAAGGCCCTGACAAAAATAATTCTCTTTAGGATTTATGTCTACTTCGGGAACGCTGTGTGAAGGGTCATTTTAGACAAGGGAGGAGAGGAAGTTCTGAGAGGGTAAAAGGTATAACGGATGGGTAGGAATCTGGGGTGTGTCCAGAGGTAACCAACAAACGAATCCAACCCTCAGAGGCAAGGCAATTTTTCAATGATGATTTGGTAGTCCTGCTGGAGATATCAAAAGGACTCCCTCAAGCGGTCTCTCCGTTCCGATAATTTTTCGCGGCTCCAAAACCCATGATGAAACTGATATTCCCATCTTGCAATGCGTTTAACGTTTAACCATCGAAATTTTCCGACGCCAGAGCACACTATTTAAGAATTTCGCTGTTAAGATAATGATTTCTTAAATTAAAATAATATTTACTTTACAGGCTTCGAGACACATTCCATTATTTTATTGGGTACCTACTCATTGACCGTTTTACGTTTCAAGTCTTGAAAATATAAATCAACCTGAACGCATTCACAGCTCCAAACCACTTAAATTTCCTTTTCTCTTTGGTGGTTTCAAATACTAAAAATTCCACTATGCGAAAGCCGGGCCCTGTTTTAAATATAATTACACCGCCTTTGACTCTGAAATTTCACACACAGTCAACCCACATCCCATATCCTACCCTTACTGACCCACTTCTCCGTATATTTCAACAGCGTGGAAATTCAAGAGGCGGAATACACAATTTATTAAAAAAACACCCTAAACGTTCTCAAGATATTACAAAAAAAAAAACAATTTATATTCATTACAACCCTACCTGTGTCTAGAATCTACCCTCGTTCTGAAAATTTCTGCGCAAATGTTACAAATTGAATGTTTATAAAATACTTAAGTAGGTATGAAATAATGGATCGTTCTATTTTTTGTTACCTTTTATAAAATGAGAATGGTT